>CM022303.1:679034830-679768573 GCA_011799875.1 Thinopyrum elongatum | reverse complement strand
AGAGGGGAGCGAATCTTGATAAATTGAAGATATTGGTCTCAAGAGTCATGATTGGCACATATGGATTGAGCGGGTAATGCCGGTGATGTTGTGTGGCTTCATCCTGAGGATGAATGGCTAGTACTGGCGAACTCAGCTATTTCTTCCGTGTTCTTGTGCGAAAGAACTATCGCCTGGCGTGCTAGAAGAAATGGAAGAGTTGCGCCGGAGTTGATCTGCAAGTTAGAGAAGAATTTCCACCGGGCTTCTTTAATCCAATGCAGCATTTGATTTGCATCTCCCGACCGAGGCAAGATTGGGGGGGCCCGTGCAAAATCGTTGGTGCTACCCAACTGAGAGGATGCAGAAGACGCTTCGAGAAAAATGTAAAATAAAAGTAGAATTGAAGCATCGATGGCTGAGGCATTCATCACTGAGGAGGCGGCAAACTTCGTGACAGCACACTACGAAGCCAAAAATCATCATTTGCATAATCCGAAGCCTCGGTACAATGTGATGACCCTAAAAAGGGTGGATCCAACCTCAGCCTATTCAAAGGGAATCTCGCACCAGCCAGTGTTTCAAATCCAGTATCTGGATACGAAGAATGGCGGGCCATTTCGTTGTATATCTTCAACAACCTGAATAGAGTGCGGCCGTACAATCGAGTAAGTTCTCGGTACATTGTTTCGCAACTTCTATTTCCTTGAACTGCTCTTATTCCTGGATATTTCATACAGTCGATACGTCGCCATATTCTCGTATGGAGCGGTGATCCAAAAGTATCCGTCGAAGAGTATGAGCTTCTCGCAAAGCAAGGAGGCGGCTACCCGGTTTCACTCTTGGTTCAAACAAACGGTAATTTCTATTAGACAATTTCATTCATTCGCTAATTTGTGCGTAATGAACAATCCTTTCATATTAAACTGTAGGCTAATTCAGAGTCTATGGACGCCGAAAGAGACAAGTCGCTAATGGTTTTGACTATAAGGTCCGTTCATTTGACAAATACGACATCAACGGGTATCGCTTTCGTACCTATGGCAAAGAGCTATCTATGGCCGACCGAAAATCTACAAATTGTTGTGTATCTGCTATCGGCGAAGGGAGGTACCGAGTATTATGGGAGAGTTGAAGCAATTTAGAACTTCTATTCTATGGTGAAAACCCACGAATGTCTACAGCTGCGGACGCAAAGAGTAACAAAACTTTGCCTACAGCCGCGGACGGCAAAGGCCTGCCGTGTAGTGACGTCCAGCTGACATCATCGGCGGACGGCAAAGGCCGGACAAATTTTGCCGTCCGCGGCGGACGGCAAAGGCTGCCGTTAGCCACCTAATGGACTAACAGCGTAATTATTGCCGTCTGCTTTCTTTGCTCTGCTGCTGCTGATGGCAAAGGTCCCTTTGCTCAGCCGCCGAAAGCAGACGGCAAAGTAGCTCTTGCCGATCCTTACTTTGCCGGAGCCTTTTGCCGTCCGCGGCAGACGGCAAAGACCTTTGCCGTCTCCGTTGGCAGATGGCAAAGTAGCTGATTCCTGTAGTGACACCCATAACACTGACGCTAAATGTCGTAAGACTAAGAGAATACCACACAAGTTGTGCACTAATTTGGTCATTTGGAGAAACTCGCATGGATAAATTCCATTATGATGGATTTTGAAGTCGTTTGATTTTGAATCATCTAACACTTGACACTTTTCCGAAAAGAGAAGTGACTAAAATACCGTTCGCAGGCCATAAGGAACGAGCAAAGAACTTATTGGTGTCATAACATATTGATGTATGTAGTCCGATAAATGTTGTTGCACAGTGGATTTGTCTACCTTCAAGAATGACTCAAGTGATATATGGATATTTACTTGATGAGACGTAAGTCTGGATCTTTTGAAATCATTCAAAAGGTTTTCAAAAATGAAGTAGGAGTTATTGTAACAAGAAAATATGTTTCTCCAATTCGATTGCAGAAACGATTATTGAGTTACAAGTTTAGCGAAGTCTGATGAGTTGTGAAAGGCGTTTCATAACTTGCGCCTCCCGGAACACCACTGCAAGTGGAAAGTCCGTGAAGATGTAATCGAACCATTTATGACATGGTAAGATCAAAGATGACATAAATAAATTTGCCATTATCCCTTCTAAAGTGATGCTTTAGAGACTACGGCTTTTACACTGAAAAGAGCTCCATTGGGTCTGTTGAAATGACGCCATGGTATGGTACGCCCAACCATGTTATATCTTTTCTTAAACATTTGGAATATGGGGCTTGTGTAAAAGGTTACAAACCTATTCCAAATTAGACAAGTGCTACTTGTAGGTATCCCAAGTCATTGGTATTCCCCCACCACTATACCGAGGCAAAGGTTTTGCCACAAACGGTATGCTTTTAAAGAGAATAGTTCTGCAAAAGGTGAGTGGAGGACAGTGCAACTCGACGAGATAACCAGTATCTCGTCTATCAGATCAAAGGAAAGAAACCTTGGAAGTGATTCCGGAGTTTCCTACTGCGACTGATACGGAAGTCTCTACAATAAAATGTATGGATCGGTCGAACTTGCAGTTGAACCACGTAGGCGAACCTCTCAGGTGCGCAAATGAGATATTGTTGTTAGCAACAGTATACCTACGATACAAAAGGAGGTTGATGGGCCCTGACCCGGAATTGGTAAATGCCAATACAATCCGAGATAGTTTCTCATATAAGTGATTAAGATTAAAATTTGATACCCCTTTGGAAGACTTAGAGTCTAACGAATATTTATGGAACTTAAAACTGATACGGATAAAAATGTTTTATCCATAAAGCTCGACTTGTTGAAATAACAAGTTCAAGGAGTTGACTACGATGAGGTTGTTTCACCGTAGCGATGCTTAAAGTCGGTTCGGGTTGAACTAGCAATAATAAACTATTCAATCATGAGATATGAAACAAGGATGACGAAAGGATTTCCATCTGATGGAAATAAAACCAAGGACCTGCATGTGTTACAGTCCAAGGTATTTTGTCAGTCCAGAGGATGCAGTAAGTATGCAAACTTCAGAGTTCAGCAATGGACAGAAGAGACAAAAATGGAGTTGGAATCTTCGTGTTTTGATGAAATAGTCAAAGGGGTTTGACTTCATCAATGGGTAATGAAGATGCTTGTAATTCAAGAAAATAAGTGGGCGCATAATAATATTTTATAAAACACTGTGTGCTTGACACATTGTAAATGAAAATAAATTTCTTGACACGAATTAGGACTTCATTTGAAAATAGATTTCCGATGAAGTGCTTGGGATAAATAGCCTTGATATTAGGTATGATGATCTATGGAGATAGATTTACCTAATGGGGCTAAGCAATGAATACATATTGACAAGATGCTAAAACCTTTTAGCATTTAAAACGCCAAGAAGTGATTCTTGCGGAAGTCACATGGAAAGAGTTTTGCAAGACTCGGTGTCCCAAAAACACTGATGAGCAAAATACATGATGGAGATTCCACACACCTTCGTATTTGGATTAATCATGTATTCCATGATATGTAAAAACAACCAGATATGTCCAATACTCCAAAGTTGTTGCGAGTATAGATACCAAAGTGATCAAAAGTAATGATCATGGGACACAACAGTGAAAAAGGGTCATGAGTACTATAGTAGCACTGATGACATGTTTTCTTGCAAGCGAGATCATAGAAGGGTTCGTTGTAAAATGTTACCTCGATACAGTCTTCATCCATGCTCCAAGCGATTTTCGATTTAAGTTAGGGGTTTTGTGCAATACACAATATGATGGCATGATAGATGGAAATTGTTCCAAACAAGTTTCTGGGCGAATCTATATACAGAGGCGAAGTATGTTGCCATTTTTAAAAGCGACAAAGAAGTTGTTGAATCATATAGTTCATTCATGAACTTATATGGTTCCAAGAAGGCTTTGGTCAATGGGACACTATTGCAGATAGTTGCTCCATAGCTCAGTCTGAGGAATCAGGTTTCGACCAATGATTCACACATATACAAAGCCAAGTCCACGCCAAAATATGAATTTTGTGAAGAGGTGAAAACGCGAGGATATGCAAAGATACACACGGAGCTGAAGTCGTCAGATCCGTTGGACATTAGGCTATACCACATGCGAAGCATTTACACCAATATGCCATAGGTGTAAAGTGCATTAGCATTAACTAGATTATTGACTCTAGTGCAAGTGGGAGTCTTGTAGAGATATGCCCTAGAGGCAATAATAATGTTATTGATTATCTCCTTGTTCATAATTAGGTTTATGTTCCATGCTATAACTGCAATGTTCTCGAGTCTGCAAATAAATGAGGCTTGGAGGGAAACTCATGTGCACGTGGGGATAATAAACGGTAAAATGTATTCCTAGTCAAGCTCTATGACTGGCTCAAGGTGCATGATGGTCCTGTTTTCCTGATCATGGGCATGTCTATGCCAACAACTTTGAGGGCACAATGTATGGAGACACTTTGTGTTGAATCGACCCGATTGATGTTAGCTATGAGAGACATTCATCACAAGTTAATGGTTAATAACACAGAGATGGTTAATGTTTGCATAATCCTTAGACCATGAGAGTATCGAGTTTCTTCATACTTGCTCATGAACTTTGGGGTTTGTTAAACGTCATCCGTAAATGGGTGGCTAATACGGCGGCTTACGGGTTCATGGAAAAGTGTGTCAAGTAACTTGATAGCTCAAGATTGGGATTTGCTCCTCCGGCGATGGAGAGATATCTCTGGGCCCTCTCGTGTTACGGTATCCATCATCGTCTGGCAGACACTTGTGATTTGATCACAGGGATGCCGGAACACAATGGGTAACGGAGAAAGAGAACAATACCGAGTAACGAGATGAACTAGCATAGTGGACAAGTTGTTGATCCACCGGATGCAACATGCTCCACTCCTGGATATTTGAACATATCGTGAAGCAACAGGAATAGCACACGGCAGCTGGAGGTTCACCGAATTCATCGTGGGGTATAGGGGTAATATGGGTGTCCACGGCTCCGATGCTGTCATTGATCGGAAAGTGTTCCGGTCATGTCTATACTCACCGAACCTATAGGGTCACACGCTTAAGGGTCATCTATCTGCGAATACAGACACGGGAGTCTGAGAGAAAGTCACTGGAAAAGTTTCGGAGACAACGGAAAAGTTCGAAGAGAACATCGAAAAAGTTCGCGTAAAACCGAAAAGTTGTTTCAGATAAAACCATTGATCCAAAAAGGTTTCGGCAAGCACGGGAATGTTTTGGAGGGTGCCAGATTGGTCTGGTAATTTCTGGAAATTTTTCCGGAGATAAAACCGAAAAAAAGTTTCAGAGCTGCCGGAGTGTTTACCGGGTAAACAAAGATGGTTTTAAATTAAACCACCCCATACCGGAATGTCCGAAGCACATCCAGATAATTTTAGAGGGTGTCGTAAATGTTCTGTGACCTTCCGGAAATTTTCAGGAGTAATAGTCGCGGAAAACATCTTGTCCCAGCGTGAGGGACACAGATCCCACGTTACGTGGGGGCTGTTTTGGGCTGTTTTTTTGGGGCGCCCCTTTTAGGGGGCAGCCCCTGTGGCTGAACAAGTGTTTGGGGGCCCCCCCATGGTGGGGGGCAGCCCCCACAAAAAGGTGGAGAGAGTGTTGGGGGAAGGTGGGGGCCCCATGTTGGAGCACCATGGACAAGGGGAACATGTTTTTCCCTGTTTGGGGGAACATGTCTCCTTGTTTGTGGAACATGTTTTCCCCATGTTTAGTGGGCTGAAATTTCAGCCCCCTCCACCCCTTCCACCACTATATAAGGAGGAGGAGAGGTGCTCTCAACTCCACTCCAACTCTCTCAAACAGGCATGCATGATCTGCTTTCTTCCTCTCTCCCACGAAATAGTTTCGTAGTGCCGAAAGGCGTCTGGGTTCCGGTGGGAACTAGTTCTGGACGGCGAAGCCCTGCCGGATAGATGACACCGTATGTGTGGAGAGGTCGTAGTTTCGTCATTTTTGCCCGAGGGGCTGTTCGAGTGTCCTCCCGAAGGGCGTCTGAGTAACCGTCCGAGTTTCGAGGGTCCTCCCGAAGGGCTGTCCGTGACACTGTCCGAGGGACTGTCCGACCGCCTCCCGAAGGGCTGTCCGAGGGGCAGATAGAGGGAGAGTACATCCTCGCGGTTGGGAGATTGTAAAATCCTAGCTGCGGGGATCTGCACCGACATCGTCATCGACTTTACTCCGCTGCACTACGAGTCGTAACGAAAATGATCAAACCTTGTATGCAGTCTCCATGTGATCCTGGGCTGGTGCGTAGGTCGGAAATTTTTATTTTCTGCTGCGTTACCCTACACTTATCGTCTACTTTCCTGTCGCTCATAGGAAAACAATCCTGATGCAGTGTTGACAAACACGTGAAAGGGCAAGAGAGCATGGAGTGTTGAAAGGACTTGCAGACCTAGCAAAGAAATGATAGATATTTGCGGTGTAATAACAGGCCCTCCATGAAAGAGGTCGCAACGAGCTCGGTACATGAAGCAAAACTTCCAATGTATCCGTGGGTACGAGTGGGCGTGGAGACGGATGGAGAGAGCCTTCTAGGTGGAGAATCTATTGGTGTTCAGGAAATAGAATCTGACTATTCTATGGGAGATAATGAGAACCAACACATAAACCCAGGAAGTTCATATTATGCTAGGTGACGAAGGCATTAGATACTCCCTTAAGCTACTACTTGCGTGCGTAGCTTCTTTAGACACCAAAGTTTGTTTCGAACCTTGTACCATGTGTTTACCCTTGACTAGCATTCTTGAACACATTCTATGTGTATTTGATCTGGTTACAATACATGGTTGGATTGGATTAGATATGAACAAAGGGATTAACTTTTGCTTACCATGCGGAAATTGCTGCTTGGTGGTCATGCAAAGTTCATATATTTAGTACTCCCCTGTCTTTCTTTTTGCTTTCCATCTCTGCTTCTGACAATTTTTGTAGTCAGTGGTGTAGGGGCAGTTTGAACTTTTGTTTCATTCTTGATGATAATGCATGAATAAAAGAACCCAAAGTAGAAGTGGTTTCACAGTGGTAGAAGAGTGCAGACGAGGAACTCTAGCATCGACTGCGGGAGTGCCATGTGGAGCACCATGGTGCTCCACCTCTGGCCGCCACCCTTGGGGGGGACCCCCCCCATGAGGTGCCATGCCCTCCTTCCCCTTCTAGAAGGCCCTTTTGGAATTTCCAAAAAGGTGCTTTCCATAAAATTTCCCAAAAAGCACTTTCACTATTCATGACGACATTTTTCAGCGTCCGTTCGAACTGAAAATATTTATGTGGGCAGAACATTTCCAGTACCCACTAAAATAATTTTCAATGCGTTCTGGAACAATTCCAGTTTAGTGATTTCATCTGCGAAAAGCATCTGAAGCGGTTCCGGCAGCCCCGGAACATTTCCGGTTTTTCTTCCAGAAAATTCCCAGAAGTTTCCAGAATGATTTGGTATCCTCCAAGAATTATCAGGCATGTGCAGCCGACACATTTTGACTTAATGGTATCCCCTGAAACAACTTTTCAGTTTCACCGGAACTCATCCGGTGACCTCTCTCTGCGGAACTTTTCCGCTGTCCGAAACTTTTCGGTGTCCGAAACTTTTCGGTGATTTTCTCTCAGACTCCCTATCTAGTTTCGCAGATAGATGACCCTTAAGCGTGTGACCCTATAGGTTCGGTGAAGTATAGACATGACACGGAACCCCTTCGATCAATGATCAACATCGGAGCCGTGGAACACCATATTGACCCTATACCCACACGAATGAATATTCGAGTGAACCTCCAGTTGCCGTGTGCTATTCCTGTTGCTTCGTGATATGTTACAAATACCGAGGTGAGACATGTTGGCATTCCCGTGGATCAACACTTGTCCACTATGCTAGTTACCTCGTTACCGGTATTGTTCTCTTTTCTCGTTACCATGTTCCGGCATCCCCGTGATCAAATCACAAAGTGTCTGGCCAGACGATGATGGATACCGTAATACCGAGAGGGCCCAGAGATATCTCTTCATCGCCGGAGGAGCAAATCCCAATCTGAGCTATCAAGTTACTTGACACAACTTTCCATGAACCCGTAAGCCGCCGTAATAGCCACCCATTTACGGATGACGTTTAACAAACCCCAAAGTTCATGAAGCAAGCATGAAGAAACCGATACTCTCATGGTCTAAGGAATCATGCAAACATTAACCATCTCTGTGTTATTAACCATTAACTTGTGACGAAAGAACCTATAGCATAAATCAATCGGGTTCGATTCAACACAAATGTTCTGTTAACATTGTGCCCTCAAAATTGCTGGCATAGTCATGCCCATGATCAGGAAAACAGGATCATCATGCAATACTTGAGCCAGTCATAGAGGCTTGACTAGGAATACATTTTATCATTTATTATTCCACACGTGCATATGAGTCTTCCTCCGAGCCTCGTGGTTATTGCAGACTCGAGAACCATAGCAGTTATAGCATGGAACATAAACCTAATTATGAACAGGGAGATAATCAATAACATTTATTATTACCTCTAGGGCATATCTCCTACAGCGAGGTGGTGCGTAAGGAAACATGGCATCGAAGATTCGAGGTGCCTCCGCATCCATCGATCAGCAACAAGGAGATTTGGCTGGAAGCAAAACTCTGATCACCACCGTAGGCCTCAAGGTCCTCATGGCGGAAGGGTCATCCAAGGCAACAACGGTGGTCGACGAGCAAGAGCGGCGACGACACCACTCCTAGCGATTCTCCATCACACAAGACCACCCCAACTACGGTGCCCCAGTTCGCCACGAGGTAACACGGCCTGAGCCATCCCACTGTCGACGACGCCCACCTCCACATGAAGCGCAGCCCGACAGGAACAGCACTGCCCTCCCCTGGCGCACGTCGACGCGGTGCTTTCCGGCGTACGTATACACCTGCCACACGGTTGCCGACGGCAGCGGCGGCGGATTGCAAGGTCTCGGCGTGGCGGCGACATTGACACAATATACAGAAATCGGCCCCTACGCTTCCACCTGCGTCCGTGGCTCAGACGTCCAGCGTCCACAGCCCCTCATGGCGTGCGACGCATGGCCTGGCGGCCCTTGGCCCTTCACTGCTCCCAACGAGTTCCGTCCTGCGGCATGGCTGCCGAGGACAGCGGTGGCGCACGGCCCCGGAGCGACGACATCTCCATCGCGCAGGTCTCTCTCTCATCCGTAGATGCCTTCAACTCTTCGCTACCCTGGCGGCCCTCGGCCCTTCAACTCTTCGCGCAGGTCCAATACTACATCTGATCTAACCTGGCTAACCCCTACGATCGCTGCTTTCGTCGGCAAGGAGCTGCTATACCCTTTTGCAACCGAGCTCGGCCGAAGGTGAGAAAAAGATGTGAGAATTTTTATGCTGCATCATTGGATGATTTGATCCCAAATTTGATTGGTCTTTTGAATCGTGAGCATCTAGAGTTTGATAAGGTGAGAGATCCGTTAAGTTATTTTGCTGAAGGCATTTTGTTAAAAAAAAAATCACCATGGGATTTTGGACGACGTCAACATTTAATTAGAATAAGATTCTTGGGCAGGTAGTAAAAGGTAGTATACTTTTCAATGTAAAATCAGGTTTTGTTGAATACCTCTATTCTGTAGACTATATTTGCGTGGTCTGGTCCTTCACGGAATTAATTAGGTGGTGTCTAATTCATGTATGCTGCTTGCATGTGAGGGTATGCACGTATGACCTTAGCTATCTTACCATCATTTTCCCACGTTTTTTGTAGAAATCCATGAAGGGCGATTCATGGCACATATGAACAACCATGTACTTCAAAAATCGGCTTAGCATGTATATGCTGAAGATGTGTCTATATCCGCCTCCCAGTTTTCCACTGTGGATGGTTAATCATTGAGAAGTTTATATTGTGAGATATAATAATCTAGGCATTTTCTTTGCAGGGTTGGTTTTCAAAATTCTAAGCCTGTTTAATTAGCTTCGAGAGGTATGTTATTATGAACTCTAAATCCGTCTTACAGGATATTTCTTTTAGAAAAATTACGCTATATACTTTTGTTAAGCATGTTTCCAGTTCTCTTGTATTTATAGAATACCTCTTGATTTGGCTTGATATATATGTTCTTCCAAGAAGGAGGGAGGATTAGATGTTCCGTCTTCACAATGTTAGCTGCACATGCATGGCCATAGAGTATTAGTATCTCAGTTCACTGCACGACGATAGTAGGATTTGTAAATAGGTATCATTGAGCTATGTACTGAGATGATATTGTTTTTACTCTGATGGTGTCTAAGTCACGACATCCAAAGATTTGTAGGTAGTTGTCTGCATTCTTCTACATTGTCTCTTCATGTAGTAATCTGAAAGTGCACATAATTTATCTATCCATGTTGTAATTGCTTTGAAGCATGCAGATTATGTTTGTCCTTCTCAAGTTATGTTTCCAGGGTTGTAGTTTCTCTTTCGGTAGTCATGTTGTCAAGATATTTGGCTTATTTGTGTCCAAGCAGAAAGAAGCTGACTAGCCAAGTTCATTATTGATTAAGATTTTTTGTACTATTGAGCCAAACCAGGTACGCAAGAAACAGTTCAGGGCTAGTGATTTTATGTATGGATTTTGTTCACATATATTTCAGGGGGAAATTGCACATCAAACAAGAAACAACTTTTTTTATCATTATAGACGCAACTATTATTTTGAGCTTCGTAAACAATTGAAATTGTTCATCATTCAGGAGCTTACATTAGTTTTAGTTGCACAAGATAGTAACATACTCAATATTTTCAAAATAATCATATTCAGACATTGATGAAATCTCTAAAAAAATATTAACCAAACATCCCGCAGCAACGCACGGAGTTTCATCTAGTTTTATCTACAAGCAGTGGTAGTTACCCCCTAAGCAATAGCCCTCCACGTGTCCCACCCTAGCAGCGAACAAACGGGTCGCTGGGTTCCAAAAGGATCCGATATGGCTCACCTAATTAATCAATGATTTAAATTAGTTAAAAAATTAGATAGCGGTTCTGTTGCAACTAACCTCGCGAGTTGCTGCGAACCAACCTGTGGTTGGATGGTTAGAGGGACTGTGGTATCCCCAGCCCACCAGGTTCAAATCCTGGTGCTCGCATTTATTCCTGGATTTATTTCAGGATTTCCGGCGATGCGCATTCAGTGGGAGGAGACGTTCCCGTCGATGACGAGGCGCCTTCGTAAATCTCAAGATGATATGCCGGCTCAGTCTTTCGGAGGTGCTCATAGGGATACGGTGTGCGTGTGTTCGTTCATAGGGGTGAGTGTATGCGCGTGTATATGAGCGCTTATGTCTGTACTGATGTAAAAAAAAAAAAAAACCTCGCAAGTGCTGGCCGGCTTAATATGGCATATTCCCTTTTGGAAAGGGATATTCCAAGGGCACTTTGGGGTTTTTGTGTGACAATTTTACCCCTTGGCTAGCCTATATATAGGAGTGATCTTGGCAGCCATTTCCCCATCCTTAGCTCTCACACAAGCCATGCATGATCTGGCATTCTCTCTCCCTCCCAGCGAAATAGTTTCGTAGAGCCGAAAGGCTGTCTGGGTTCCGGTGGGAACTAGTTCTGGACGGCGAAGCCCTGCCGGATAGATGACACCGTATGTGTGCAACTCTGTAGAGAGGTCGTAGTTTCGATCTTAGTGCCCGAGGGGCTGTTCGAGAGTGCCTCCCGAAGGGCTGTCCAAGTGACGGTCCGAGTTCTGTGAGTCCTCCCGAAGGGCTGTCCGAGTGACCGTTCGAGTTTCGAAGGTCCTCCCGAAGGGCTGTCCGCGACATCGTCCGGGGGACTGTTCGACCGCCTCCTGGAGGGCTGTCCGATGGGAAGACGAGGGTATACATCCTCGCGGTTGGGAGGTTGTAAATCCTAGCTGCGGGGATCTGCACCGACGATCGTCATCGACTCTACTTCCGCTGCGCTACGAGTCGGTAACGAAAATGATCAAACCCTGTATGCAGTCTCCATAGTGGTCCTGGGCTGGTGCGTAGGTCGGAAAAAAATTTTGTTTTCTGCTGCGTTACCCTACACTCGCGTGGATCTGGAGGAGGAGAAGCATGTGCCTTGTTGGTGCTTGCTTGCTTTGAGTGGAGTGCGGATGAGGCAGCCGATGGTATGGCACTGCAGGAGAAGCAGAGGGGGTGGAGAGGGTCAGAGGGGAAGTACAGAGGGAGGGGAGGAGACGCTGTTGCATTAAAGCGGGTGGGGGACAGACGATGAGATGAATGGATGCGTGCGTGAGGTGGAAACGGGAAGCATGCGGTTGGGCTTCTTCGTTGGAGACCATTGGGCTTCAATCGGTAGTTTAAATCTGGAAACGGAGGACGCCACAACACATCTAAATATCAGTAGAAATTGGTTAAATGAGAAAACAATTGATGATGTGGCAGATTGCTGAGGTGGATAGGCTGCATGTCAAGAGAAATAAGTTAGTGGGATGAACTATTTAGGTAGTATTATATATATGGCGAGGACTAGAATTTCAGTTAATTAACACTTCTTTATCATTGTTTAAGAAGGCAAATCACAATGTTACTGGAAAATAAAATTTTGTCCACATAAATTGAGCACTACTCAAATGATGGATGATAACATGACAAAGCACCAGAATGCATCGAGTTCCTGCTGTACATAATATTTGACAATACAGCAACATACATGCGCGCGCGCACTAACACACAATAAACAAATAACTTAGACCCCCGATTACATAATGAAACATTAAGTACTTATTTCTCGGACTCGTTTTTATTTAGCTGTGAAGACAAAAAGGGCTATAAGACATTGCCATGTTTGAATATTCATGGATTAGGAGTAGGCACATGAACGGTGGCATGCAGCCACAGGTCGCTCTTCCTCCTGGCTGTCATCCCGAGCTCCTCCGCCATGTCTAGCCCATCGGAGCCTCCTCTAGGGAGCTCCCAATTAAAATGGAATAACAGGCTCGCGAGCATGATCTGCACGACCGCGATCCCGAACGTGATCCCAGGGCACATCCTCCTACCGGCGCCGAATGGCACGAGCTCAAAGTTCGTTCCCCTGAAGTCCGCCGCCGCATCACCAGCCTCCTCGAACCTCTCTGGCCTAAACTCCTCGGCATCGGCGCCCCAGCTTGCTGAATCCCGCCCGATTGCCCATGCGTTGACGAGCACTATTGTGCCCTTGGGCACGTCATAGCCGAGAACACGGCAAGGTTCCTGGCACTCCCGTGGGAGGAGCAGCGGCAACACCGGGTGTAGCCGGAGCGACTCCTTGATTACTAGATGCAAATAATGCAGCTCCTTCAGGGCTTCCTCCTTGATGCGGTTCTGCCCGGCGAAAGCGTTGCGCACCTCTGCCTGCACCCTCCGCAGAGCCGCCGGACTCCGCATGAGCTCTGCCATCACCCATTGGAGTGTTGTCACCGAGGTCTCGCTCCCTCCGGAAAACATATCCTACAAAAAATAGAACTTTATTTGAGATGTTTTCGCTGAAATAATTTCTTTTGGATCGAGGTGCATGCATTCAAGTATCGGCAATGTTTTAAATAGTCCGCTATGTTCTCGCTATAGCATTTGTAGCAGCCTCCCGCTAAGCTATGCACTTTTAGTGCTAAATTAAAAATGACGCCAATATTTTCTAAGCTTTTCAAAATTACGTCACAGCGCGGTCAACATTTAGAAATATGATGCACTGACGCAAACCTTGGTTACTGACTTAGAATGCTTGATTAGTTGTACCTTGTTTTTTTATGCTTGAACATGTCGATGTCAATTATATGTGATATATCATATATGATGCCTAATTTTATGTTTATTGTTTCAAGATTTAAGTAAAAAGGCTAAATGGGGCATAGCTTCATTAATTATAGCTTTACCATAGCTTCGGGCAAGCCGTCCCTAAATGACATAGCCCACAATTTAGGACCATGAGTATAAGTGCATTGCACTCCTTTCCCTTCAGCTTGAGCTCTTAAGTCCACGCAAAAAAAATAAAAAAAATTGAGCTCTTTAGATGAACTTTTGGCAGATGTAAAGTTGTAATATACTACATAGTACTCCCTCCATTCCACAATGTAGTGGGACCGCGCTTCACGAGATCTAAGTTTGACCATAAATTTAACCAAAGCGAAGAAGTCTCGAGTTGGATCTTACCATAATCACGGAACCGATTGTTCTGACGTTGAGAGGCATGTGGAGGCTACCGTCATTCTGGATCCTCAGTAGCACGTCCATGATGTCTTCCTCCTCGTCGCCGCTGCCGGCCGACCTCCTCGTGCGATGCTCCTCAATGATCCGGCCGATGAGCTGGCTTATCTCGTGGTTTAACGCCTCCATCCGACGAATTGAGCTACTGAACGCACGTGCAAGGCGCGACGATGGGAAGAGGTCAGCGAGGCTGAACCCCGAGGCCAGCTTGATGCCCTCGTCCAGGCACTCCAGGAACTTTGCACGGAGGTCCTCGTTCTGCTCGCCCACCAATGCGTGCACCGCCAAGTTGGTGACGTGGGTTGTGATGAGGGAGCTGACGTTCACGGGCTCCGACGAAGACGATAGCGACGAGACCATGGAGGAGACTAGGGCGGCGGCGTTGGCCTCGCGGCATCCCCGGAGTGACCGGACTTGCCGTGCGTTGAGTACTTCGGTGACGCATAGCTTTTTGAGGCGGCACCACTGCTCTCCGTGCGGTGCAAGGGAGATGGCGAGGTCGTCTGTCGTGATGGCGCGGAGGGTGGCGGTCCGTGGCCGTGTCGCGAATGCCGCGTCGTGGGTCTTCATGATCGCCCTCGATGTGACGGCAGACGAGGCCACGACGACGTTGAGCTCCCCGAGGCGGAGCAACATGAGCGGGGCGTCGTACCGGCGGGCGAGGTCACGCATGGCGTGGTGCGGGAGTGCACCGATGAGGTGGTGCATGCTGCCGATGACCGGCAGCCGCCACGGCCCTGGAGGAAGGTTCTCGCCGTCGTGCTTGCGCGGCGGTCTGAACATGGCGATGAGGAGGAAGGGGAGTAGCAGGAGGGTGGCCATGAAGAGGTAATTGTAGTAGCACACAACATCTTGATCTTGTTGTGCCATGGCCGGGGAGTGCGTGTTCATTTCTCTGCGCCGGCACAGAAAAGAACAGATCTTAGTACTTAGGAAGTTCGGTGGAACATTATATACGTCAATAAAGACCGTGTCACTCTCTATGCTTAAGTAGACTGATAATTCAGTTTTCCATTAACAGCAGTCCGCACCACAATTGGAGTAGTTGAGTAGGCCTAGCCATCATAATGGTTCTACATGAAACGTACGTAGATTGCAATTATGAGCTACAAGAAACTAGTTGATGAATTATAGCAGGATATATGTATGAGCAATGCCATAGTTACGGACGATTTGTGACGGACATAACCCAAATGGGATTGCTAAATCTCAGTCGACTGTGACTCTATATTCATCAGATCTTAAGTGAAAATTCATGCAAAAATATATGTTATTTCCCTTTTTTCATTTTATATGTTATGTCACCTGACTGAGACTTGGTTAAGTCTTAGTCGACTGAGATCTAGCCACACCCCCAACGGGAGTGCTAACCCAAACACCAAACAATCGAGAACCAACAAGATCACAAACGATAATTGTACTACAGGAAATGTTAATGGTACTACAGGGAACGTACGTTGATTGTCATGAAGAGCTACAAGAAATTAGTTGATGAATGGGAGGATATATATGAGTAATGTTCTATAGTTATATATGGACGAATTGTTATAGAACATAACCCAAACAATTGACAACCGACTTTAGAAAGTCAGCAAATACTTAACGTCGATGCATCTTTTTGTGAGGAAGATTCTCAGGTTCTTGTGGTGCCATAGTCAGAGATCACCGAGGAAACTTTATCTCGGCATCCACGGCTGACTCGAGCATGTGGACGACATTGTTTCTGTAGAAGCTGTTGCGTTACTTGAAGGGCTCAAATATACAAAACATAGGATGTAGCAATGTTCTGGTAAGAATGGACAATATCACGGTGGCGGAAGCTTTAAGATTAAACGAAGATCTTTCAATGACTGCAGCTCCTATATAGGAGAGTTGCATAGTTTTATTTAGAGAGATCGAGATGGTTACTATTGAGCATTGTAATAGAGAGTCTAATGTAGTTGCTCATGTGCTTGCTCATTAGAATCGTGCAAACAATCCATCTTTTGTGGGTGGATGCACCTCCTGTGTTTATTGCTAAATTTTTAGCAGATGATGTAAGCGTTATTTGGTGTTAATAAAGACCGGGTCACTCTCTATGCCTAACTCGACTGATAATTCAGTTTAGAGTAGTAAAAAGGGACGAGTTGTACCTAGTTTTGATTAACAGCAGTCTGCAGGCACCACCATCTCTACTCCTAATGGAGCAGTTGGTAGTCTCGCTTCCAGGTTTTTTTTAGTCCCACCTCTCCTGGTTTTTTTTGGTACCTCCTCCCACCTCTGACTTATCCACCAGAAACCGAAGAAACCTCCTCCTGAGGCCCCAACCCGCACCCATCCACGTAACAAAAAAATAGACCTACGAAGGTTAACCAACGAAAAAGGACCTACGGTACGATTTATTTTCGTCCGGTTTATTTTCGTCCCACCTCCCACCACCCCCGGCCACTGGTTTCTTATCCATTGGTTTATTTTTCTCTCCACTTTTTTGTTTAAAAAATCAACACTTTCCTAATGACAAAAGATCACGGATCTAACTTTCCTATCTTAGCCAAATCAACGAATCTCTCTCATTAATGCAATTTGCTTTAGGAAACAAATAATATATTCTTTCCTACCTTAGCCAAATCAACGGATCTCTCCCATTAATGCAATTTGCTTTAGGAAACAAATAATAGATTCTTTCCTACCTTAGCCAAATCAACGGATCTCTCTCATTAATGCAATTTGCTTTAGGAAACAAATAATAGATTTTCAGGAAACAAATAATGGATTTAAAGAAATTCATAAGTAAACCATTGACAAAAAAAGATCTTATCGTGATAGTCGGTTTTGTAGTCGTTCGTTCGTTTTGCTCGGCTCCCTCGTTCGTTCGGTCCCACCTCTTTTATTTGCTCGGCTCTCTCGTGAGTTATCTCCTCTGATTTCCGATTTTCTCTCCACCATATCAGCGATAGAGCCCCCTCAAAGAAAAAATCAACGCCCCATTGCTTTTCAAACTCCTGAGCAAGAGCTGGGTCTCCTACTCGCACGCCGCCGCCGCCCGCCCGTCCCCATCCGACTCGCACGCCGCCACTCGCCATAGGAACATCGCTGCACCTCGCGCCTCCTTCAGATCGTCTTCGAGGTTAGGCAACCAAGGGATTCGACGCTGCTGTCCGGAGCTACTTCGCCCACGATGTAAAGAAGGGCATGGGCAAGAGATCATGGCCTTTCGGGATTGCAACCATAGGGGTCAAGATGGTGCTGATCCGGCCGCCGGCCACACCCTAATCCTCTCCTTCTCTCACTCAGTTCGTATTCCCCTACCTCTTTCCAACAAAGTGAGGGAGTCTGATATGTTGCGTGTTGTTGTGCTGCAGGTCCTTGAGGTTGGGTGCGGCAACACGCGACTCGGAGAGAAGCTTTTGTGGTAGGGCAGCAGCGGCAGTACCTGCATAGACCCTCTCGATGCTCCCCTGATTTGGTGTTGTAGCAAGGAGGTGGTTGCAGGCAGGAGGTTGGGACGCGCAGCTCCATAATAGCCTTTATCACGCTCGGGCTCATTGTTTGGGGATGAAGGTGTCAATCTGATCGCGCTCTCCTCCATGACTTTCCCTGAATCTTCTATTCATTATATAACCTCTAAGGCCCTTACAAAACAAATTCTAATAAACTCAATCTCTTTCTGCTGATTCTTATAGGGCCACCAATCATACATGTATACACCATGTTTTCTCTACTGTAATTTGATGTTTTATTTTCATGTGGCACAGAAGAGTTCAGAGTTCACTCTGAGAGAAAATTGCTTTGCATGTACATTTGCTGAAAGACTGGTGTGCTGAACTTTAGATGATTCCGATTTGTCGCTGCCATATAACCTTTCCTCTTTTTCTTGATATGTCCAAAAGAGATCCTTATTTCACCTTTTGTTTTAGGTTTGCAACGTGAGAATTTCATACTTTTGGAGTAGAGCTATCAAAATATATACTTTTGAGTTTCTAAAAATATCCATTATGAGGTAAAAATCATTAAATACATATTGTTTTATGTATGTTTCGTGTCAGACGAATCTGTCACAACCTTATGAAAGTTTAGGAAGGGTCAGCTTGTTGCAAGATCAGTAAGAAATTATTGCATAGTTCATCATTTTTATTCTTGTATAAACAATAATTTTTGGTTATCTGGCCTTACAAAGGTTTTTTTTCTAGAACAGAGCTTCCTCTGCCCCGGGCGATTCTGAGAAAACTAACCAGCAAAGAACATGAACAAAGATAGTGATGAGAAAGGGTGGATCTGAGTATGCCACACATGGATATGACTGTTTCCCTGTGTTCTTTTTGACAATCCACTTCATCACTGACTCAACTGTGTATGGGTGGAGCAATGTCGTCTTCATCAGGCTACAATTATATGCCTCGGGGTGTTCAAACTAAAAAGTTGAGGGATGATTCAGACTAAATGTGGATTCCTTTGTGTTGACTACACTTCCATAGATTAAATATTCCTAACTGTGCGATGGATACATTTCTAGCAGAGATGATTCCAAAATTGTTCGAGGTTTGTTATATACAACATGCATGTTGTACATCTGTTAATTTGAAGTTAGAAATGCTGAGATTTGTTTAGATGCTTTCCTTACTGTTGATGCTAAAAGATATCCAGCAGATAAGGACTGAAGTTTGTTGGTTTTGCTCAACTTGGTGCTGCCTGATCGGTACTCTATCAAGATGGAGTGAGACCATGATAGCAGGTGTTGAGTACAGGTATATATGCACTGAATTTTTAGTTGTGCCAAAAATAACATATTATTATCTTTATAATTGCTGCTACCATATTTCAAAGTAAGAATGCGATGATGCAAAGGAATCTCATTATCTAGCCATGTGTAGTCTCAGTTTTTACTATGCAAAGTATGATAGGAGTAAGCCCACATAAATGTGGCTGCATGTTTGCTTTCTATTGATCTGTGACAATAGAGATGTGCTGGACTGAGTGCCTATTGATAACACATCTGGAGTGGAACTGGCAATGCTCAGTTAATAGAGGTTATCTTTCCTGTGGATTTTTTTATTAGATACATGCAGAAGTGTGTCACTTTCTTAGATCATATTTTGTTCTTAAAATTTCAGATGTTTCATATAGCCATCAATTATCTTATTGGCAGTTCCTGTACATGTCTCTTGGATCATATTTTTACCTCAAGTTGGCCGTCTCGACCACGATGCTCTCCACCGACCAAGCCCCCGGGGCCACCAACCACGCCCGGATTCCTACTCCCTGCCATCTACAGCCTCCAATGACAAGGTGCCTCTCTCCTACATCTACGAACGTTTCGGCGTCTCTGATTGTGCTCTTCCATGGTAAGGAGCATGTGGCTCTCTCAAGTCTCAACTAATCAGACGGTAAATAAAGTTTTTGTGAGTTGAATTATTGAGTGGAGATTTGATTACTTAATAGAAACATTAGCAGCTTCAGAGATGCAAAATAACTATTCGTATGTTATTTTGATAGTCTTTTAGATATTGGAAATATGCACTTTGTTGAATTCACATAGAATCGGGGATTAGGTCACATGTATATTTTGGTGCAAGTCATGCAGAAGCATTCCTTGACAGCTGCATGATCAAGAATATCAAAAAGACAATGACATTTTTGTGTGTACATTCTTACATATAGTTTCATATGCTCCATGCAAGTTACGAGACTCTTAGAAGTAAAAATTGGTATATAATATTTTATAGAAAATATTTTAAGGTTCTTTGAACTTTACAACCAAGATATAGTATATCATGATGTAAGCAGAGCAGTACTGTATTTGGCAATAATAGAACCTGACATCTAGTTTTATGGTGAAAATAAATACTAATGATCAAAAGAACAACACAAAAGGAGGCATTAGCATCGGGAACATATGGTCCATAAAAAATAAATACTAATGATCAAACGGACAACACAAAAGGATTTAGTTGATCAAGTTAAGTAGTAATAGAGTTCTGTAGGTTAAGCATCAGAAAGATATAGTTCTCTGGTCACTGATTTTGCCTGTATTAGATTAGGATTTGGTCAACTTAGCCAGTAATGGAGTTCCATGGGATTCAAATTATGTCTCTAAAAATGCTATAGAAGCTTCTATAATTTTTCTATGTAAATTATTCAGACGTCCAATAAGCATGTGGGCACAAAAATTCTTGATGTCAACACTGCAATACACTTGTAATAGCTTTCCTAAAATTGCAATCAACATTTGGCAGAAATATTTTTTTCATGTGTACAAATACTTCGAGAAAGATACTATTTGTCATGCATATCCATCTTTGTGCTTATCATCGGCTCTTCCTCCCGAACTGAGACCTAAAATTTATCCCATCATGGCATTGAAATTTTACTATTCCATCTACAATATTAAACCATTTCTAAATATATGCCATCTTTCTATGAAAAATATTCTTTGTCAAAGGCCTCTCCCTGAACAATAAATCTTTGAGTTCTTGGTAGGAGCTAGATATCTTGTTCATCTCCACATTTGGTTATTCCCTTTATTCAAAACATAGTATAAATTTCCTTGGGTAGTAAACATGATATATTGTCATGAAGTGAGCTTCTGTGTAAATGAAGAAACTAATTGTGCTGTCCCCTATTTTTGTCGAGCAACATGAACCAATAGTAATATTTTACAGTGGGTGTTGGAATTTGTTGAGGATCGTGGAGAGAGTCTTGTAACCGTGCGGTGTCATCGCTCACCAGCAACTAATTGGGCCACCCTTCTCAGAGGGGAAGCCGCAACCACCACCGTCGAGGACATCTTATTATGTGATGAGCATTATATTCCTGACCGCACAATAGTCGCCAATGTGGTGTTAAATTTCATCCACGTACTTTCTCACAAAAGGAATACATCTATATGATGTGAGGTTAGTTTTGTATAACTTTTCTATTTATTTCCAATCTATTAATTATTAACCATTTAATCTCTTGTCTTGACATTTACAAGAAGATGGTTTATTTGACCAATCTATATGATGTGTAGCGTATCATATGAAATGACAACATATTACATACTTTCTTATTATGTTTTAATGTCCATGAGGCATGTATAGGAGGCAAATAAGTCCGTTCCTTTCCTTTTTCTGTTCACAAAAAGGTGGAATAGCTCCCAAATTTCGCATAATGATTTTCCAACATAAATTTTGTTTATATCGGAAAATTTTAAGGAGAACAAGCATTCGTGCCTCATGATTTGGGTATCATACTAAAATGAACTTCATATGTTCTTTGTAAAAAGTCTTCTATTTGCCATGCCTAAGAGGGATTGGAGCATTTGTGTGCCATGCTTAGGTTGTGATTAATGCCTCATGATTTTCAGACAGAGAGAGGATGGGAGAGAGATGGAGGGTGTTAGACAGAGTGGGGGAGTGAGACACAGATATGCATTGTATTCATATGTGCAATCAGGAAAACAAATTAAAAAACACGTGGCAACGCGCGGGCAATTAGAAACATATATACATGCGAAAGTTGATATGCCTTGCAATTAGAAGAGCAATTGGGAAAAAGGCCCGTGGCAACGCACGGGCGTTCTACTAGTCGGAGTAGTTGAGTAGGTCTAGCCAGAGTAATGGTACATGAACGTACCATAGATTGCAGTTATGAGCTACAAGAAATTAGGTTGATGATTTTGGGAAGATATATATAAACAATGGTACAAGAAATTAAGGAGAAAGATTAGCACGTAAGAGAGATTAGCCCAGGAAATGTCTGGGATTTTTTGGTTTTGTTTGGTTTAGCCGAATTATTTCGGTTTTAATCCGAAAAACTGAAAAGAGTACGGTTTGCTGTTTTGCAAACTGAAACCAGAACCAGAACTTGAAAAAAAAACAAATTTTCAGTTTCAGTTCAGTTTTTTCCATTCGGTTTTCGGTTTGGGTTCGGTTTTGCACACCCTGGCCAGGAGGACAAGGAGGTCGATCTTGCCGCGCATGATAAAGGCCCAGTGTAGCGTGCGCCCATTCCCCATCCATGGTAAGGTATAATACCTTGTACTACCAGGTACAAGGCTTTGTGCCGATGATTTTTCTAGATTGTGCTAATTTTGCCATAGTTTAATAAATTTAACTAATTATGCAATGATTCCTAAAAAATTAATTATGCAATCATTTCGTTAGGTTATGTTCATTATGTTTAGGTTTAGGTTAATTAGTTGCTTAATTTGTTTGGCTATATGTTAACTATAGGGTAATCATTTATTAATTCTAATATGGATATACCTGAGTGTAGTCATGCATATGTTGGTTTTAGGTAAGGTATTGGTTTAGGTGACTAAGGTTTATGTTAATCATGTGTTAATTTGAATGTGGTCGTGCATGTGTTAATTCCAATAGGGATGATGCCTATGTTAACGTCAAGGTTCTAGCAGCTACACCCTTAGATGGATGCACGCTTACCATTGAAACAAAAAAGGTGTTAAATCGTGAAATAAACAGGGGAGTATGAGCACACATACTTAAGTCTACGACTTGAACCCGGGTGGCCAGGTTCCACCACAATAAACCTGACCATCTGAGTTACACTTACTAATAATATTTATTAAGATTCCGACGTACACCCATGGATGGACACTCTTATTCATATTTTAGTAGCACAGCCTAAAATATACCATTGTTGGCACTTTAAGCATTTCGCATCGAAGTTGTGTTTCACATTCTCTTCTTAAGTAAGCATGCACCCCCACTGCTACACATAATGAGCATGCGCAAGAAGATCAAGACGTCATGTACTACTACACTCAACTCTTGTACTATTGCTAGTACATATTGCGAGATATAAATTGATCGATCGTAATCTAGGTACAAGAATTTTTTTTGTGAACGGGTTGTTATCAGTAGCCCCCAGTAGTCTTGACGCCTTGAAAAGCAAGTAGTATGGGAATTTGGCAGCGTGCATCCGTACGTTGGTGCCGTTTCAAGGCTATCCCGCTAAGTTTTAATGATCAATAGCAATGCTTATCAGTACATATAGAGGGTCATACGGAAGGCCCAGCCACAAGTGGCGGCCTATGCCTACCGAAGTAGCATAGTTAGCAAGATTGCGAGCTTCATAATTGTAGTTTGGCATCTCATGAATGAAGTTGCATGCAGCAAAGGCCACAAAATGGCTTTGAACTTCTAATGACATCGTAAGTTCCTAGGGTACCATGCTTTAGGCCCTCGATCACCCCTTAACGTGATGTAAAGCCCCTGGAGCGACGAATATCCAGCTAGCCTCTGCTTTTCTGCAAGTAAGGGACTCTAGCGTACTTGGATCATATTAGAAGGGTTGGACGCGCTTTGCTGCGCCGTTAAATTTGTTGGGATTTTTAAATTTCTTTACTCACTCTATTTCTAAATATATGGTGTATTACTATTTTTCAAAAGTCAAGCCTCTTTAAGTTTGATCAACTTTGTAGAGAAATATATTAAAATTCATAATATCATATCGGCGTTATTATATTCATCATGAAATGAATTTTCATATTTTTTTGTTTATGGATGTCGATATTTTTGGCTCTGAACTTCGTCAAAATTAAAGAAATTTGATTTTCCAAAAAACTAATAAACCTTATATTTTGATACTGATGGAGTATTTAGTTTGGCCGGTGGGGGAGACGATGGAGTGTGTTTTATGTTTATTTATAATGCGGTTATTTGATGGGCCTTTCGCGGTGTGATTCTGTGTTATCCACTAATCAACCATGTTTATGTGGGGATATTTTTTCATCGTTGGTTGCATGTACTATATTCGTGCTATAGTATCATATGGTGGCACTTTTTTCTGGGTGATAGGAGTCTGTGAGGGGTTGATATATTTTTATAGGCCGGTTGTTGCTGATTGATTTGAAAAATCGTCTGCCTGATCAAAATCGTAAACCAAATCTAAAATTGAATACCTTAATTGAATGAAAGAGCTTTAAAATTAGGGAGCATAGAGAACTAAGATAATTTAATGGGAGAGCTCCTTGAGAAATTGTTGATCTGATCAAAATCGGGTGACCCAATTCTAAATTGAAGCCTCAATTAATTATGAAAATTTAAAAATTAGGAAGCATAGTGTATTGTATAAAAAATTAAATGAGAGAGTTTTGAAAAATAGTTGACCCGATCAAAATTGGGTGACCAAATTCTAATTGGAGACCTCCAATCCTAGGGAGCTTAGTGATATACTAGAAGGGTTGGGCGTGCTTTGCTGCGCCGTTGTGTTCTTGGGTTTCTTAAAAACATTACTCATTCTGTTTCAAAATATAAGATGTATTATATTTTTAAAAGTCAAACCTTTTTAATTTTGATCAAATTTGTAGAGAAATATATCAAAATCCATAATACCAAATCGGTATAATTAGATTCATCATGAAATGAATTTCTATTTTTTTGTTTAATATTGTGGATGTTGGCATTTTTGGCTTGAAACTTAGTCAAAGTTCATGGAATTTGACTTTCAAAAAATAATAGTGTGTTTTATTTTTTTATAGTTTGATGATTTGGTGGGCCTTTCTCAACGTGATTCTGTGTTATCTGGTAAGAAACCTATATTTATGTGGGGAAATTTCTACGTCGGTAGCAGCATGTACTATATTGGTGCTACAGTATCACATGGTGGCGTTTCTTTTTTCCAGGTGGTGGGAGAGCGCACAGGATTGATATGTTTTTATTGGCCGGTGTTGCTGATTGATTTGAAAAAAGGATTGGCTCCATAATTGAATACCTCAATCGAATTGAAGAGCTTAAAAATTAGGGACCAATAGTGACTTAAAATAATTGAATGGGAGAGCTCCTTGAGCACTTGTTGACCCAGTTAAAATTGAGTGACTTAATTTAAATTGAATACCTCAATTAATTGTGAGGCCTTAAAAATTAAGAAACATAATGTATAATATAAAAGAATTGAATGGGAGAGCTTTGAGAAATTGTTGACCCGGTCAAAATTGGATGACTATATTTCAATTGGAGGTCTCAATTGATTGTGAGCCCTTTAAAGTTAGGGAGCTTAGAGCATCTACAGCCGGGCGCCCCAAACCCTCCACAAACGCCCGAGCGGCCTGCCCGGTCACTATTTTTTTACCCAGACGGGCGCCTCAAACGGCCCTCAAACGCCCGGGCTGACCGGCACCCCTCTTATCCAGCCCAAATATGGGGCGGATATGGGGTGGCCCGGGCACGCCCGGGCACATTCGCCTGACAAGCCCGGCTCACCACCGACCCCACATATATCCTATCCAATGAACCCTAGACCTCAGTCCACTCTACTCTCTCTGTCATCTCCTCTTCCCAATTCGTCCTCTCCTCTATCCGATCCGTCCTCTCCTCTTCCCACTCCGATCCATGGCCGACGGCCTCAGTGGCTCCGACACCAACGGCGACGAGAACGACGTCGATGCGGTCGCTCTCCGCATTGCTCTGCGTCGCTCTCGTCTAGATCAGGATGGCAACAGCGGTGGGAGCTCACGGAGCGACGCGCCGTCCCCCTTTGCCCGTCGTCGCAGTGCGGGCGACGTTGTCAGGCCCTCCCGTCCGGCGCGCAGCACCAGTCGGAGCGCCGCCTCCGCCCCACTCCCGGTACGCCGCCCCGTCGCCACCCCGTCCATTCAACCTCCAGAGAGGTTCCACGGGCACCATTGGGTGCTTGTGCCCTCGCCGGCGTCGGGTCGGGCGAGGACTGTAGGAGATATGCCCTAGAGGCAATAATAAATGTTATTGATTATCTCCCTGTTCATAATTAGGTTTATGTTCCATGCTATAACTGCTATGGTTCTCGGGTCTGCAATAACCACGAGGCTCGGAGGAAGACTCATATGCACGTGTGGAATAATAAATGGTAAAATGTATTCCTAGTCTGGCCTCTAAGACTAGCTCGAGTGTTGCATGATGGTTCTATTTTCCTGATCATGGACATGTCTATGCCAGCAACTTTGAGGGCACAATGTTAGGACAAACACTTGTGTTGAATCGACCCGATTGATGTTATGCTATGAGATTCATTCGTCACAAGTTAATTGGTTAATAACACAGAGATGGTTAACGTTTGCATGATTCCTTAGACCATGAGAGTATCGAGTTTCTTCATGCTTGCTTCATGAACTTTGGGGTTTGTTAAACGTCATCCGTAAATGGGTGGCTATTACGGCGGCTTACGGGTTCATGGAAAAGTGTGTCAAGTAACTTGATAGCTCAAGATTGGGATTTGCTGCTCCGACGATGGAGAGATATCTCTGGGCCCTCTCGGTGTTACGGTATCCATCATCGTCTGGCCAGACACTTTGTGATTTGATCACGGGGATGCCGGAACACGGTAACGAGAAAAGAGAACAATACCGGTAACGAGGTAACAGGCATAGTGGACAAGTTGTTGACCCACGCGGATGCCATCATGTCTCACCTCGGGTATTTGTAACATATCGCGAAGCAACAGGAATAGCACACGGCAACTAGAGGTTCACTCGAATATTCATTCGTGTGGGTATAGGGGTCAATATGGGTGTCCACGGCTCCGACGTTGATCATTGATCGGAAGGGATTCCTTGTCATGTCTATACTTCACCGAACCTATAGGGTCGCACGCTTAAGGGTCATATATCTGCTGAATACTAGACAGGGAGTCTGAGAGAAAATCACCGAAAAAGTTTCGGAGACAACCGAAGAGTTCCGGAGAGAGAACACTGAAAAAGTTTTGGTAAAACCGAAAAGTTGTTTCGGATAAAACCATTGATCCAAAAAGGTTTCGGCAAGCACCGGAAATGTTTTGGAGGTTGCCAGATTGGTCTGGTAATTTCTGGAATTTTTCCGGAGAAAAACCCGAAAAAAAGTTTCGGAGCTGCCGGAGTTGTTTACCGGGTAAACAAAGATGGTTTTAAATTAAACCACCATACTGGAAATGTTCCAGAGCATGTCCAGATAATTTTAGAGGGTGTCAGAAATGTTCTGGGACCTTCCGGAATTTTTTAGAAGTAATAGTCGCGGAAAACATCTTGTCCCAGCGTGAGGGGACAAAATCCCACGGATCGTGGGGCTGTTTTGGGCTGTTTTGGGGGCGACCCCCTTGAGGGGGCAGCCCCTTGTGGCTGGACAAAGATGTTGGGGGGGCGCGCCCATGGTGGGGGGCAGCCCCCACAAATGGTGGAGAGTGTTGGGAGGAAGGTGGGGCCCCATTGGGGAACACCATGGACAAGGGAACATGTTTTCTCCATGTTTGGTGGGAACATGTTTTCCTTGTTTGGTGGGTGCATGTTTTGTGGGCTGAATTTCAGCCCCCCCTCACCCCTTCCACCACTATATAAGAAGGTGGAGAGGAGCTCTCCATCCCCACTCCAACTCTCTCACACAAGCCATGCATGATCTGGCATTCTCTCTTCCTCCCACGAAATAGTTTCGTAGTGCCGAAAGGCTGTCTGGGTTCCGGTGGGAACTAGTTCTGGACGGCGAAGCCCTGCCGGATAGATGACACCGTATGTGTGCAACTCTGTAGAGAGGTCGTAGTTTCGATCTTAGTGCCCGGGGGGCTGTTCGTGAGTGCCTCTCGAAGGGCTGTCCAAGTGACGGTCCGAGTTCTGTGAGTCCTCCCGAAGGGCTGTCCGTGACACCGTCCGGGGACTGTTCGACCACCTCCCGGAGGGCTGTCCGGGTGGCGGATGAGGGTATACATCCTCGCGGTTGGGAGATTGTAAATCCTAGCTGCGGGGATCTACACCGCCGATCATCATCGACTCTACTTCTGCTACGCTACGAGTCGGTAACGAAAATGATCAAACCTTGTATGCAGTCTCCATAGTGGTCCGGGGCTGGTGCGTAGGTCGGGAAATTTTTGTTTTCTGCTGCGTTCCTCTACAAGGACGCCCAAGTCGGAGGCGCAGGCAGCTCAACGCGAACGGCAACGCAGGAGGGAGGCCATGGCGGACGCGTCAGTGACGCGTCATCGACTCGGGCGCGCGCCGGCTGATCCCGAGGACGCGCTCATGGCGTTCGTCCTCCGGCGGCCCCTGACAACAGCGGAGTCGGATGCATGGCGGCTGCGGCGAAAGAACGCCAAAGCGCTCCGGCTCGCTATTGAGCAGTCGGAGCGCGAGGCGTCGGCGAAGGCGACGAAGGAGGCGAAGGCGAGGAGGCACGCCCAGGAGCAGGAACGCTTGCTCCGGAGGCTCGCCGGGGAGCACATGGAGCTGTCGAACGACTCCGACGACGACGACGACCCTCCTGCGGCCGACACCTACACCGAAGGCCAACGCAGCACCGCGGACCGCAAGGGGAAGGGGCTGAGAGGAAATGGTGATTTCCTCTACCCTTCCCCATTTAATTAAGTTTTTAATCATATATTTAGAGTACTGTCTGATTAAGACTGCATCTTTGGGTCGTCTGATGATTGTTTATGCTACAATTTGCCCGATTTAACTAGATTTGCTGCTAGTCCGAAGATCTACGTACGTTTGTGTAACATCCCCAGCCTCTCACCATAGTGATCACCCCTTAATCATGCCAAGTCATCATCATTTGCATTACATGATCACAGTGGTTAAACCACTCACAGCAAATTCTGCCATTGGATTCAAATTCATATTTTAGTGAAATATGAAGTTGCTCAAAACTTGTGGGAATAATGTTCACATTATAGCAAATAATCTAAAACTAATTGCTGTTCAGGAACACAACATCACCATCAACCACAGAAGGGTCTAAGCATTTAAATCAGAGCCAAAACATCATTTAAATGCCCTATTCATTTTTGAATAATTTCAAATGGAATCCAAAAATGGCCAAACTTTTTGTGGCAGTGCTGGATATTGCAAGATATTTATGTGAGCAAGTTTCACATTTTTGCTAATCTATTTGAATACTCAAAATATTTCAAAACCAACTCTGTTAAAAGAAAAAGTAGAAAACAGAAAAAGGAGTTAGAGAAAAGAAAGGAGGGAGGCCACCGTGGCCTCGGCCCAGCGCCACAGGCAAGGTCCAGCCCACCAGGATTGTCTCCCTCCTCCCCGTGTCAGCGCGCGCGCCCTTGATCCGGCGATGGCTAGCTATTGGCCATCCCCCGGCGCCGCCGCCGCCGCGATGGAGATAAGGTCGACCCAGGGCACTTCCCCAGGCGAACCCTAGTCCCCACTCCTTCCCGTTCCCCTCCTCTCTCTCGATCCGGCTCATCCCGAACGCAGTCGCCGCCGTCGCCTCGTCGATCCCGCGGCCATCAGCCACCGCACGCCTCGCCGCCATGTTGTAGAGGATCGCCACAGTCCGCTGCGTCTTCAGACGCCACCAGTTGGAGCCGGAAGCCACTGCTCCGAGCCCGGCGACATCTTCTTCTTCCTCGGGCCGCTGTCGACCATCTTCGATTCCGGTCGCCGCGCTGCGCTACTAAGCCTCTGACGGCCACCGTGTGCCCCGCGATGAGCTTCTCCACCTCCTCCCCCTCCCCATTTGGCAGCGCACGCTCGCTAGCTAGCTGCTACGCTACGCCCGAACACGCTGCCGCCGACGAACTCGCCGCCGTGGCCTCCGTCACAGTCACGCGCGGCCAAGCCCAGCATCGAGCTCCTGGAGCTCGTGCGAACTCAACGCGACCCCTAGCACGCCTTCCTGTGCCGAGCAGCGCTGGATCCACTGACGCCCGACTCCGGCGTCCGCCGGCGACGATCTAGCGCTCGGCTCCAGCCGTTTTAGCTCGCGTTAGTACCGCAGATCGACGCGGAATGTTGTCCCCGTTCGAACGAGACCAACCGCCGTCGTTTTGGGCGCCAGACGGCGATTTCCGATGAGGTCCGTGGCTGCGCCGCCGCGAATTTGGCCGCCGGTGTCGCTCCGGCGCCGACCGCCGACGTGGACGCGTGGGACCCACCCCTGTGAGGCTGCCACGGGGGCCCAGCGCCTCGGTTGACCACGTTGACCTGGTCAACGAGGGTTACTGTTCACCCTGAGTCTCTGGCGTGTGGGCCCCTGCGCTTAATTAAGTTAAATAGGATTTTAAAACTAATCTGTTAATTAGTATAGCCACTGACACATGGGCCCCACACCCCTAATTATTTTTGTTAGATTAGTTTTAAACACTGTTTAACCCCACAGTGGCTGACAGGTGGGCCCTACCAGTCAGTTTGACCAGTCAGCAGGTCAACCGACTGCTGACGTAATCCTGACGCCATGCTGACGTCATAATGAATTTCTGTAAATAAAAATAAATTCCAGAAATGTTTAAATCTTTGAAAAATTCATAACTTTTAAACCGTAGCTCAGATTGAGAAACTTTATACATGAAAGTTGCTCAGAACGACGAGATGAATCTGACCGTGTCGTCTGTTTCCATGTCAAACCCCCTACGTAGGAGAACCCGTAACTTTTAGCTCGATTCCGGTAGATGAATAGTGCATACATACCGGTTAATAAATCTCACTTTAATCCTAAAATAACTAAAATGACTTAGACATATCTTTAGGCAACCCTGCACTGCATCCTAGCATAGCATGTTCTGTGTTGCATATTTTTGCTGTGTATTTATCTGTTTCCTCCACCTCTTCTCTCTCGTTAGACCCCGACACCGACATAGCCCCGGAGGTCGACGCAGCTCCGAAGACCGACGACACTGTTGAAGACCTTGCCTTTGCCGCAGAGCAAACAGGCAAGCACCCCCCCTTTGTTGAACATGCCTATATCGTCTACTCTCTTCTCTCTTATGCTTGCATTAGAATTGCTGCTGTTACTGTTATCCTATATCTACTGCATAGCCTGTTTATTGTAACCTGCTTTGTTACCTTCCTGCTTATCCTAAACTGCTTAGTATAGGCTGGGTAGAGACCCATCAGAGACCCCACTTTATCCCGACTGCCCCGCTGGATCATCAGAAGGCCCGATCAACGGGATCGAAGACCAGGCCCCGGCACCGCACATCACTTTTCCCTTAGTTGCTCGACACTACTGGGTTACTATCGAGTGCCGAGGGTGATACCTCGTCAGCACTTCTGATGATAACCTTGTAGGTTAGTTAATCGGACGTGGTCAGTGAGGGTGATTCCTCCTACACCAACCCCGATAACGACGCTATCGTGTAACTCCTCAAGGGTGGACCTCGAGGGTGATTCCTCAGGGGTGGACCTCCGTTCACCTTGACGTTAACATCAGGTGGAATTCCATCGAGGGTGATTCCTCAGGGTTCCCCCTTGGTGTTAGACACACGGTTACTATTGTTACAATGTCTTACACAGAACCATGTTACTAAAGACGGGTCGGCCCTGAGGGGTACCCGCGCGAGCTTAATTGCGAGAGTTGTGGAGTCGGGTTGACCTGGAGGGTGCCGCGAGATAAATACAAGGCATGGCCGGGCATTCTTAGCCCTTGCCGCAAGTCCTCGAGACGGGGCGACGGGGTCACATCGATTGTGAGTCTCTGCTCGTTACCGCGCGCCCCTAATCCATTAACGGTTTGCATAATTGATCCGAGGGGCCTCTGGCCTGATAGCACTAACCATCACATGAGCATAGTATGGGCGTTATGCGTCGTATACTTCAGCCGAAGCTTAATAGACGTCAGCGACTAAGCGGCACACGCTGGGTTGGACTGGGAACGCAACCGCGCTTGTATTAAGGGGTTGCTAGGTCTGCTCACCGGCGGTGTACGCAACGTGCAGGAGCGTCCGGGGCGATGGCCCGAGACCACTGGGGGCATAGGTTTAGTCCGGCGTGCTGACCTCTTTGTTAAGTATTCGGTCGGGTTGCGGCGTATCGTTTGGCCGAGGCCGGGCATGACCCAGTAAAGTGTGTCCGGCCGGAGTTAAGCGAGCGTGGTGGGTAACTTGGTGCACCCCTGCAGGGAAGAAAACATCTATCGATAGTCTGTACTACGGTAACAGACACTCGGAGTTGTATCCCGATCGGTACAACTAGAACTGGTTACTTGAGATGATAACTGGATAGTATGGCTCTGGGATTGCTTTCTCGCAGGGAGTCGAGAAAGGATCTCTGGGCGAGGTTGATGACACTACTACTTCTTTACTTTATGTTAATCTGCACTCTTCTAATGCTGTAAGACTAATGAAGATGCTTGAAGATGCTAGTCTTCGATAGGACTAGGCCTTCTCTCTATTCTGGCATTTCTGCAGCCCAGTCCACATATACAGACTCCCTTTGAAAATGTTGCATATGTAGTGTAGATCCTTACTTGCTGAGTACTTCGGATGAGTACTCACGTTTGTTTTGCTTTCTTTTTCCCCCATATCCGTTTGATGTAACCAGATGGCGGAGCCCCTGAGACCACCGCCCCTGTTGACGACTACGGCTACTTCTACTACCCCCCTGGCGAGTACTACTACAAGGAGCTGACCGACGACCAGGAGTAGGTTCGGAGGGTCCCAGGCAGGAGGCCTGCGCCTTTCGATCGTAGTGTTTTATTTTGCCCCGCCTTGTTAAAGGCCTATCTGTTCTTCTGTAATATCTATACTCAGATATCTGATGCTTCCACTGACACTTGTATGCCATCGAGCTATGTATTCGAGCCCTCGAGGCCCTGGCTTGTAATATAAAGCTTGTATGACTTTGTTTATGTTTTAGAGTTGTGTTCTTATATCTTCAAGTGAGTCCTTAGGCTTGATCGTGTGCATTTGCGTGTATGGTTAGTGCACGATTAAGCCGGGGTCGTCACAGGTTGGTATCAGAGCCGACTGCCTGTAGGATCCCCCTTTCCAACTCCTTGGCCGAAGTTGAGTCTAGTGGTCCCAAAATTATTTTACTAACTTGGCTGTGTGGCTTACGGGCCCACGTCGCCAATTGGGTGGTATTAGGATCTTTTATTCCTCGTCTATACTCTGGGAACTCTGATCTCTCTTATATTCGGGTTAAAGATTTTACTAACTCTATCATTAGGTTCTCGTAACCACTTCCTCTCAGAGATTCCCTTTAATACAGATGATCGTCTGCTTCATCAGAAGATTCTGAAGATACTCCCCAAAGTTTTCCGAGACCATTGTGCCCTTAGTCATTACAAATCCTTACCACCGATAATCACTGTGAATATCTACACTTCCTTGCCGTTTGTATCTTCATTCCCAGTTACTCCTCTATGTACGAGATACCCCGAAATACTCCTCATTAATCCGGAAATCCTTTGAGACTACTGCCGCGCCGCTTCTTTCGCACTGCAGTTAATTGCTCACATTACCGGGGATCCGTTCGTCCCCAGTTGTTCTTGTGTTCCTGAAATATTTCATATTGCTTTCCGAACTCCCAAAAATCCTCTGCAGCCTACTGCTTTTGATATTCTTCTGATCTGCATGCATTATGGATAGTTCCATATGTCAAGTAATCCTCGTTGACATCCCTTGACACTATCCTTCTGATCCCATTGATTCAACAAGTGTGCGAATACTCGTGATCATCATCTCTTCCCTATTAATTCAATCTTCCGGCTCAGACATCATTCTGGATATGAGCTGGTTCTCGGTAAATCAATCCTTGATTGATTGGCCATCTAATTCTATTTAACATACCCATCTTTTTTTTATCAGAGCCTCTGCCCCTGATCCCCCGATTTTGGGATCGTAAACCCTTCGTATTCAATCTTCGGCTTATTCAGATGTTTCCATAAACCGATTCCTTTGCATCCCTTCTTCTTCTGGTTGAGTACCGATACTCACATCAGATCCTTTGCGGACCACCTGATCTTTTGGTGGATTGCTATCCGGCAGCTCCTTCGTATTTTAAGTCATTGACGACTTTCCCCTAATACAAAATGCCTCTGGCGAATTGTATCATCTACTCCATATCGCCAGCCCTTTGCTTTCGAGCGTGTACCCGTCGCTTCTGTTATTGTGTTGGATAGCTTCGTAAAATGTCCCGATGGGTTGAACCTATGCTTTTCCTAATTCGTGTGAACTCGAAGGATATGCGAGTCATACTCTTCTGGTGCTTCACCAGATAAATCTTCAGCACTACAATTTCTTCGAAAACGAGAAGTGGATGAAAGGTTATGCATTGAAGAAGTGTGAGTCGACCTTGAACCTTTGTGTTCATGCCCATGGACCCGATGTAGTACTTATCATGGAAGTTGCTCGTAAAATAATTATTTCCTTGGTACAAGTTCATCTTGAATCTGTGAATTGATCCTTTGAAGTCGTCATTCCGACCATACGTTCCCCTTGATTCCATTTCCCGGACAAGTTAAAATACTTGTCTTCTGCAGATCATTTCATCTATCCAACCTCTATTCTGATCTACCTCGAGTATTGCCCCTGTTATCTCGAGGATACTCTGCCATTGCACTATCTCTTGTAAAATTCTTATGGGATGATACCCCATCACATCATTCCTAGCCTGATCGGCTATATTTTTATCGTGCCAACTTTTAACTGTGCTACCTGGTCCTTATGCCCGGAGCAACTTCCGACGATGAGCTAAGCTTACGTCGATCTTCCCCATCTTAACATTTCACCTCAAACAAGCAGCTTGACTTCGAGCTTGTGTCAAATCCGTGGTTCTCATAGCCTTTCACTTCATCCTTTCTTTTGCTTGATGCCGTCGCTGTTCGATGGCCTCTTCATAGTACCTCGACAACATCTGTCGTGATCCCCATCAATATACTGATCTGTTTCACGATATCGATCGAATTCATGTTGAGAATTACCATCCTTGCTCTTCGATGACTTGTGATATCATCAATGACATCCTTGACTCTCTGCCAACACATACCTGGTTGTGCTTGGTTATTCCTTGCATTCTGGGATAATCTTGGAATTGTTTCTCGGTATCTTTTGAGATCTTCGAACCCAATCTTTACTTGAAACCATATCATTGCTGCCTCGAAGCATGACTGTGTTATTCCGAACATCAACAAGAACATTGGAGGCACATTGCCAAATGTTTCTTGCTCTAATATCCAAACACCGTTGTATGGATAACATCATGAATTCCCTTGCCCTTTATCCAAATAGTGATGTACTTGTTGATCTGACATGTATATCATGCTCTACTTTTCCTTGGGAAAAGTTACACTCCTAATTCTTGAGTATAAACAAATTTTCCTTTCCATTGTTTTGTTTAACCTTTCCTGTAATCTAACTTCTATGGGCAGAGATAAATCCCTCCTTAAGAAAGCACCTCGGTGCACACCCTTGTCAGTGAGACCCTGTTACTATTGTTGATGACATTCCGGTAACCCCCGATGGACGGGAACTTTGCCTATTGGTCCGCCTCATTTTAACGAGCAGGAGAATGGTTCTCTTTGTCCCTCGCCCTTGGTGCCGACGTTGTTACCGACATAACTGGCAGACTATCTTCTGACATACCTTGTTGTCGTGACCGGTAAAATGTCACCGTTCTCCCTACTTATGATCGACCCTTCTCACAGTTCCACAGGATCGGAACCTGACTCTCCGATATATCCTTGAATTCCAAAGTAGCCTATGCCCTTGGTTTCGTGTGTTATCACGAGCCACCCTCCGAGGGATGATCTATCCCCGATACTCTGAACCCCCTTCTCACACTCTGTTTAGGTATCGATCGTTTGTCTAATCGCTTGAAACTTCCTACTGTACCTTCATACTTTGCTCTCGATGTTTTCTTAAGTTACAACTCGAGAGATACTTCTGCCATATTCCCTGAATAGTTCACCAGATAATTAACCTTATAAGATTCAGTTCTTCCGAAGTTACTCTCTTTTCTTCCCCACTTAAATCTCGGAATGAGATTTCTTGTAGTGGAGGAGATTTGTAACATCCCCAGCCTCGCACCACAGTGATCACCTCTTAATCATGCCAAGTCATCATCATTTGCATTACATGATCACAGTGGTTAAACCACTCACAACAAATTCTGCCATTGGATTCAAATTCATATTTCAGTGAAATATCTGTTAAGGAACACAACATCACCATCAACCACAGAAGGGTCTAAGCATTTGAATCAGAGCCAAAACAGCATTTAAATGCCCTATTCATTTTTGAATAATTTCAAATGGAATCCAAAAATGCCCAAACTTTTTGTGGCAGTGCTGGATATTGCAAGATATTTATGTGAGCAAGTTTCACATCTTTGCTAATCCATTTGAATACTCAAAATATTTCAAAACCAACTCTGTTAAAAGAAAAAGTAGAAAACAGAAAAAGGAGTTAGAGAAAAGAAAGGAGGGAGGCCACCGTGGCCTCGGCCCAGCGCCACAGGCAAGGTCCAGCCCACCAGGATCGTCTCCCTCCTCCCCGTGTCAGCGCGCGCGCGCCCCTGAGCCGGCGATGGCCAGCTGTTGGCCATCCCCCGGCGCCGCTGCCGCCGCGATGGAGATAAGGTCGACCCAGGGCACTCCCCCAGGCGAACCCTATCCCCCACTCCTTCCCGTTCCCCTCGTCTCTCTCGACCCGGCTCATCCCGAACACAGTCGCCGCCGTCGCCGCGTCGATCCCGTGGCCATCGTCCACCGCACGCCTCACCGCCATGTTGTAGAGGATCGCCGTAGTCCGCTGCATCTTCAGACGCCACCAGTTGAAGCCGGGAGCCACTGCTCCGAGCCTGGCGACATCTTTTTCTTCCTCGGGCCACCGTCGACCATCTTCGATTCCGGTCGCCGCGCTGCGCTACTAAGCCTCCGACGGCCACCGTGTGCCCCGCGGTGAGCTTCTCCACCTCCTCCCCCTTCCCATTTGGCCGCGCACGCTCGCTAGCTAGCTGCTACGCTACACCCGAACATGCTGCCGCCGACGAACTCGCCGCCGTGGCCTCCGTCACAGTCACGCGTGGCCGAGCCCAGCATCGAGCTCGTGGAGCTCGTGCGAACTCAACGCGACCCCTAGCACGCCTTCCTGTGCCGAGCAGCGCTGGATCCACTGACGCCCGACTCCGGCGTCCGCCGCCGACGATCTAGCGCTCGGCTCCGGCCGTTTTAGCTCGCGTTAGTACCGCAGATCGACGCGAAATGTTGTCCCCGTTCGAACGAGACCAACCGCCGTCGTTTTGGGCGCAGGACGGCGATTTCCGATGAGGTCTGTGGCTGCGCCGCCGCGAATTTGGCCGCCGGCGTCGCTCCGGTGCCGACCGCCGACGTGGACACATGGGACCCACCCCTGTGAGGCTGCCAGGGGGACCCAGCGCCTCGGTTGACATCGTTGACCTGGTCAACGAGGGTTACTGTTCACCCTGAGTCTCTGGCGTGTGGGCCCCTGCGCTTAATTAAGTTAAATAGGATTTTAAAACTAATCTGTTAATCAGTATAGCCACTGACACATGGGCCCCACACCCCTAATTATTTCTGTTAGATTAGTTTAAAACACTGTTTAACCCCACAGTGGCTGACAGGTGGGCCCCACCAGTCAATTTAACCAGTCAGCAGGTCAGCCGACTGCTGACGTAATGCTGACGCCATGCTGATGTCATAATGAATTTCTGTAAATAAAAATGAATTCCAGAAATGTTTAAATCTTTGAAAAATTCATAACTTTTAAACCGTAGCTCAGATTGAGAAACTTTATACATGAAAGTTGCTCAGAACGACAAGACGAATCTGATCATGTCGTCTGTTTCTATGTCGGAACCCACTACGTAGGAGAACCCGTAACTTTTAGCCCGATTCCGATAAATGAATAGTGCATACATACCGGTTAATAAATCCCACTTTAATCCTAAAATAACTAAAATGAATTAGACATATCTTTAGGCAACCCTGCACTACATCCTAGCATAGCATGCTCTGTGTTGCATATTTTTGCTGTGTATTTATCTGTTTACTCCCCCTCTTCTCTCTCGTTAGAACCCGACACCGACATAGCCCCGGAGGTCGATGCAACTCCGGAGACCGACGACACTGTTGAAGACCTTGCCTTTGCCGCAGAGCAAACAGGCAAGCACCCCCCCCCCTTTGTTGAACAAGCCTATATCGCCTACTCTCTTATCTCTTATGCTTGCATTAGAATTGTTGTTGTTACTGTTATCCTATATCTACTGCATAGCCTTTTTATCGTAACCTGCTTTGTTACCTTCCTGCTTATCCTAAATCAGAGACCCCACTTTATCCCGACTGCCCCACTGGATCATCAGAAGGCCCGATCAACGGGATCGAAGACCAGGCCCCGGCACCGCACATCACTTTCCCCTTAGTTGCTCGACACTACTGGGTTACTATCGAGTGCCGAGGGTGATACCTCGTCAGCACTTCTGATGATAACCTTGTAGGTTAGTTAATCGGACGTGGTCAGTGAGGGTGATTCCTCCTACACCAACCCCGATAACGACGCTATCGTGCAACTCCTCAAGGGTGGACCTCGAGGGTGATTCCTCCTCCGTTCACCTTGATGTTAACATCAGGTGGAATTCCATCGAGGGTGATTCCTCAGGATTCCCCCTTGGTGTTAGACACACGGTTATTATTGTTACCATGTCTTACCAATGTTGAGGATATCGCTTATCATTATCATCTCGGTCAGCTAGGGATTAGAGATTAATCGGAAATCGGCCGATTAATCGATTTTATCGGTCGACTATTAATCGGATATTTTTTTGTAAATCTCAGGTTCCCAACACTAAAATACGCTATATTCAACACCAAAACAATATTTGACAGAAGTGTTACCTTGATTCCTAGCCTTTGAATCATCGTATAATGACAAACAAAATAGGACATAAGTACATATTGCCTAGCAAGGTCCACAAAACATAAATAAACATAGTTTTTGCAAACATAGTGCTATGAATAGATCTGATTTATCGGTAGATTCCCGATAAATCGCTTGTCAGAGCGATAAATCAGTCCAAAAGATAAACGGCGAAGATAAGACATAATCTTATCGGTCATCCCCCGATTAGCGATAAATCGAAAGATTAATCGGTGAATCGGAAGATTTTTTGAACAGTGTGTCTTACACTGAACCATGTTACTAAAGACGGGTCGGCCCTGAGGGGTACCCGCGCGAGCTTAATTGCGAGAGTTGTGGAGTCGGGTTGACCTGGAGGGTGCCCGCGAGATAAATACGAGGCGTGGCCGGGCATTCTTAGCCCTTGCCGCAAGTCCTCGAGACGGGGTGACGGGGTCACATCAATCGTGAGTCTCTGCTCGTTACCGCGCGCTTCTAATCTACTAACGGTTTGGATATTTGATCCGAGGGGCCTCTAGCCTGATAGCACTAACCATCACGTGGGCATAGTATGGGCGTTCTGCGTCGTATACTTCACCGCGCGCTTCTAATCTACTAACGGTTTGGATATTTGATCCGAGGGGCCTCTAGCCTGATAGCACTAACCATCACGTGGGCATAGTATGGGCGTTCTGCGTCGTATATTTCAGCCGAAGCTTAATAGACGTTAGCGATTGAGCGGCACACGCTGGGTTGGACTGGGAACGCAACCTCGCTTGTATTAAGGGGTTGCTAGGTCTGCTCACCGGCGGTGTACGCAACATGCAGGAGCGTCCGGGGCGATGGCCCAAGACCCCTGGGGGCATAGGTTTAGTCCGACGTGCTGACCTCTCTGTTAAGTATTCGGTCGGGTTGCGGCGTATCGTTTGGCCGAGGCCGGGCATGACCCAGTAAAGTGTGTCCGGCCGGAGTTAAGCGAGCGTGGTGGGTAACTTGGTGCACCCCTGCAGGGACGAAAACATCTATCGATAGCCTGTCCTACGGTAACGGACACTCGGAGTTGTATCCCGATCGGTACAACTAGAACTGGTTACTTGAGATGATAACTGGATAGTATGGCTCTGGAATTGCTTTCTCGCAGGGAGTCGAGAAAAGATCTCTGGGCGAGGTTGATGATACTACTACTGCTTTACTTTATGTTAATCTGCACTCTTCTAATGCTGCAAGGCTGATGAAGATGCTTGAAGATGCTAGTCTTCGATAGGACTAGGTCTTCTCTCTATTCTGGCATTTCTGCAGCCCAGTCCACATATACAGACTCTATTTGAAAATGTTGCATATGTAGTGTAGATCCTTACTTGCTGAGTACTTCGGATGAGTACTCACGTTTGCTTTGCTTTCTTTTTCCCCTATATCCGTTTGATGTAACCAGATGGCGGAGCCCCTGAGACCGCCACCCCTGTTGACGACTACGGCTACTTCTACTACCCCCCTGGCGAGTACTACTACGAGGAGCCGACCGATGACCAGGAGTAGGTTCGGAGGGTCCCAGGCAGGAGGCCTGCGTCTTTCGATCTTAGTGTTTTATTTTGCCCCGCCTTGTTAAAGGCCTATCTGTTCTTCTGTAATATCTGTACTCAGATATCTGATGCTTTCACTGACACTTGTATGCCATCGAGCTATGTATTCGAGCCCTCGAGGCCCTGGCTTGTAATATAAAGCTTGTATGACTTTGTTTATGTTTTAGAGCTGTGTTGTGATATATTCAAGTGAGTACTTAGGCTTGATCGTGTGCATTTGCGTGTATGGTTAGTGCACGATTATGCCGGGGTCGTCACAATTCGTTTTCATACATGCATGTCTTGCATGGATATGAGATGCCGGATTTGAGATATACGGGTGCGGATGCAGCAAAATAAGGAGCGCCCGATCAGTGCCTGCGGACGTGCCTGGGCGCATCCGCGGGTGTTTGAGCCCGGATTTGCCAACTGCGGCTGTAGATGCTCTTAGAGCTCCGGCCCGCCAGCCCGCGGTAGCTCCAACGGCGGCGGCCAGCGTGCGAACTCCGGGCATGTGGCAGAGGACGCACGTCCGCGGCTGCTGCTGCGCCCGCCCGCCCACGGCATGCGGCTCCGGCTGCGGTGACGTCTAGCATGCACGCCCGCTCATGGCGGCTCCGGCTGCGACGGCCAGCACACCGCACGCTGCTGCACGCGGTGGCCTGCGCGCGAGCTCCGGGCCGGTGTCGGTGTGTGCTGCGCGCCCCACGCGAGAGAGAGGCGAGAGAGGAAGGAGAAGTGTGTGGCTGCAGGTGGGGACCCTGTGGTGGATGAATATGACGTGGAGAGGGGTACCCGGGTGTGACCGGTGAGCCTCATATTGGCCCCACATTTGAGACGGGTTTGAGATACGCCGATCAGTCCGAGCGTTTAGGGAGGAAGTGAGGGGTCCGGTTGAATCAACATTTTGACCGGACACTGACTGGACGGACGTTTCAGACGTTTGAGGAGGAAATAAGGGGTCCGGTTATAGAAGACTAGTATATATGCCCATGAAAACAACCGCCGAGGAACCCAAGTACAATCCCTGACTGTCTCTGACGGATGGCCCAATGGCGCCTCTTTGTGCATCCCTTGCAACAGCCATGTTCACGTTCACTTTCCCGTGTCTTCCCGTTGAAGGCATCTTGATCTTGGAGAGCTCTCTACCGATGAACAGAGTGAACTCAGCAAGCTCCTCGAGTTCCGATATATTGGACTGAACGAAATTGTGTGTAAAAAGAGGGCTACGGAAGGCACCCCAATGAATAGCTTTTCTGCACGCTGTCCATATAGTGCACAAAGAAATAGGCTTTCGCCCTTTTATATAGATATAGCAATCATCCGATACATTGTGAGTCCAATGCTGGGGCAAACAGCACAAGCACGTCTAAAAAAATAAAAGAGAAAGAAAAAAAAACTAATGACAACAGAGTCAGATCAACGCAAACAATGATGACCCGCAACCACTGCGCTCTCTGGAGAATTTCCACCACGCTCCAAGCACTTCGGACCGCCGCATACCAAGCAACACCTTCAGGAAGGAACGCGACGATGCCGTCGCTGCTGTCCGGACTGGTCCTAGGGTTTCCCCCGGTACGCGGAGGGGCGTGGGCAAGGGGAATACCCGACGCCCTTCAGGAAGGAACGGCAGCGCCCACGGGCGTCACCGCGTCGGTGTCGGCCAAACCGACAGGGATTTCTCCCGTCCGCCAAACACCCACAACCCCGGCCGATCCGTCGCGCTCCACCAAACTTGCCGCCCACCAACATGCGCCACTACGATCTTGGAATCACCATCGCCGTCTCACCATGGTAAGCGAAGCGGAACTGACGGGTCTGAGAGGGAACAACCCTGAACGAGCAGCGGCAGAGTCAACAGCCACGCGGGAGGGGACAACCTCCACCGCCATCGGCGGTCACCGACCGGACGCAGCAAGAGAATCACACCAGGCCCCAAGGCTCAGCCGAACCCGAAAGGGGCTCGTGAAGATCCCATCGCCGCGATGCACTGGGCACGCCGCCGTCTCCGCAACCCCCCGCACGAGCTGCACCTCCGTCCTCCAGAGCCGTCGCAGGCGAATCCGAGCCAGGCCCGCCCAGACCCAGATGGGGCCTAAAAGGGCCCAGATCTGGGCCGGGAGGGCGCCGCGGCCAAGTGGCCGCGCCGCCGCCCCCTCACCACCCGGAGCTGTGCCATCGATGGAACCGCCGCTGACCGAGGTGCACCGCCGCGCGCCCGCGACGGGGAAGGAAGGGAGCCACCCGCACCCGCCAGAGGCCCAAAGCCGGACCCCAGCTGCCACCACGGGGCACAGCCGCCGCGCGGCCGAGCACCCTCCCCAACGCCGCCGCACCGCAGGACGCCGCCGACCAGAGAAAGCGCCGCCACGCCGTCGGACCCCGTGGATGCCCAACGCCACCGCCCAGGATGGCAGCCCCGCGCCCACCACTACCAAGACGGAGAGAGGAGATCCCCCGCCGCCAGTCACCGTGAGGTGCTTTGCCCTGGCGGTTCCGGCCGGTGGCGGAGGCCGGGGGGAGGGGACGACGCGCGGGCAAGGGAGGGTCTTTTCGACCGGTTCGGGCAGCTTATGAGTGCAGAGCACACAAAACTCACAAGGTAACCACTAACCATGCACCCTAGTTTGAAGGGAAGCAAAGTCTTCCATGAGTGAAATGTGGCATTAGTCATTAATTTAAATGGTTGCATGCTTTAGGCCAAGAAATGGGGAAGTGATTAGGAGTTTGGCACGCAGCCGTGCATGTACGCTCGTGTGTGATCGAGAGACGACATTGCAGGAAACGTTTGTTTGTACGTCTGCAAGGATGGGTGACACTGACCGCTCGCGTGGGTGTACTTGGTTTGTTTGCTGTTGGACGCAACAGGAAGAATGCTCGCCCAGTTGATGGGGAGGGATTAAAAGGCCACGCATGGCCAAGCCGGGTGTGCGTCTCCATCTCAAGCGTGTTCTAAAATATTGCTAGAGAAAACTGAAAACCCTACTATTTAAAGAAGCGTCTGCAAGGGGTAATATGAGAGAAGGGGGTCCATATCTTTCGGCCTGCCAAAGATGCTTCCAAGGCGATTTCCTTTTTTTTTTTTTGAGGTTTCCAAGGCGATTTCCTGCTTTTGCCAGCTCCGCGTTGCCAACATTTCTAAGAAATCCGCAAAAATAAAAAGCCTATTTCATGGCAGGCTGTTTTTTTTCACCTTTCTCCTTTTGTGTAATGATAATGAGTTAGTGATAAATCTTGTTGTGTAATGGTGTTTACTGTTCTATTGACGCTTAAAAATTGCTCTATTATTTCTCAATTTTTGTCACTTTTGCCGCATGATAATCTTTCAGCTCGGTCGAGCTCCCCGTTTAGATCTACGCTCTGTTTTACATGTCTGTTGTGATTTCCGAGTGTTATCCGATTTGGTACTCCGAGGCCTACGGTGCCAGCAGATCACGAAACTCTTCTCTCGAGGCTGTAGCGATGGTAGCACAGTTGCGGTTGTTAATCTGATCAAGACAAGTGCTCTCGGTAGAAGCTTACTCTGCTAGTGATGTAATAGAACTGTTCTAGGCTTAAACTAGGGTATTAACACCAGGGTGAGGAATGTGGTTCATGATTTAACCAAAAACAATTAAATTACTGGTCCAGTGAGCTATATCTATATGCAACGGCGTCCATCAACTATTGATCCATTTGGTAGCCTGCATTAGGCCCAGCCAGACCCATGAGGGATGTTTTTGGCCTGTTTGGTTATCTGGGTCACAACGAAAAGTTGGTCCGCACGGAACTCAAAGCACCTGTGAGCATGCATCCAGATGAACGCTCAAGTCGGCCGTTTCTACCGGGCCAGGCTGAGGCGAGCCACCATAGAGCGCACATGGTGGGCCCTCTTGCACAAGAGAATGCGAGCCGTATACAGGGTGTAAGTTGTTTCTTCTTCCACCTCGGGTAAGCTCCTTCTCTAATCTCCTTTCTTAGGTCCCTTCTAATCCACGCAACGGTGCATCGATTTGAGATAACCTCTACATGAAAAAGATGAGAATTGATGTTATGGTTTCATTTTTGTGATCAGCTCGTAGTTTAGTCGACCGTAAATGTTTAATTTCATGTTTATGTTTGGAGCTATTTTGGATTAATTTTGTCAAATTCGTCGTGCATGATCGACCGTTTGAATTTTTCTTTGATCAGTAGCTTCATCTTACAGTTTCACACGACTGTCGTATTGCACATTTTCTATTTCGATGATCGTAGATGATTAAATCTGACTTCTTCCTCGTGAAAAGTATCTCTTGTGTCCTGCTATACCGACGGCCGGCGTCGTTCCTCTCAACTCCTCCCCCATGTCCTGCTACACTGAAGCCATCGCCGGCGTGGTTCCTCTCGGCCTCCTCGCTCGCGTCCTACTACACTAGCGATGTCGCCATCGTATTTCTCCCCTGCGTGTTGTTGCATTAGCGCCACCGCCGGCGTCATTCCTCTCAACCTCCTCTCCCATGTCCTACTACACTCGCGCGATCGTCGTTCCTCTCGGTCTCCTCTCTCATGTCTTGCTACACTAAAGTCATCGCCGACGTCGTTCCTCTCGGCCTCCTCGCTCGCATCCTACTACAATGTCGCCGTCGTCATCGTCGTTCTTTTCAACCTCCTCCGCATCCTACTACACTGACGCCGTCGTCATCGTCGTTATTTTTGGCCTCCTCCACGTCCTACTACACTGACAACGCCATGGCAAGCACACCTTCCTATTCGTTACTCCACACGGACTTTCTCTGCGGCGACGGCGCTAGCAAGTAGTTCAACGTGCCGCCGATGAGATTGCTCGCCCGCGACTCCGTCCCCCCCGCCGCGGATCTCTTCCTGTTCAATGGAATGAAACACAAATTCTTTTGCGTTTTCTAAAAAAAAGGGTATGTAGGATTACCTCCCTGCACAGCTGAATCCGATGTTACAGCCCCCCCCCCCCCCCCCCCCTTCCCTAAAAAAAATAGCCCTTGAACCGAGTCAGGTAGTTTTCTGTCCTGCCTGGGCAATTGTAAATTCAAAAGCATCCCATTACACAACTTAACATTAACAGTTTACACTCGCTGCAGCTTCGCACAAAACTGGTTCTGATCAGAGACACTCAACACTGCTCCAAGTACAACATTGTTCCAAGTCACAGCTCATGTCACCTTCCATGTCCCCCGCAAAACAACCAACATGTGAATTCTACAGATTACCATGAGAAGACAGGCAAAATTATCTAAAGTACACCATCACCAACACCAAGCATGTTACTGAAGCCGTGCCAGGTGAATCACATTCGCGTCATTTGCCTGCTACCCCTGTCGTCATCTTCTTCCACCTGTTGCGGAAAGGTGAGAAACAAATTATGCTCCAGCAGGAATTTGTGCTAGTTCAGACACAACCTACCGGACAATGAAATCGTTTTGAAAAGAAAACCTAATATTACGCCCCGAAATGCATGCTATGGGAAAAAGCTTCTCCCATGAAGAGATAATCCATAGAACTTTTGACCACTTCGTCTTCGGTACAACCCCCCCTGACACATCAACGGCCCAGATTAGAAGATATCCCTTCGTGAGGATAAGTGAGGAGGGGTAGGATGGGAAATTCAGGTGGGCGCGGCGTACCGCGGCGTAACGAGGCGCGTGGCCGTACGGCCTGCTGTACGCGCGTACGTGGGTGGTGTAGGACGCGTGAGGAGGAGGGCGGGCCCACGCATACTTGAGCCTAACCACCGCCGTGCTAAACCCTAATTAATTCGGCGCGGATTAGGCGAAGCCATTAACGCCGGCGCAGTGGCACGTCCCGTCGCCGGTGTCGGTCCGCGGGCGGCGCCGATTCACACGCCACCGCCTGCCCGCCTGCCGCGCGCCTGCGCACGCCACCGCTTGACCGCCTGCGCACGCCGTCCTGTCGCCTACCAGACATTAATCGCCGGCGCCGATTCTCACGCACCGCCTGAGCTTCTGCGCCCTTGACCGCCCTGCGCACGCCGCCCGCTCGGCTGCCCGGCATTAATCGCCGGCACCCACCCCCGCCCTCCAGACGCCCTATAAAAGGTGCCTCGCCCCGCCGTCGATCGCACACCGCTCTCGCCTCCCTCTCCTTCTCCCTCTGTCGCCGGCGTCGCTCTCTCGCGCCCTTCCTCTCCCTCTCGCCGGCGATGGCGCGCCCGAACCTGACGCTCGAGGAGGCGGAGGAGCTCGCCCACTTCGTCATCCCCGCCGCGCCCGACGTGCGCCTGCCGGCGAGGTGGCGCCTGAGCGTCGACGGCGTGCCGGTGGCGCCGGTGCCCGAGGTCGGCACCCACCTCTTCGCCCGCGCCGTCGGCCTCTATCGGGCGCGGCTCTCGCCGGAGGAGTTGGAGGACCCGCGCTATGCCCCCAACCACCCCGGGTGGGCGGACCGGCTCGCTGACGACCACGAGCGCCGCCTCCACGCCTACGCCGGCCCGCGCCCGCCCGTCAAGCACAACTGCGCGCGGCGGCACCAGCTCTGGGATGGGCGCACCTTCGAGGAGGTCGTCGCGCCGTACAGCGCGCAGGCGGCCGCCGGCGCCGTGCCTGCCCCGCCGGGCTACGGCTACGAGCTGTTCCGCCGCGGCGAGGCGCGCTCCACCCGCGCCCGCCTCGACTTCGGCACGCGCGTGCCCCGCGGCGGCCCAGGCGGTGACCGCGGCGCTGTCCGCCTCGGCCCCGGCGATCGCCGCACCGCGGGCAGGAACGGCGCCGGGTCCAGCCGCGCCCCTCCGCCCGAGCCGGAGCAGCAGCCAGAGCCGGCATTGGTGGCGGAGTACAGGCGGCTGGCGGCGGAGGCCGGCGACCCGGAGGACATGCCGGGTTACCTGACGGCTGTCCGGGAGTCGGAGAACATGCCGCAGCCGCCCCCGCTCGTCCAGGAGTACATGCAGCTCGCCCCGGTCGCCGTCCAGCCGAAGGACCCGCCGGACTTCCCCGGGTATCACGCCGCGGTGGAGGACTCGATGGTTGCGCCGGCCGCGCCCGCGGCGCCCGTGGTGCCCCTCGACGACAGCGACGACAGCGACGACGGCGACGGGCTCTATGACGAGGCAGACTTCGGCGGCGTCGAGGAGGAGTAGTTTAGTTTAGGTTACTTTCGAAATGTCGTTTAGTAATGTTTAATTATTTTCGTGATGTTGTTTAGTTAAGTTTAATTTCTAGTACTATGTAAAATATTTGTGAAAACTATAATGAAATATCGAGTGTTTGAATGGATGGTTTTAAAATATTGTTTAAGAATAGAGTGTTTGAATTGATACTGTTTTTGAAATTGTTGTATTGTACAAAATTATTATAAAAAATTAAAAAACAGAAAAGAGTTAAACTTTACATGCAAAAAAATTATGAAAATTAGGAAAGGAAATAAAAAACGAAACAAAGGGGAAAAATAAATAATATTAGCGAAAAAAATAAAAATATTTTTTTTTGTTTTAAAAAGAGTTTGAATGGATACCGTTATTTTGAAATTGTTCTATTGTAAAAAATGAAAAATCACAAAAGAATTAAACTTGAATTGAAAAAAACTATGAAAATTAGAAAAGTAAATAAAAAACGAAACAATGAAAAAAATTACATAATATTTGCAAAAAAAATCAAAAGAAATGTTTTTTTTTAAAAAAGACCGCCGGCCCGGAGCCGAGCGAGGCGTAGTCAGTCGATCCCGATCAAGCCGACGGCGAAAGGGACCGCTTTTCGGCCCCGCAAGGCCCACGGGCCCAACCAGACGGCGAAGAGAAAGTAGGCGATCTATTTTTTTTCTTAGGATTACGGCGGTGTAGGGCGGGGCGCGCTATTTAAGCCGGTGCGGGCGCGCTCCGGCAGGCGAGGTGGGACTAAAGTTAGAGCTCGCCTCTCGCGGCGCTGCGCGGAACGCCGAGGTGGGCCGAGTGGGCCGCTGGAAGGCGCACGTGCGAGCGGTCGAGGGCGCAGGGGCGGTGGGGCGGTACGATGGAGGCGCACTTGTTTTGTTTAGTCCCACCTCGCCCGCCGAAGGACGCCCCGACCGGCTTAAATAGCCGGATTCGTGCACCCTGACAGATAAGATAGTTAGTAATAATTTGATTTGACTTTAATTTTGTAAACTCAAATCATATCATTACTATCTATCTTATTTTTGATAGTTTGCCACTCTACGCAAGTTTGTTTCACCTCACTTAAATTACATCGTTAATACCTATATTATTTTTTAATATTTGTCACACATCATTTATATCACATCATTAGTACCTATATTAATTTTGACCGTTTGGCAGTCACCGTAGGACCCGAATCAAAATTTCATCGTGCTCCGAGCACACACTCAGGTCGCGTCACGTCCGGGTTTTAGAGCTGGGAAAATCGTAGAAAATTGTCGGAGGTTGGAAATGCCCCAAAACTTGACATGATTGCTTGCCATGAGTGTAGAAACGTATGAAAAAAATTGGGTCCATTTGAAGGATGTCGAAAAAAAACCTCCGTCGGGATGGGGCCTTCGCTCCTACCAGAACGGCGTGCGCTGAGGGAGGTCATTTTTTGGCCATCTTCAGAACGACCCCAAATTTTGCGACAGGGTAGGCATGGCCACCGTAGGACTCCTCATCAAATTTCATCGTGTTCGGAGCACACACTCATGTCGCGTCACGTCCGGGGAGTGTGTTTCGGTTTCAGAGAACGGAAAATCGTAGGAAATTCTCGGAGGTTGGAAATGCCCCGAAACTTGACATGCTTGCTTGCCATGAGTGTAGAAACGTATGAAAAAAAATTAGGTCCATTTGAAGGATGTCGAAAAAAAACCTCCATCGGGACGGCGGCGTGCACTGAGGGAGGTCATTTTTTGGCCATCTTCAGAACGACCCCAAATTTTGCGACAGGGTAGGCATGGCCACCGTAGGACTCCTCGTCAAATTTCATCGTGTTCGGAGCACACACTCATGTCGCGTCACGTCCGGTATGTGGTTTCGGTTTCGAGCAAGGAAAATCGTAGAAATTCTGGAGGTTGGAAATGCCCCGAACTTGACATGCTTGCTTGCCATGAGTGTAGAAACGTATGAAAAAAAATTGGGTCCATTTGAAAGATGTCGAAAAAAATCCTACGTCGGGACGGGGCCTTCGCTCCTACCAGAACGGCGTGCGCTGAGGGAGGTCATTTTTTGGCCATCTTCAGAACGACCCCAAATTTTGCGACAGGGTAGGCATGGCCACCGTAGGACTCCTCGTCAAATTTCATCGTGTTCGGAGCACACACTCATGTCGCATCACGTCCGGGGAGTGTGTTTCGGTTTCAGAGAACGGAAAATCGTATGAAATTCTCGGAGGTTGGAAATGCCCCGAAACTTGACATGCTTGCTTGCCATGAGTGTAGAAACGTATGAAAAAAAATTGGGTCCATTTGAAGGATGTCGAAAAAAAACCTCCGTCGGGACGGGGCCTTCGCTCCTACCAGAACGGCGTGCGCTGAGAGAGGTCATTTTTTGGCCATCTTCAGAAGGACCCCAAATTTTGCGACAGGGTAAGCATGGCCACCGTAGGACTCCTCGTCAAATTTCATCAAGTTCGGAGCACACACTCATGTCACGTCACGTCCGGGGAGTGTGTTTCGGTTTCAGAGAACGGAAAATCGTAGAAAATTCTCGGAGGTTGGAAATGCCCCGAAACTTGACATGCTTGCTTGCCATGAGTGTACAAACGTCTCAAAAAAATTTGGGTCCATTAGAAGGATGTAAAAAAAAACCTTCCGTCGGGACGTGCAAAAAAGTCTTCAAGCACGGATAGTCGTACCTTACAACACTGATGCTGGTCATGTTGTATCAGTCCACAATGTGGACTGACAGAGCAGAACCTGCATAAGCATAGTGAGGTATGGCTACCACGATTAAAGACTTGATGTCGTATACGGATGAAGCTATTTAAACACATGATTCATCGTCAAAACTAGCCATGTGGGACTAAAAATAGAACAATGTGGGCGGTTGGCGCCCCTAGCGGCGCACAATTGGGGGCGCACACACGGCCGGCCGCCCCACCAGGGCCCGTGTGCGCCATGGGCCGCCCCCGCGCCCTTTTGTGGCCACTGTAGGCTAACCTCTTTTTATAAATAATTTTAGTACCACATTGATTGTGGACACTCATATGTAGTGGTTTAAAAAGTCTGATAATATTGGAGATGGAGTATTTGATCCCGAGCTCATATGCTCCTGCATGAACAGTAAAATCAAAAAAATAGTAAAAAAACTCAAAAAAATCTGAATTTTTTTTCTGATGAACATTGACAAATTTTCTAGCTGTGTGCAAAATTTCAGTTCGAAATGACATTCATGGAGGTCTGGGCGAAAAAAATAAAATCGATGGTCCAAAAAGACAATTGTTAGAAGCATTTTGGAGCATCGATTTTGTTTTTTTTGCCCAGACTTCCACGAATGTCATTTCAATATGAATTTTTGCACGCACTTAGAACATTCATCAATGTTCATCAGAAAAAAAATTCAGATTTTTTTGAATTTTTTTACTATTTTTTTCGATTTTACTGTTCATCCGGGAGCATATGAGCTCGGGATCAAAAGAGGACTTTCGGATAATATTTTAACTATCAGTTATTATTGCTTCTTATTACATGTATACGGATCCAGATGGTGTAGGTGTTGCTCTGCTTGTTGATCTTTATCAACAAGCAAAGCAACACGTACATCATTCCTTCTGGGTAAGTATACCCGTCCTATGATGCAATACTTTTTTATTATTTTTTAAATATAAAAAAATTGTGCACGAAAAGTGCAAAGTCATCTCTACTCCTAATGTCTCAGTTGGTAGTCTCCGACGGTTAAATTTCGTCCCACCAACGCCGGTTTATTTTCGTCCTGTTAAAAAATCTACGAAAATAAACCTACGAAAATTAACCGGACGCTCGCTACCTCCTGCGCCAGTCCTGGCGACGGATCCTGTCGAATACAACGAACCCTATACACCCCGCTCTAGGGTTGTGCTCTTCTCTGGCGTCGCCCTCGGCCCGATCTCCGGTCGCCGTCCTCCATCGTGTCGGCGGCGGCGGCGCGGCGTGGCGCCACCTGCTGCTCCTCCTCACCGCCCAACCGCTCGCGCTCGCCCTCCTCGCGTTCGCGCTCCAGTGGCGCGGCGGCGGCGTGGACGACGCCGGCTCCCGCTGGCCCGCTGGCCTGGCCATGTCGGCCCCGTCGAGGCTGCAGTCCCTCGACTCCTCCGCCGCCCCCGCCTTCCCCTACCTCTGCGGCTGGTCCTTCCACTTCGACGCGCCGGACACCCACCACCCCAAGGTACTACCTTTCCAATCTCACCTCCACCCTCTTCCTCGCCGGCCGCCGGCCGATGTGTCCGACCTGCTGATCTTTTGCTTGCTTGCCAGGTGTGCGTGCAAACGAGCACCTCCGCAGGCCTGGACCAGATCCTGCCATGGCTCTTCTACCACAAGGTCGTTGGTGTCGCGCACTTTTTGCTCTTCGTCGAGGGCAAGGCCGCCAAGCCCAGTGTCGCCGGGGTCCTCGAGTCCATCCCCGTGCGTTCCTCGCTTGAGATTTCCAAGAATCTAGTAGTACCAATTTCACTCTGCTTGTTCTCAATCTCTGACTCTGTTTCTCTTCTTCTTCTTTAGGGGGTGAAGGTGGTGTACAGGACCAAGGAGCTTGAGGAGCAGCAGGCCAGGTGGTCCGAAACAATCTTCGCTGCCCGCGTGCCTCGTCGGGCTATACACAAATTCATTTCGATGCCCATTCTGATGATGTATATGTTTCACCTGCAGCCGAATCTGGAACGAAACCTGGCTCGCAGGATTCTTCTACAAGCCTTGCAACCACGAACTGTTTGTGAAGCAATCACTCAACATGGAGATGGCCATTGTGATGGCCCGGGTATGTATGTTTGTTTTCGGCTTATCACCAGCAATTATTAATAGTGTTCATTTAGTGTATTGTATTTATCATAAACAAAAAGCATTTTTCTTCATGGTAGGAATCTGGCATGGATTGGATAATGCATCTAGACACCGATGAGTTGCTATATCCCGGTGGAGCTCCCGAGTATTCCATCAGACGCCTGGTAGCTGACGTCCCCGATGATGTTGACATGGTTATTTTTCCTAACTATGTAAGTATACGGTAGTCCTAATACACCTGCTGGACTTCTTATGCATAGTAATTAACTTGCATGTCTGCACTCTGCAGGAAAGCAGCGTCGAGCGTGATATAAAGGTCCATTCAGTGAGGTAAACCTTCTCTGTATTTAAGAACATAATTTCCTCAAGTTCCGTTGGATATAACGTTGGCTGATGTTAACAACTTATGTCTAAATACTCTGATATGAATTTTGTTTGTTCGATTACGTCTGAAGTATGATACAGTGGTATGATTTATGTGTGTCTGATACTGTTTACACTAGAAGATACCCCGCGCGTTGCAGCGGGAATTTTAAGAAAGTAATTTAGAAGAAGAAAAATGACAACTATATTATATACATGTGATAGTAAATAATGTACTAAAGTGGAAGCGTCATATGTGCATTATTAGTGAATCAAATGGTGATTCAGACGCATGAGAATAAATTTAAGTCATCAAAAAACCGTGAGCTATTACAACCTCGAGCACATTTATATACACGACCCTTACATATTTCTTGCAATACAAAATAAAATAAAATGAGCTTGTTGCATTACTTGATGTTCTGCACATGCATATGTACATTCTGGCAATCACTAAATGTTCTTCCTGAAGTATAGTTGACAACTTGACATCTTGCAAACTTGGTGTGTATCAAGTTTGTTCTCCGCCTCCGGTTCAATCTAACTGCTGCCAGAAATATTAGGTAGATGCCATACCCATACGAAACAAAAAAGGAAAAATGCTACCAGCAAGTATGGGAAAAGGGGACCAACGCCTCAAACAAAAACTCTCTTTGCCTACTTGTATCTTCTAGCATTTGAAAAAGGCGTGCATCTTCTATTTTTTTAGTTACAGTTTGTAATATAAAATAACATTGCTACAATAGGTGTCATAGTCGAGTTACGATTAGTTCAAAGAGCCATTTTCTTTAATCCGTTTGAACAACTACATGATATGGTTGATAGGATGAGATAGATGGCCAATGATTGCAGGAAATGTAACTGGATAGAGCATGTAAAGATAATGGGCTAGCCAACAAATATTCTAAAAACTACAAATGGGAGAAGCATCATTACCTTCTCAAGACTTGAAAATTTATTAGTTAGAAGATATTTTGTTTGTATCCCCGCAAAAAAAAGATATTTTGTCACCCATGTGTTAGCAAGATTGAATAAAATTAGAGTGGATTCTTGTCAGGTTGTGACCGTGTTCAAGTGCCACCCATGTGTAGCTTGATGGGGGAAGAAAGATAAATTTGCATATTAACAAATTCATCAAAGAGCGAACACATGCTCATGTTGTGTTTGAGTGAGAAAATGAAGCATCCGCAAGTGGTCTGTGGTGTCATCAATAGATGTGGTGTCGGGCCTTTGACACAGACCGGTGGAAAGAATTCAAATCAATTCTTGTTCTATCGTGAAGGAGGCAAATACCAGTAAGGATAATAGAGAACACATGATTATATCGTGAAGGAGCACTTCACCTTCATGTGCAAGGGTGGTTCATCCGCCCGCCTCCATCTATGAATGAAGTGCCTCAAGAAAAACTAGGCGGTACAATCAGCCCCAACTTATTTTATTCTTTTTTGCAGGAAATCAGGCCCCAACTTGTGAATGATGCTCATTATTGGAGAACAATATACTTTGTCTTTTCAGTTTTTTACAATGCTTGGAACTTATAGTTGGTACCTTCTACCTGTAGGTTGAGAAGCTGATAGGTAGAATAGTGAAATGGTTGAAGCCCGGTGGCCATATTTTCATTAAGTAATCGTGTTTCCACCAATTTGGAGGTTCCAAGAAGAAAGTAAAGCCTACACACTACCGAAAGCCAAGCTTTTATAGCAAGGTTATTAGTCCAACTCTTCACTATTTTTCTCTTTGTACTTCTATTTTGTACTAAGAGTGGAAGTTGTCTGTCTTGCTACTACTTTGTACCATCTGTAGGGCTATTACTTTAACCGAAACCAGATTTACTGGTTGTGGCACTGTATCCTTTAGTTCGATGCACCTAGATACTCTTGCACAGAATCTTGTGTCCAAATCATTTATATGTTGGCTATGCAAGAAGGTCGGGCGGCCAATATAAGACAAAGGCCTATAGAGATTCTTGGAAAATGTGCAGTGCGAATTCATTACACAAACCACAAGTGTCCTCCTCTGCTCAATAATAATAATAATTAATAAGTATCCAATCTGTAATAATACCATTAAAATCAGAATTGGAGCATTTAGCCTTGAACACTACTTGGGAATATGTATGTTCTTCCTTATACAATGCAATTAATTTCACCATATGGCTTGATAACCAGACCATTTTACCATTAATCTTGACCTCGTTTCTATTGTTGTAATGGCCTTCAGATTATCTTATTAGCATGGTATTGTTTTTACCAACCATGTCTTGCAAGGCCTGTCTAATGACTTATTTGTGTCGCAAGAGAAAATATCATTTGTGACTAGCGTCGATGGACCTTCTTAATATATGAAACAACCACATGTTGTTTCTCAAGCTTTATGCCGACGGAACCTTGTAAGCGGTAGTGCACATGATATTTTTGTGAAGCTTCCTTATTATATCCATTTGAAATGTATGTTAGGAAACAAACACATTGTTAGTGGCACGTGACATGGCATACATTGAATTAAATGGGCAGGAATAAGGTAGTGCCAAGATGAGGGCTCTAGCGTGTGACTTATAGGCTTCACCTGTGGATGTTTTGGAATGACAATGACGCAGCTTCTAATCATTAGTATCCTGTTTGTTAAATATGCAGATTGAAAGGAAGGATAATTCTAATCATTAGTATCTCCATGGGTTCATTATCTTCATATTCATAACTTTAGATGACCAATTTCTTTCTTTAACCAGTAAGGATGATTGATTATTGCCAATATCTTTTATCTCCATATACATCACCTATCACTGTATTATGATGATTTGAGACATAATGGGGGTACACATATTCTTATGATTCATCTAGCAGTATGTGATTTCTTGACATTTTCCCAGCAATTTCACTTTGGTTTTCTTCTTTGCTTTTAGTTATTTGTGTGATTGATCAAAACTACATACATAAAAAATGCAAGGAGACAATATGATTTGGCATTTTCAGTGCTAGCACATGGAGCAGCAAGAGGGAGGAGAGGAGCTACCACGGTGGCCAGGTAACTCAAGGATGGAGGGGAATTCGTGTAGAATAAGCCTGCACTTTTCGAGAAAATACATAGGATAATTATGAAACAAGGTACTGAAAAAAACAAGAAAATATAGGTGACCAAATACTTGAGGGGTTGCAACTCTGCAAGACTGAAATTAACGAAAAGGTAAGCCTTTCCTTGTTTAGATGAACAAACAGCTAAGCCAGCTGAGGAGCGATCTCCAACAGCTCCCCGGTCGCCAGTGGTCAAAGATTGTCCGCTGAAAGACGAACAAGTGATCATGTTCTATCATTGTTGAAAGGAGTAGTGAATGCTGATGTATGTATATTTTTCGTTCAGTGTATTGGAAGTGCAAATTGGTACATACTTTACTGACATTATTTAGTGGATTTTAACATATTTGATATATTGGATTCTATGTTGTGTTCTAATGGTGCTTCAAATATTTTTACAAAAGAAATAAGAAAATATCAGAAACAAAATATTTAGCATTCTATATGCATGTCTAGCATAGTAACCGAGGTGTAGCATGTTTGCGTGTGTGTGTGTATATCTGGTGGAGTTTGGTCATGGCGAGGTCTGTGGCCGGTGAGGGAGGCCTCTGAGGGGCGACGACCTACATTGGTCGCGTGCATGAGGGGAGTGTCTTTGATGCAGTGTGGGAGACGTCTCGCGGAGGGAGGGGAGCGTGAAAAGTGGCGGATCGCAACCGTTTGGATGTACTTGATCTAACGACCGGTATGCATGCTTGAACAATAGTACTTATGTGACGTGAGTAATGTATGATAAAGTGAAACATGGTGGACATGGCATCGTGGCTGAGCTGGCGGAGAGATGTAAGGGGTGATGTTGAAGCCGGTGGCAGAAGTGATGGCCAAACGGGGTTCCTTAGCGCTAGCAAGGAGGCTGATGGGTTCCGAGGACCAATGAAATATTGCAGCAACAACGTATTGGGTTCCATTTTCTGGCGGAGAAGAACTGATGAACGACATGTGCGCGATTCGTTTGTTCATTCATTTGATCGATCTTTATTCCACTCAACTCAGATTCATTTACTTTTGTACTTACCCATGGTTTGATGGATCGAGAAATTTAGTGATATTAATTGCGAAGAGGAATATCATATATCCATAAACCTCGGATTTTTATTCCCGTAGAACATGATCATGATGAACCAAGAAGATTTTTTAAATGCCCGTGGCAACGCACGGGCATTCTACTAGTGTCATATAGAATAGACGTTAGATTTCACTTTTCTGGAGGTGCGGGTTGCTATTCATATGATTAGAACAATGTATTTTTAAATATAAAAAAACACAAAAATAAAAAATCTTTTAGTGTGGACGGATTTACCTTAGAAGATTAATGTGAATTTTTGCTGTGACACTCCATGATTATGGAGTGCCAGAACATCATTTACATTATACTGCTGAGGAAAGACCGCCACACTCAAAGATTTAACATTGTACGCAGAGGACAGTATTTAAACAGATGAATAAGCGTGTCCAGAAGCAATGTGGGACTAAACGATTAGCAGGTTCGGCGGTGGCCGCCGTTGTTTTTTGATTGATGGGCCCTCACATGTGCGCCGCAAACGGCGCCCAAGTGGCCGCCGTGGGTCGCCTTCCTAGCCCGGCCGTTTGCGCCATGCGCGCCGGCTTTGCAAAAAAAAAATTGCATTTTTTGTGTTTTTTCATGTACAATTTCGTATAAAATCAATGTAATGTCGAAACTCACCCAACTTTTGCATGCGAGTGAGTGACCCCCACCGTCTCCCACACCAAATTTCAACGGAATCGGAGTACGAACGAAAGTTGCGTCACGTCGGGAGACCGTTTCTCCGTATTTTCACGGAGAAAATCATAATAAATGCATCGAGTGTCCAAACGCACCGAAATTTTGCATGCGTGTTTGTGTGGCACACTGTAGCATGTGAAAAAAAATAGTGACGTTTCATGACTTTGCGAAAGGGAACACCTAGTGGATGCCCGTCCCCCCCTAACCGATACCTCAGGTTTGTACTGCAACTACATGTCAACATGGACGAAACGCACCCAACTTTTGCATGCGCGTGTGAGTGACCCCCACCGTCTCCCACGCCAAATTTCAACGGAATCGGGAGTACGAACGAAGTTGCTCACGTCGGGAGACCGTTTCTCTCGTTATTTTCACGGAGGAAAATCATAGTAAATGCATCAGTGTCCAAACGCACCGAAATTTTGCATGCGTGTTTGTGTGGCACACTGTAGCATGTGAAAAAAAAATTGACTTTCATGACTTTGCGAAAGGGAACACCTAGTGGATGCCCGTCCCCCCCTAAACGATACCTCAGGGTGTACTGCAACTACATGTCAACAATGGACGAAACGCACCCAACTTTTGCCTGCGCGTGAGTGACCCCACCATCTCCCACGCCAAATTTCAACGGAATCGGAGTACGAAAGGAAGTTGCGTCACGCGGAGACCGTTTCTCCGTATTTTCACGGAGAAAATCATAGTAAATGCATCGAGTGTCCAAACGCACCGAAATTTTGCATGCGTGTTGTGTGGCACACTTAGCATGTGAAAAAAAATGGTGACGTTGCATGACTTTGCGAAAGGGAACACCTAATGGATGCCCGTCCCCCCCTAACCGATACCTCAGGTTTGTACTGCAACTACATAGTTCAACATGGACGAAACAACCAACTTTGCATGCGCGTGTGAGTGACCCCCACCGTCTCCCACCCAAATTTCAGGAATCGGGATACGAACGGAAGTTGCGTCACAGTGGGAGACCGTTTCTCCGTATTTTCACAGAGAAAATCATATAAAATGATCGAGTGTCCAAACGCACCGAAATTTTGCATGCTGTTTGTGGGCCACAACTGTATGTAAGGCCATAGGAAAAAAAATGGTGACATTTCATGACTTTGCGAAAGGGAACACCTAGTGGATGCCCGTCCCCCCTAACCGATACCTCAGGTTTGTACTGTAACTACATGTCAACATGGACAAAACGCACCCAACTTTTGCATGCGCGTGTGAGTGACCCCCACCGTCTCCCACGCCAAATTTCAACGGAATCGGAGTACGAACGAAAGTTGCGTCACGTCGGGAGACCGTTTCTCCGTATTTTCACGGAGAAAATCATAGTAAATGCATCGAGTGTCCAAACGCACCGAAATTTTGCATGCGTGTTTGTGTGGCACACTGTAGCATGTGAAAAAAAATGGTGACGTTTCATGGAAACATAAAAAAATAAATAAAAAACAAAAATATAAAAAATCCCGTAGTGTGGACGGATTTACCTTAGAAGATTAATGGAAATTATTGCTGTGACACTCCATGATTTTGGAGTGCCAGAGCATAATTTCCAATAGCCTACTGAGTTAAGGCCGCCACAATCAGGGACTTAACATTGCACGCAGAGGACGGTATTTAAACAGGTGAATAAGTGTGACGAGAATCAATGTGGGACTAAAGGATTAGTAGGTTGGGCGATGGCCGCCGTCGCACGGATAGGTTGGGCGGTATCGGGCCTGGCCCAGTCGGCGCTGAAAAATGTTTTTTCCTTTCCATCGCCGTATACCGCCACGCACGGCGAAACCCTACCCCACCCCACCACTCGCCCCCGTACGCCACCCCGTGCCCGACGTCGCCCTATCCCGCTCGCCCCACGCGCGCACATCGCCGTCCACCGCCTGACGGTGCCACAAAAAGCGACCGCCGTCAACGCCGCACGTTGCCGCATTTGGTGTTAGGGCGCCCCACGGCCGACGGCGCATCTCGCCGACGTTCGGCTGCCCACTTTCCCTCTGCCACAGCCGCTGCTCGGCGGCTATCGCCCGGATCAAGGTCACATTTTCCCGCCCCGTACAATTTCTTCTAGTGCTATTGCGTAATTATATTTATTAATAGGAAAAAAATTTGACATGCAGTATGGACATCGATGGTGTGATTCCATGTTCCATAGAGAAGTGGATAAGTCTCGTTGAGAAATTAACAACCGCTCAGTGATTTAGGTTCTACGAAACAAACTTGCAAGAGATGTTGATCATTCCGTCAGTACAAATGAGAGATTTTTTGCTGCATTTTATGATTCTAGGTTATAACCCAAACAGCAAAAAATTCATGATACAAGAACAAACTGGCAGTAAAGGCCTTATTTCACTTAGACCGGACGACGTGTTTTCAATATTTGGGTTTAAGAATGAAGGTGAGGATGTTTTTGGCATTCTTGCGACGGAAGGAAAAGAGTTAATAAAGAAAATTCCTATTCAGTACGTTCACAAAAAAAATGGTCAGATAATGATAGATGACTTGATCCAAAAAATTGTGAGGAATAAATCCGCCGACGATGAGTTTCTTCGGATGGCTGTTCTTGTTTTGTTGGGGACTATTATTGCACCGATGTCGGCTGTCTCCATACCAAAGGAGTACTACGCGTTGGTGCATGACGTGAAGCGGATAAGCACATTCAACTTTAACGTGTTCACTTTGCGAACTTGTTTGACGGAGATTGGTAAACTCAAGCAGGACGGCCGTGTGAGGCAATGGCCATGTGGCAACCTAGCCCTACTCCAAGTATGGTATTAATTAATGCTATTTAATATTCCTTCATGTTATGCGTTCGTAATTTATTTTGTCATTTGTTTTGTAGTACTTATATTGGGAGAGGTGCAGCCAACCACCGGCCCGAAATATGACCCGTTATCGTTGCAAATTCCCCTAATGAAAAACTAGACTGAATCTAAAGCGGAGAAACGAGACAAGTACGACCTGGACAATGGTCGTGGTCATGGATTGGTAATATTGTAATGTTTATTTAACAATACGTTGATTATCCATTGTAAATGTTATGTACTTATGTTTTCATTGCGTACTCACTTTGCAGATAGATGACTGCATTACGAAAGAGTATAGAATGAAAAAACTTGCAGATGAACATGCTGAAAGCAGTAAGAAACCTAGTAGCCGAAAGTCATCCGTTACGGGAAAGAGAAAAGTGGATTGTGTGTCCGAGGTCCCTGCTAACCTAAAGCCTTTTATGGACCGGGTTATGAATGATATGAAGGAAATTCGTAAGGAATTGTTTCGTATGTCGGAGTTATGCGCACAGGTAAAAATTTAGCAATTCTGGTATGCACTCTATTAAATTCGTTAAATTGACAAAAAGTTATAACATGTTACTGTGCTTACTTTTGCAGAGATTGTTAGAGAAAATGAATAAAACAGGTGTGCGGTACAAACCAGGCACAATGGCAGAGGAGGAAGAAAATCTGTATGGACAGAATAGTGAGTCCAGGTATGAAAACAAGTATCCTAATAAAGAATTTCAGTATGATGACATACACACACCTAATGGCCAAAATGGCAGTGGGCATTATGATTTGGATTCTGAAGGAGTGGATTCGTTCAAACTCAGTACCGATCACTTGAGTAGCTATAAAGGTGAGAAGGATGATCCTATAGATGTCCCAGAGCAGTCGGAAAAAAAAGAAGCATCATCTCTAAAAACTGATGAAATAGAAGCAACAAGATGGGAAGTGAAACAAAATGAGCAAGAAGTGTCACAGGGCATGTCAGATGGTAATAGCGAGATAGAAGAGAAGAAGGAGGTGATTCTAGGGAAGCGAAAGCGGACTGTGTCAAAGTACCAGAAATCTCCTTATGTTAAAAAGACTCCGAAAAAACGTGCGAAACGTTCCGCGAAATCAAGTAAGTTAAACACGGTATGAATATTTATTTGATAATTATATATTAAAAATTTGTACTATAACTTTATTGACTTGTGTTGTAGAACTGTTTAATGAAACAAGCCCTCAGTTTGATCATTCTGTGGATGATATGGTGCGTGCGGCTGTGCAGTACGTGAAAGCGTACGAGCACTCACCAAAACATAAGAACCATGAAATATTCAACAACGGTAAAGATGAAGGACTATCTGCGGCAAAAGCTTGCCAGATACTTAACCATGCATGGTTATCCGGTGATGTATGTACTTTAATTATCATGCTTATTTCATGTGCTAAATATATTGCATCCATGTTAAATTTACTCATCTATTTCAGGTAATTGACGCTTATGCGACGTACATATCGGATTCAAGTATCGCCAAGGACAGGTATCTTGTACCCACACATAGGTCTTACTGGTTATTGAACACTCGCCCAAAGTTAGTAAGACGAGGGAAGTCGGTAGACGATCCGGAAGGTTTAGCACATGCAAATGAACCTTTCAACATATGCATGACAGAATATTTTGCAAAACCTAAGGTACCGTTTGTATTGCAGAATTGTTTTTACATTACTATCATATGTGAAAGGCGAGCTTAGTAACAATATTTGAATTGTCAAATAGGCTTATTTTGCTTTAAATAAGGATAAAAACCACGGGATTACATGTGTTATGCACACTCGAAAGAAAGAGTTTCAAATTCTTGATTCTTTGAGGGGGGAAGAAAATATCTCTGAAGCTACCATGAAATTCGTTGAAAATTTTGTAAGTTTCGTATTCATGTGTGTACAATTAACCATATAATTTGTATACCGTATGTAGTCAACGTGTTTGTATCTTTTTTTTTCAGAGAGAGCAACTTGCAGGAGATATCCAAGATGCAAATGATAGTGCAATTATGTCGTTCCCGGATGTGTCCGCATGGCCTATAGTCCCGTACAACATGCCTCAACAAGAAGATGGGTGAGTTACATGTTGCACATGCTTTCGAAATACATTAATTGATTCAGTGCTATCTTACTTAACGTGCTTTGTAATTGCACTTCTGATTTTCGAACACAGAAACTCATGTGGGCTGTTCCTCCTTCGCTGTTTTCAATACTTGGACGGAGAAAAATTTATAAGTGCTATTTCTCAGGTGGGTACATTTTTAGTATGAAAAATTATTACATCATACTATATATAAGTGATGAAATTAAAATCATTTTTATTGTTTTTCAGGAATCTATTGATAGTTCGAGAGAAAGAATGATAGCTGGAATTATTTTGTCCACAGAAAATAAGCTTACAGAAGTGAAGAACAAAGTAATTCGACTTGCAAAGAGGAAACAAAAATAAAAATCTCATATGAGAATTCTACGTGGTTTTCGAAACATTATGTGTGGATGATTGAGGATTGTGTGTGGATGCTTTATTTTTTTATGTGAGTTCCAAACATTTTTCACATGTCCAGATTATGTAGCCTGACAGATTTATTTAACGTACATTTTAATCATTTGAAATTTTCAAATTTATTATATATTTTGTGTTGAATGAGTGTTCGCGCGAATGTACGAAGTTGGGGATTTAAAATACCCAGTTGATATATGATGATCACGTATCGGAGGCGATCGTCGCCCGCGCCGCACGAGGCGAGCGTCGCCCACGCCGCGCCTCACATGCTCGCCTCGTGCGGCTCAGACGGCGACACGTGTTCCGCGCGAGATGGCACACGTGGGGGCGCGTCATCTGGCCAGCCGGCCCGCGCCGCGCGTCGCTCCAGGGTTCGCCTGTGCCGCCCCCGAGGTTGATTCCCCCTCGGCCCACCTGCGCCCCTCTGCGCCCGAGGGCGGTGTAGCCTCGGGATCGCCATCTGCGGCGGCACCTGAATCATCCTTGTACGTAGCGCTCCTTTGCGCCGGCTGGCGCCACTCGCGGCCCAGCGGCTGTTAACGTTTTCTTTTTCTAAAAAAAAGCAACCTGCGGCTATACAACGCCTCCGATCGCCCAACATCCATGATTTATACACCAAATCATATATTTCTATAAAAATAATGTGTACATCACATATCGTATTAAAAACAATGCCTATAGCGCCAAGAAATATATATTATAAAGTAAAATGTGTATGTCGCATATCATATTAAGAACAACGAGTATAGTGTCAACAAATATGACATAAGTAAACACCGATTACAAGTCTCCCGTATCGATGTACCGAAACAAATATATAAGTAGTATTCTTTAATACAACCAAATAAATCGTCAACTTTATTCAGAAGTTGTTCCACTTATTCAAACAATCTGTGCTATGATCATCATGCCATGTTCCTGCATAGAAAGATCATAATATATGTCAAAATTTTGTAAACAATAAACTAAACAAGAAAAGAACGTTAAAAAAAGTGTGCACATACTTAGGATTCTGAGGACAATTGTTCTTGAAATGACCTTTTATTCTGCATAAACCGCATAGGCGTACAGGAGGTTTCTCATTAAAACCTTTAGGTCTACCATTTTTAGTCACGCCAGGTTCCTTACCACGGCCTTTGTTATTCTGCCCTTTCGGTGCTCCTTTCGTATTGACTTTCTCTGGATCACCAACAAAAACATGATCTTGATCCGGCACAAAAGCATCGTCGTGTGCAACCCTATGCTGTCTCACATAATCTTCCTCCTCAACGTCCTTGTTTGCTATCACATCCTCCAGAGCAGCCTTCAGTTTGTCAAATAGGAATGGTCTATGACATGCCGCATGATTTGCTTCCGCAAACAAAATAGTCAACTCACTGTACTTAGTTCTCTCCTCAGTACCTGCCCATCCCCATGCGAAGAGATCGCTAGTGCGCTTCACGGGCAGTCCACCTCTAGCATTCTTGGTGAATCTTCGCAGCACTAAGCACTTAGGTAAGTCCTTCACGTTCAACCTGGCCAAAATATAAGAACATGCTTGCATGGGAGACCTTTACGTTTCATACTATCACAACTGCACTTCACTATTTCTTCTGAGTTAGTAGGTGTGTAGTCCACTTTGAATCTCAGTTGCCTGTTATTTTTCCATGCCACTATGAATCTCTGACTGACGGCTCCACTGAGTCTATCTATGATCTCAAGATCTGCTGCCTTCTTCATTTCTTTCTGCAAGAGGTAAAAGTTCACAGCAGTGAAGTCACAGGCAGCGGCTTTCTCAATGCATTTGAACTCGTCGAGTACTGGTACAGGACGTGTCAGTGTGGACATGCAGTCGTCGTATGACTCATTCTCACGGAGCCGAACAATGCAGTTCTCATAATGCACAACCATATCAACAATTGTCATGCCAGAGTCAAGATGCATATGAAGGCAAGAGTTCAGACTCTCGCTCCTCTGGTTACTCCGCATACCAAGGAAGAACCCACCGGTGAGATATGACGCAGCCCAAAGCCTTTTCTTCCTGTACATCCTACGCAACCATGTTTCAGTTTTCTCCGACTCCCATTTAGCTTTAAAAGCTGCCCATCTCGCCTCAAACTCATCATGTGTAGTAGCATAGTAAATAAGAGACCTAAACTCCTTAAGGGACTTGTGGTGGAGGTGTTTCTGCATGTTTTTCTCTATATGCCACGGACAAAGTCGATGCCACACGTCCGTAAGGACCTTCCTGATGGCCCTTATCATGGCTGCGTCTCCGTCAGTAATTACAGACATCGGCTTCTTCTGACAATGAGCTCTCAAGAAGGTCTGCAACACCCAAACATATGTATTCTCCATCTCATCTGACACAACAGCACAACCGAACACAGTGGTGCAACGATGATTGTTTAGACCAACAAAAGGTATGAATGGCATTCCGTACCTATTCATCTTATAAGTGTTGTCAAAGACGGTTACATCACCAAAGTCAAGGTAATCCCGACGTGACTGAGAATCATACCAGAACATGTTCTTCAGCTTGCCTTCTGCGTCAACAGTGTGCTCAAAGAAAAAGTCTGGATCCCTTGCCTTTCTCATCATCATGATACCAATCGCAGTGTCCGCATCACCCTTTGCTAGCAACTTCATTTTCTCCCTATAACACATGTTATAAAGCTTCCTCCTCCCGAAACCAGCCCTTGCATATGATCCATACCTACTAACGAAGTTGTCATAAATCCAATGTTTTCTGAGCCTAGCACCTGTCATTGCTAAGATCTCGAGCTTCTGGTATTCCTTTATCTGATTATGGGACCAAAGATATATAACTTCATCCGGTCTAGCAAGAGTGTGACTATGATCATCGCTGAAACTGCTGACATACCAAATGGAGCGCTCTCTATCAAGCTTCACAGTTAGATGGGCCTCGCAATAACACCGACTCTCCGCTCTCAGCCTGCGCTTCTTCCCTTCCATGGTACAAAACTTGGCCTGCCATTTCCCAGCCCTTGAACAGAGAAACCTCCTCAAGCGCCTACGTGCGTCGATACCCTTTGTGTATTTCAAGTTGTCCCTCCTAATGCTGAAGCCACGCTTTTTCGCATAGTCGTTATAGAAATCATATGCCTCCTCGTCTGTCCTGAACGTCCTGGACATCACCGTCCAATGCATGTCCAGTGATTCTTGCTGGTATTCATCGTACCCAGTGTCAAAATTGCACTCATCATCATTGGCATCATCATCGTTTTCGCACGGGCCACCAACCTCTCCCTGAAAAAAATAGAAACAACCTTATATGTCAGTAAGTAGTTGTATGAGGACTATCATATGTATTCACTTTGCACTACTTACTTTGCTCGAGCTGTCATTATAAGATGCATCGATATCGTTTTCGTCATTGGCACCATCGAAAAAATTCCACTCATAGTACCCTTCCACTTCCATCTGCGCAAATTTTAAATATGATATCTAGTATTTGATGCGTTTTTCATGTCACTTTAAACTAACCTGCATAATTTTAAACTTACATGGCTACCGCTTTCAGCATATGAATCATCTACATCCATATCCTCATTGTCATCATCCCCTCCTACCTGTGCAAAGTCAAACAAGTACATGTTATTGTCATCGCGGATGCTTCTATTTAATATGCTTGACAACATGCAGACCACTTACATTGCCACTGTAAGACTCATCCAAACTCATATAATTTTCGCCGTCATGTTCGTCTTCATCCAATGACAATGATCCGTCCTCGCTACCGCCATCATCACCGTCATATCCGATTTCCGCCTCCATCTATACACGTTCATATATAATCAAAGATCCATTCAAACATCACGTAACATCCTCGCAACTAAAATTCGTTTTTAAATCACTATGCCAGCGGCTCGCATACCTCGTTGCCTTCGTCAGACATGACAATAGCGTTGAGATTCGCCGGAGGCTCGAGGGCGAACAGCACGCCGAGCTGACGGCGGCGGTGGCGTCTGCCCGACCGAGGCGGTTGTCGGCGTCCAGTCACGCACAACGCGTCGGTATTACTAGGTGCTGCCGGCGTCTTTATTTTCCCGTCGGCCAAGTATTGACGGAGATGGCGGCGGCGGCGCGAGAGGCGGTGGCGGCGGCGCGAGAGGCGGCGGCGGCGGGCGGCGCGAGACGCGGCGGCTGAGGCGACCGGAAGATAGGGTTCGCCCGATAGGGTTTTTTTTCCACTCGAACCACACGGGCGTACGCAGCGGGCGGGCGGGCATGCGGGCGGGCGTATGCGACAGGGCCGTACAGCGACGCGGGCGCGCATACGGCGGGCGGGTATTTTCATACGCCGTGTGAAATGACCGCCCTACCCCTTATACGTTTTTTTGTGTGGGGGGGGCGGGGGGGGGGGGGGGGGGGGTTGTACCGAAGCGCATCTCACTTTTGACAAGGTAAATAAAGAGGAAAGCACAATACTGATTCTCCACTAGGCCACTACTACTTTATGTGTTGGACAGTAAATAGTATGTCACAAGGCAATAAGATGAGCTTGATTTTATCTATGTTTTCAGGCGACACGGTCGTGTATCATGGTATCAAGAACATTCGCACTCAAACAATCAATTTACCTCTGTGATAACCTTCGTAGACTTCCGCCCAATCTTTGACCTTGAATCGGAGCCTGGTAACTTGGGCTTCTTTGTTGCTGGCTCATCCAAATCATCATCTTCATCTCCATCATCTGCAATTATTTTATGTTTTTATGGAGGTTAGATTTGCAGTTGGCACTACTATACTGAGTAACCATTTTGTCCAAGAGAATATCTACATAGCAATCGTATTAAACAAATCAGTATGAATTTTCAAGGGCAATAATTCAGAAAAAGTAAAGCTTCTTTACATTATCCAATGAACACAGAAAAAGGAGAAGTATCTCCACAAGTCAGAGCACTCTATAACATGCCCAATTAAAATCAGCAGAAACAAGGGAAATGTTTACCATCTTCATCACCAAAGCCTTCAAAATCTTCCATATCGTCCATGTCACCCATCTCGATATCATCGCCTTCAACATACTCTATCTCACCTTCCTGTATTGGCAAGTAAATCCACAATATATAGGAAAGCTTGTGAGCAGTAAGAACATAACAAAGTTAGCTTAATTCTCATACTCGGTACTGTGCTTACTTCTTCCTCTTCTATCTCAGGAGCCAACTCATCCTTTTCCATGTCAAGGATGGTATCAAACTGCTTGAAGGGGAAATTATACATTTCACCATAAACACCTTTCCTCATACGTTCCTTTAGCTCACTTTCAATACTCTGACCGGTAGAAGGAAGATGTTAGAACATGACAATGTATAATAGTAAAGTGATAGAGATTATCAGGAAAAATAACGCTCGGCCATGCTCGTCGGCGGGGAGAAAGGGAGAGGAGAGGCGAGCTCGGTCGAGAGGGGCGTCAGCGGCGAGAGGAGTGTGTGCGCTCCCCGGCGAGGGAGGGGCTGCTTTTTATAGCTGGGCTTGGGCGGTGGGAGGGCGCCCGACGTGTGTACGCGTGGCGGGCTCGGGCAGGACGCACGTCGCCGCGCCTTCACTGCGCCGCCCGTGAGGCATCAATGGAGGCTGACCGGCGCGGCAGCCTTGGCAGTGATTCCCCGCGGGAACCGAGGCGATGAGGACGCCGATGCGTCGGGGTCGCTGACTCGGCGGGCCCACCGTTCTTTCACGCCAGAAACGATTCCCCCGGCGCCCCCTAGCGCGCCGGGTTCGGCCTGAGTCCACCGGCGCCAGTTTCGGGCCTAATCGGCGAAAATTGGGCTCCTGGGGGCGCGACTGGGCCGTTTTTTCAGCGCCGGCGCTAAACAAGGGCCTTGGGGAGGCCTGTTGGGGGCGCGGCTGGAGATGCTCTAATACAACTGTTCTAGGCTTAAATTTGGGTATTAACACCAGGGTGAGAAATGTGATTCATGATTTAACCAAAAACAATTAAATTACTGGACCATTTATTAACTCCGGTGAGCTATATGCAACGGCGTCCATCAACTATGTATATTAGGTTGGGGTAGTCCTCCACCGAACAAACCTAGGGTTCCTCAGCCCAACGCACCAGGCCGGGAAACAACGTGGCAGGAGACCCCTAGGGCGTGACATCGCAAGACAGAAAGCATAATAGAATGAGAATGAGAAAAGATGGTCGTCTGGGCTTTCGAAATGCCTGAAAGTGGATAGGATGACCTCAAGATATATACAGATAGGGAAAAAAAATCCAAAAAAAATAGTTAACTATTATTTGTGACAAGTTGTGTACGCATGAAGAGTTAATGGAAAAAGTGTTTTTACATGTCATTCCTATTTGATGACGTGGTTAGGCTGCATTTCAACATAATAAATAAGATAATGGGGATGAATCTCTTAGGCACTGAACAGAAAGACATCAGTCGTGTGTATGCGCACGCATGTGTCCCTCCTTTCTGGAGGTTGTACCCCCGATGTCTTCCTGTTCAATGGAATGAAACACAAATTCTTTTGCGTTTTCTAAAAAAAAAGGTATGTAGGATTACCTCCTTGAGCAGCTGAATCCGATGTATAGCAAAATATAGAAGAAAAAAATAGCCCTTGAACCGAGTGAGGTAGTTTTCTGTCCTGCCTGGGTAATTGTAAATTCAAAAGCATCCCATTACCTAACTTAACATTAACAGTTTACACTCGCTGCAGCTTCGCACGAAACTGGTTCTGATCCGAGACACTCAACACTGCTCCAAGTACAACATTGTTATAAGTCACAGCTCATGTCAGTTTCCATATTCGCCGCAAAATAACCAACATATGAGTTCTACAGATTACCATCAGATGATAGAGGCAAAATTATCTAAAGTACACAATCATCAATGCCGAGCATATATTACTGAAGGCCCGCCCGGTGAATCACATTCGCGTCCTTTGCCTGCTACCCCTGTCCTCGTCTTCTTCCACCTGTTGCGGAAAGGTGAGAAACAAATTATACTCCAGCCGGAAATTGTGCTAGTTCAGACATAACCTACGGAACAATGAAATCGTTTTGAAAAGAAAAACTAATATTACACCCCGAAATGCATGCTCTCGTAAAGAACTTCTCCCATGAGATAATCCATAGAACTTTAGACAATGTAAATAAAGAGGAAACCATAATACTGATTCCCCACTAGGCCACTACTACTTTATGTGTTGGGCAGCAAATAGTATGTGACAAGGCAATAAGATGTGCTTGATTTTATCCATGTGTTTCAGGTGACACGGTCGGGTATCATGGTATCAAGAATATTCGTACTGAAACAATCGATTTACCTCTGTGATAACCTTCGTAGACTTCCGCCCAATCTTTGACCTTGAATCGGAGCCTGGTAACTTGGGCTTCTTTGTTGCTGGCTCATCCAAATCATCATCTTCATCTCCATCATCTGCAATTATTTTATGTTTTTATGGAGGTTAGATTTGCAGTTGGCACTACTATACTGAGTAACCATTTTGTCCAAGAGAATATCTACATAGCAATCATATTAAACAAATCAGTATGAATTTTCAAGGGCCACAATTCAGAAAAAGTAAAGCTTCTTTACATTATCCAATGAACACAGAAAAAGAAGTATCTTCGCCAATCAGAGCACTCTATAACATGCCCAATTAAAATCAGCAGAAACAAGGTAAATGTTTACCATCTTCATCACCAAAGCCTTCAAAATCTTCCATATCATCCATGTCACCCATCTCGATGTCATCGCCTTCAACATATTCTATCTCACCTTCCTGTATCGGCAAGTAAATCCACAACATATAGGAAAGCTTGTGAGCAGTAAGAACATTAGAAAGTTAGCTTAATCCTCATACTCGGTACTGTGCTTACTTCTTCCTCTTCTATCTCAGGAGCCAACTCATCCTTTTCCATGTCAAGGATAGTATCAAACTGCTTGAAGGGGAAATTATATATTTCACCATAAACACCTTTCCTCAGACGTTCCTTTAGCTCACTTTCAATACTCTGACCGGTAGAAGGAAGATGTTAGAACATGGCAATGTATAATAGTAAAGTGATAGAGATTATCAGGAAAAATAACCTTATCTAGTTGAGCAGCCTTTTCAGCTTTCTCCAATCTTCGGAGATCGCGCTGAGTTTTCTTCCTGGGAACTGTCATTATCTTCTCTCTAAAGAGCAAAAGAATATGGTTAGCAACTTTTTCTGTGTCAAAAATTAACAGTAAAAGTATGGAAATCAACAAGATGAATCACCATGTGACTTTTTTTGCAAAAACAAAAAAGGAATCAGCATGTAACTGAACCTGGTTACATGTTAATGGCACAAATGTCATACCATCAAGTCAAGTCATCACTATTCAATTTCTTTGTTTTTTCTGTAGTGCCACAAACAGGTTTGCAATCGACATAATATCATTATTAATATTTGGAATGTAGAAAACAACCAATTTGAAGACGTTTGGGCTTTAGTCTTACTAAGCTACGCAGGCCAAGGCACCTGATTGATGGAAGGAATAAGCTGGAGAGAGGAAAGCATGGAGTGGAGGTGGTGCTGTACCAGCGAGACTGATGAGCAGTGCTGGAAAGGCTGGTTGCTGACTAGATGGACGTTGATAGCTGCTGCGGCGGTGGAGCGGGAGTAGGGGAAAGACTGGCAAAGGAGAAGGACGCCGCCCTTCGACAAAATAACAGTGGAGCAGAAGGATGAAGAGCGAGAGGATGAGGCTGCTGGAGGAAAAGGGATGAGTGCGATGGAGGGGGTGGGGTGCGAGACTGCCATGAGGGGAGGTTTGCCAGTATATATGGTCGATGCCTAGTACCTTCCATACAAAAATCAAGCAATCTGATGGCAGAGCAGAACACATAGCCAAATATGACATCTAGACCTCAGAAACTGGAACTGTAGAACGTTATAAGCTGCAAGCCAAACAGTGAGCTGGTCCTGTTCCCTACACAGGCCGGGTATTTCTCTTTCTTTTCTGTCCACTTAGTGCATGTTCTGACTTTGTAGGTCACCATTATTCGCAATTAAGGCTGTCACATCTATCAGGCCCAAAAGCTTGCTCTGTCAAGTATGTCGAAGAAGGAAAAGAAATCACACAATTACTGCATGGAACATTTTAGAGTTGGCTACGCGAGGTTTGGGGCCAAAGGATTTGACAAGATATGGTTGGATTACGACAGATTCACATTATGAAACACTGAAGTGATGTGCTGGTGCGGGCGTCACCAGAGCTGGAAAGGGTGTCCGCTAACTAAGGTTAAACCGACAAACAAACTTACATTAACTCACAACCGTCGTTTGCCAAAGTGAGCCACACAAAATAATACACAGGGTAAACCAACAAAGAGGATCTACCAGTAAGTTTGTGAGCTCAACATGTAGCAACTTTAGCATAACTAATAAAGCCTTGTCACATGATCATTGCTAATGATCCTAATTAATGTCCTCTATTAGGATCTCGAATGTATTTTCATACACTCGATGTCCTCGGTTACAACGTCGAATGTATTTCTTTTTTACATTCAATCATTTTGGCAAACCATATAAGAAAAGCAAATGGAACAGTGCCACCCAGATAAAATTGCACATGAATCAATATATCCACATTTACTACTATGAGGTCACACCCAGAATTCAGGAGCAAATAACTGTCACCAACTATATGCTGTGTGTGCATGCTAACACAGTAAGTGCTTACCTCACTTTAAGTTGAAGTCTCCTCATTCTTATCCGATACTGAGTCATTTTCGTCAGGCGCTGTTTGATCTTGTGCACAAGTAGCTTGGGCCAAAATTCCTGCACAATGAAACAAAAGAGGTGCCATAATTAAGGCTAACTAGACTCACGTTCAGATAGAGTTACAAAGGACAGCAGCTAGAAATGCATACGAGATGCTTGTTGATGATTTCCATTGCCTTCTCATAGTTCCTGGGTAGTTTGACTCTCTCCCATAATTTTTTTGGCAGATGAGCTCTTTCAGCAGTTTTCATGTACAAGTAGAATACACCTGCATGAGAGATCAAAGTTACAAAGAAGAACAACAGCATCACCCAAGAGTTTCTGATGATAAGCATAGCTCCCTACGAAGATGAACCAAGAGCACAACGACTAAAGCATGCAGGCCACAACATGTAAAGCAGGGGCTAGCTGAAGCATCGAGCAGTTAAAAGCGACTCTAGCCTCTGCAGAGCACAATGACTACTGCTTGTAAAACAGCAATGTTTTGACATCACACAGGTGATGACGCATGGAAGGGACAGCTGCTTCAATCATCATGTTTGTGATGTACAGGGCACAAAATTTGCATTTCGAGAACTTGATCTCTGACTAAACCATTGGTGACTCCTTTTTAATGACTCATAGAACTCAAGGTCTGCTGAGTTCTAGTTCTACTGTTACAATTCAAACATTTTTTGCAGCATTCATACAACACATGCTTCGGTCTTACACCTAATTCCACCAGTGAGTGACTCTCCTAACAGGACATAGCTGAATTCGCCATGCCACCGTTCACAACAAAGGCAATGGAAAGAGCCCTTGCTGGAAAATGAATTGCAGTGGAAAGGGAAAAATGGAACATATTGACTGCCCAAGTACTATCTATTGCGACTGAACTCTCATTGGGGCCTTCTCAATCCGGCAAAACCGGCGGTTAATTAGAAGGAGGAGGAGAAGAGAAATATGCATACCGTCGTGGTCCCGGATGGTGGCGTAGCGGCTGTTGGCGAGCGGGCAGGAGCTCCGGTTGCATATGCCGGTGGCGTTGTAGGGGTTCCGGCAGAATATCCCCGTCTCGATCCTGAGAACAAAAAAGGCAGAAACTTTTTCATCAGACTCGGGAGGGAGCGCCAGGAAGGGGAACGGGAGCGGAGGGCGTCGCCGCCCGCGGTGGGCGGGCGCTCACTTGGCCATGAAGCTGCAGTGGTTGTGGCGGATGCAGTGCCATATCACGTCGTCGCTCATCTCGTCCCCGCGGGCAGGGTGGGGAAACCAGCCAAGAACGGCGGCGGCGAGTCTGACGGCGCGGTCGGGGAGGCCGGCGGTGCGGAGGGAGCGACGCGGCGGGGCGCGGATGGGAGGGGAGGTGGAGCGGTGGAGGCGGAGTGAGCGAGGGCGGCGGCGTGAGAGGCGGCGCGGTCGGAGGGGGGGAGTTTGATGGGTTTAGGGCGGCGGGAGGGGAGGGGAGGGGAGGGGAGGGGGGTTCAGTAGAGCGGCGGCGAGGGTTGGAGCAGGCGGAGCGGCGGACGCGCCCGTGGGCTGTTGGGCTTTATTTTCTCGTTTCTGCTGGGCTTTATTTTAAGCCGCTGAATTTCAAATCACACTCGCTGCTAGTCAGCCGTCTCTCTTCTCCATCTTCGTCTCCATCTCCATCTCCACTACTATTAAACAATCAAATAAGAAATTTTTTACGTGCACCCCGCTAAGTGTACACCGGTTAATTAGCACCGTCTAATTATCTAAATCAATGAAATCTAACAGATTAGATTAATCTGATGAGTTATCAGAGTGCAGTTAGCAATTATAATAGGCTGACCACCACTCCACCGGCAGATGAAAACTTCCCCTCCGTCAGTTTCTCTCTCTTAGACTCTTAACAAGAAATCTCTCTCCTAAATAGATACAAAAATCAACAATCAATCCCTAATTAATAGGGATCACATTATAGCTAATTCTTTAAACCAGGCGTATGTGATCCATGCAAACCGGCTACTCCCGCATCAATTCCTCGCCCAATCAACGCCTCCATAGTCTACATGCATTTGTTGTTACGGAGGGGAGAGATTTTTGCGTGTGAGAGAAAGCCGCCATTGCCTCTGCCAAGGACACGCTACACATCCTAAAAAACAAGGACACACTTACTACCCATCCTCTGCCGCCGCCGTCTGGGACACAGGAGGTACCGCAACCTCCGATTCCTGCCGGATACGCGGGAGCTGGCGGGGCCTCCGATTCGACGTTCCGCCACCACTTCCGACGACGCACGAGTCACCCGAGGTCGCGGGCGCTGCCGCCGCGTTCGCTTCCGAGGGTAGGCGAAAGACGCAAATGTTGCCCGTGGCCTCGGCCGTCCTCGCGGCCTTTGCAGGAGTGACGACGTCGTCTCCATCCTTCGCTCCGCCTCATCGACGCCGGAGCAGGTCATCTCCTCCGACTGCATGCCCACCATGGAGGCCATCTCCTCCAACCGTGCTCCCCACCGTCTCCCTTCTTGATCCGATCTGACCCTAGGGAACTTTTGCAGGCCTCGAGATCAATCCTTCTCCCCATAGCTTCAGCGATCTTAGACACACAAAGGATATGGTCTGCACTGATATAAGACGAGAAATTATTTCTGTAACACTTGATCTTGGGTTTGCACTTGCTAACAGAGAAGCAGCCAAAACAAAGCCACGAGCCTTTGTACTGAATGTAAACATACTCTGCAGATGTGCGCCCATCTTTTAATGTGAGGTCTGTACTATCCAGTGCAGATTATTTACTATGTCTCGGATTGTGAATGTATAGTTCAATTTCATAATTTTAACCTTTCAATTTATTGGTGTCCGCACATGATTTTAACATCTCCAGTTTCCTTTCAAGTTATTGGGATGTTGCTTTGACAGTTGTCATGTACTGCTTATTATTTGCACCATAATCTCACAATTCTGAATTTAATCTTTTTAGTTGACTAGCATCACATTTTTTTTATTGTGACCTCATGCTTAAATAGTTAAATTTGGCAGGTTGCAGAAATTCGAATTCACTATCTCTGAGAATAAGTATATATTTTGTGGGGGTCACTGAATTCTTCTTCTCTTTCAGGAATTTGCGGCTTACATTGCTAATACTTGATCCTCGATAGCAATGTTATTTTCCTCCATGTTGGTCATGCCAAAAAAGTATAGAGGTGAGTATTTGATCCTCCATTAATCATGTACGTCCTTACTGAAACTGAATGCAGTTTTTTTTGGCTCAAGGGCGAGTCTGCACCAATCCACCATGCTCGAGTTAGGGGGATCACCTACAATGCGATGGCCAAACCTATATTGTAGGTTAATTCACTTTTGAATTTTTTATGGGCTTGATGATTAACTTATCCTTATTTCATTGCACAATTTTCAAACCATATCAAAATGTTAGTTAACAGATTCATTGTGCTTTCGTTGGAATCATGGTATCATTTTACGACAGATTTATGTTCTGTCATACTATATGTAGGCAATTGGTATGATTCTTTTTAAGTCGAAAGTGTCAGTGCGAAGCTAGGAGAAAATACATACATTCTAGAATGTTTGGTTCCCTTTTTAGAATCAATTACATGTCATTTGGAGAGCATACATTGTTTATATATTGTATTTGTCTAGAACCAGTTCTTTGCATATGTGACTAAACTTGATGCAGACCTGATCCTGGTGCGACTTTTTTTACCCAAGATAATAAACCTCTGTTGTTCTTGTGCGGTTGAAGGGGAATCATGTACCGGCATAATAAATATACCAAATGATATTTCATTGACAAGCCACATATAAATCAAAGTCAAAATTAGGCATATATTATGATGCAAAGGTAATCTTATATTAGTGTTCCCTTGATATTTCTTTTTTTGTAGCCTCTATTGCAGTCTGCACCGCTGCAAGAATGGAATTAATTTTGTTATATATAAATGCTATAATAAGTATTTCAGAGCATTTTTTCTGCTGTTGGGCTTTAATATTCTATTCCATTTCGGATGGATAAAAATGTTTGAGGCTACTTCCAAATTTATCCCTTGGTTTCTTATGGTCTAATGTGTTTGACAGTTTTTCTTTCAGATTTACCTCTCTTGTTTGTGTAGCAGGTACAAGGTCTCACCATGTTGAAGGCTACTTCCTGTTCTTCCATTTTCATTTTCATTTTGTTAATGTATATTTACTACCTTATAAGGACATGAGGTGACTCGTGGATTGTAGCACATGGGGAGCTTCACGATTGTTGTGGTTACTTTTTACACAAAATCATGGTACCACAAGTTGTTTGTATAGCTTGTGATACATGGTGATGCATCTTTGCGAGGTTAATTGTGCGTCCAGTTTATTGATGCTTTGAAGGTGTCTGATTTAGTGGTTTACATTGAAGGTGCATAACATCAAGTAAAATATGATTAGGCTTAAAATATAAGAAGAAATAATGATTATATACGAAAGTTAAATACATATGGTTTGTCGCTTCCATAAAGAATGGAGTTATGAGAGGTGAATATGCGCCGTGGGACGAAGGGATCATTTGTATTCCATTTATACTCACACGAATTGTATGTGCATCGATGGAGACGTGCGTTGCACGTGCACGCTTACTAGTCTCATCAAAAAGAAGAAAAAAACTCGCTGCTAGTCGGAGGCAGACGGAAGTTCAAGGCTTCCGGGACGTTGTTGATGTATGTGGACAGGCTGCGAAGTGTCCAAATCATGCAGAAATAAAAATTAATGACAGGCTGACTGAGCTGTACATGCGCAAAGGTCACGTGTCGAGTGGCTATCGGCAGGCGATCGAAACACGCATATTTTTCCATCCCCGCGCGTCAATTCACTGACGGAAAAACTTGATCAAGGCGCTGCAGAAACATGATGGGCAGCTCACGGAGGACCTCGCCGAGATGCAGCAGCCGGCCTTGGAGTTTTATAAAACCATGTACACATCGGAAGGGGTTCAGGGAGTGGACCGAGTGCTTGCTCATGTTCATGCCAAAGTTACAACAGCGATGAATGAAGTTTTCATGGCTCCATATGAGGAGGAAGAGGTAAAAGGGCACTTTTTCATATGTTCCCCGCCAAGGCTCCTGGGCCTGATGGATTCCCCGCGCACTTCATGCAGCGTTGTTGGTACATTTCTGGTGATGCTGTCACCAGGGCGGTACTCGGCATCATTAGGGGGGAGGAGAACCCGGAGTGCATTAACGACACTATGGTGGTACTAATCCCCAAGGTATCAAATCTCACTTTGTTGTCGCAGTTTAGACCTATCAGTTTGCGCAATGTGTTTTATAAGATAGCTTCGAAGGTGCTAGCAAACAGGTTCAAGGTGAACCTCCCAGATATCATATATGAGGAACAATTAGCGTTTGTTCCAGGGAGGCTTATGACTGACAACATAATCTCATCCTACAAGTATTTGCATTTTATGAACAGGAATAGGTTGAAGAATAATACTTTTTGTGCTCTCAAGTTGGACATGATGAAATCTTATGACCGAGTATAATGGAGTTAGCTAAGAGCAATTATGGAGAAACTGGGTCTTGCGGCACAATGGATATCAGTAATTATGAACATGATGAGTTCAGTTTCTTTCTCTATTTTTTCTAATGGATGCGGGTTGGAGGAGTTCAAGCCCACACGTGTGGTATTCGACACATATATTTTCCTATTGGCAGCAGAGGGCCTTTCGCGCCTATTAAAGTATCAAAACCAGTCATCCCAGCTCATCGACATTAGGGTGGCACCTTCAGCCCCGTCGGTGAACCACCTTTTTATTCGTGGATGATAGCCTGGTGTTTTTTAGGGCAAGTGTGAGTGGAGCAGAAGAGGTGTCAACCCTATTGGATATGTATTGCAGGGCATCTGGTCAGAGAATTAACAAAGAAAAGTCATCAACATTTTTCAGTAAGGGATGCCCACAGATTGTGAAGGACGCGGTTAAGGGATCCCTGCAGGTCCCTAATGAATATTTGAGTGACAGATATTTGGAAATGCCTACTGACATGGGACATTCAAAGAGAGGGACCTTCAAATATTTGAGCAACCGTGTCTGGGATAAGGTGAAGATTGGAAGGGAAAATCATTTTCAGCAGGAGGGAAGGATGTTCTAATCAAATCGGTTGCCCAGGCAATTCCATTATATTACATGTCTTGCTTTAAACTTCCTAGGGGTTTATGCAATCATATTAATTCTATCATTCGCAAGTTCTGGTAGGGTTGCAACGAAGGACAGCAAAAAACCAGCATGGGTGTCATGGGAGGTTATGACTAGACCGAAGTACTTGGGGGGGGGGGGGGGGGGGGTTTCAGAGACCTGGAGCTATTCAACCTGGCCTTGCTAGCAAGGCGGGCATGGAGAATCTTACAGGAACCATCATCCTTGAGTGTCAGAATTCTCAAGGCCTCATATTTCCCCAGTGGTAGTATCCTTGATGCTGAACTTGGAAGCCGTCCATCGCAAGTGTGGCGCGCAGTTTTAGAAGGAAGAGACATTATGAAGCAAGGAATTATCTGCGGAATAAGTAGTGGCCAAGATACTGATATTTGGGTGGACAATTAGATACCAAAGAGTTCGTCACTTCGACCAATTGTATCTTTTGTCCCTGACCCGCCAACAAAAGTATCTTGAATTGTTGAATCTATCAATGGCTACTTGGTTCGTTCGATCTTCATTCCTTTTGACGCAGATGAGATTTTTAAAGATTCTGATGTGCACAAGAAATACAAACTGATTTCTGGGCTTGACATCCGGATAAAAAAAGGCCGCTTTACTGTTAGTTTCACATATAAGTTTATGATCAAAACAAAATTTCAGAGAGAAAACTGGTTAGAAGGGAGGAGTGGATCATCCGAAAATGCAAAGGAAGAGAAATCCTGGACTTCGCTTTGGAGTTTATCAGTGCCATCAGAAATCAGAGTTTTCCTGTGGAGGCTTGCTCACCACTCCCTGCCAACTACGGATGTGTTGCACAGGAGAAACATGGCACACGAGAACATTTGTCCTCTCTGCGGGGGCGAAGATTCATGGCATCACGCGCTTTTGTCACGCACCATGGTAAGATGTACGTGGGCACTTTCTGAACCTGAACTAGTGTCACGTATGGCAGTGACCAGCAAACCTTGTGCAAAAAGCTGGTTGTTTGAACTTCATGATGCCCTCAGCCATGGAAGTTTCACAAGGATAACAGTGACCCTATGGTCGATTGGTGCTCGCATTTTTTTGAATTTGTTCCAGGACTTTTGGCGATGCGCATTCAGTGGGGTGAGACCTTTCCGTCGACTACGAAGACGCCTGTGACGACTTCGTCAATCCCAAGAAGATGATGTGCCGTCTTAGTCTCTCGAAGATGCTCATATAGGTAGGGTATACATGCGTGCGTTGAGTATATGTGTGTATGTATGAGTGTTTGCGTCAAAAAAGTTGAGGACAAACAGTTGCAGCCTGTGCAAGTATCAATGCAATTGAATGGAGGGCACGTGCAGAGTCATGGATGTAATTCTCGATATTTATTTCGATGCTACTAGTAGTTACTACTAGTATAAGATTCGAACTAATAATTGAGAAGAGAGTCCCGCTTCGGTACAACCCCTTAAAAAGTATAAAGGGTAATTTGGATTTTTGATAATTTGTATCTACTTTTGTATGTACCGTATATACACCGGGCAGCTCACTTGGGCCGGCCCATTTTGCGGTGGCATGCAATGAAAAATAGTGGAACAAGGTGGGAATGTGCGTCCAATAGTGGAGAAAAAGGATTGCACAAGGTGGGAATCGACCGAGCGACCAACAACATAATACAGTGCGTCCATGCCTTTACTGAATCTATTCAACGGAACCTTGGCCGTCCCCTCCCCTTCGTCTACAGGAGAGAGGCGATTTTCTTAACCCAGCCCGGTCAACCCACCTCGCCGCCGCGGATCCGGTGGTTTCCTCCCCTCTGCCGGCTACTTCGGCAGCGGGAGGGTGGGGGAACGCCGGATCTCGGTGTGTAAATAGTGTAGGGTTTACTAGGAGCTCAGCTGGCGGCGCTCCGGAGGCGATGGTGCGGTCGGTGTTGTGTTTGGTGGTGGCGTTCATCCCCTTCGACGTCGGCGTTCTCCGGAGCTCCGCCGTGGAGCGGCCGCCTTCCTCGCACTCGCAGCTCCTGGGAGCTGCCGTGTGCGGTTACCCCCGGTCGGATTCGAGGCGACGGATCCGGCGTTGCAAGGTCTTGAGGAAGAAGATGGTGAAGCTTGGTACGTTGACGACGGCGGCCTTCGAGGTAGGTCTTTCGAGGCTGGTGGATGGAGACTTCCCGTTCGCTGGGGGTCTGCTTCAGTTCCAAGGCGTAGGTAGCAGCTGCGACGGTGCGTCCCCGCCAGCTTCGCCGCGCCGCCGTGGTCGGCTTGCAGGAGGGCATGTTTATAATTTTGCTTTATCTGTGGACCTTTCTGTAATGTTGCCAAGTTAATATCAGTTTCTTTCTCCCGCAAAAAAAAAGCATGCCTTTACTGAACGACGTAAAGCTAGACACTTCAAGTAACGGATAAGCTGGGAATTTTAAAAATATTTTAGGAACACCTTGTGAACCGGTCTTTTTTCCATACTTTCTGTTTATTTATTTATTTTCGATTTTAGGTTTTCCTGTTACGTTTCTTCTTTCTTTTTCAAAAAGTGGTCACGCTTTCAAAATACTGTTCAAAATTTCAGTAAGTTTGCTATTTTAAAAAAAATAATAAATTAAAAAATATTCGCATTTTCGAAATGTGTAAAGTAATTTCAAAAAAAATGTTTGTGCCTTTCAAAAATTGTTCAGAATGTCAAAGTGCGAATAATTTTTTGAAAAGAATGAACAAAATTGTGAAAACAAACATTTTCAGAGAACATGAACCAAAATTTAAATTTCAAAACATTTTTCATAAATGCGAACAAAAAATTGAAATAAAAAAAGTGTTCTAAATTTGCCCGAACATTTTTCGAATTTGTGAATATTTGTTTTTGAAGATGGGAAATTTTTTGAATTTCCGAACAAATTCCAATAGGCGCCCGACAGGAGCGATGCCGTCGCTTAGTTGGGCAAGGCCTGAGATTTTTTTCTTTTCTATTTTTTATTTTTTTCTATTTTTTCATTAACTAATTTTTCTTCTTTTTAAACTTTATTATTCTTTTTGATACTTGTTCAAAAAATTGAAATACCAAAATAACAGTTTTAAGTAACTGTTTTAAAATTATGAATTTAAATTCTTTTTTACTTTAAATAATTATTAGTTATGAATTAAATTATGTTTTTGATTTTATCATTTTGAATTTATTAGTTATGTTAAAAACTTAAAATGATAGTTGTAAGTACCTATATAAATTATGATTTTAAATACCTTTTTTCCTTCAAACCTTGAATGGCTGCCTACCCGGGCACGCTACATTGAACATGGTGTCTTTTTGGACATTCTTGAAATGACCCCAACTTTTGCCAGCAGGTGGAATTCCCATGGTAGGCATCCATAGCCCCAAATTTTTTTCATGGCCTTGTATGACCAGATCAAGGCACCAAGCCAAGTTGGTTGGGTTTTCGACAAGTTTTGCATTTTCTAGAGTTTTCTCGGTCAGAAAAGGCCAATAAAATGGCTAGACATGTTGCAACTTGCATACTGTGTCAAAAGTCATTTAAACCTGACATGGATGCCTACCATGGGCATGTCCACCTAGTGTCACAAGTTGGGGTAATTTCAAGGATGTCCACAAAAACACCATGTTCGACGGAGGGTGTTCAGGTTAGCCAGAAGGGTCCGTCTGAGAGCATGTTATTTTTTGACAACCTTAAAATGGCCCTATTTTTTTCATGACTTTGTATGACCAATTCACGGCACCATGACAAGTTGTTTTGGTTTTCGACAAGTTTTGTATTTTTCTGGAGTTTCCTCGGTCAGAAAACACGAAAAAAGGCTGGACGTGTCGCAATTTGCATACGGCGTCGGAAATTGTTCAAACATGTCATGGATGCCTATGAGGGGCATGCCCACCTTGTGGCAAAAAGTTGGGATCATTTCAAGGATATACAAAATAGACCATGTTGAGTGAAGTGTGTTCGTGGGGGTGGGAGGGGGACATAAGGCTCCATCTGAGAGCATGTTGTTTCTCAACATCCTTGCAATGACCCCAATTTTTTCAAGGGCTTCAAATGACCAATTCAAGGCATCATGGCAAATTGTTTGGGTTTTCGACAAGTTTTGCATTTCCTGGAGTTTTCACGGTGAAAAAGGACAATTAATGGTAGAGCATGTCGCAACGTGCATACGTGTCGGAAGTCATTCAGACCAGACATGGATGCCTAACATGGACATGCCCACTTGCTTGCAAAAATTGGGCCAGTCCTGATATTGCCTAAGAAATACCATATTCAATGGAGAGTGTTCGGATAGGCTAGAAGGATCTGTTTGGGAGCACATCATTCCTCGACATCCCTTAAATGACCCCATTTTTTCATGGCCTTATATGACCAATTCAAGGCACCATGCCAAATTGTTTGGGTTTTTGCCAAGTTTCACATTTTCTGGAGTTTTCTCAATGAAAGCCGATTAACGGCAGAACGTGTCACAACATGCATACGGTGTCGAAAGTCATTCAAACCAGGCATGGATGCCTAAAATGGGCATGCCCACTTGCTTGCAAAAGTTGGGGCATGGTCCTGATATTTCCAAAAGTTGGGTCATTTATCCATAGTCCTAAAACACCAATTTAGACGAGTGTATTTGTAATGTTCGTCATTATCAATCAGCATGAACATTTTCTTTTGTCCTGACAATTTCTTGAAATTTGTCAACAATTTTGGAAATTCAAAGTGTGCATGAAAATTTTACAAACTTGAACACTTTTTCCAAAATTGTTAACAAATTACAAAAAATGACGAAAATTCAAACAAAAAATACAGACCACGTACTTCTATAAAAAATTATCTAATTATTTGAAACGCATAAATTTCTTAAATTTGTGAACAAAAAAAATTAGAACATTTTATGAAATTCCAGAACAAATTTTTGAATTGTAAACAATATTTGAAAACAAGAACATTTTCTGTTATGCCAAACAATTTTTTAAAAACTTTTAAAAAAATTCACAAAGAATAATCAAGTTCAAAAGTATAAGAATAGTAACAAAAAGAGAAGAAAAACGAAAAAAAAGATGAAAAGAAAAAATGCTTAGGCCCAAGAAAATAAGAAATGTTTTAAAAGATGTTAGTAATTTCGGAAAAAATATTCTTAAACTTGAAAAATGTTTGTGTTTTTCAAATAATGCTCGTAAATTAGCTTTTTTTTAGGGGGAAATGCTTTAGCTACAATACCCCACCTCTCGATTGCTACAGTGTCTTGCCCGGTTGCATAGTACCAATTTTGATCTGCTACAGTATTTCTAAAAAAGAAGTCCTACAGTGCGTCCATTCTACGTAATATTATACCGCGCTACTTTTCTATCACCAAGTCGTGGTGGTCCTGTTGGCTTTTAACAAGTTCACAAACGCAGTAGGTCCTGGGTTCATTATTTTTTTGGATTTTCTATCCGTGTTGCAGTACATATTAGGGCCAGTTCTTTTGGTGGCTTCTAGAATAAGCTGTAAAAAGCTGCCCCCTACTCAGCTTATTCTAGAAACCCAACCAAATTTATTTTTTTAGAAGCCTAGTAGTTAAGACTTAACTAGTAGGCTTCTAAAAAGAAAATTTTGGTTGGGCTTCTAGAATAAGCTGGGTAGAGGGTAGCTTATTCTGGAAGCCCAAAAAAGCTAGCAAAAGAACTGGCCCTTAATGGCCGGCCCAAGCGGACTCGTAATAGATCTCCGCGACGTATTTTCTAGAAGGGGGCTGCTACACGTCGGTCGGCGGATCTTTTTGAAAGATCTGTCGCCTCGCGAACCATCATATTTGGCACGATCTAGCGGCTGAATGTTTTTCTCTACTCCACAACAAAGATCTTGTTGCAGAAACATTTACAACAGAGTTTGTGTTGCATTTTTTTTTGTAACATCTCTAGAATTTTTTGCAACAAAGGTTATGTTGCAGATTATTTTTGCAGCAGAGATCATGTTGTGAAAATGTTTCTAGATCTTTTTGTAACAGAGGTTATGTTGCAGATATTTTTTTGCAATAGAGATCATGTTACGGAAATGTTTGTAGATTTTTTTTGCAACAGAGGTTATGTTACAGTTTTTTTGCAACAAAGATCATGTTGCGAAAATATGTGTATATTTTTTTGAAAACAGAGGTCATGTTGTAGAAATTACTTATGAAACTAGCGTCAGGGCCATCACAAAAAGCAAAAACAGCCCCGTGCCGCTCCCGCGAGCGGCCCGGGCGCAACCCTAGGCGGCGCCGCCACCGGCCCCCACCTCGCTCCTCACCTCGCAAAGCCCGTGCGTGCGTCGGCGGCGGCGGGGCTCATCTCCCCGTCCTCCTCGGGCGTTTCAGGCGGCGCGGGCCGGCTCGGCCTTGTGGAGGTGCAGCGGCGTGGCTGCCCGGCGCGGCTTTGTCAGGCTGGGGACGGCGGCTATGGGCGCTGTGGGCGTGCGGCGGGCGAAGGGGCGGCGGTGGTGCCCTCTGGCACCGGGCGGCGTGGATCTGACAAGGGCGCGCGGCTCCGATCTGTTGCAGGTGCGCGGGAGCGGCGGGAGTGCAGGGGGCACGGGCGGAGCTTGAGCTCGCGTGGTGGTCTCCGCTGTTGCGCGGCTGCTCTAGCTCCCGGTGTGCAGGGGCTCGGGCGAGCAAGTTCGAGGGGGCGGCCTGCGTGCGCGCGGATCTGGCGCACGGCGGGGGTGAGCTGCAGCTGCAGCTCCGTTGTGGCTGTGCAGGCGCGAGGCGGCATGTGGTGGCCGCGACGGGTGGCCAGGCGTGGCCGCGCAGGTTGGCGGAGGCCGCGGATCTGGCGGTCCAGCGCGTTTGAGAGGTGCATCGGTTGCTGCACGATGAGGTGGAGCCGGTGGATGTCGACCGGGGGATTGTGTGCTGTGCAGTGCTTCGGATCTGCTCGGATTCGGAGGTGTGGACGAGCTCTGGGCGAAAGTCCAGCACTGACTTTGGGTCGGTGCCGGCAACTGCGGCGTCATGGCCATGGTGCCGTTCCCCTTCTTGGAGGTGTTGCCGTGGAGCTCCATTACACGACTCTCCGGTAGAAATCTCTAGCTTCGGGTGGTCGAAGCAGGCGATGACGGCGGCTACGTTGTTTTCTTCTTTGATGCATCGCCTTGGAGAGTCAACATATTGCGGTTTGCACGGATCTCTTCATCGGCGGGGACGGTGGACGTCGGGGCGGCGGCTCCGGGTGGTTTCTGATTGTGCGCCGAGATGGCGATCTTGGGAACAATGCGAGTGGCAGCTCTATGAGGTGGGGCTCTATCTTGACATTGGTTGGGTGACATCCTTGTCCCGCTTGGGCGATGGGGGTGTTGGCTCGGTCGATGCGCCCCAGGGGGGGCGGTCTGACTTTATGTCGGGGCGGCGGCCCCGGATGTGGTGCGACGTTCGTGGTCTGCGAGCGGTTGCCCTAAGCAGCATGGGCTGCGAGCAGCTGGGTTGTGCGGCGTTGCTGCTCGAGAGGAGCGGTGGTATGTCGGAGCGGCGGCCCCGGAAGGCGGTGCCGGTGGAGTGCGCTGGGCGCGACAGAGCGGTGGATGTCCAGGCGGCCCCGAGAGGATCACTATGGGGGCCAGGTTTCTGTGGCAACAATGATGGTGGGAGCGATGTCGGCGACGCGGCAATGGTTGCGGTAGTCGGCTCTTCTCCGACGTGTCCGCGGTGTTGCCTCGGTTTTGTTTGTTGCTGTGGAGTCGAAGCTGCGGCGACGGGGCCCTGTGGTATACGATGACTGGCTGCAAGTGGCCCGTTCGGCGATTTTCCGTGGCGCCAGCTTTCGTCTGGTTTTGTCCTTCTGAATTCTCCGTCAGAGTCGGATCTGCGTTGTCTGGCTGCAAGTCGACATGTTGTCGATGAGGGTTTGCTTTGCCCTGTGTGTGTCAGTCTTTGGAAGTGGGCTTGAAGCTTGTTGTTCCGGTTTTTGTCCGGTTTTCCGTAATTAACTAGGCAATTCTCTTCTGCTTAATTAACAGACGAGGCAATCTTTACCTCCGTTTCGAAAAAAAAAAGAATCATGTTGCAGGATCTGTTGTTGCATCTCAGCTCGAGGAGGCAGCAACCATGGATGCCAGCGCTCCTCTAGATGGCGGCGACATGGCAAACGCGATTCAGCGGCGGCATGCCTCGTAGATGTGGGTGGCGCAGTCTCGCGGCTTCCACCGCATGCGCGGCCGGCACGCAGCACCCCGGTGGCCGGCTTCCAGCATCTACACATCAGCAGCTGAAGCCTACTCGCAGGCCGCTGCACCGGCCACCAGCCATGGGGCGTTTCCCTTCACGGATGAGGTCAACGCTTGGATGAAGAGAGCCAAGCTAGATGTAGAAGTGTTCGCCATAGAGATACTTAAGAATGGAAAAAGGATGAGCGGTGATGGACTCATCCCACATGGGACGTGTAGCGTTCTTTTGAAGCGGCGGATGGTGCGCTCTAATCGGCCGGGTGTCGGGAATCTTTTCCCTTTCTAGAAAGACCATTCTACATTTTATTACGAAGGAGTAGTTCGTTGATGTGTTTAGGAGGTTGTACCGAAGCAGGAGCAAGGCTTTGCTGCAGCGTTAGCTAGCTCGATCGAGCTGCATTCGAAACAAGAAAAGAAAAAAGGTAGCTCGTTCGAGCCATGCCCATGCCCATGGCCGAGCTCGTTGAGCCAGTAGTATTTCCTCCTCTCTACGTGCTCCTTCCTCTGCTCGTCATCGTCCCCTTGCTCTACCTGGTCCGGTCGTCGTCGTGTCGGAATGGAGGAATCCGACGGCGGCTGCCGCCGTCGCCGTGGGCGCTCCCCGTCATCGGCCACCTCCACCACCTCGCCGGCGCGCTCCCGCACCGCGCGATGCGGGACCTGTCGCGCCGCCACGGCCCGCTCATGCTGCTCCGGCTCTGCGAGCTGCGCGTCGTCGTCGCCTCCTCCGCGGGCGCCGCGCGGGAGATGTTGAGGACCCACGACCTCGCGTTTGCCGGCCGCCCCATGACGCCCACCGGGAGGGTCCTCCTCGAGGACAGCCTCGGCGTCATCGCCGCGCCCTACGGCCGCGCGTGGCGGCAGCTCCGCATGATCTGCACCCTGGAGCTCCTCACCGCCCGCCGCGTCCGCTCCTTCGGCCCCGTGCGCGCGGAGGAGGTCGGCCGGCTGCTCCGCTCCCTGGCGCCGGAGCCGGGCTCGGCTCCGGCGGCGGTGAACCTGAGCGAGCGGATCGCTGCGTGCGTGGCGGACTCGGCGGTGCGCGCCGTCATCGGCAGCCGGTTCGCGAACCGTGGCGCGTTCCTGCGGCTGCTGGAGCGGAGGATGAAGCTCGTGCCGGCCAAGTGCCTGCCGGACCTCTTCCCGTCGTCACGGCTGGCGATGCTCGTCAGCTCGATGCCGCGCCGGATTAGGAGGGAGCGCCGCGAGATGATGGAGTTCGTCGACGCCATCGTCCGCGAGCACCAGGAGAACAGGGTGGCCGCCGGCGACGACGAGGACCTGCTCGATGTCCTCCTCAGGATCCAGAGTGAGGGCGAGCTCGATCCTCCCCTCACCGGCGACGACATCAAGACCGTCATCATCGTGAGCTCATCTCTTCTTCCCACCACGTAGCAGCTACTCTACTGACTTTCTCTCTGTTTTCGGACAGGACATGTTCATGGCGGGGAGCGAGACGTCGGCGACGTTGCTGCAGTGGGCGATGGCGGAGCTCATGAAGAACCCGGGAGCGATGCGCAAGGCGCAGGAGGAGGTCCGGCGGGAGGTGGCCGGGCGCGTCACGGAGGACGCCCTGGGGAGCCTCCGCTACCTGGGCCTGGTCATCAAGGAGACGCTCCGGCTGCACCCTCCGGCGACGCTGATCCTGCGCGAGTGCCGGGCCGCGTGCCGGGTGCTGGGGTTCGACGTGCCGGCGGGGGCGATGGTGCTGGTCAACGCGTGGGCCATCGGCCGGGACGCGGCCAGCTGGGGCGCCGACGCCGAGGAGTTCCGGCCGGAGCGGTTCGACGGCAGCGGCGTGGACTTCAAGGGCACGGACTACGAGTACATCCCGTTCGGCGCCGGGCGGCGGATGTGCCCAGGGGTAGCGTTCGGGCTGGCCAACGTGGAGCTCGCGCTCGCCAGCCTCCTGTACAACTTCGACTGGGAGCTGCCGGAGCCCGGGGAGGAGCTGGACATGGCCGAGGCCGTGGGACTCACCACGCGGCGGCGCTCCGATCTCCTCCTTGTTCCCAAGCTCCGCGTGCCTCTGCCTTGTTGAGTTGTTAGCGAGGAGACTAAAGCAAAGCCAGCATATTGCTACAAAACGGTTCTTAAGGAGTACGTACTATCAAGCAGGATCTGTACATGTCTAATGCCTCCTTTGGTTAGTTTGTAGGAATTTCGTAGGATTTCTATAGGATAGGATTTGTAAAGAAAAATTTTCTTTGAAGCCCTTTGTTTTGTAGGAATGGATTCCTATTCCCATATAAGATAGGAATCAATCCTTCACATTTTGAAGAAAAAAAACATTAGCTAAGACTCAATGAAAAAATTCTTATCCTATGCATCAAATGATATCTCTTTCTCTGTAAGAATTGAGATGCACGTCATCTCACTTCCTATGATTTTTTTATTTCTATAACATTCCTATCCTATGAACCAAAGAAGGACTAAGCCATCTTCAATGCGGGCCCTTAAATCGCCGGATCAAGGAAGCCATCCAACACAAGCCGGTATCGATCCGCTGACCGATCCAGGCGAATCCTATTTGGCGCTGCAGGCGCCCGTTAATGTGTATTCCTTAAATCACCCGACCACGAAAACCATCCAACACAAGCTGGTATCGGTCCGCCGAGCGGTCCAGGCAAATCCTATTTGGCGCCTAAATCACCCGACCACGGAAGCCATGCCGAGCGGTTCAGACGAATCCTATTTGACATTGGAGGCGCCTGTTAATGTGTATTCTGCAAACACAAAAAAGTCCAGAATCCGGGTTTCGAATCCACAACCACTTCGTGGTGAGGGCTTCGTTCCAACCACTAGGCCACGCCTCGCTAGTTGACTGAATGTTCTCTTTTTCTCTCATTCTTTAGTACGGTTTTTTTAACCTTTTTTCTTACCCTTTTCTGTTTCTTCCTTTTGTTTTCGTTAATGTGTGCTTTTTAAAAATTTGTGAACCTTTTTTCTAAGTTGATAAACTTTTTTTAAAATTTGATGAACACTTTTCAAATTCGATGAACTATTTTCAAATTCGAAGAACTCTTTTCAACTTTAATGAATATTTTGAAATTTGATGAGTTTTTTCAAAATCTATGAACTATTTTTCAAATTCGATGAACCTTTTTTAAATCTGATGATGAACTTTTTTCAATTTCATGAACTTTTTGAATTCGTCTACTTTTTTTAATACATGAACTTTTTCTAATTCGTGATGTTTTTTTAAATCTGTGGACATTGAAATTTTGTTAATGTTTATGTTTGAAAAGAAATCATGCTTTTCTAAATAGCGCGGCTACTATTTTGTTCTTCAGATGTACGCGAACGAATATTACCATTAAGGCGTTGTGGCACAAGTGGTCAGCCGACCGCACGCTGATCTAAATGGCGCTGGTTCGATTTCTCCTGATAGCCATTTTTTGGTGTTTTTTCACGCTATTTAATACTTTTTGTGCTGTTGTTCATGGGCCGGCCCACTGGCCTGCCGCGGTGAGCGCCAGTTGGCTCAACTAGCGCCGGCTACTTGTGAACTGCGTTGAAATTTCCCCGAAGAGAAGAGCATGATGCAGTACAGTAGAGATAAGTATTTTTATCAGTTAAGAAACAAGGTTATCAATTCAGTAGGAGAACCAAGCAACACCTTGTTAATAGCACCTGCACACAAACAACAAATCCTTACAACCCAACGCTAATAAGGGGTTGTCAATCACTTGGCGGTTACATGCAAGATTAAATTATGTAGTAATTGATAGATAGATCGAACAAAAATACAAAATAAAATAAATAAAGTAAAATTGCAGCAAGGTAATATTAGTATTTATATATGATAAAAAAGTAGACCCGGAGCAATAGTTTTCACTAGAGACATCTCCCTTGAAAATAGCATATCGTGGGTAGACAAATTATTGCTGCACAATTGATAGAAAACCGTATAATCATGACGATATCCAAGGCAATGATCATGTATATAGGCATCACGCCTGAGACAAGTAGACCAAAGCGATTCTGTATTTACTACTATTACTTCACACATCGACCGCTATCCAGCATGCATCTAGAGTATTAAATTCATAAAGAACGGAGTAACGCCTTAAGCAAGATGACATGATGTAGACAAGATAAACTCACGTATGAATAAACCCCATCTTTTTATCCTTAATGGCAACGATACAAATACGTGCCATGTCCCTTTCTGTCACTGAGATTGAGCACCACAAAATCGAATCCATCACAAAGCACATCTCCCATTGCAAGAAAATTCAATCTAGTTGGCCAAACCAAATGAATAGATCGGAGAGAAATACAAAACTATAACAATAATGCATAAAAGAGTTCAGAGAAAACTCAAATAATATTCATGGATAAATCTGATCATTAACTCACAATTAATCGGATCCCAACAAACACACCGTAAAAGTGATTACATCGAATAGAACTCCATGAACATCGAGGAGAACATTGTATTGAAGATCAAAGAGAGAGAGCGTGCCATCTAGCTACTAACTATGGACCCGTATGTCTGTGATAAACTACTCACACAACATCGAAAGGGCGGCAAGGTTGATGTAGAGCCCATCCGTGATCGAATCCCCTTCCGGCAGAGTGTCCGAAAAGGTCTCCAGATGAGATCTAGTGGTTCTGGAACTTGCGGCGAAAAAAGTATTTTGGCTGGCCCTCTGTTGGTTTCACGATTTTAGAGAATTTATAGAGGCGGAGTTAGGTCAAATGAAGCCTCATGGGCCCCACGAGCCACCAGGGCGCGACTGAAGGAAATATGCCCTAGAGGCAATAATAAAGTTGTTATTTTATATTTCCTTATTCATGATAAAGGTTTATTATTCATGCTAGAATTGTATTGATCGGAAACTTAAATACATGTGTGAATACATAAACAAATACCGTGTCCCTAGTCAGCCTCTACTAGACTAGCTCGTTGATAAAAAATGGTTAAGGTTTCCTAACCATAGACATGTGTTGTCATTTGATAACGGGATCACATCATTAGGAGAATGATGTGATGGACAAGACCCATCCGTTACCTTAGCATATTGATCGTTCAGTTTATTGCTATTGCTTTCTTGATGACAAATACATATTCCTTCGACTATGAGATTATGCAACTCCCGGATACCGAAGGAATACCATGTGCACTATCAAATTTCACAACGTAACTGGGTGATCATAAAGATGCTCTACAGGTATCTCCGAAGGTGTTTATTGAGTTGGCATAGATCGAGATTAGGATTTGTCACTCTGAGTATCGGAGAGATATCTCTGGGCCCTCTCGGTAATACACATCATAAGAAGCCTTGCAAGCAAAGTGACTAAGGAGTTAGTTGCAAGATGATGTATTACGGAATGAGTAAAGAGACTTGCTGGTAACAAGATTGAACTAGGTATGAAGATACCGATGATCGAATCTCGGGCAAGTAACATACCGATGGACAAAGGGAATTACGTATGTTGTCATAAGGTTCGACCGATAAAGATCTTCGTAGAATATGTAGGAGCCAATATGGGCATCCAGGTTCTGCTATTGGTTATTGACCGGAGAGGTGTCTCGGTCATGTCCACATAGTTCTCGAACCCGTAGGGTCAGCACGCTTAACATTCGTTGACGATATAGTGTTATATGAGTTATATGATTTGGTGACTGAATGTTGTTCGGAGTCCCGGATGAGATCACGGACATGACGAGGAGCTCCGGAATGGTCCGGAGGTAAAGATTGATATATAGGACGATGATATTTGGACACCGGAAGAGTTTCGGGATGTACCGGGTAGAAATCGGGTCACCGGAAGGGGTTCCGGACATCCCGGGAGGTTAATGGGCCATATGGGCCAAAGGGGGGAACACACCAGCCCACTAGGTGCTGGCGCGCCCCTCCTAAGGTCGCAGCCCTTGGGGACAGAAGGAAAGGGGGAGTCGGCCTCCCCCTTCCTTCCCTCTTCTCCCCTTTCCTTTCCCCTCCTGCAAATATGGTGGGGGGGGGGGGGGGGCGGCTAGGGAAGGACCATAAGTAGGATTCGGCCTACTTGGGGTGCCTCCTTGGTGTAACACCCCTATGTAATAGCCACCATGATCAGCTGTTAATAATGCCAAGTCATATCATATGCAGTGATTAAACATAGTGGTTAACCAAAGTAAATCAACTCCATTTTAAAAAAAAAAATCAACTTAAATTCATAAGTGCAATATAAAGTTGATCAAAAACTGTTGGGAAAATGTTCATTGGATGACAAATAATCCAGGAACATTTCCAAAACCAATATCAAAATATTTGGAGTTGGACAAGTGACTCAAACAAGTGAAACAGCACCCAAAACAGCAATATTAATTCATTTAAAATCATTACAAATTCAAATGGCTTCCAAATCTGCCCAAGCCACTTTTTGGTGAGAGCTAATATTGCATTGTAGTATTTGGGACAACTCTCACATTTTACAAAAGTGTAGAAATGCTCTAACTATTTCAAAACAGAAAAGATTAAAAGAAAAAGAGAAACAGAAACAAAAAAATAAAAACGAGGCACTGTGCACTGGGCCTTAGTGCACAGTGCCCCGAACCCCGGCCCAGCAGGCCCGTTCCTTCTCCCTCCTCATGCGTGTCGGCGCGCCCCTGGCCGAGCGCGCGCGCGCCGGCGAGCGCGCGACACCGGGGCAGCCACCGACGATACAGGGCGCGGGAGGGGATAAGGCTGAGCTCCGTCACTCCCTCTGGCTCCCTCGTTCACTTCCCCGTCCTCTCCTCGCTCGCTCGCCTCTTCTCCCCTCTCCAGATCCGGAGTAGAGCGTCGTCACCGCCGCGTTTCCGTCGCAGCCGCGGCCAGCGCCATCGCCTCGGGTCACCATGGTGCCGAAGGGGTTGCCGTCGTCTTCCTCGTCGATTGAAGGCCCCAGCTGGTGCTAGGAGGCCCTGTAGCTGCCGGACACCGCCGTCCCCTTCTTCCCCAACCCCGGTGCCCGCCGGCGAATTCGACGCCCACTGCTGCTACAAAACTGTCGAGGGCCTACGTGGGTGCCGCACAGTGAGCCTCTCCTTCCCCTGCTGCTCCTCGTTGATCCCCGAGCGCTCTGTAGCTAGCTGCCGTCATTGCCGAGCACGGGTCGCCGCTGTGCACTTCGCCGCCGCGGCCACAGACGCCGTCGTGCTCGTCCGGACCCAGCATCGAGCTCCTGGGGCTCGTGCGAGTCTGGCAAGACCCCTAGCACTCCTCCCCGCGCTGTGTAGCTTAGAACCCGTCGAGGCCCGAACTCCGGCGCCGCTGCTGCTCAACGCCGGCGAGGATTCCGGCCGATTCCGGCGAAACCACCGCCACCACTGCATGCGGCCCGTTCGACTCGTTCGAACGCGCCCTCGCGCGCGCAAAACGGTCGCCTGTGGGCGATTTCCGACGGAGGCCCGAGCCCTCCGCCGTGTTTTGTGCACGCCGGCGACTAGCCGCCGGCCGCCGACGTGGCTGGGCGTGGGGCCCACCCAGTGACACTGATAGTGGGTCCCCCTGGCCCCGTTTGACCCCGTTGACCACAGTCAATGCGGGCACTGTTCACCCCTGTAGCTGACGCGTGGGTCCCGTTCGATAATTAGACTAATTAAAGATTTAATTAATTAGAAACTAATTAGATTAACCTAATGTCTCACTGACATGTGGGGTCCACCCCCTAATTAACCCTGGTAATTAAATTAATCCACTGATTAGCCTAAACAGAGGCTAACATGTGGGTCCCACTGGACCCACATGTCATATTTGACTTAGTCAGCCGACTGTTGACTTGCTGACGTCAGCAGCACGCCATGCTGACGTCATAATTCATTTTCTAATAAATAAAATAATACCAGAAATTCAAATAATCTTTGAAAATTAATAACTTTTAAACCCTAGCTCGGATCGAAAAAGTTAAAACATGAAAGTTGCTCAGAACGACGAGACGAGTCTGATCGTGCCGTCTGTTTCTCCATCGGAACCTCCTACGTAGAAGAACTCGTAACTCCGGACCCGAATCCGGCAGATGAATAGTGCGCACACGTCGGATATTAAATCCCAGAATAATTCTAAAAATAACTAAAATGACTTAGATGCATAATTAGGCAACCCTGCACTGCATCATAGCATCACACGCACCGTATTGCATCTGTTTGCATTATGTTTACCTGTTTCTTCCCCCTCTTCTCTCTCGGTAGACCCCGACGTTGACGTAGCTCCCGAGGCAGACGCCGCACAGGAGTACGACTACGTCCCCGACGATACTACTGAAGACCTTGCCCTTGCCCCCGAGCAAACAGGCAAGCACCCCCATTTTGAGCATGCCTATATCGCCTATTCTCTTCTCTCTTATGCTTGCATTAGAACTGCTACTGCTACTGTTTTCCTATATCTGCTGCATAGCCTGATTATTGTACCCTGCTTTGTTACCTTACCGGTTATCCTAGACTGCTTAGTATAAGGTGGGTAGAGCCACGACCGAGACCCCCACTTGATCCCGACTGCCCTGCTGGACATCAGAAGACCCGATCATCGGGATTGAAGACTAGACCATGGCACCGCACATCACTTCCCCTTAGTTGCCGACACTGCTGGGTTACCATCGAGTGCCGAGGGTGATACCTCGTCAGCACTTCTGATGTTAACCTTGTAGGTTAGTTACTCGATCGTGGTAAGCGAGGGTGATTCCTCCTACACCACCCCCGATAACGACATCGTCGGGCAACCTCTCAAGTGTGGACCTCGAGGGTGATTCCTCCTTCGTTCACCTTGATGATAACATCGAGCGGGAACTCCATCGAGGGTGATTCCTCATGGTTCCCTTCGGTGTCAGACACACAGTTACCTTGGATATTATGACTTGACTATGAACCACGATACTAAAGACGGGTCGGCCCTGAGGGGTACCCGCGCGAGCTTATTGCGAAGTGATGTGGAGTCGGGTTGACCTGGATGGTGCCCGCGAGATAACTACGAGGCGTGGCCGGGCATTCTTAGCCCTTGCCGCAAGTCCTCGAGATGGGGCGACGGGGTCACATCGATCGTGAGTCTCTGCTCGTTTCCGCGCGCTCCTAATCCACTACGGTTTGGATATTTGATCCGAGGGGCCTCTGGCCCGATAGCACTAACCATCACGTGGGCATAGTATGGGCGTTCTGCGTCGTATACTTCAGCCGAAGCTTAATGGACGTCAGCGACTGAGCGGCGCGCGCTGGATTGGACTGGTTACGCAACCGCGCTTGTATTAAGGGGTTGCTAGGTCTGCTTCCGGCAGCCCACGCAACGCGCAGGAGTTCCCGGGGCGATGGCCCAAGACCCCTGGGGGCATAGGTTAGTCCGGCGTGCTGACCTCTCTGTTAAGTATTTGGTCGGGTTGCGGCGTGTTGCTTAGCCGAGGCCGGGCATGACCCAGAAAAGTGTGTCCGGCCGGAGTTAAGCGAGCGTGGTGGGTAAGTTGGTGCACCCCTGCAGGGAAGAAACTTCTATCGATAGCCTGTCCTACGGTAACGGACACTCGGAGTTGTATCCCGATCGGTACAACTAGAACATGTGATGAGAATTGGATAGTACGGCTCTGGGATTGCTTTCTCGCAGGGAGTCGAGAAAGGATCTCAGGTCGAGGTTGATGATATTACTACTACTACTTTACATTATGTTCATCTGCTCTCTCCTGATGCTGCAAGACTGTCGAAGATTGTTGAAGATGCTAGTCTTCGATAGGACTAGGCTTTCCCCCTCTACTCTGGCATTTCTGCAGCCCAGTCCACATATACAGCCATTCCTTTGACAATGATGCATATGTAGTGTAGATCCTTGCTTGCTGAGTACTTCGGATGAGTACTCACGTTTGCTTTATTTTCTTTTTCCCCCATTTTCCATTTGATGCCACCAGACGACGGAGCCCCTGAGCCAGAAGCTCCAGCCGACGACCAGTACTACTATCCGCCTGGCGAGTACTACTACTACGAGGAGCCGTTCGACGACCAGGAGTAGGATCGGAGGGTCCAGGGCAGGAGGCCTACGCCTTTCGATCGTAGTTTTTATTTTTACCCCGCCTCTGTGAAGGCCTAATTCTCTCTATGTAATATATCTGTACTCAGATATCTAATGCTTCCGCTGACGCTTGTATGCCATCGAGCTTGTATTCGAGCCCTCGAGGCCCTGGCTTGTAATATTAAGCTTGTATGACTTTATTTATGGTTTAGAGTTGTGTTGTGATATCTTCAAGTGAGTCCTTAGGCTTAATCGTGCGCATTTGCGTGTATGATTAGTGCATGATTAAGCCGGGGTCGTCACATGTTGGTATCAGAGCCGACTGCCTCTAGGAATCCCCCTTCCCAATTCCTTGGCCGAAGTTGAGTCTAGTGGTCAAAAATTATTTTACTAACTTGGCTGTGTGGCTTACGGGCCCACGTCGCCAACTGGGTGGTATTAGGATCTTTTATTCCTCGTCTTTACTCTGGGATTCTAATCTCTCATCTATTCGGGTTTAATAAAATTTACTAACACTGACATTTAGGTTCTCGTTAATTCTATCCACCCGGAGAGCTGGATTCAGTGCGATTTCCCTGTCTTTGATCTGATTAGTCTGATAATCATTTTCCTTTCCATTGTTTTGTTTAACCTTTCCTTCCGAGATTGGTTATATTTCTCATTGTCTTATGACAACCCTGAACCTTTCTGTTTCAGATGGATTGACTATTTCCACCGCGGCCTACGACCCAGTTAGTGCTTCGCACTTGGGCTCGTGATGCCCCTGGATTTCCAGCTGTTCTGATCGCCCTCCTGAGTAGACTGGGTTACCGCTGGTATCCCGAGTACATGGTCTATGAGGTTTATCGCGAGTTCAACCAGGAACAGTACTATGCTGAAGTTCGGATTTATGATCAGCAGAACAACTCAGACACCGAGCTACACCTTTTTCATGGATTAGGCGTGACGATTGAGATGGCAGTACATGATGCCGCCTACTCTGCTGTCGCACGTCTCCGAGGAGAGCACAGTGCTAACTTGGATGATACTGTGTTTCGGTACATTCCGTATGCACCTGTTGGAGATGCTACTGGATTTTACACAGCTATCTGTGCCCCGTACGAGTCTCGACGCTACGACCCGCAGGTTCTGATTCAGTGCACTCAGGCTTTGGATCGCACTGTTCGGGCTCTTGCCGTCGAGTTGTTCGCCACTCGAGCACGCTACTACGAGGCAATGACACAGTTGCTACCAGCTGTTCGTGCAGGGATACATCCGGAGGATATTCTATACCCACGCAGGACCGAGATGCCGCCAGGTATTGATTGGCCTGCAGTGGGAGGTCACACGCCTGCACGTGGACCTCTTCTTACAGTTCGAGACCGGGTTCTGCATCAGAGTGCACATGGAGCACAGGATCCTGCCGCGATGAACACTCGTCGTCCGCACTTGCAGTTACCCCGTTTCCGTGGTTTTCTCCGACGCTGATGTAGCCTTTGCTATGTCACGTTGTGTACTTCCTTACCGCGTGCCTGCATGCCGCCTAGTGTGTCTCTAGTTTTTCAATGTGCGCCGTTATGCTGCCCGATTTTAACCGACTGTGTACGGATCTGTACGTCTTAATGACTACTTTAAGCATCTATTGCACTCTTTCAATAATGTCGAGTTACCTCATAATTATTGTTAAACACTTGCATAAGCTATCGCTGAAATACCCCTGTTGGAATAGCAGGATGGCTGACAACAACCCGCCACCGCCGCCACCACCTGATTACATGGCAGCGATGATGCAACAGTTTGAACTCAACCGCCAGTTTATGACGGGGATTATGCAGCAATTCCCTCGTCCTGAAGCTAATCAGCAGCAACCATCCATTACCTTACCAGAGTTCATGAGGCTCAGTCCATCGTTTTTCCGCAACACAGTCAACCCACTGGATGCAGATGACTGGCTGCGTGATATCTCTCATGAGATGGAGTCTGCTGGTGTCGCCGAAATTAACTATGTCACTTTTGCGACATATCTTCTTAAGGGTCCCGCAGCCCAATGGTGGGCCACTCATCGACAGACTCTGCCGCCTGGTACTATCGTCACTTGGGCAGAGTTTAAGATTGCTTTCCGTGCCCGCTACATTCCTGTAGCTGTCATAGCTAGGAAGAAGGCTGAGTTCCGTAGCCTTGTCCAAGGAAACAAGACTGTGGAAGTCTATCAGCGCGAGTTTCTAGACTTATCTCGTTACGCTGAAGAGGACATTCCTACTGATGAACGCAGACAGGAGAAGTTTCGTGAAGGACTGCACCATGACATTCAGTTAGCCCTTCTTGTTCAAGATTACCCTGATTTCGCCACCTTGGTGAATAAGGCCATCATGGTTGAAACTGGACTTAAGAAGCACAAGGAAGCGTCCAGACGCACCCGTGAGTCGGGCTCATCTTCGGGCTCGTCTTCCCAGAAGCGACGCATCTGGTTTCCCCAAGGCATGTTCCGTTCAGCAGCTCCTGCGAACAGACCTTCTTATGCTGCACCACGTCTGCCACCTCCACCACCGAGACAGCCTCTGCCAACTCCAGCACTTCGAGCTCCAGCACCTCGTCCTGACAGCGGACTATGCTTCAAGTGTGGCAAGCCAGGTCACCGTGCTAGAGATTGTTCTCAGAATCAGAATCAACTGGCTCTCCCTTCTGCTGGCCGTGGAATTGGCCGTGGTATTCCTCAGCAGCGCAACAATAATGCCAGACCTTCTTATGGTCGTGGGCAGTACTACCACGTCAACATGTCTGGAGCTCCAGATCAACCAGATACTGTGATGGGTACACTTCTCGTTAATTCAGTACCAGCATCTGTTTTATTTGATTCAGGTGCATCGCATTCATTCATGTCAGAACAATTTGCACTCTTGCATGATGTTAAGTGCGAAACGCTACAACATCCGATAATAATAAACACTCCCGCGGGACGATGCCGAACTTCCATATTCAGCCCCCGAGTTACTATTGAGGTTGAAGGGTTGCATTTTGATGCAAACCCCATTATCCTGCAATCTTCAAAGATTGACCTTATACTGGGAATGGATTGGTTGAAGGCTCACTACGCCTCAATCAATTGTGCCACTAAAGTTGTACACCTCTTGCACCCATCAAATGAGATGGTGAACTATCAAGCTCACCTTACCCGGAACGCTGAGGCTCAAATTTATGCCTTGAACGCGTTGAATGCTTCTCCACTTGATGGGATCGAGAATATCCCAGTGGTCTGTGACTTCCCAGATGTTTTTCCAGAAGAACTTCCAGGAATACCCCCTGCTAGAGCTGTCGAGTTCGTCATTGACTTGAAGCCTGGCACCACTCCTATTGCGAAGCGTCCCTACAAGATGCCTCCGCACCACCTCATCGAGCTTAAGGAGGAAATTGATAAATCCTTAAGGAAGGGTTTCATTCGCCCCAGTTCCTCTACATGGGGAGCACCGTCTCTTTTCGTCAAGAAGAAAGATGGAACGAATAGGTTGGTCCAAGATTATCGTCCTATCAACCAGGCAACCATTCAGAATAAATATCCACTTCCCCGGATCAACGATTTATATGATCAACTCGCTGGATCTTCGGTGTTCTCTAAACTCGACTTGAGGTTGGGTTATCACCAGATCCGTGTCCGCGAAGAGGATATTCCAAAGACTGCATTCGTTACTCGTTATGGCTCTTACGAGTACACAGTCATGTCGTTTGGTTTAACAAACGCTCCAGCTACATTCTCCCGCCTAATGAATTACATATTCATGGATTACCTCGACAAATTCGTCGTGGTATATCTGGATGATATTCTGGTTTATTCGAAGAACAAAGAAGAACATGCTGAGCACCTTCGACTAGTTCTGGAGAGACTTCGAGAGCACCAATTATATGCCAAGTTCTCTAAATGCGAATTCTGGCTTCCTGAAGTGACCTACCTTGGACATGTGATTTCCAAGGACGGTATTGCCGTTAACCCGGAGCGTGTTCAGGCTATCCTTGACTGGACTCCTCCGAAGAATGCCAAGCAGGTCCGAAGCTTTCTCGGTCTAGCCAGCTATTGTCGCCGATTCGTCGAGAACTTCTCCAAGATCGCCAAGCCCCTGACTAATCTGCTCCACAAAGGCGTTAAGTTTGAGTGGACAGACAAGTGTCAGGAAAGTTCCAAACCCTCAAGGACAAGCTCACTTCTGCTCCAGTGCTTGCTCCTCCTGATTCTCGCAAGGACTTTGTCATATATTGCGACGCCTCTCGTCAGGGATTAGGCTGCGTCCTAATGCAAGAGCGGAGAGTAATTGCATATGCTTCACGTCAATTGCGTCCACATGAAGAGAATTATCCAGTGCATGATCTTGAACTTGCAGCAGTGATGTATGCATTGAAGTTATGGCGACACTACCTTCTGGGTAATCGGTGTGAAATTTATACCGATCACCAAAGTCTGAAATACTTATTCACTCAACCGGATCTTAATCTCCGACAACAACGATGGTTAGAAGCTATTGCGGATTATGACTGCGGTATTTCTTATACCCCGGGCAAAGCTAATGTAATGGCCGATGCCCTGAGTCGCAAGTCATATTGCAACAACCTCATGGTTAGGCAAGCTCAACCTCGTCTTCACGCAGAACTGACTCAGCTGAATCTGCGAATTGTTCCCCAGGGTTCTCTTAATAACCTTGTGGTACAGCCAGACCTTCTGAACGCTGTTAAAGAAGCGCAAGCCAAAGATGCTGAAATTGACTTGATGAAGAAGGAGCTTCACCTTGCTAAGTATCGGGATTTCTCAGTTGCTGAAGATGGTACATTATATTTCAGAGACCGCATCGTAGTACCTCGCTTCGAGCTGATGACTGACAAAGTCATGAAGGAGGCCCATGATACACCACTGTCTATCCATCCGGGTAGTACCAAAATGTATCGAGATCTTCGTCAAAGGTACTGGTGGTCTAGAATGAAGCAAGATATTGCTCGTTATGTTGCCGAGTGTGACGTTTGTCGTCGCGTGAAGGCAGAACATCAAAAACCTGCTGGAATTCTGCAACCGCTCCCTATTCCTCTATGGAAGTGGGATAAAGTGCAAATGGACTTCATTACTGGTCTTCCCAAGTCTCAGAAGGGTCACGATGCCATTCTTGTCGTCGTCGACCAACTCTCCAAGGTTGCACACTTTCTGCTAGTTAAGGAGACTATTACTGCTAGTCAGTTAGCAGAGCTATATATCTCCAGAATTGTTTCACTCCATGGTATTCCCAAGGAAATCAGTTCAGACCGTGGCAGCATTTTCACTGGCCATTTCTGGGAAAGTTTCCAGAAAGCAATGGGAACTCATATTACCTGGAGTTCTGCTTATCATCCCCAATCTCAAGGCCAAGTTGAGCGTGTTAATCAAGTGCTTGAAGACATGCTACGAGCCTGTGTTATATCCTTCGGTAAGAAATGGGAGGAATCTCTCCCGTATGCCGAGTTCTCTTATAACAACAGTTATCAAGCCAGCTTAAAAATGGCCCCATTTGAGGTTCTTTATGGACGTAAATGTCGAACCCCTCTGAATTGGTCAGAAACTGGGGAACGACCTCTTGTTGGACCGGACATTATTCAGCATGCCGAAGAACAAGTCCGAATTGTACGGGAGAATCTCAAAGCAGCTCAAGACCGTCAGAAGAGTAATTATGATCGCAAGCGATGGGGTGTGATCTATCAACCTGGTGATCAAGCCTATCTTCGTGTCACTCCAATAAAGGGCACCCGTCGTTTCGGAATCAAGGGCAAGCTAGCTCCTCGCTATATTGGTCCTTTCCGCATCGTGGCTAGACGGGGACAGGTGGCATATAAATTGGAGTTGCCACCGCAATTCTCCCATATTCATGATGTCTTCCACGTGTCGCAACTCCGTAAGTGCTTCAAGGAATCCCCGCATCGTGCAGTGGATCATGAGATGCTCGAGCTACAAGATGATCTTTCCTATAAGGAGCATCCGATCCGCATCCTCGACGAAGCTGAGCGTCGTACTCGTCAGAAGACGACCAAGTTCCTAAAAGTGCAATGGTCGAATCATACTGAAGATGAAGCCACTTGGGAACGCGAGGATCATCTTCGGGAAGAATATCCCGGACTCTTTCCTTCTACCTCCTAAATTCTCGGGACGAGAATTTCTTTTAGAGGAGGAGAACTTGTAACACCCCTATGTAATAGCCACCATGATCAGCTGTTAATAATGCCAAGTCATATCATATGCAGTGATTAAACATAGTGGTTAACCAAAGTAAATCAACTCCATTTAAAAAAAAAATCAACTTAAATTCATAAGTGCAATATAAAGTTGATCAAAAACTGTTGGGAAAATGTTCATTGGATGACAAATAATCCAGGAACATTTCCAAAACCAATATCAAAATATTTGGAGTTGGACAAGTGACTCAAACAAGTGAAACAGCACCCAAAACAGCAATATTAATTCATTTAAAATCATTACAAATTCAAATGGCTTCCAAATCTGCCCAAGCCAGTTTTTGGTGAGAGCTAATATTGCATTGTAGTATTTGGGACAACTCTCACATTTTACAAAAGTGTAGAAATGCTCTAACTATTTCAAAACAGAAAAGATTAAAAGAAAAAGAGAAACAGAAACAAAAAAATAAAAACGAGGCACTGTGCACTGGGCCTTAGTGCACAGTGCCCCGAACCCCGGCCCAGCAGGCCCGTTCCTTCTCCCTCCTCATGCGTGTCGGCGCGCCCCTAGCCGAGCGCGCGACACCGGGGCAGCCACCGACGATACAGGGCGCGGGAGGGGATAAGGCTGAGCTCCGTCACTCCCTCTGGCTCCCTCGTTCACTTCCCCGTCCTCTCCTCGCTCGCTCGCCTCTTCTCCCCTCTCCAGATCCGGAGTAGAGCGTCGTCGCCGCCGCGTTTCCGTCGCAGCCGCGGCCACCGCCATCGCCTCGGGTCACCATGGTGCCGAAGGGGTTGCCGTCGTCTTCCTCGTCGATTGAAGGCCCCAGCTGGTGCTAGGAGGCCCTGTAGCTGCCGGACACCGCCGTCCCCTTCTTCCCCAACCCCGGTGCCCGCCGGCGAATTCGACGCCCACTGCTGCTACAAAACTGTCGAGGGCCTACGTGGGTGCCGCACGGTGAGCCTCTCCTTCCCCTGCTGCTCCTCGTTGATCCCCGAGCGCTCTGTAGCTAGCTGCCGTCATTGCCGAGCACGGGTCGCCGCTGTGCACTTCGCCGCCGCGGCCACAGACGCCGTCGTGCTCGTCCGGACCCAGCATCGAGCTCCTGGGGCTCGTGCGAGTCTGGCAAGACCCCTAGCACTCCTCCCCGCGCTGTGTAGCTTAGAACCCGTCGAGGCCCGAACTCCGGCGCCGCTGCTCCTCAACGCCGGCGAGGATTCCGGCCGATTCCGGTGAAACCACCGCCACCACTGCATGCGGCCCGTTCGACTCGTTCGAATGCGCCCTCGCGCGCGCAAAACGGTCGCCTGTGGGCGATTTCCGACGGAGGCCCGAGCCCTCCGCCGTGTTTTGTGCACGCCGGCGACTAGCCGCCGGCCGCCGACGTGGCTGGGCGTGGGGCCCACCCAGTGACACTGATAGTGGGTCCCCCTGGCCCCGTTTGACCCCGTTGACCACAGTCAACGCGGGCACTGTTCACCCCTGTAGCTGACGCGTGGGTCCCGTTCGATAATTAGACTAATTAAAGATTTAATTAATTAGAAACTAATTAGATTAACCTAATGTCTCACTGACATGTGGGGTCCACCCCCTAATTAACCCTGGTAATTAAATTAATCCACTGATTAGCCTAAACAGAGGCTGACATGTGGGTCCCACTGGACCCACATGTCATATTTGACTTAGTCAGCCGACTGTTGACTTGCTGACGTCAGCAGCACGCCATGCTGATGTCATAATTCATTTTCTGATAAATAAAATAATACCAGAAATTCAAATAATCTTTAAAAATTAATAACTTTTAAACCCTAGCTCGGATCGAAAAAGTTAAAACATGAAAGTTGCTCAGAACGACGAGACGAGTCTGATCGTGCCGTCTGTTTCTCCATTGGAACCTCCTACGTAGAAGAACTCGTAACTCCGGACCCGAATCCGGCAGATGAATAGTGCACACACATCGGATATTAAATCCCAGAATAATTCTAAAAATAACTAAAATGACTTAGATGCATAATTAGGCAACCCTGCACTGCATCATAGCATCACACGCACCGTATTGCATCTGTTTGCATTATGTTTACCTGTTTCTTCCCCCTCTTCTCTCTCGGTAGACCCCGACGTTGACGTAGCTCCCGAGGCAGACGCCGCACAGGAGTACGACTACGTCCCCGACGATACTACTGAAGACCTTGCCCTTGCCCCCGAGCAAACAGGCAAGCACCCCCATTTTGAGCATGCCTATATCGCCTATTCTCTTCTCTCTTATGCTTGCATTAGAACTGCTACTGCTACTGTTTTCCTATATCTGCTGCATAGCCTGATTATTGTACCCTGCTTTGTTACCTTACCGGTTATCCTAGACTGCTTAGTATAAGGTGGGTAGAGCCACGACCGAGATCCCCACTTGATCCCGACTGCCCTACTGGACATCAGAAGACCCGATCATCGGGATTGAAGACTAGACCATGGCACCGCACATCACTTCCCCTTAGTTGCCGACACTGCTGGGTTACCATCGAGTGCCGAGGGTGATACCTCGTCAGCACTTCTGATGTTAACCTTGTAGGTTAGTTACTCGATCGTGGTAAGCGAGGGTGATTCCTCCTACACCACCCCCGATAACGACATCGTCGCGCAACCTCTCAAGTGTGGACCTCGAGGGTGATTCCTCCTTCGTTCACCTTGATGATAACATCGAGCGGGAACTCCATCGAGGGTGATTCCTCATGGTTCCCTTCGGTGTCAGACACACAGTTACCTTGGATATTATGACTTGACTATGAACCACGATACTAAAGACGGGTCGGCCCTGAGGGGTACCCGCGCGAGCTTATTGCGAAGTGATGTGGAGTCGGGTTGACCTGGATGGTGCCCGCGAGATAACTACGAGGCGTGGCCGGGCATTCTTAGCCCTTGCCGCAAGTCCTCGAGACGGGGCGACGGGGTCACATCGATCGTGAGTCTCTGCTCATTTCCGCGCGCTCCTAATCCACTACGGTTTGGATATTTGATCCGAGGGGCCTCTGGCCCGATAGCACTAACCATCACGTGGGCATAGTATGGGCGTTCTGCGTCGTACACATCAGCCGAAGCTTGTTTGACGTCAGTAAGGAGCGGCGCACGCCGAGTTGGACTGGTAACGCAACCGCGCTTGTATAAGGGGTTGCTAGGTCTGCTCTCGGTGGCCCCGTAACGTGCAGGAGTTCCCGGGGCGATGGCCCAAGACCCCTGGGGGCATAGGTTTAGTCCGGCGTGCTGACCTCTCTTATAAGCCTAGGTCGGGTTGCGGCGTGTTGCTTAGCCGAGGCCGGGCATGACCCAGAAAAGTGTGTCCGGCCAGAGTTAAGTGAGTGTGGTGGGTAAGTTGGTGCACCCCTGCAGGGAAGAAACTTCTATCGATAGCCTGTCCTACGGTAACGGACACTCGGAGTTGTATCCCGATCGGTACAACTAGAACATGTGATGAGAATTGGATAGTACGGCTCTGGGATTGCTTTCTCGCAGGGAGTCGAGAAAGGATCTCAGGTCGAGGTTGATGATATTACTACTACTACTTTACATTATGTTCATCTGCTCTCTCCTGATGCTGCAAGACTGTCGAAGATTGTTGAAGATGCTAGTCTTCGATAGGACTAGGCTTTCCCCCTCTACTCTGGCATTTCTGCAGCCCAGTCCACATATACAGCCATTCCTTTGACAATGATGCATATGTAGTGTAGATCCTTGCTTGCTGAGTACTTCGGATGAGTACTCACGTTTGCTTTATTTTCTTTTTCCCCCATTTTCCATTTGATGCCACCAGACGACGGAGCCCCTGAGCCAGAAGCTCCAGCCGACGACCAGTACTACTATCCGCCTGGCGAGTACTACTACTACGAGGAGCCGTTCGACGACCAGGAGTAGGATCGGAGGGTCCAGGGCAGGAGGCCTACGCCTTTCGATCGTAGTTTTTATTTTTACCCCGCCTCTGTGAAGGCCTAATTCTCTCTATGTAATATATCTGTACTCAGATATCTAATGCTTCCGCTGACGCTTGTATGCCATCGAGCTTGTATTCGAGCCCTCGAGGCCCTGGCTTGTAATATTAAGCTTGTATGACTTTATTTATGTTTTAGAGTTGTGTTGTGATATCTTCAAGTGAGTCCTTAGGCTTGATCGTGCGCATTTGCGTGTATGATTAGTGCACGATTAAGCCGGGGTCGTCATACTTGGCTGCTCCTCCCTCCCTCCCACCTATATATATGTGGGAGGGGGGCGCGGCATAGAACCACGACAATCTCTTAGCCGTGTGCGGCGCCCCCCTCCATCGTTTACACCCTCGGTCATATTTTCGTACTGCTTAGGTGAAGCCCCGCGGAGATAACTTCACCATCGCCGTCACCACGCCGTCGTGCTGCCGGAACTCATCCACTACCTCGCCGTCTTGCTGGATCAAGAAGGCGAGGACGTCACCGAGCTGAACGTGTGCTGAACGCGGAGGTGCCGTACGTTCGGTACTCGATCGGTTGGAGCGCGAAGAAGTTCGACTACATCAACCGTGTTAAAAAATGCTTCCCCTTACGGTCTATGAGGGTACTTAGAAATTCTCTCCCCTCTCGTTGGTATGCATCTCCATGGATAGATCTTGCATGTGCATACAATTTTTTTTTTGTTTTCCATGCAACGTTTCCCAACAGTGGCATCTGAGCCAGGTCTATGCGTAGATGATATGCACCAGTAGAACACAAAGAGTTGTGGGCGGTGATAGTCATACTTCTTACCACCAACTTCTTATTTTGATTCGGCGGTATTGTTGGATGAAGCGGCCCAGACCAACCTTACATGTCCACGCACATGAGACCGGTTCCACCGACTGACATGCAACTAGTTTTGCATAAAGGTGGCTGGCGGGTGTCTGTTTCTCCTACTTTAGTTGAATCGAATTTGACTATGGCCGGTCCTTGAAGAAGGTTAAAACAGTAAACTTGATAATCACCGTTGTGGTTTTTGCGTAGGTAAGAATGGTTCTTGTTAGAAGCCCGTAGCAGCCACGTAAAACTTGCAACAACAAAGTAGAGGACGTCTAACTTGTTTTTGCAGGGCATGTTGTGATGTGATATGGTCAAGACGTGATGTGATATATGTTGATGTATGAGATGATCATGTTTTGTAATATCGACAACCAGCAGGAACCTTAGGGTTGTCTCTTTATTGTATGAAATGCAAGCGCCATGTAATTGCTTTACTTTATCGCTATGCGTTAGCAATAGTTGGCGAGACGACCCCGCCGCAACGATGGAGATCAAGGTGTCGAGCCGGTGATGATGGAGATCATGACGATGCTTTGGAGATGGAGATCAAAAGCACAAGATGATGATGGCCATATCATGTCACATATTTTGATTGCATGTGGTGTTTATCCTTTATGCATCTTATTTTGCTTAGAACGGTGGTAGCATTATAAGATAATCTCTTCACTAAATTTCAAGATAAAAGTGTTCTCCCCGAGTATTCACCGTTGCCAAAGTTTTTCATTTCGAAGCACCACGTGATGATTGGGTGTGATAGACTCTACGTTCATATACAACGGGTGTAAGACAGTTTTGCACATGCAGAATACTAGGGTTAAACTTGACGAGCCTAGCAGGTACATACATGGTCTCGGAACACTGGAGACAGAAAGGTCGAACGTGAGTCATATAGTAGATATGATCAACATAGAGATGTTCACCATTGATGACTGCTACTTCTTGAGCTTGCGTTGGTTTTTCCCTTGAAGAGGAAAGGGTGATGTAGCAAAGTAGAGATAAGTATTTCCCTTAGTTTGAGAACCAAGGTATCAATCCAGTAGAAGACAACGCACAAATCACCGAATACCTGCACAAATAATCAAACAACTTGCACCCAACGCGATAAAGGGATTGTCAATCCCTTCACGGTTACTTGCAAAAGTGAGATCTAATAGAGATAGATAAACGATAAAGTAAATATTTTTGGTATTTTTGGTTTATAGATCGGAAAGTAAAAGATTGCAAAATAGTAGATCGGAAACTTGTATAATGGAAAATAGAAACTTATATGATGGAAAATAGACCCGGGGGCCATAGGTTTCACTAGAGGCTTCTCTCAAGATAGCAAATAATACGGTGGGTGGACAAATTACTGCCGAGCAATTGATAGAAAAGCGCAAAGTTATGATGATATCTAAGGCAATGATCATGAATATAGGCATCACGTCCATGTCAAGTAGACCGAAACGATTCCGCATCTACTACTATTACTCCACACATCGACCGCTATCCAGCATGCATCTAGAGTATTAAGTTCATAAAGAACGGAGTAACGCATTAAGTAAGATGACATGATGTAGAGGAATTAACTCAAGCAATATGATGAAAACCCCATCTTTTTATCCTCGATGGCAACAATACAATACGTGCCTTGCTGCCCCTACTGTCACTGGGAAAGGACACCACAAGATTGAACCCAAAGCTAAGCACTTCTCCCATTGTAAGAAAAACCAATCTAGTTGGCCAAACAAAACCGATAGTTCGAAGAGAATTACAAAGATATCAAATCATGCATAAAAGAATTCAGAGAAGATTCAAATAATATTCATAGATAAGCTGATCATAAATCCACAATTCATCGGATCTCGGCAAACACACCGCAAAAAAGTATTACATCGAATAGATCTCCAAGAACATCGAGGAGAACATGGTATTGAGAATCAAAGAGAGAGAAGAAGCCATCTAGCTACTAGCTATGGACCCGTAGGTCTGAGGTAAACTACTCATGCTTCATCGGAAGGGCAATAGAGTTGATGTAGAAGCCCTCCATGATCGAATCCCCCTCCGGCAGGGTGCCGGAAAAGGTCCCTAGATGGGATCTCACGGGTACAGAAGGTTGCGGCAGTGGAAAAGTGTTTTCATGGGTGCTTCTGGTGGTTTGGGGATATTTGGGAATATATAGGCGAAAGAATTAGGTCAGGAGGGTCACGGGGGGCCCACAAGGGTGGGGGGCGCGCCCTACCCCCCTAGCGCGCCCTCCGTCCTTGTGGCCGCCTCGTGGCTCCTCCGACTTCATCTCCAAGTCTCCTGGTTGTCCTCTGGTCCAAGAAAAGTCATCGCGAAGGTTTCATTCCGTTTGGACTCCGTTTGGTATTCCTTTTCTGCGAAACTCAAAAACAAGGAAAAAACAGGAACTGGCACTGGGCTCTAGGTTAATAGGTTAGTCCCAAAAATAATATAAAATAGCATATTAATGCATATAAAACATCCAAAACAAATAATATAATAGCATGGAACAATAAAAAATTATAGATACGTTGGAGACGTATCAAGCATCCCCAAGCTTAATTCCTGCTCGTCCTCGAGTAGGTAAATGATAAAAACAGATTTTTTGATGTGGAATGCTACCTAACATATTTATCCATGTAATTTTCTTTATTGTGGCATGAATGTTCAGATCCATAAGATTCAAAACAAAAGTTTAATATTGACATAAAAATAATAATACTTCAAGCATACTAACAAGGCAATTATGGCTTCTCAAAATAACATGGCCAAAGAAAGCTTATCCCTACAAAATCATATAGTCTGGCTATGCTCCATCTTCATCACATAAAATATTCAAATCATGCACAACCCCGATGACAAGCCAAGAAATTGTTTCATACTTTTGATGTTCTCAAACCTTTTCAACTTTCACGCAATACATGAGCGTGAGCCATGGACATAGCACTATATGTGGAATAGAATATGGTGGTTGTGGAGAAGATAAAAAGAGGAAGATAGTCTCACATCAACTAGGCGTATCAATGGGCTATGGAGATGCCCATCAATAGATATCAATGTGAGTGAGTAGGGATTGCCATGCAACAGATGCACTAGAGCTATAAGTTTATGAAAGCTTAAAAAGAAAACTAAGTGGGTGTGCATCCAACTCGCTTGCTCATGAAGACCTAGGGTAATTTGAGGAAACCCATCATTGGAATATACAAGCCAAGTTCTATAATGAAAAATTCTCACTAGTATATGAAAGTGACAACATAGGAGACTCTCTATCATGAAGATCATGGTGCTACTTTGAAGCACAAGTGTGGTAAAAGGATAGTAACATTGCCCCTTCTCTCTTTTTCTCTCCTTTTTTTTGGGGCCTTCCTTTTTTTTGGCCTCTTTTTTTTCATCCGAAGTCTCATCCCAACTTGTGGGGGAATCATAGTCTCCATCATCCTTTCCTCACATGGGACAATGCTCTAATAATGAAGATCATCACACTTTTATTTACTTACAACTCAAGAATTACAACTCGATACTTAGAACAAAATATGACTCTATATGAATGCCTCCGGCAGTGTACCGGGATGTGCAATGAATCAAGAGTGACATGTATGAAAGAATTATGAACGGTGGCTTTGCCACAAATATGATGTCAACTACATGATCATGTAAAAGCAATATGACAATGATGGAATGTGTCATAATAAACGGAACGGTGGAATAGTTGCATGGCAATATATCTCGGAATGGCTATGGAAATGCCATAATAGGTAGGTATGGTGGCTGTTTTGAGGAAGGTATATGGTGGGTGTATGGTACCGGCGAAAGTTGCGCGGTACTAGAGAGGCTAGCAATGGTGGAAGGGTGAGAGTACGTATAATCCATGGACTCAACATTAGTCATAAAGAACGCACATACTTATTGTAAAAATCTATTAGTCATCGAAACAAAGTACTACGTGCATGCTCCTAGGGGGATAGATTGGTAGGAAAAGACCATCGCTCGTCCCCGACCGCCACTCATAAGGAAGACAATAAAAAAAATATCTCATGCTCCAACTTCGTTACATAACGGCTCACCATACGTGCATGCTACGGGACTCACAAACCTTAACACAAGTATTTCTCAAATTCACAACTACTCACTAGCATAACTCTAATATCACCATCTTCATATCTCAAAACAATCATAAGGAATCAAACTTCTCATAGTATCCAATGCACTTTATATGAAAGTTTTTATTATATCCCCCTTGGATGCCTATCATATTAGGACTAAATTTATAACCAAAGCAAATTACCATGCTGTTTAAAGACTCTCAAAATAATATAAGTGAAGCATGAGAGTTTGAAGGAAATATGCCCTAGAGGCAATAATAAAGTTGTTATTTATATTTCCTTATATCATGATAAATGTTTGTTATTCATGCTAGAATTGTATTAACCGGAAACTTAATACATGTGTGAATACATAGACAAACAGAATGTCACTAGTATGCCTCTACTTGACTAGGTCGTTAATCAAAGATGGTTAAGTTTCCTAGCCATAGACATGAGTTGTCATTTGATGAACGGGATCACATCATTAGAGAATGATGTGATTGACAAGACCCATCCGTTAGCTTAGCACGATGATCGTTTAGTTTGTTGCTATTGCTTTCTTCATGACTTATACAAGTTCCTATGACTATGAGATTATGCAACTCCCGAATACCGGAGGAACACTTAGTGTGCTATCAAACGTCACAACGTAACTGGGTGATTATAAAGATGCTCTACAGGTGTCTCCGAAGGTGTTTGTTGAGTTGGCATAGATCGAGATTAGGATTTTTCACTCCGATTGTCGGAGAGGTATCTCTGGGCCCTCTCGGTAATGCACATCAAATGAAGCCTTGCAAGCAATGTGACTAATAAGTTAGTTATGGGATGATGCATTACGGAACGAGTAAAGAGACTTGCCGGTAACGAGATTGAACTAGGTATGTGTAGGAGATATGCCCTAGAGGCAATAATAAATGTTATTATTTATCTCCATGCTCATTATTATGTTTATGTTCCATGCTATAACTGCTGTGGTTCCCGAGCCCGTATATCCATAAAGGCTCTGGGGAAAACCCATGTGCATGTGTGGAATAATAAACGGTAAAATGTATTCCTAGTCATGCCTCTAAGACTAGCTCTAGTGTTGCATGATGATTATGTTTTCCCAATCATGGGCATGTCTATGCCAGCAGCTTTGAGGGCACAATGTTAGAAGAACATTTGTGTTGAATCGACCCGATTGATGTTATGCTATGAGTTACATTCGTCACAAGTTAAATGGTTAATAACACAGAGATGGTTAACGTTTGCATGATTCCTTAGACCATGAGAGTATTGAGTTTCTTCATGCTTGCTTCATGAACTTTGGGGTTTGTTAAACGTCATCCGTAAATGGGTGGCTATTACGGCGGCTTACGGGTTCATGGAAATGTATGTCAAGTAACTTGATAGCTCAAGATTGGGATTTGCTCCTCCGACGATGGAGAGATATCTCTGGGCCCTCTCGGTGTTACGGTATCCATCATCGTCTGGCCAGACACTTTGTGATTTGATCACGGGGATGCCGGAACACGGTAACGAGAAAAGAGAACAATACCGGTAACGAGGTAACTAGCATAGTGGACAAGTTATTGATCCATGGGAATGCCAACATGTCTCACCTCGGGTATTTGTAACATATCGCGAAGCAACTGGAATAGCACACGGCAACTGGAGGTTCACTCGAATATTCATTCGTGTGGGTATAGGGGTCAATATGGGTGTCCACGGCTCCGATGTTGATCATTGATCGGAAGGGGTTCCACGTCATGTCTATACTTCACCGAACCTATAGGGTCACACGCTTAAGGGTCATCTATCTGCTGAATACTAGACAGGGAGTCTGAGAGAAAATCACCAAAAAAGTTTCGGACACCGGAAAAGTTTTGGACAGCGGAAAAGTTCCGGAGAGAGAGGTCACTGGATGAGTTCCGTTGAAACTGAAAAGTTGTTTCAGAGGATACCAAAAATTCAAATTGGTTTCGGCACATGCCCGATAATTCTTGGAGGGTGCCAGAATCATTCTGGAAACTTTTGGGAATTTTCTGGAAGAAAAACCGGAAATGTTCCGGAGCTGCCGGAACCACTTCAGATGCTTTTTGCAGATGAAAATCACTAATCTGGAATTGTTCCAGAATGCGTTGAAAATTATTTTAGTGGGTACTGGAAATGTTCTAAGCCCACATAAATATTTTCAGTTTGAACGGACGCTGAAAAATGTCGTCATGAATAGTGAAAGTGCTTTTTGGGTTACTTTTTGGAAAGCCATTATTTTGGGCTTTGTCCCAAGATATTTTTTGGGGGTGACATGGATGGATGAGGCTCCCTTGGGGGGGCCCCTCCTAGGTGTGGCTGGCCACATGGGGACTCCTCCTTGGAGCCCCCTCTTGTGCCTTGGTTTCACATTTGGGTCCTTGTGGAAGGACTTCATTCATGTGCTTTTTGGGTTTTATTGTAAAACCACCCTACCCCTTGGGATTTCCTATAAATAGAGGTGGAGGGGAAGCCCTCCACACTCATCCCTTGCTCTCATACTCATGCCATGCAATGATCTGGCTTCTCTCTCCCTCCCACGAAAAGAGTTTCGTAGAGCCGAAAGGCTGTCTGGGTTCCGGTGGGAACTAGTTCTGGACGGCGAAGCCCTACCGGATAGATGACACCGTATGTGTGCAACTCTGTAGAGAGGTCATAGTTTCGATCTTAGTGCCCGAGGGGCTGTTCGTAAGTGCCTCCCAAAGGGCTGTCCATGTGACGGTCCGAGTTCTGTGAGTCCTCCCGAAGGGCTGTCCGAGTGACCGTCTGAGTTTCGAAGGTCCTCCCGAAGGGCTGTCCGCGACACCGTCCGGGGGACTGTTCGACCACCTCCCGGAGGGCTGTCCGGGGTGTGGATGAGGGTATACATCCTTGTGGTTGGGAGGTTGTAAATCCTAGCTGCGGGGATCTGCACCGCCGATCATCATCGACTCTACTTCGGCTGCGCTACGAGTCGGTAACGAAAATGATCAAACCTTGTATGCAGTCTCCATAGTGGTCCTGGGCTGGTGCGTAGGTCAGAAATTTTTTGTTTTCTGCTACGTTACCCTACAGTGGCATCATGAGCCGTGCTATGCGTAGATGCAGGTTGCGATCTAGAATACATGGAGATGTATGGGTGTTACACAATATAATTAGGTAGTAGATGAGTTCTATTACTGAAAATTATTTGTGCGGGTAGCAGATCAAATCTGTTACCTAATATTCTTGTTGCTTCCCTGAATTTGCGTAGTCCTGATCTTGACGGCATGGTGGAATCTCACAAAGTTCTGGCAATCCACGATCCTTTCATGCTGCTCCTGAGTATGCTGATTGACAGATCAATGAAGTGCTAATAGTTCTTTGGGTTCCACCATAGTTAAAGAAAGATGGATGTTTCGGAGACAAAAGGGCAATGCAGATTTGATCTGCACGGGGGTTATGCGTATGACGAAGTTTAGTATGGGGCTCGAGATTTTATTATCTCGGTTTTCATACACCCTGGGAAGTTAATCTAGCGCTTGAATTATCATACTTGATGATGGACGTTGGTAGCTTCGGTTTGTTTCGAAACCTTAGTAGCCACGAAAAACAAGTTTTTGCATGAACCGATTAGAGACGTCTAACTTGGTTTTGCAGGAGGGTTTGCATGTGCATGTGATGTGGTATAGCAGTGCTCATATTAATTTGATTATGTATGAGATGACTATATAATGTAAATTGATTAACATGACCTGCGTGTCATGATTCGGCATGATGGCTGGAGCCATATGATTGTCACTTTATTGACCTGCGTGTCAACCTTAAGTAATGCATTATTTTATTAGCTATAGGGATAGCAATATTATCTGGTGCATCGACAAGGTGGTGGAAATCTTCGCGAAGGTGAACACCGACGCGAATGCTGAAGACGAAGAAATACAAGACTTCTCCGTCAGAAAGGGCTATACCATATCATGCTATTATGAATTGCCTGAGATGTTTATCCCTTTTGATGCACCCTTCTTGATTGCGCGGTAGTCGCTTTTTATTAGGGTGATCTCTCACAAAAATATCAAGTAGTTAGTGTTCTCCCAAGTGTAGCACCGTCACGGCACCTAACTTTTCGGGGTGCGCCATGGTTGCATGGGTACGAACGATTAGGGATGTGTGAGGCGGGTGAGGTCAGACCTCGCAGCAAGATCACTTGGTTGTCTTGACGTTCATGGCAGGATCGTCTTGAGCTCGGAACACACGCATCGAAAGATGAATAAGAGTCACATAGAGATGTGATCGGCAAGTTGGCCTACCGATTAAAATTCCCGTCATGAGATGATGATTCTATGGCGATGAATTGAAGTCTGGATCTTGAATCACTCACAATCAATTATGAGAGATATTGATTTGAGTGGGAGCGCACTTTTGAATTAACTTGTTTAATTCTCAGTGTAATTAATTTTGAACAGTGTCTAAGTGTGATTTGCATAATAGTTGTAGATTTATGGCTCGCATTTCCACCTTCCCTATTTAAAATTGAATAGCTGTTAAATATCCGGTTAAAACTTTACGGTTGGTAACATAATGTGAGGATTGTCCTCAAGAGTGCCAAGAAGGACTTTGTCCTATCGCATACTTTCGGTATTCTCTCGCTTATGCTATGGATCATGTGACTCTCATCCTTCGATCCAAAAGCTAGAATTCCGTTTCAGTCAAGTGCAATATGTTTGCTTCCATGAGACCCGAACTTCGAAAGTTTGGATAGTTATGTGATATTCATGGAATCTGAAAATCATTTTCAGATACAGACAAAGGCTAAAAGATATGAGATATCCAAAGCAATGTTTGTTTGCAAACTATTAGTAAAGGAGTTTACTATGCATTAGACTGATAAGAGAGGGATCCAGAAGAACGCCTATCATATGATGAAAGGTGAATAAAACAACAACTTAAAGAGAAAGGAAGTATCCGAAGGGTGTTAGTGAAACTTTCACGCCTAGGAAGTCCGGGGCTAACGCCACTCTTAAGTTGGGTGCTTCTTCTGGAAGTAGGAGAAATACTAAAAGTTAAACTGTTAGAAGTATAAAGGCAATAAGAAAGAAGACTGAAATATCCAGATCATGTATGAATGTCATACAAGTTTTTGATGTATAGAAGGCTGGTCAAAGATATAGTTCTTGGGAGTTATGGTTAAACATGTTAATCACTAATTCTTGGGTATTGTGAGACAATCACAAAGATACCCGCTCGATTGCATTCTGTTGCAACTCGATGTAAGAACTACTATGGCCTGAAAGACTAGCCAGGAATGAGGTTTTAATACACGCTGGGAACATAGTAATAGTTACTATACCTTCCATCGGTGTATTCCCTATGTATTTACTTTCATAATTCATTTTAGAGTTTCATACACTCTAGCCCTTTGCATAAGGTATCTTGCAAAAAGGCTGTTCATAAGAGAACTTTTTATGTTCGATGTTATGAATAACATAAGGGCCATACTTTCATTGAGAATGAGATGTATGTTATGAATAATGATAAATAATATATTATCTCTGGATTTACTTTCATAATTCATTTTACAGTTTTACACTCTAGCCCCTTGCACAATGTTGTTGCAAAAGGGTTGTTCATAAAAGAACAATTGTTGTTCAGTATTATGAATAACATGAAGGGCCATGCTTCCATCCAGATGGGATGTATGTTATGAATATTGATAGTAATATGCTACATCCATAACACTGACGCTAAATGTCGTAAGACTAAGAGAATATCACACAAGTGTGGCACTGCATTTGGTCACATTGGAGAAACCCGCATGGATAAGTTCCATTATGATGGATTTTGAAGTCGTTTGATTTTGAATCATCTGACACTTGCAACTTTCCTCCGAAAAGTGAAGTGACTTAAATTCCGTTCACAGGCCATAAGGAACGAGCAAAGAACTTATTGGTGATCATACATTTTGATGTATGTAGTTCAATAAATGTTGTTGCAAGTAGTGGATTTATCTATCTTTAGAAATGACTCAAGTACATATGTGGATATTTACTTGATGAGACGTAAGTCTGGATCTTTTGAATTCATTCAAAAGGTTTTCAAAATGAAATAGAAGTTATTGTAACAAGAAAATTATGTTTCTACAATTCGATTGCCGAAAGGAATATTTGAGTTACAAGTTTAGCGAATGTCTGATAAGTTGTGAAAAGGGTTTCATAACTTGCACCTCCCGGAACACCACTGCAAATGGAAAGTCCATGAAGATGTAATCAAACCATTTATGACATGGTAAGATCAAAGATGACATAAATAAATTTGCCATTATCCCTTTTAAAGAGTGATGCTTTAGAGACTGCGGCTTTTACACTGAAAAGAGCTCCATCAGGTCTGTTGAAATGACGCCATGGTATGGTACGCCCAACCATGTTATATCTTTTCTTAAACATTTGGAATATGGGGCTTGTGTAAAAGGTTACAAACCTATTCCAAATCAGACAAGTGCTACTTTGTAGGTTATCCCAAGTAATTGGGTATTCCTCCCTCACTATACCGAGGCAAATAGGTTTGCCACAAAGAATGGTATGCTTTTTGAAGAAAATGGTTCTTTCAAAAAGGTGAGTGGGAGAACAATGCAACTCGACAAGATAACAGTATCTTCGTCATCTGATCAAAGAAAAGAGACCTTGGAAGTAATTCCAGAGTTTCCTACTGCGACTGATACGGAAGTCTCTACAATAAAATGTATGGACTTCGGTCGAACTTGCAGCTGAACCACGTAGGCAAAAGCTCGTGCAAACCTCTCAGGTGCGCAAACGAGATATTGTTGTTAGACAACAATATACCTACAATACACAAGGAAGCGTTGATGGGCCCTGACTTCGGAATTGGCTAAATGCCAATAGAACCCGAGTTAATTTCCATATAAGTGATTCAAGATTAAAACCTTGATACACCTTTCGGAAGACTTAGAGTCTAATGAATATTTATGGAACTTAAAACTGATACGGATAAAAATGTTTTATCCATAAAGATCAACTTGTTGCAATAACAAGTTCAAGGAGTTGACTACGATGAGGTTGTTTCATCGTAGCGATGCTTAAAGTCGGTTCGGGTTGAACTAGCAAGTAATACATATTTCAATCATGAGATATGAAACATGGATGCCAATAGGATTTCCATCTGATGGAAATGAAACCAAGGACTTGCATGTGTTATAGTCCAAGGTATTTTGTTAGTCCAGAGGATGCTAGTAAGTATGCAAACTTCAGAGTTCCAACAATGGACAGAAGAGAGCGAAATGGAGTTGGAATCTTCGTGTTTTGATGAAATAGTCAAAGGGGTTTGACTTCATCAATGGGTAATGAACATGCTTATGATTCAAGAAACTAAGTGGGAGCATAATAAAATTTCTAAAAAAACGTTGTGTGCTTGACACATTGTTAATTGGAAATAAATTTCTTGACACGAATTAGGACTTCATTTGAAAATAGTTTTTTGATGAAGTACTTGGGCTAAATAGCCTTTATATTAGGCATGATGATCTATAGAGATAGATTTACCTAATGGGGCTGAGAAAAGATACATATTGACAAGATGCTAAAACCTTTTAGCATTAAAAACGTCAAGGAGTGATTCTTGCCGAAGTCACATGGAAAGAGTTTTTGCAAGACTTGGTGTCCCAAAACACTGATGAGCAAAATACATGATGGAGATTCCACACACTCTTGTGTTTGGATTAATCATGTATTCCATGGTATGTAACACAACCAGATATGTCCAATACTCCCAAAGTTGTTGCGAGTATAGATACCAAAGTGATCAAAAGTACTGATCATGGGACAACAGTGAAAAAGGGTCATTGAGTACTATAGTAGCACTGATGACATGTTTTCTCGCAAGCGGAGATCATGAAGAGTTCGTTGTAAAAGCTTACATCGACATAGTCTTCATCCATGCTCCAAGCGATTTTCGATTGAGGGTTTTTTGTGTAACACACAATATGGTGGCACGGTAGTTGGAAATTGTTCCAAACAAGTTACTATGGCGAATTCTATAACAGAGGCAAAGTATGTTGCCGCTTTTAAAAGCGACAAAGAAGATGTTGAATCATATAGCTCATTTATGAACTTAGTATGGTTCCAAGATGGCTTTTGTCAATGGGACACTACTACAGGTAGTTGCTCCATAACTCAGTCTGAGGAATCCAGGTTCGACCTGTGATTCACATACATACAAAACCAAGTCCACACAAAATATGAATTTTGTGAAAGCGTGAAAATGCGAGGATATGCAAAGATACACACGGAGCTGAAGTCGTCAGATCCATTGGACATCAGGCTATACCACAAGCTAAGCATATTTACACAGGTGTAAAGTGCATTAAGCATTAACTAGATTATTGACTCTAGCGCAAGTGGGAGTCTGTAGGAGATATGCCCTAGAGGCAATAATAAATGTTATTATTTATCTCCATGCTCATTATTATGTTTATGTTCCATGCTATAACTGCTGTGGTTCCCGAGCCCGTATATCCATAAAGGCTCTGGTGAAAACCCATGTGCACGTGTGGAATAATAAACGGTAAAATGTATTCCTAGTCATGCCTCTAAGACTAGCTCAAGTGTTGCATGATGATTATGTTTTCCCAATCATGGGCATGTCTATGCCAGTAGCTTTGAGGGCACAATGTTAGAAAAACATTTTTGTTGAATCGACCCGACTGATGTAATGCTATGAGTTACATTCGTCACAAGTTAAATGGTTAATAACACAGAGATGGTTAACGTTTGCATGATTCCTTAGACCATGAGAGTATCGAGTTTCTTCATGCTTGCTTCATGAACTTTGGGGTTTGTTAAACGTCATCCGTAAATGGGTGGCTATTACGGCGGCTTACGGGTTCATGGAAATGTATGTCAAGTAACTTGATAGCTCAAGATTGGGATTTGCTCCTCCGACGATGGAGAGATATCTCTGGGCCCTCTCGGTGTTACGGTATCCATCATCGTCTGGCCAGACACTTTGTGATTTGATCACGGGGATGCCGGAACACGGTAACGAGAAAAGAGAACAATACCGGTAACGAGGTAACTAGCATAGTGGACAAGTTGTTGATCCACGGGAATGCCAACATGTCTCACCTCGGGTATTTGTAACATATCACGAAGCAACAGGAATAGCAAACGACAACTGGAGGTTCACTCGAATATTCATTCGTGTGGGTATAGAGGTCAATATGGGTGTCCACGGCTCCGATGTTGATCATTGATCGGAAGGGGTTCCGTGTCAAGTCTATACTTCACTGAACCTATAGGGTCACACACTTAAGGGTCATCTATCTGCTGAATACTAGACAGGGAGTCCGAGAGAAAATCACCGAAAAAGTTTTGGACACCGGAAAAGTTCCGCTGAGAGAGGTCACCGGATGAGTTCCGGTGAAACTGAAAAGTTGTTTCAGAGGATACCATAAAGTCAAATTGGTTTCGGCACATGCCCGATAATTCTTGGAGGGTGCCAGAATCATTCTGGAAACTTTTGGGAATTTTCTGGAAGAAAAACCGGAAATGTTCCGGAGCTGCCGGAACCACTTCAGATGCTTTTTGCAGATGAAAATCACTAATCTGGAATTGTTCCAGAACGCATTGAAAATTATTTTAGTGGGTACTAGAAATGTTCTAAGCCCACATAAATATTTTCAGTTCGAATGGGCGCTGAAAAATGTCATCATGAATAGTGAAAGTGCTTTTTGGGTTACTTTTTGGAAAGCCATTATTTTGGGCTTTGTCCCAGGATATTTTTTGGGGGTGACATGGATGGATGAGGATCCCTTGGGGGGGCCCCTCCTAGGTGTGGCCGGCCACATGGGGACTCCTCCTTGGAGCCCCCTCTTGTGCCTTGGTTTCACATTTGGGTCCTTGTGGAAGGACTTCATTCATGTGCTTTTTGGGTTTTTATTGTAAAACCACCCTACCCCTTGGGATTTCCTATAAATAGAGGTGGAGGGGCAGCCCTCCACACTCATCCCTTGCTCTCATACTCATGCCATGCAATGATCTCGCTTCTCTCTCCCTCCCACGAAAAGAGTTTCGTAGAGCCGAAAGGCTGTCTGGGTTCCGGTGGGAACTAGTTCTGGACGGCGAAGCCCTGCCGGATAGATGACACAGTATGTGTGCAACTCTGTAGAGAGGTCGTAGTTTCGATCTTAGTGCCCGAGGGGCTGTTCGTAAGTGCCTCCCGAAGGGCTGTCCAGGTGACGGTCCGAGTTCTGTGAGTCCTCCCGAAGGGCTGTCCGAGTGACCGTCTGAGTTTCGAAGGTCCTCCCGAAGGGCTGTCCGCGACACCGTCCGGGGGACTGTTCGACCGCCTCCCAGAGGGCTGTCCGGGGCGCGGATGAGGGTATACATCCTCGTGGTTGGGAGGTTGTAAATCCTAGCTGCAGGGATCTGCACCGCCGATCGTCATCGACTCTACTTCCGCTGCGCTACGAGTCGGTAACGAAAATGATCAAACCTTGTATGCAGTCTCCATAGTGGTCCTGGGCTTGTGCGTAGGTCAGAAATTTTTTGTTTTCTGCTGCGTTACCCTACAGTATGGTGATACCGACGATCGAATCTCGAGCAAGTAACATACCGATGACAAAGGGAACAACGTATGTTTTTATGCGGTTTGACCGATAAAGATCTTCGTAGAATATGTGGGAGCCAATATGAGCATCCAGGTTCCGCTATTGGTTATTGACCGGAGATGAGTCTCGGTCATGTCTACATAGTTCTCTAACCCGTAGGGTCCGCACGCTTAACGTTCGATGACGATCGGTATTATGAGTTTATGTGTTTTGATGTACCGAAGGTAGTTCGGAATCCCTGATGTGATCACGGACATGACGAGGAGCCTCGAAATGGTCGAGACATAAAGATTGATATATTGGACCATGTTATTCGGACACCGAAAGTGTTCCGGAAGGTTTCGGATAAAACCGGAGTGCCGGAGGGTTACCGGAACCCCCCCAGGAAGTTATGGGCCCTTAGTGGGCTTTAGGGGAGAGAGAGGGCAGCAGCCAGGAGGTGGCGCGCCCCCCCGCCAAGGGGAGTCCGAATTGGACTAGGGGAGGGGGGCGCAGCCCCTCTTTCCCTCTCCCTCCCTTTCCTTCTCCTCCTAGTTGGACTAGGAAAGGGGGAAACCTACTCCTACTAGGAGTAGGATTCCTCCCCCCTTGGCGCGCCCTATGAGGGCCGGCCGGCCTCCCCCTTGCTCCTTTATATACGGGGGCAGGGGGCACCCTAGGACACACAAGTTGATTGTTTTTAGCCGTGTGCGGTGCCCCCCTCCACAGATTTCCACCTCGGTCATATTTTCGGAGAGCTTAGGCGAAGCCCTGCCGGAATCACTTCATCATCACCGTCACCATGCCGTCGTGCTGACGGAACTCTCCCTTGGCCTCAGCTGGATCAAGAGTTCGAGGGACGTCACCGAGCTGAACGTGTGCAGATCGCGGAGGTGCCGTGCGTTCGGTACTTGATCGGTTGGATCACGAAGACGTTCGACTACATCAACCACGTTACTAAACGCTTCCGCTTTCGGTCTATGAGGGTACGTGGACACACTCTCCCGCTCGTTGCTATGCATCACCTAGATAGATCTTGCGTGTTTGTAGGAATTTTTTTGAAATTACTGCGTTCCCCAACAGTGGCATCCGAGCTAGGTTTATGCGTAGATGTTACTTGCACGAGTAGAACACAAAGGAGTTGCGGGCGTGGGTGTATACATATTGCTTGCCGTTACTAGTTGTTACTTGGTTCAGCGGTATTGTGAGATGAAGCGGCCCTGGCCGACATTACGCGTACGCTTACGCGAGACTGGTTTCACCGCTGCGAGCACTCGTTGCTTAAAGGTGACCGGCGGGTGTCTGTCTCTCTCACTTTAGTTGAACCGGTTTCAATGAAGAGGGTTCTTTTAGAAGATCAAAAAGCAATCACTACACCATGTTGTGGTTTTGATGCGTAGGTAAGAACGGTTCTTGCTCGAAGCCCGTAGCAGCCACGTAAAACTTGCAACAACAAAGTAGAGGACGTCTAACTTGTTTTTGCAGGGCTTGCTGTGATGTGATATGGTCAAGACATGATGTGATATAATTTGTTGTATGAGATGATCATGTTTTGTAACAGAGTTATCGGCAACTGGCAGGAGCCATATGGTTGTCGCTTTATTGTAAGCAATGCAATCGCCATGTAATTGTTTTTACTTTATCACTAAGCGGTAGTGATAGTCGTAGAAGCAATAGTTGGTGAGACGACAACGATGCTACGATGAAGATCAAGGTGTCACGCCGGTGACGATGGAGATCATGATGGTGCTTCGATGATGGAGATCAAGAGCACAAGATGATGATGGCCATATCATGTCACATATTGAATTGCATGTGATGTTAATCCCTTTATGCATCTTATTTTGCTTAGTTCGACGGTAGCATTATAAGATGATCCCTCACTAAAATTTCAAGGTATAAGTGTTCTCCCTGAGTATGCACCGTTGCGAAAGTTCTTCGTGCCGAGACACCACGTGATGATCGGGTGTGATAAGCTCTACGTTCACATACAACGGGTGCAAGACAGTTTTGCACATGCGAAATACTCGGGTTAAACTTGACGAGCCTAGCATATGCAGATATGGCCTCGGAACACTGGAGACCGAAAGGTCGAACGTGAATCATATAGTAGATATGATCAACATAGAGATGTTCACCATTGAAAACTACTCCATCGCACGTGATGATCGGACATGGTTTAGTTGATATGGATCACGTGATCATTTAGATGACTAGAGGGATGTCTATCTAAGTGGGAGTTCTTAAGTAATATGATTAATTGAACTTTAATTTATCATGAACTTAGTACCTGATAGTATTTTGCATGTCTATGTTGTTGTAGATCAATGGCCCGTGCTACTGTTCCTTTGAATTTTAATGCGTTCCTAGAGAAAGCTAAGTTGAAAGATGATGGTAGCAACTACACGGACTGGGTCCGTAACTTGAGGATTATCCTCATTGCTGCACAGAAGAATTACGTCCTGGAAGCACCGCTAGGTGCTAGGCCTGCTGCAGACGCTACTGATGACGTTAAGAACGTCTGGTAGAGCAAAGCTGATGACTACTCGATAGTTCAGTGTGCCATGCTTTACGGCTTAGAACCAGGACTTCAACGACGTTTTGAACGTCATGGAGCATATGCGATGTTCCAGGAGTTGAAGTTAATATTTCAAGCAAATGCCCGGATTGAGAGATATGAAGTCTCCAATAAGTTCTATAGCTGCAAAATGGAGGAGAATAGTTCTGTCAGTGAGCATATACTCAAAATGTCTGGTTATCATAATCACTTGACTCAACTGGGAGTTAATCTTCCGGTTGATAGTGTCATTGACAGAGTTCTTCAATCACTGCCACCAAGCTACAAGAGCTTCGTGATGAACTATAATATGCAAGGGATGGATAAGACAATTCCCGAGCTCTTCGCAATGCTAAAGGCTGCGGAGGTAGAAATCAAAAAGGAGCATCAAGTGTTGATGGTCAACAAGACCACCAGTTTCAAGAAAAAGGGTAAAGGGTGTTGGAAATATGCCCTAGAGGCAATAATAAAGTGGTTATTATTATATTTCCTTGTTCATGATAATTGTCTATTGTTCATGCTATAATTGTGTTATCCGGAAATTGTAATACATGTGTGAATACATAGACCACAACATGTCCCTAGTGAGCCTCTAGTTGACTAGCTCGTTGATCAACAGATGGTTACGGTTTCCTGACCATGGACATTGGATGTCGTTGATAACGGGATCACATCATTAGGAGAATGATGTGATGGACTAGACCCAATCCTAAGCATAGCACTAGATCGTGTAGTTCGTCTGCTAAAGCTTTTCTAATGTCAAGTATCATTTCCTTAGACCATGAGATTGTGCAACTCCCGGATACCGTAGGAATGCTTTGGGTGTATCAAACGTCACAACGTAATTGGGTGACCATAAAGGTGCACTACAGGCATCTCCGAAAGTGTCTGTTGGGTTGGCACGAATCGAGACTGGGATTTGTCACTCCGTATGACGGAGAGGTATCTCTGGGCCCACTCGGTAATGCATCATCATAATGAGCTCAATGTGGCTAAAGAGTTAGCCACGGGATCATGCGTTACGGAACGAGCAAAGAGACTTGCCGGTAACGAGATTGAACAAGGTATAGGGATACCGACGATCGAATCTCGGGCAAGTATCATACCGGTAGACAAAGGGAATTGTATACGGGATTGATTGAATCCTCGACATCGTGGTTCATCCGATGAGATCATCGTGGAACATGTGGGAGCCAACATGGGTATCCAGATCCTGCTGTTGGTTATTGGCCGGAGAGATGTCTCGGTCATGTCTGCATGGTTCCCAAACCCGTAGGGTCTACACACTTAAGGTTCGGTGACGCTAGGGTTGTTATGGGAAATGGTATGTGGTTACCGAATGTTGTTCGGAGTCCCGGATGAGATCCCGGACGTCACGAGGAGTTTCGGAATGGTCCGGAGGTGAAGAATTATATATGGGAAGTCCAGTTTCAGTCACCGGAATGGTTTCGGGGGTTATCTGTATTGTACCGGGACCACCGGAAGGTGTCCGGGGGTCCACCGGGTGGGGCCACCTGCCCCGGTGGGCCAAGTGGGCTGAGCAAGGGAGGGAACCAGCCCCTGGTGGGCTGGTGCGCCCCCCCAAGGGGCCCAAGGCGCCTAGGGATGGAAACCCTAGGGGTGGGGGCGCCTCCCACCTGGCTTGGGGGGTAAGTTTCCTCCCTGGCCGCCGCCCCTCCCCTTAGATGGGATCTAAGGGGGCCGGCCCCCTCTCCCCTTCTCCCTATAAATAGAGGGGGGTGGGAGGGCAGCAGGACCTGATCCCTGGCGCAGCCCTCCCCCTCTCCAACACCTCCTCCTCCTCCGTTTGAGCTTGGCGAAGCCCTGCCGGAGAACTGCAAGTTCCACCACCACGCCGTCGTGCTGCTGGAGCTGTCTTCCCCAACCTCTCCCTCCTCCTTGCTGGATCAAGGCGTGGGAGACGTCACCGGGCTGCACGTGTGTTGAACACGGAGGCACCGTTGTTCGGTGCTTAGATCGGAATCGACCGCGATCTGAATCGCTGCGTGTACGACTCCTCCAACCGCGTTCTTGCAACGCTTCCGCATCACGATCTTCAAGGGTATGAAGATGCACTCCTCTCTCTCTCGTTGCTAGTCTCTCCATACATTGATCTTGGTGATGCGTAGGGAAATTTTTTTGATTTACTACTACGTTCCCCAACAGTGGCATCATGAGCCAGGCCTATGCGTAGTTTCTTGCACGAGTAGAACACAAGTTGTTGTGGGCATCAATTTTGTCAATTTTCTTGCTGTTACTAGTCTTATCTTGATTCGGCGGCATCGTGGGATGAAGCGGCCCGGACCGACCTTACACGTACGCTTACGTGAGACAGGTTCCACCGACTGACATGCACTAGTTGCATAAGGTGGCTAGCGGGTGTCTGTCTCTCCCACTTTAGTCGGATCGGATTCGATGAAAAGGGTCCTTATGAAGGGTAAATAGAAATTGGCATATCACGTTGTGGTTGTGGCGTAGGTAAGAAACGTTCTTGCTAGAAACCTATAGCAGCCACGTAAAATTTTTTGCAACAACAATTAGAGGACGTCTAACTTGTTCTTGCAGCATATGCTGTGTGATGTGATATGGCCAAAAGGATGTGATGAATGATATATGTGATGTATGAGATTGATCATGTTCTTGTAATAGGAATCACGACTTGCATGTCGATGAGTATGACAACCGGCAGGAGCCATAGGAGTTGTCTTAATTTATTGTATGACCTGCGTGTCAATGAAAAACGCCATGTAATTACTTTACTTTATTGCTAACCGTTAGCCATAGTAGTAGAAGTAATAGTTGGCGAGGAAACTTCATGAAGACACGATGATGGAGATCATGGTGTCATGCCGGTGACGATGATGATCATGGTGCCCCGAAGATGGAGATCAAAAGGAGCAAAATGATATTGGCCATATCATGTCACTTTATGATTTGCATGTGATGTTTATCATGTTTACATCTTATTTTCTTAGAACGACGATAGCATAAATAAGATGATCCCTCGCTAAAATTTCAAGAAAGTGTTCCCCCTAACCGTGCACCGTTGCGAAGGTTCGTTGTTTCGAAGCACCACGTGATGATTGGGTGTGATAGATTCTAACGTTCGAATACAACGGGTGTAAGCCAGATTTACACATGCAAAACACTTAGGTTGACTTGACGAGCCTAGCATGTACAGACATGGCCTCGGAACACGGAAGACCGAAAGGTCGAACATGAGTCATATAGAAGATACGATCAACATAGAGATGTTCACCGTTGATGACTAGTCCGTCTCACGTGATGATCGGACACGGCCTAGTCGATTCGGATCATGTATCACTTAGATGACTAGAGGGATGTCTATCTGAGTGGGAGTTCATTGAATAATTTGATTAGATGAACTTAATTATCATGAACTTAGTCTAAAATCTTTACAATATGTCTTGTAGATCAAATGGCCCACGCTAATGTTGCCCTCAACTTCAACGCGTTCCTAGAGAAAACCAAGCTGAAAGACGATGGTAGCAACTACACGGACTGGGTCCGTAACCTGAGGATCATCCTCATAGCTGCCAAGAAAGCTTATGTCCTTGAAGCACCGCTAGGTGACGCACCTGTTTTCCCAGCAACTCAAGATGTTATGAACGCCTGGCAGTCGCGTAGTGATGATTACTCCCTGGTTCAGTGCGGCATGCTTTACAGCTTAGAACCGGGGCTCCAAAAGCGTTTTGAGCAACACGGAGCATATGAGATGTTCCAAGAGCCGAAAATGGTTTTCCAAGCTCATGCCCGGGTCGAGAGATATGAAGTCTCCGACAAGTTCTATAGTTGTAAGATGGAGGAGAATAGTTCTGTCAGCGAGCATATACTCAAAATGTCTGGGTTGCACAACCGCTTGTCTCAGCTGGGAGTTAATCTCCCGGATGACGCGGTCATTGACAGAATCCTTCAGTCGCATCCACCTAGCTACAAGAGCTTTGTGATGAACTTCAATATGCAGGGGATGGAGAAAACCATTCCTGAGATATATTCAATGCTGAAATCAGCGGAGGTGGAGATCAAAAAGGAACATGAAGTGTTGATGGTGAATAAAACCACTAAGTTCAAGAAAGGCAAGGGTAAAAAGAACTTCAAGAAGGACGGCAAGGGAGTTGCCGCGCCCGGTAAGCAAGCTACCGGGAAGAAGCCAAAGAATGGACCCAAGCCTGAGACTGAATGCTTTTATTGCAAGGGAAACGGTCACTGGAAGCGGAACTGCCCCAAGTACTTAGCGGATAAGAAGGCCGGCAATACCAAAGGTATATGTTATATACATGTTATTGATGTGTACCTTACCAGCGCTCGTAGTAGCTCCTGGGTATTTGATACCGGTGCGGTTGCTCATATTTGTAACTCAAAACAGGAGCTGCGGAATAAGCGGAGACTGGCGAAGGACGAGGTGACGATGCGCGTCGGGAATGGTTCCAAGGTCGATGTGATCGCCGTCGGCACGCTACCTCTACATCTACCTTCGGGATTAGTTTTAAACCTCAATAATTGTTATTTAGTACCAGCTTTAAGCATGAACATTGTATCAGGATCTCGTTTGATGCGAGATGGCTACTCATTTAAATCCGAGAATAATGGTTGTTCTATTTATATGAGAGATATGTTTTATGGTCATGCCCCGCTGGTCAATGGTTTTTTTTATTGAATCTCGAACGTGATGTTACACATATTCATAGTGTGAATGCCAAAAGATGTAAGGTTGATAATGATAGTCCCACATACTTGTGGCACTGCCGCCTTGGTCACATTGGTGTCAAACGCATGAAGAAACTCCATGCAGATGGACTTTTGGAGTCTCTTGATTATGAATCATTTGACACGTGCGAACCATGCCTCATGGGCAAGATGACCAAGACTCCGTTCTCCGGAATAATGGAGCGAGCAACCAACTTATTGGAAATCATACATACTGATGTGTGCGGTCCAATGAGCGTTGAGGCTCGCGGTGGTTATCGTTATGTTCTCACCCTCACTGATGACTTAAGTAGATATGGGTATGTCTACTTAATGAAACACAAGTCTGAGACCTTTGAAAAGTTCAAGTAATTTCAGAGTGAGGTTGAGAATCAACGTGACAGGAAAATATAGTTCTTACGATCAGATCGTGGAGGGGAATATTTGAATCACGAGTTTGGCATGCACTTAAGGAAATGTGGAATTGTTTCACAACTCACGCCGCCTGGAACACCTCAGCGTAATGGTGTGTCCGAACGTCGTAATCGCACTCTATTGGATATGGTGCGATCTACGATGTCTCTTACCGATCTACCGCTATCATTTTGGGGTTATGCTTTAGAGACTGCCGCATTCACTTTAAATAGGGCTCCGTCGAAATCCGTTGAGACGACACCGTATGAATTATGGTTTGGGAAGAAACCTAAGCTGTTGTTTCTGAAAGTTTGGGGATGCGATGCTTATGTCAAGAAACTTCAACCTGAAAATCTCGAACCCAAATCGGAAAAATGCGTCTTCATAGGATACCCTAAGGAAACTATTGGGTATACCTTCTACCTTAGATCCGAAGGCAAGATCTTTGTTGCCAAGAATGGATCCTTTCTGGAGAAAGAGTTTCTCTCGAAAGAAGTAAGTGGGAGGAAAGTAGAACTTGATGAGGTACCCCCTCTTGAACCGGAGAGTAGCGCAGCTCAGGAAGATGTTTCTGTGGTGCCTGCACCGACTAGAGAGGAAGTTAATGATGATGATCATGAAACTTTGGATCAAGTTGCTACTGAACTTCGTAGGTCCACGAGGACACGTTCCGCACCAGAGTGGTACGGCAACCCTGTCCTGGAAGTCATGTTGTTAGACAACGGTGAACCTTCGAACTATGAAGAAGCAATGGCGGGCCCGGATTCCAACAAATGGCTAGAAGCCATGAAATCCGAGATAGGATCCATGGATGAAAACGAAGTATGGACTTTGATAGACTTGCCTGATGATCGGCAAGCCATAGAGAACAAATGGATCTTTAAGAAGAAGACAGACGCGGATGGTAATGTGACCATCTATAAGGCTCGACTTGTCGCTAAGGGTTATCGACAAGTTCAAGGGGTTGACTACGATGAGACCTTCTCACCCGTAGCGAAGCTGAAGTCCGTCAGAATCATGTTAGCAATTGCCGCATACTATGATTATGAGATATGGGAAATGGACGTCAAAACGGCATTCCTTAAGGAAGAGTTGTATATGATGCAGCCGGAAGGTTTTGTCGATCCTAATAATGCTGACAAGGTATGCAAGCTCCAGCGCTCAATCTATGGGCTGGTGCAAGCTTCTCGGAGTTGGAACATTCGCTTTGATGAGATGATCAAAGCGTTTGGGTTTACACAGACTTATGGAGAAGCCTGTGTTTACAAGAAAGTGAGTGGGAGCTCTGTAGCATTTCTCATATTATATGTGGATGACATACTATTAATGGGAAATGATATAGAATTCTTGGAAAGCATAAAGGCCTACTTGAATAAGTGTTTTTCAATGAAGGACCTTGGAGAAGCTGCTTACATATTAGGCATCAAGATCTATAGAGATAGATCGAGACGCCTCATTGGTCTTTCGCAAAGCACATACCTTGACAAGATATTGAAGAAGTTCAATATGGATCAGTCCAAGAAGGGGTTCTTGCCTGTATTACAAGGTGTGAGATTGAGCACGGCTCAATGCCCGACCTCGGCAGAAGATAGAGAAAAGATGAGTGTCATCCCCTATGCCTCAGCCATAGGGTCTATTATGTATGCCATGCTGTGTACCAGACCTGATGTGAACCTCGCCGTAAGTTTGGTAGGAAGGTACCAAAGTAATCCCGGCATGGAACACTGGACAGCGGTCAAGAACATCCTGAAGTACCTGAAAAGGACTAAGGATATGTTTCTCGTTTATTGAGGTGACGAAGAGCTCGTCGTAAAGGGTTACGTCGATGCTAGCTTCGACACAGATCTGGATGACTCTAAGTCACAAACCGGATACGTGTATATTTTGAATGGTGGGGCAGTCAGCTGGTGCAGTTGCAAGCAAAGCGTCGTGGCGGGATCTACATGTGAAGCGGAGTACATAGCAGCCTCGGAGGCAGCACAGGAAGCAGTCTGGATGAAGGAGTTCATCACCGACCTAGGAGTTATTCCCAATGCGTCGGGCCCAATGACTCTCTTCTATGACAACACTGGAGCTATTGCCCTTGCCAAGGAGCCCAGATTTCACAAGAAGACCAGGCATATCAAGCGTCGCTTCAACTCCATTCGTGAACATGTTCAAGATGGAGACATAGATATTTGTAAAGTGCATACGGATCTGAATGTCGCAGATCCGTTGACTAAACCTCTTCCACGAGCAAAACATGATCAGCACCAGAACTCTATGGGTGTTCGATTCATCACAATGTAACTAGATTATTGACTCTAGTGCAAGTGGGAGACTGTTGGAAATATGCCCTAGAGGCAATAATAAAGTGGTTATTATTATATTTCCTTGTTCATGATAATTGTCTATTGTTCATGCTATAATTGTGTTATCCGAAAATCGTAATACATGTGTGAATACATAGACCACAACATGTCCCTAGTGAGCCTCTAGTTGACTAGCTCGTTGATCAACAGATGGTTACGGTTTCCTGACCATGGACATTGGATGTCGTTGATAACGGGATCACATCATTAGGAGAATGATGTGATGGACTAGACCCAATCCTAAGCATAGCACTAGATCGTGTAGTTCGTCTGCTAAAGCTTTTCTAATGTCAAGTATCATTTCCTTAGACCATGAGATTGTGCAACTCCCGGATACCGTAGGAATGCTTTGGGTGTATCAAACGTCACAACGTAACTGGGTGACCATAAAGGTGCACTACAGGCATCTCCGAAAGTGACTGTTGGGTTGGCACGAATCGAGACTGGGATTTGTCACTTCGTATGACGGAGAGGTATCTCTGGGTCCACCCGGTAATGCATCATCATAATGAGCTCAATGTGACTAAAGAGGTAGCCACGGGATCATGCGTTACGGAACGAGTAAAGAGACTTGCCGGTAACGAGATTGAACAAGGTATAGGGATACCGACGATCGAATCTCGGGCAAGTATCATACCGGTAGACAAAGGGAATTGTATACGAGATTGATTGAATCCTCGACATAGTGGTTCATCCGATGAGATCATCGTGGAACATGTGGGAGCCAACATGGGTATCCAGATCCCGCTATTGGTTATTGGCCGGAGAGATGTCTCGGTCATGTCTGCATGGTTCCCGAACCCGTAGGGTCTACACACTTAAGGTTCGGTGACTCTAGGGTTGTTATGGGAAATGGTATGTGGTTACCAAATGTTGTTCGGAGTCCCGGATGAGATCCCGGACGTCACGAGGAGTTCCATAATGGTCCGGAGGTGAAGAATTATATATGGGAAGTCCAGTTTCAGTCACCGGAATGGTTTCGGGGGTTATCGGTATTGTACCGGGACCACCGAAAAGTGTCCGGGGGTCCACCGGGTGGGGCCACCTACCCCGGTGGGCCAAGTGGGCTGAGCAAGGGAGGGAACCAGCCCCTGGTGGGCTGGTGCGCCCCCCCCCCCAAGGGGCCCAAGGCACCTAGGGTTGGAAACCCTAGGGATGGGGCGCCTCCCACCTGGCTTGGGGGGTAAGTTTCCCCCCCTGGCCGCCGCCCCTCCCCTGAGATGGGATCTAAGGGGGCCGGCCCCCTCTCCCCTTCTCCCTATAAATAGAGGTGGGGTGGGAGGGCAGCAGGACCTGATCTCTGGCGCAGCCCTCCCCCCTCTCCAACACCTCCTCCTCCTCCGTTTGAGCTTGGCGAAGCCCTGCCGGAGAACTGCAAGTTCCACCACCACGCCGTCGTGCTGCTGGAGCTGTCTTCCCCAACCTCTCCCTCCTCCTTGCTGGATCAAGGCGCGGGAGACGTCACCGGGCTGCACGTGTGTTGAACACGGAGGCACCGTTGTTCGGTGCTTAGATCGGAATCGACAGCGATCTGAATCGCTGCATGTACGACTCCTCCAACTGCGTTCTTGCAACCCTTCCGCATCGTGATCTTCAAGGGTATGAAGATGCACTCCTCTCTCTCTCGTTGCTAGTCTCTCCATAGATTGATCTTGGTGATGCGTAGGGAATTTTTTTTGATTTACTACTACGTTCCCCAACAAAGGGAAGAAGGGGAACTTCAAGAAGAACGGCAAGCAAGTTGCTGCTCAAGTGAAGAAGCCCAAATCTGGACCTAAGCCTGAGACTGAGTGCTTCTACTACAAAGGGACTGGTCACTGGAAGCGAAATTGCCCCAAGTATTTGGCGGATAAGAAGGATGGCAAGGTAAACAAAGGTATATGTGATATACATGTTATTGATGTGTACCTTACTAATGCTTGCAGTAGTACCTGGGTATTTGATACTGGTTCTGTTGCTAATATTTGCAACTCGAAACAGGGACTACGGATTAAGCAAAGATTGGCTAAGGACGAGGTGACGATGCGTGTGGGAAATGGTTCCAAAGTCGATGTGATCGCCGTCGGCACGCTACCTCTACATCTACCTTCGGGATTAGTTTTAGACCTGAATAATTGTTATTTGGTGCCAGCGTTAAGCATGAACATTATATCTGGATCTTATTTGATGCGAGACGGTTATTCATTTAAATCTTAGAATAATGGTTGTTCTATTTATATGAGTAATATCTTTTATGGTCATGCACCCTTGAAGAGTGGTCTATTTTTGTTAAATCTCGATAGTAGTGATACACATATTCATAATATTGAAACCAAAAGATGCAGAGTTGATAAAGATAGTGCAACTTATTTGTGGCACTGCCGTTTGGGTCATATTGGTGTAAAGCGCATGAAGAAACTCCATACTGATGGACTTTTGGAATCACTTGATTATGAATCACTTGGTACTTGCGAACCATGCCTCAAAGGCAAGATGACTAAAACTCCGTTCTCTGGAACAATGGAGCGAGCAACGAATTTATTGGAAATCATACATACTGATGTATGCGGTCCGATGAATATTGAGGCTCGCGGCGGGTATCGTTATTTTCTGACCTTCACAGATGATTTGAGCAGATATGGGTATATCTACTTGATGAAACATAAGTCTGAAACATTTGAAAAGTTCAAAGAATTTCAGAGTGAAGTGCAAAATCATCGTAACAAGAAAATAAAGTTTCTGCGATCCGATCGTGGAGGAGAATATTTGAGTTACGAGTTTGGTCTTCATTTGAAACAATGCAAAATAGTTTCGCAACTCATGCCACCCGGAACACCACAGCGCAATGGTGTATCTGAACGTCGTAACCGCACTTTATTAGATATGGTGCGATCTATGATGTCTCTTACTGATTTACCGCTATCGTTTTGGGGTTATGCTTTAGAGATGGCTGCATTCACATTAAATAGGGCACCATCTAAATCCGTTGAGACGACACCTTATGAACTGTGGTTTGGCAAGAAACCCAAGTTGTCGTTTCTTAAAGTTTGGGGCTGCGATGCCTATGTGAAAAAGCTTCAACCTGATAAGCTCGAACCCAAATCGGAGAAATGTATCTTCATAGGATACCCAAAGGAGACTATTGGGTACACCTTCTATCACAGATCCGAAGGCAAGACATTCGTTGCTAAGAATGGATCCTTTCTAGAGAAGGAGTTTCTCTCGAAAGGAGTGAGTGGGAGGAAAGTAGAACTTGATGAGGTAACTATACCTGCTCCCTTATTGGAAAGTAGTTCATCACAGAAATTAGTTCCTGTGACTCCTACACAATTAGTGAGGAAGCTAATGATGATGATCATGTAACTTCAGATCAAGTTACTACCAAACCTCGCAGGTCAACCAGAGTAAGATCCGCACCAGAGTGGTACGGTAATCCGGTTCTGGAGGTCATGTTACTTGACCATGACGAACCTACGAACTATGAGGAAGCGATGATGAGCCCAGATTCCGCGAAATAGCTTGAGGCCATGAAATCTGAGATGGGATCCATGTATGAGAACAAAGTGTGGACTTTGGTTGACTTGCTCGATGATCGGCAAGCCATAGAGAATAAATGGATTTTCAAGAAGAAGACTGACGCTGACGGTAATGTTACTGTCTACAAAGCTCGACTTGTTGCAAAAGGTTTTTGACAAGTTCAAGGAGTTGACTACGATGAGACCTTCTCACCCGTAGCGATGCTTAAGTCCGTCCGAATCATGTTAGCAATTACCGCATTTTATGATTATGAAATTTGGCAAATGGATGTAAAAACTGCATTCCTGAATGGATTTCTGGAAGAAGAGTTGTAAATGATACAACCCGAAGGTTTTATCGATCCAAAGGATGCTAACAAAGTGTGCAAGCTCCAGCGATCCATTTATGGACTGGTGCAAGCATCTCGGAGTTGGAATAAACATTTTGATAGTGTGATCAAAGCATATGGTTTTATACAGACTTTTGGAGAAGCCTGTATTTACAAGAAAGTGAGTGGGAGCTCTGTAGCATTTCTAATATTATATGTGGATGACATATTTTTGATTGGAAATGATATAGAATTTCTGGATAGCATAAAAGGATACTTGAATAAAAGTTTTTCAATGAAAGACCTCGGTGAAGCTGCTTATATATTGGGCATCAAGATCTATAGAGATAGATCAAGACGCTTAATTGGACTTTCACAAAGCACATACCTTGATAAAGTTTTGAAGAAGTTCAAAATGGATCAAGCAAAGAAAGGGTTCTTGCCTGTGTTGCAAGGTGTGAAGTTGAGTAAGACTCAATGCCCGACCACTGTAGAAGATAGACAGAAAATGAAAGTCATTCCCTATGCCTCAGCCATAGGTTCTATCATGTATGCAATGCTGTGTACCAGACCTGATGTGTGCCTTGCTATAAGTTTAGCAGGGAGGTACCAAAGTAATCCAGGAGTGGATCACTGGATAGCGGTCAAGAACATCCTGAAATACCTGAAAAGGTCTAAGGATATGTTTCTCGTTTATGGAGGTGACAAAGAGCTCGTCGTAAGTGGTTACGTCGATGCAAGTTTTGACACTGATCCGGATGACTCTAAGTCACAAACCGGATACGTATTTATATTGAACGGTGGAGCTGTCAGTTGGTGCAGTTCTAAGCAAAGCGTCGTGGCGGGATCTACGTGTGAAGTGGAGTACATATCTGCTTCGGAAGCAGCGAATGAAGGAGTCTGATGAAGGAGTTCATATCCGATCTAGGTGTCATACCAAGTGCATCGGGTCCAATGAAAATATTTTGTGACAATACTGGTGCAATTGCCTTGGCAAAGGAATCCAGATTTCATAAGAGAACCAAGCACATCAAGAGACGCTTCAATTCCATCCGTGATCAAGTCAAAGAGGGAGACATAGAGATTTGCAAAATACATATGGATCTGAATGTTGCAGACCCGTTGACTAAGCCTCTCTCACGAGCAAAATATGATCAGCACCAAGACTCCATGGGTGCTAGAATCATTACTGTGTAATCTAGATTATTGACTCTAGTGCAAGTGGGAGACTGAAGGAAATATGCCCTAGAGGCAATAATAAAGTTGTTATTTATATTTCCTTATATCATGATAAATCTTTATTATTCATGCTAGAATTGTATTAACCGGAAACTTAATACATGTGTGAATACATAGACAAACAGAATGTCACTAGTATGCCTCTACATGACTAGCTCGTTAATCAAAGATGGTTAAGTTTCCTAGCCATAGACATGAGTTGTCATTTGATGAACGGGATCACATCATTAGAGAATGATGTGATTGACAAGACCCATCCGTTAGCTTAGCACGATGATCGTTTAGTTTGTTGCTATTGCTTTCTTCATGACTTATACAAGTTCCTATGACTATGAGATTGTGCAACTCCCGAATACCGGAGGAACACTTAGTGTGCTATCAAACGTCACAACGTAACTGGGTGATTATAAAGATGCTCTACAGGTGTCTCCGAAGGTGTTTGTTGAGTTGGCATAGATTGAGATTAGGATTTGTCACTCTGATTGTCGGAAAGGTATCTCTGGGCCCTCTCGGTAATGCACATCAAATGAAGCCTTGCAAGCAATGTGACTAATGAGTTAGTTATGGGATGATGCATTACAGAACGAGTAAAGAGACTTGCTGGTAACGAGATTGAACTAGGTATGATGATACCGACGATCGAATCTCGGGCAAGTAACATACCGATGACAAAGGGAACAATGTATGTTGTTATGCGGTTTGACCGATAAAGATCTTCGTAGAATATGTGGGAGCCAATATGAGCATCCAGGTTCCGCTATTGGTTATTGACCGGAGATGAGTCTCGGTCATGTCTACATAGTTCTCGAACCCATAGGGTCCGCACGCTTAACGTTCGATGACGATCGGTATTATGAGTTCATGTGTTTTGGTGTACCGAAGGTAGTTCAGAATCCCAGATGTGATCATGGACATGACGAGGAGTCTCGAAATGGTCGAGACATAAAGATTGATATATTGGACCATGTTATTCGGACACCGGAACTGTTCCGGAAGGTTTCGGATAAAACCGGAGTGCCGGAGGGTTACCGAACCCCCCCCCCCCCCCCCCGGGAAGTTATGGGCCCTTAGTGGGCTTTAGCGGAGAGAGAGGGAGGCACCAGAGAGGTGGCGCGCCCCCCCAGGGGATTCCGAATTGGACTAGGGGAGGGGGGCGCAGCCCCTTCTTTCCCCTCTCCCTCTCCCTCCCTTTCCTTCTCCTCCTAGTTGGACTAGGAAAGGGGGAAACCTACTCCTACTAGGAGTAGGATTCCTCCCCCCTTGGCGCGCCCTATGAGGGCCGGCCGGCCTCCCCCTTGCTCCTTTATATACGGGGGCAGGGGGCACCCTAGGACACACAAGTTGATTGTTTTTAGCCGTGTGCGGTGCCCCCCTCCACAGATTTCCACCTCGGTCATATTTTCGGAGAGCTTAGGAGAAGCCCTGCCGGAATCACTTCATCATCACCGTCACCACGCCGTCGTGCTGACGAAACTCTCCCTCGGCCTCAGCTGGATCAAGAGTTCGAGGGACGTCACCGAGCTGAACGTGTGCAGATCGCGGAGGTGCCGTGCGTTCGGTACTTGATCGGTTGGATCGCGAAGACGTTCGACTACATCAACCGCGTTACTAAACGCTTCCGCTTTCGGTCTACGAGGGTACGTGGACACACTCTCCCGCTCGTTGCTATACATCACCTAGATAGATCTTGCGTGTTCGTAGGATTTTTTTTGAAATTACTGCGTTCCCCAACAGAGTTCACTAATTTCTTTAAAATAAAACCACCGCCGTGCTCTAAAAAGATATAAGTGAAGCACTAGAGCAAAATTGCCTAGCTCAAAAGATATAAGTGAAGCACATAGAGTATTCTAATAAATCATGATTCATGCGTGTCCCTCTCAAAAGGTGTGTACAGTAAGGATGATTGTGGCAAACTAAAAAGCAAAGACTCAAATCATACAAGACGCTCCAAGCAAAACACATATCATGTGGTGAATAAAAATATAGCCTCAAGTAAAGTTACCGATAGACGAAGACGAAAGAGGGGATGCCTTCCGGGGCATCCCCAAGCTTAGGCTCTTGGTTGTCCTTGAATATTATCTTGGGGTGCCTTGGGCATCCCCAAGCTTAGGCTCTTGCCACTCCTTATTCCATAGTCCATCAAATCCTTACCCAAAACTTCAAAACTTCACAACACAAAACTCAACAGAAAATCTCATAAGCTCCGTTAGTATAAGAAAATAAATCACCACTTTTGGTACTGTTGTGAACTCATTATTTATTTATATTGGTGTAATATCTACTGTATTCCAACTTTTCCATGGTTCATACCCCCCGATACTACCCATAGATTCATCAAAATAAGCAAACAACACAATGAAAACAGAATCTGTCAAAAACAGAACAGTCTGCAAAGATCTGAATTGTTATAATACTTATCTAACTCAAAATTTCTGAAAAGTGAGGAAAACATAGGAAATTCGTATATTAATGCTGTGTAAAAAATTCAGGGTTTTCACACGCTCCAGTTAATCTCAACAATTCTGTGACTGGACGCAAAAGTTTCTGTTTTTCAGCAAGATCAAATCAACTATTACCGTAAGCCATCACAAAGGTATTACTTGGCACAAACATTAATTAAAACACAAAACCATATCTAACCTGAGGCTAGATGAATTATTTATTGGAAAACATCAAGGAAAAATATTGGGTTGTCTCCCAACAAGCGCTTTTCTTTAAAGCCTTTTAGCTAGGCATTGGTAATTTCAACGATGCTCATATAAAAGAGAAGAATTGAAGCACAAAGAGAGCATCATAAAACACGTGACAAACACATCTAAGTCTAACATACTTCCTATGCATAGGCATTTTATAAGCAAACAAATTATCAAGGCAAGCAAAAACTAGCATATGCAAGGAAGAAGAAAGAGACGATAGCAATCTCAACATGAAGAGGGGTAATTTAGTAACATGAAAATTTCTACAACCATATTTTCCTCTCTCATAATAATTACATGTAGCATCATAAGCAAATTCAACAATATAGCTATCACATAAAATATTCTCTACATGATCCACATGCATGCAAAGTTGACACTCTTCCAAAATAGTGGGATTACCATAAAATAAATTCATGACCTCTCCAAACCCACTTTTATCAAAAATTTCATAAGATTGATCATTCTCCAAATATGTGGGATCTAAAGTTGACACTCTTCCAAACCTGTCGTGGACTTAACACGGCAGATGCCCTAGCAAAAGGACTTAGGTGTGGAGCCATCACAACTAGGTTAGCTTGAAGGGTTAAACGGGACAAAGGACACAAAGAGTTTACCCAGGTTCGGCCCCTCTCAATGAGGTAAAAGCCTACGTCCTACTTTCAGTTGTATTGTTGGAGTTTCGATTACAAGGGAGCGAATACGCTTGAACTAGCTTTCGGTTGACTGTTTTCTCCCTTAAGCCGCCGCCGGGTCACCCCTTTATATACACAGGTTGATGCCCGGCGGCTTACAGAGTTCCGGCCGGCTCATACACAACGTGTCCGGCTCGGTGACTAACTAAGCTTGCCTTACAATACAAGTTAATCATATGGCGGTTCATCCTCTTGGGCCTCAAGTCGCCTCTGGGTCTTGGGCCTTCAACAGGCTTGCTTCATGACCCGCCATCTTCATCTTTAAGCCGCCAGTGTTATGACCCGGCCTCTCCTGGGCGGGTCATACCCAATAGTTATATCCCCAACATTAGGCCCTAGGTTGATTTGAACTTGTTCACATCAATCTTCAGTACCTGACTTAGCAGAATCTTCCATCGTCAACTTTATGAACTTTTCTGTAACCCGCCATGATGTCAGTTCGCAGAACCACGATAACCCGCCATGACATCAGGCGCATTAATTACACGCAGACCCAGAATATCTCAACAAACCTTTATTTTTAATGGACCTCCCGAAAATCGAGGCATCTTTATAGCCACATAATCATTTTTTCAGCCTCCTCGATTCCCGCGCATGCCATTTATCCACCTCCTTATAAATAGGGACAGGGGGTCTTCCTCTTCACTTTTACCTTGCCCCCTCGTCTTCATCTCCTTCCTCACGACGCCTCTGCCATCCCGAGCTCCAGCGCCGCCGTCTCAGTCTAGCATCATCAACCCCGGCCGCTGCATCGACCTGATCGGACCAGAGCACTGCGGCGCGCCTCCGCTGTTCATCAGCATCAGTAAGTACTCCTCCTCCCACATATCAGATCTCCATTAGGGTTCGTCCAGTTCATCGGAGTTCTTGTTGGTTCTTCTTTAGATTGAGTAGTCTTGATCTGAATATGATACCAAGCTTGTGCGGTAGCGGTTTAGCACTCGTTTTCAATACCAGAATACATCCCCTCTATAAAAGATCTCATCTGAGCACACGAACTTTCCGCTGCCGACACCTTAGGTTTAGAATTTATTTCATTTTCTGAACTACTGTAAATCCAAAATCGTAGCGTCGATCTGTGGAATCTGTTTGTCCATCACTTAGCAAATCCTCACTTATAGATCTGAAATATGGCAACTGTTTGGGCGGCTTAACTGACAAACCGTAACCCGCCATGTACCATTAGTCCCCTTGCTAAGCCGCCAATACGTATTCACAATTCATATGACCCAGCACTGCCTTCCGGTTTAATCATGTCAACCTTTATAACACTTACTTTTCAATCATTGGCCGGCTTAATAACATAATCTTAAGCCAGCAATATTTTCCTTTCAGGCCTTCATCCTCAAAATGACCAAAACTGTCACCTCATGCAACTGGGTCGCTTCCACTGTCACGGAAGAAATCCTTACTGAATTTGTAAACGAAGGCGTCCTGGCTAAAAAGAATGTGATCCACTGGAGGGCCCCAGGAACCGAGTCCACCCCTGAACCAAAAGAGGGTGAAGTTGTAGTTTTCACTGATCACATGCTCTGGGGGTTCACTCCCGCCGGCTCAAAATTCTTTCGTGATGTGCTGCACTTCTTTCAACTTCATCCGCAAGATATTGGGCCCAACTCTGTTTCAAACATCTGCAACTTCCAAGTTTTCTGCGAAGTATATCTTCAACAAGAACCCACTGTAGAGCTATTCAGGGAATTCTATTACTTGAACCGCCAGACTGAGTTCACATATGAGCCCAGCCTAGAACTAGGCGGCATTTCAATCCAGAGGCGCAAAGAAGCTACTTTCCCAGCCGCTGCACTTCCCAGTCATCCCAAGGACTGGAACCAGACTTGGTTTTATTGCCAAGACACATCTCCAGAAGGTGAAAATCCTTTGCCGGGTTATCGTCCGAGCCGGCTTAGCAACAGGCACCCCCTCCCTGACCGGATCAGCACAGCAGAACGAGCCAAATATATGCCCATTTTTGGAAAAATTAGAGCCTTAATGGCCAATGGCTTAACTGGAGTTGACCTAGTTTGATGCTGGGTCGCATGGAGAATTTTACCTTTAAGCCGCCGGACCGGCTTAATGTGCGAGTATACCTGTGATGTCAAAGATCCACAACGCCACAGCCGAGTGTAATTGGACGATGAGAGCCTCAACAAGATGGTCAAGACATTGCTGAGCGAAAGCTTGGCCACTTGCAGCAAGACAGGGCTGAACCCTTTTTGCACCCTCAACAAGCCGCCAGCTGTGAGTATTTGTGAACAGTTTTCATTAACTCATTATCTGTCAATCTTCCTTTTCATTCTTACTTGAACCTCTGCAGGTTGACTCCCCCTTCTAAAAGAAGAGGTTTCAAGATAAACCGGCCAAGAAGACCAGGACCAAGAACTTGGCTAAGAAACCTGCCAAGAAGAAATCAGAAGTAGTTGATCCGTTTACTCTTGATGAAGAGTCAGAGGTAGAGCTTGATTCTCTTGGCTCCTTTTTTGTTCATCTTATTGACATTGATCACTATCAGGATGACGCAGAAGGCAGCCACATAGATGGTGAAGAGGTAACTATCCTTTCCTCCGACTCAGAACCTCTGCCAAGACAAAAAATTCGTCAAGCAAGCCGGAAAGTAAGGTTTTCTCACCCTTTAGCTTACTTGGATCCCAACTTTATTTTGAAGAAGCAGCAGCATGAGGCTCGCCGCACAACCCGAAACAGTGGTGGCGCAATTCTTTCTTCCGGCTTACCAAACACGCCGGCTCCTCGCAAGCGTTGTCCAGAGGTTTCACATATTTCCGACTTAGCTTACCCCAAGGCGGGTCTTTTTCGCCAACCTCTTGACCCATCTGATTCAAACTATCAGGGGACCTCTCATTCTTCCTCTAGCGACTCAACTGGGACTCAAATTCCCTTGTTCAAAACTGTTCCTGGGTAAGAAATACTTAAGCCTGTTTGCTTTAATACCTTATTCCATTAATACACTAATCTCATCATGAGTTGTTATTGTCAGCGCCATGGCCAAGCCCAGCAAAAAGCTTAAAGTTAACAAGCCGGCTGAAGATCCCAAGGCTACTGACCCGGAGAAGCAGACCGTGTCTGAATCCATGTGTCAAACTTCAGAAACGACTATGGATGACCCGCCACCAGAAGAGCCCCTTGTCACTATGGACACCATGAATATTGATCCAGAAATTGCTAAGCCGCCCAGCCCCGCTCAGCCGGCTCAAGATACTGAAGATGTCGTAGTTACTGGGATGGCTTATGCAGCACCAGGTAATCCCACCATCTTATCCAAGCACATCGCCAAAGAAGAATTTTCTGCTGTTGATAAGGGCAAGTGGAGAGTGGACTTGAAAGGCTATGCCCAGTTCGATGCTCAGGAGATTTATTCAGGCTATCTAAACCGCCTTCACACCAGCCATGACTTTGAAGCCGGCCTGGTCAACCTTATGAAGGAACGTTTTGAGGTAACCACTATCATCTTTTCCATATATCTCTGCCAGCCGCCAAGTCTACTGGATGTGATAGAATTGAATATACTGTAGACTTCAGATAGCCTCTTTAACCTTTTATTACTGTGATAGCGTCTTGGAGTTGCAGAGTCAAAACGAGTAGCCCTCAAGGGCCGGCTTAAGCTGCATAGCTAAAACCGGGACTTCAAATTGTAGTTCTCAACTTCGCATGTAGCCCCCAAGGGCTGGTTTATTCAGCATCGATAAGCCGGGACTTATCACCATAATTGTGAATAAAATCCAAGTATGTAGCCCCCATGAGTCGGCTATAGTTATAACAGTGTAGCCGGGTCATCATATAATTGTCATGAAGAAAAGAGCAATGTGCATTAGCCCCCAAGTGCCAAGTAAAATACTTGTATTATGCTTGGGACTTAACTAAGATGATCATCAGAACGTCATACTGCCTGCCTTTTTATGTGACAGGCTGAATTGAACATGAAGGAATCTCAAGTCAGTGACCTGAGGCAAAACATTCAGACCCAGCAATCTGAGACTTCCAAGGCCAAATCAGAACTGAAGACCGCTTTGGAAAATATTGAACAACTGAGAAAGGACTTCAGCGTTGAGAGAAACGGCTGGGAAACTGAGAAGGCAGCTCTACAAAAAAGAGCAGAAGATGCTGAGGCTGCCCTTAAGCCGGTTACTGACGAGTTATCCGTCTTAAAACATCAAATCAATAGCATGACAGCCGCCATCTTTGGTAAGTGATAATATATTTCAATCTGTCATCATCCATGCCTTGAACAATCATTCAGCCGGCTTATCAATCTCTTTGGCAACGCAGGCTCCAGAATCTCCCACTTTGGCTCAGACATGCGCATGAAGCTGAAAGCTGCCTACACTCTTATAGAGCAATTATATACTGGCGCTCAACAAGCTATCTCTGCCTCCACCCATAAGAAGCAACTGCCTTCCCTCATCAAGGAAATGTTGGAAAAGCTATCTGTGCTGCCACAAAGGGTTGAAGAATTAAAATGATCAGCCGCCAGAGCCGGTGCCATCACGGCCTTGAGCCGAGCAAAGGCATGGCAAGCAGAGCTTGACCCGGCAGAACTAGCCACCGGCTGCCCGAGTTTAAAAGAAGATGGGTCTCCCTTCAGTGCTGAGGACTTCACAAAAATAGTAAGGGAGATGCATCCCTTTGCAAGCAAATTGGCCCAAGAGACTGATCTCTCCAAATATCATCCGGTTTATGATGCTGAAAATGCCAAAGTGAAGGCGCCAGTGTATGAGGCCGTGGACCTTATCCCGCCAACGCGTAAGCACACCTTCTCTCCTGACATTGACCCGTCAACCCTTATAGATGATGAAGCTGTTTTCAAAGCTTTGACTGGGATCGATTGGTCATCGCCTAACTTCCAGACGACGGAGGAGGAAGAAGAATCGGCGCAGGATGACCCGGAAGCCTCAGCCCGCCAAGATGAAACCAACTGATGCAAGAGCCGGTTTACCATCCACATCATTGGATGCTATGTGCATAAAAAACACTCAATTCTTTTGGGCTATCCAATGCCTTGTAATAGGTAGTTGAAAACAATGATCTGCCATGCCATCATGCATGTTTATGTATAATACTTTAAGCCGCCGATCCGATGTTGAAGATCTGCCACTTATGCTCATAATATCGTCAATCATGCAGATCATGTTTATTCCATTGCCTGCACACAAACAGATAACATGTGCCCTGTAATATTTCTTCATACTGCCGGCTCACCACGTCATATGCAGTAAGGGTAATAGCCCAGCACCCTATTCCATTTATTCACACCGCCAGCTTACAACGTCGTACGCAGCAAGGGTAACATCCCAAAGACTTAGAGCACAGAACTCCAAGCGTATAAGCAAAACACACTGGCGACTTATCGTCCAAAGCCAGGCTAGGTTATGAAAACTCCGGATATACTCAAACATGAGTTACAAGGATCAAGGCTACATGGCCTGAATCAATTTCAAACCATATATCAATATGGTATAAAAGATGAACCCAAAAAATGTTCAAAGCAAAGATAAATCAGATAAAACAAGGCCTTCATAGGCTGCCAAGCCTCAATATCAAGTGCTATTCAAGGGCCGCACAGCCACTGAGTTAATCCTTCATTCAAACCTGTAAACCGGGCCTCACATGACCAATCGCCATTTTAACTTTGACAAGTTCAGGGTCTTTATAAGATTGACTGTCAAGAGTACGGCGAGTCATTCCAGGATTACCTGGTCGGAGTGGCAGGTATACAAAGGCAGGATAACCCGGATTTTTGGTGAATACACCTGGCGTCCAAGCCTATTACATGGGACAACAAAGCTCTGTTTCATTAAACAAGAAGCCCCCAAGTAATCTTTCAATCCAGGCGTATAAGCCGGAGCAATAGGGTAGTCACAGCTATGCTCAATGAGCAGGAAGCCCCCATGTTATTTGTAACAAGGCTTGCAAGCCGGATCAAGAGGGTAATCATAGCTACGCTCAGTGAGCAGGAAGCCCCCAAGTGATCTTATGAGTTGACAATAAAGACTCAGATTCTCAGAAATGAAACGACAGAGGCCCTGAATTATCAGGGATGCCGGCTTTATTATACTAACCATAATATATACATTGGTAGAAATATGTACATCACAAGAGCCGGTGGATCAGGTGTAATAGGCCAAAGATGAGCAATGTTCCACGGCCGGCGGGTCTCCTCCTCCGACGTGCGTGAGTCCTTGTGGTCTTGAACATCGATAAGGTAGTATGACCCGTTGTTCAGATTTTTGCTGACCAGAAAGGGCCCTTCCCAAGGTGGGGATAACTTGTGCATGCCAGTTTGATCCTGGATAAGCCGGAGCACCAAGTCACCTTCTTGAAAGGTCCGGGTTTTAACCCGGCGGCTATGATAACGACGCAGGTCTTGCTGGTAAATCGCTGAACGAGCCGCCGCATGGTCACGTTCCTCATCCACAAGGTCAAGAGCATCCTGGCGTGCTTTTTCATTATCAGCTTCAACATAAGCCGCCACACGGGGCGAGTCGTGATGGATGTCACTAGGGAGAACCGCCTCTGCTCCGTAAACCATGAAGAAAGGCGTGTAACCCATAGATCTGTTGGGGGTAGTATTGATACTCCATAGCACTGAAGGCAACTCCTCAACCCAACAACCCGGCGTCCTCTGCAAAGGGACCATAAGCAGGGGTTTTATTCCTCTCAAGATTTCTTGATTGGCTCTTTCAGCTTGACCATTGGACTAGGGCTGGGCCACAGATGAAACGTCAAGACGTATGTGCTCTTGTTGACAAAATTCTTTCATAGCACCCTTAGACAGATTGGTACCATTATCAGTGATGATACTATGAGGGTATCCATAACGAAAGATCACCTTTTTGATGAATTGAACCGCCGTCGCTGCGTCACACTTGCTGACCGGCTCAGCCTCAACCCACTTTGTAAACTTGTCAACTGCCACCAGGAGGTGAGTCTTTTTATCCTTGGATCTTTTAAAAGGTGCAACCATGTCCAGCCCCCAGACTGCAAACGGCCAAGTAATTGGAATCATCCTCAATTCTTGAGCCGGCACGTGAGCTCGTCTTGAAATTTTTTGACAACCATCGTACTTGCTAAACAAATCCTCTGCATCAGCATGAGCCGTCAGCCAATAGAATCCATGACGAAAAGCCTTAGCCACGAGAGACTTAGAGCCGGCATGATGGCCACAATCTCCTTCATGAATCTCTCGTAGAATCTCACGGCCTTCCTCGGAAGAAACACAACGCTGAAACACCCCTGTAACACTGCATCGGTGCAACTCACCATTGACAATAGTCATTGACTTAGACCGCCGGGTTATCTGCCTGGCCAAAGCTTCGTCTTCAGGTAACTCGCCCCGGGTCATATAAGCCAAATATGGAACTGTCCAATCAGGGATAACATGGAGAGCCGCCACCAACTGTGCCTTCGGGTCAGGAATAGCAAGATCTTCCTCCGTAGGCAATTTAACCGAAGGATTATGCAAGATATCAAGGAAGATATTAGGTGGTACCGGCTTACGCTGGGACCCTAGCCGGCTTAGAGCATCAGCAGCCTCATTTTTCCGGCGATCAACATGCTCCACTTGATAACCCTTGAAATGACCAGCAATAGCCTCAACCTCTCGGCGATAAGCCGCCATGAGTGGGTCCTTGGAATCCCAAGTGCCTGAAACTTGCTGAGCCACCAAGTCTGAGTCACCAAAACACCTCACCCGGCTTAGATTCATCTCTTTAGCCATCCGAAGACCATGGAGCAAAGCTTCATACTCAGCTACATTGTTAGTACAAGGGAACATCAACCTTAGAACATAACAAAATTTATCACCTCGTGGGGAAGTCAAAACAACTCCAGCCCCCGAGCCTTCCAACTGCCTGGATCCATCAAAATGAATAGTCCAATATGTGCTATCCGGCTTTTCTTCAAGCATCTGCAACTCTGTCCAGTCATTGATGAAATCCACAAGTGCTTGAGACTTGATGGCTATCCGAGGCATATACTTCAAACCATGGGGTCCGAGCTCAATGGCCCACTTGGCAACCCGACCTGTGGCTTCTCTGTTTTGAATAATATCTCCCAAGAGAGCAGAACTGACCACAGTGATGGGATGACCAAGAAAATACTGCTTCAACTTACGACTAGCCATGAACACGCCATAAACTAGCTTCTGCCAATGTGGGTATCTCTGCTTGGATTCAATGAGTACCTCACTGACATAATAAACCGCCCGCTGAACCAGATATTCCTTGCCTGATTCCTTTCTTTCCACAACAATTGCCACACTGACGGCTCGGCTGTTAGCAGCTACATATAACAACAAGGGCTCCTTATCAATAGGAGCTGCAAGGATTGGCGGCTCAGCCAACTGCTTTTTCAATGCCTCAAATGCCTGATTAGCAGCATCACTCCAGACAAAATGATCTGTTTTCTTCATCATCTGATACAGAGGAATAGCCTTTTCGCCCAAGCGGCTTACAAACCGGCTTAAAGCCGCAATACGACCTGCCAGACGCTGGACGTCATTAATACATGCCGGCTTAGCCAAAGAAGTGATAGCCTTGATTTTCTCTGGGTTAGCTTCAATGCCTCTTTCAGAAACCAAAAAACCCAATAGCTTGCCTGCTGGCACACCAAAGACACACTTGGCCGGGTTAAGCATCATCTTGTAGACCCGGAGATTGTCAAAGGTCTCTTTCAAATCATCTATCAAAGTTTCTTTCTTCCTAGATTTCACAACAATATCATCCACATAAGCATGAACATTGCGTCCAATCTGTTCATGCAGGCAATTTTGAACACACCGCTGATAAGTCGCCTGGGCACTCTTGAGCCCAAAAGGCATAGACACATAGCAGAAGGCTCCAAAGGGAGTGATGAAAGCTGTCTTCTCCTGGTCCTTAACTGTCATTTTGATCTGATGATAACCAGAGTAAGCATCCAAAAAACTCAAACGCTCACAACCCGCCGTAGCATCGATGATCTGATCAATACGAGGGAGAGCAAAAGGGTCAGCCGGACAGGCCTTGTTAAGTTCTGTGTAATCCACACACATATGCCAAGTGCCATTCTTTTTAAGTACCAGCACCGGGTTAGCCAACCACTCAGGATGAAAAACTTCAACAATAAACCCAGCCGCCAAGAGCCGGGCCACTTCCTCATCAATGGCCTTGCGCCTCTCTTCATTAAAACGATGAAGGAATTGCTTGACCGGTTTAAACTTTGGATCAACATTGAGAGTGTGCTCAGCGAGTTCCCTCGATACACCTGGCATGTCTGAAGGTTTCCATGCAAAGATGTCCCGGTTCTCATGGATGAACTCGATGAGCGCGCCTTCCTATTTCGGATCCATATTAGCACTGATACTGAACTGCTTGGATGAGTCGCCAGGAACAAAGTCAACCAGCTTGGTGTCATCTGTTGACTTAAACTTCAACAAGGGATCATGCTCTGTGGTTGGTTTTTTCAAAGGTGTCGTATCTGCCGGGTCAACATTATCTTTGTAGAACTTCAACTCCTCTGTCGCACAAACAGACTCAGCATAAGCAGTGTCGCCTTCTTCACATTCCAGGGGTATCTTCCTGTTACCATGCACCGTGACAGTGCCCTTATGACCCGGCATTTTGAGCTGCAGATAAACATAACAAGGCCGCGCCATAAACATGGCATAAGCCGGCCGCCCAAACAAGGCGTGATAAGGGCTCTGAATCTTGACCACCTCGAAAGTTAACTTCTCAGCCCTGTAATCGTGATCATCGCCAAAAGCTACCTCCAAAGTTATCTTACCCATTGGATATGCCGACTTACCAGGCACCACCCCATGAAAGACAGTAGAAGACGACTAAAGATCTTTGTCGGTCAAATTCATACGGCGAAAAGTATCATAGTAAAGGATATTGATACTACTGCCTCCATCCATAAGCACTTTAGTAAACTTATACCCTCCGACCTGAGGCGCAAACACCAAAGCCAATTGACCCGGATTGTCAACCCGGGGCGGGTGATCCTCACGACTCCACACAATAGGCTGTTCAGACCATCGCAAGTAATGAGGAACTGCCGGCTCAACCGCGTTCACTGCTCGCTTCTGATCACGTTTGCATAGGCTTGTGGTAAACACGTGATATTGACCACTATTCAACTGCTTCGGATTACTCTGATAACCAGATTGTTGCTGCTGATTCCCTTGACCAGATTGCTGATTAAAACCACCTTGATTGCCTTGGCCCTGAAAGCTGGAGCTTGAACCACCACCTCCAAAGCCAGGTCCATGAGAGCCAGATCCTGACCCGCCATGCGGGCCGTGATTGTTCTGGAAAAAATTGGAATTTCTATATTTCCTCATGATGAAGCAATCTTTCCATAGATGGCCGGCCGGCTTATCCTGCGTACCGTGCATTGGGCAAGGCTGATTCATCATCGCCTCAATGTTGAACTTTGGCCCGCCAAACCGGGGCACTGATGACTTCCCCTTGCGATGCTGATTATTATTCTGCGTGTTGGTGTTCGCCACAAAATCTGAACCGCTGTCCGACTGCTTGCGCTTACCATTGTTACCTTGACCCGCCGGACTATGCTGCCGTCCCTTTGCATTGCCATTCTTCTTTCCTTCCCCAACTTTCTCCTCATCGGACTCGGGGTCTTTAGTGCTATCAGAATCAGCATATTTGACGAGAGCCGCCTTGAGCTCTCCCATATCATTGCAGTGGCGCTTAAGCCGCCCCAGCTTCTGCTTAAGGGGGAGGAAACGGCAATTCTTTTCCAACATCAGGACGGCTGAACCGGCATTGATACTGTCCGACGAGTGAATAATAGTTGATATCCGGCGCACCCAACTGGTGGTTGACTTGCCCTCACCCTGGACGCAAGAGTCTAAATCAAGAATCGACATAGGCTACTTGCACATGTCTTTGAAATTTTGGATAAAACGCGTCTTCAACTCAGCCCATGACCTGATGGAGTTAGGGGGCAATCCCTTCAGCCAAGTGCGTGCCGGTCCATCCAACATCATAGTGAAGTACTTAGCACACGCAGCATCACTAACATCCAACATCTCCATGGCCATCTCATAACTCTCAATCCAAGCCTCTGGGGGTTGATCCGCTGTGTAATTAGGTACCTTGCGAGGGCCCTTAAATTGCTTGGGCAGGCGCTCATTACGTAAAGCCGGCAATAAGCATGGCACACCAAGGGTTCTAGAGGTTACTCCTGCCTCCACGGACGCCGATGGGTAAACCGGAGATTGTTGATGAGCTGTCAACTGAGCCGCCAGCTCGGCCTCCCGACGTGCCCTGCCCGGATCTACCGAAGTCTGAGCATCGTTACCAGCATGCGGCGGGTCATGCCTACGAGGCTGGTTATGGTGCCGCTCACTGCTTGAAACTGCTGGCGAGTCAATATGCCTGCTATAACTCAGGCTTGGCCGCGGGGTTGAATGAATCCGTTCCCGACTATACGAATAAGCCGCCTGTTGTGCCACCGCTGTCTGAAGAAGCTCTCCGGCTCTCCGTATCTCCATCGCGGCTGGTGACTCGCCTTCAATAGGGAGAGCCGCCAACTGCGTAGCTGCAGCAATCATATTGTCCAAGGGGTTAGAATAATGACCCGGCGGTGTTGGGACATGCCGAGGCGGGGTCAAATTCAAACGGTGCGGGTCTGCAGCACGTGGTTGAACCATCGCTCCAGTCCCGGTCACCTCAACAGCCCGGTTCACCACGGGCAGGTTACTAGTTCCAGCCCCAGGTGTGTTGAAAAGATTCCTTGCATCGTACTCTGGAGGTAGACGACTCTGGTGCCTCCTTCGCAGAACGGCGTTAGCTGCATTCTAATCCAGGCTTAACCGGAAATTCTCTGCTTGAATCCGTTGAGACGCAGCGTCCAGGGCGGCTCGTTCTGTCGCCATCCTAGTATTTTTAGCATTAAACTCCTCCTTGGCTTGAGCTATCTCATCTCGCAGCTTCGCGACCTCCACCTTATGCTGTGCTTGATTCTCCGGTGTTACCTCTGCAGCTAATAAGGTCGCCAAAGCCTCCAAGAGCTCAGATAAAACTTGAGCCGGCGGGTGTGCAGAGTTACTTACCGCGGCCGTTGAACCGGAAGTCATGGCTGCATCAGTTGATGAATTGAGCACCGGTTGAGTGCCGGCCATGAAGATCGCAACTCAGTTCGGCGGCTCATCGGGGTCCGGAATACTGTCACCATCGGAATAGCCCCCAAGCCGGCCGTCTTGTAACTGATACATTGAATCGGTCTCGCCGGTTGAGGACTCATCACCGGAGTAGATGGCCGTCTCTCCACCGGACACAGTTCCTTCCTCAAGATCCGCCCCTTGGACGCAACCAACAAAGGCGCGCTTTATGGTGGGTTGAAACTTGGCGGGTCGTGCACGCTGAGCCGTCTCGACGATGTCGGTGCAGGTGTCCGGCTCAGGCCCCGACTCACCGATCTTGCCAATGAAGCCATGGATTCCGCCGAAGGGGACCCGGTACCCGTACTCGATTGAACCGGCCTCGGGGCCCCAACCTGCGTTGTCGATGTACAGCTTGCCGCGACAACTCTTGGTCATCCGACCCACAGCGTATCCCTTGATCCCTGCGAAGTTGCCCTTCAAGAACTCGAAACCACCGCGCGCGGGCCCCATGGTGGGCGCCAACTGTCGTGGACTTAACACGGCAGAAGCCCTATCAAAAGGACTTAGGTGTGGAGCCATCGCAACTAGGTTAGCTTGAAGGGGTTAAACGGGACAAAGGACATAGAGAGTTTACCCAGGTTCGGCCCCTCTCAATGAGGTAAAAGCCTACGTCCTGCTTTCAGTTGTATTGTTGGAGTTTCGATTACAAGGGAGCGAATACGCTTGACCTAGCTCTCGGTTGACTGTTTTCTCCCTTAAGCCGCTGCCGGGTCACCCCTTTATATACACAGGTTGATGCCCGACGGCTTACAGAGTCCCGGCCGGCTCATACACAACGTGTCTGGCTCGGTGACTAACTAAGCTTGCTTTACAATACAAGTTAATCATATGGCGGTTCATCCTCTTGGGCCTCAAGTCGCCTATGGGTCTTGGGCCTTCAACAGGCTTGCTTCAAGACCCGCCATCTTCATCTTTAAGCCGCCAGTGGTATGACCCGGCCTCTCCTGGGCGGGTCATACCCAATAGTTATATCCCCAACAAAACCCACTTTCAATATTATTGCAAACATTATTATCAATCTCATATTCATCATGGGGCTTAAATAAATTTTCAAGATAAGAAGAATCACCCCAATCATAATCATTGCAACTAGTAGTGGACATAGCAAAACTAGCATCCCCAAGCTTAGGGTTTTGCATATCATCAACACATTGACATTAATAGAATTTATAATAACATCATTGCAATCATGCTTTTCATTCAAGGAGCTATCGTGAATCACTTTATAATTTTCTTCTTTCAACACTTCATCACAATTTTCAGATTCACGAATTTCAAGCAAAACCTCATAAAGATAATATAGTGCACTCAACTCACTAGCAATAGGTTCATCATAATTGGATCTCTTAAAAAGATTAGCAAGTGGATGAGGATCCATAAACTTTTACCAAGCGAAGATGCAAGCAAAAAGAAGGCACATGGTAACACAAGCAAACAAAAGATTGAACGGAAAGAAGGGCGAATAAAAAGGCAAATCTTTTTGAAAATCGTTTTAGAAGTAGGGGAGAGGAAAACGAGAGGCGAATGGTGAATAATGTAATGCAAGAGATGAGATTTTTATGATGGGTACTTGGTATGTCTTGACTTGGCGTAGATCTCCCCAGCAACGGCGCCAGAAATTCTTCCTGCTACTTCTTGAGCTTGCATTGGTTTTTCCCTTGAAGAGAAAAGGGTGATGCAGCAAAGTAGAGATAAGTATTTCCCTCAGTTTGAGAACCAAGGTATCAATCCAGTAGGAGACAACGCACAAATCACCGAATACCTGCACAAACAATCAAACAACTTGCACCCAACGCGATAAAGGGGTTGTCAATCCCTTCACGGTTACTTGCAAAAGTGAGATCTGATAGAGATAGATAAACGATAAAGTAAATATTTTTGGTATTTTTGGTTTATAGATCGGAAAGTAAAAGATTGCAAAATAGTAGATCGGAAACTTGTATAATGGAAAATAGAAACTTATATGATGGAAAATAGACCCGGGGGCCATAGGTTTCACTAGAGGCTTCTCTCAAGATAGCAAATAATACGGTGGGTGAACAAATTACTGCCGAGCAATTGATAGAAAAGCGCAAAGTTATGATGATATCTAAGGCAATGATCATGAATATAGGCATCACATCCGTGTCAAGTAGACCGAAATGATTCTGCATCTACTACTATTACTCCACACATCGACCGCTATCCAGCATGCATCTAGAGTATTAAGTTCGTAAAGAACGGAGTAACGCATTAAGTAAGATGACATGATGTAGAGGAATTAACTCAAGCAATATGATAAAAACCCCATCTTTTTTTCCTCGATGGCAACAATATAATACGTGCCTTGATGCCCCTACTGTCACTGGGAAAGGACACCACAAGATTGAACCCAAAGCTAAGCACTTCTGCCATTGCAAGAAAAGCCAATCTAGTTGGCCAAACCAAACCGATAGTTCGAAGAGAATTACAAAGATATCAAATCATGCATAAAGGAATTCAGAGAAGATTCAAATAATATTCATAGATAAGCTGATCATAAATCCACAATTCATCGGATCTCGGCAAACACACCGCAAAAAAGTATTACATCGAATAGATCTCCAAGAACATCGAGGAGAACATGGTATTGAGAATCAAAGAGAGAGAAGAAGCCATCTAGCTACTAGCTATGGACCCGTAGGTCTGAGGTAAACTACTCACGCTTCATCGAAAGGGCAATAGAGTTGATGTAGAAGCCCTCCGTGATCGAATCCCCCTCCGGCAGGGTGCCGGAAAAGGTCCCTAGATGGGATCTCACGGGTACAGAAGGTTGCGGCGGTGGAAAAGTGTTTTCGTGGATACTTCTGGTGGTTTGGGGATATTTGGGAATATATAGGCGAAATAATTAGGTCAGGAGGGTCACAGGGGGGCCCACAAGGGTGGGGGGCGCGCCCTCCGTCCTTGTGGCCACCTCGTGGTTCCTCCGACTTCATCTCCAAGTCTCCTGGTTGTCCTCTGGTCCAAGAAAAATCATCGCGAAGGTTTCATTCCGTTTGGACTCCGTTTGGTATTCCTTTTCTGCGAAACTCAAAAACAAGGAAAAAAACAGGAACTAGCACTGGGCTCTAGGTTAATAGGTTAGTCCCAAAAATAATATAAAATAGCATATTAATGCATATAAAACATCCAAAACAGATAATATAATAGCATGGAACAATAAAAAATTATAGATATGTTGGAGACGTATCAAGCATCCCCAAGCATAATTCCTGCTCGTCCTCGAGTAGGTAAATGATAAAAAACAGAATTTTTGATGTGGAATGCTACCTAACATATTTATCCATGTAATTTTCTTTATTGTGGCATGAATGTTTAGATCCATAAGATTCAAAACAAAAGTTTAATATTGACATAAAAACAATAATACTTCAAGCATACTAACAAGGCAATTATGTCTTCTCAAAATAACATGGCCAAAGAAAGCTTATCCCTACAAAATCATATAGTCTGGCTATGCTCCATCTTCATCACACAAAATATTCAAATCATGCACAACCCTGATGACAAGCCAAGCAATTGTTTCATACTTTTGATGTTCTCAAACCTTTTCAACTTTCACGCAATACATGAGCATGAGCCATGGACATAGCACTATAGGTGGAATAGAATATGGTGGTTGTGGAGAAGACAAAAAGAGGAAGATAGTCTCACATCAACTAGGCGTATCAACGGGCTATGGAGATGCCCATCAATAGATATCAATGTGAGTGAGTAGGGATTGCCATGCAACGGATGCACTAGAGCTATAAGTTTATGAAAGCTTAAAAAGAAAACTAAGTGGGTGTGCATCCAACTCGCTTGCTCACGAAGACCTAGGGCAATCTGAGGAAGCCCATCATTGGAGTATACAAGCCAAGTTCTATAATGAAAAATTCCCACTAGTATATGAAAGTGACAACATAGGAGACTCTCTATCATGAAGATCATGGTGCTACTTTGAAGCACAAGTGTGGTAAAAGGATAGTAACATTGCCCCTTCTCTCTTTTTCTCTCCTTTTTTTGGCCTCTTTTTTTTATTTTATTTTTCGTCCGGAGTCTCATCCCGACTTGTGGGGGAATCATAGTCTCCATCATCCTTTCCTCACATGGGACAATGCTCTAATAATGAAGATCATCACACTTTTATTTACTTACAACTCAAGAATTACAAATCGATACTTAGAACAAAATATGACTCTATATGAATGCCTCCGGCGGTGTACCGGGATGTGCAATGAATCAAGAGTGACATGTATGAAAGAATTATGAACGGTGGCTTTGCCACAAATACGATGTCAACTACATGATCATGTAAAAGCAATATGACAATGATGGAATGTGTCATAATAAACGGAACGGTGGAATAGTTGCATGGCAATATATCTCGGAATGGCTATGGAAATGCCATAATAGGTAGGTATGGTGTCTATTTTGAGGAAGGTATATGGTGGGTGTATGGTACCGACGAAAGTTGCGCGGTACTAGAGAGGCTAGCAATGGTGGAAGGGTGAGAGTACGTATAATCCATGGACGCAACATTAGTCATAAAGAACTCACATACTTATTGCAAAAATCTATTAGTCATTGAAACAAAGTACTATGCGCATGCTCCTAGGGGGATAGATTGGTAGGAAAAGACCATCGCTCGTCCCCGACCGCCACTCATAAGGAAGACAATCAAAAAAATATCTCATGCTCCAACTTCGTTACATAACGGTTCACCATACGTGCATTCTACGGGACTCACAAACCTTAACACAAGTATTTCTCAAATTCACAACTACTCACTAGCATAACTCTAATATCACCATCTTCATATCTCAAAACAATCATAAGGAATCAAACTTCTCATAGTATCCAATGCACTTTATATGAAAGTTTTTATTATATCCCTCTTGGATGCCTATCATATTAGGACTAAATTTATAACCAAAGCAAATTACTATGCTGTTTAAAGACTCTCAAAATAATATAAGTGAAGCATGAGAGTTCACTAATTTCTATAAAATAAAACCACCGCCGTGCTCTAAAAAGATATAAGTGAAGCACTAGAGCAAAATTGCCTAGCTCAAAAGATATAAGTGAAGCACATAGAGTATTCTAATAAATCATGATTCATGCGTGTCCCTCTCAAAAGGTGTGTACAGCAAGGATGATTGTGGCAAACTAAAAATCAAAGACTCAAATCATACAAGACGCTCCAAGCAAAACACATATCATGTGGTGAATAAAAATATAGCCACAAGTAAAGTTACCGATAGACGAAGACGAAAGAGGGGATGCCTTCCGGGGCATCCCCGAGCTTAGGCTCTTGGTTGTCCTTGAATATTACCTTGGGGTGCCTTGGGCATCCCCAAGCTTAGGCTCTTGCCACTCCTTATTCCATAGTCCATCAAATCCTTACCCAAAACTTGAAAACTTCACAACACAAAACTCAACAGAAAATCTCATAAGCTCCGTTAGTATAAGAAAATAAATCACCACTTTTGGTACTGTTGTGAACTCATTATTTATTTATATTGGTGTAATATCTACTGTATTCCAACTTTTCCATGGTTCATACCCCCCGATACTACCCATAGATTCATCAAAATAAGCAAACAACACAATGAAAACAGAATCTGTCAAAAACAGAACAGTCTGCAAAGATCTGAATTGTTCTAATACTTGTTTTAACTCCAAAATTCTCAAAAATTAGAACAACATAGGAAATTCGTATATCAATGATGTGTAAAACATTCAGGGTTTTTACATCCTCCAGTGAATCTCAACAATTCAGTGACTGGACGCAAAAGTTTCTGTTTTTCAGTAAGATCAAATCAACTATTACCTAAGCCATCCCAAAGGTCTTACTTGGCACAAACACTAATTAAAACACAAAACCATATCTAACCAGAGGCTAGATGAATTATTTATTGGAAAACAGCATGGAAAAATATTGGGTTGTCTCCCAACAAGCGCTTTTCTTTAAAGCCTTTTAGCTAGGCATTGATAATTTCAACGATGCTCATATAAAAGAGAAGAATTGAAGTACAAAGAGATAATCATAAAACACGTGACAAACACATCTAAGTCTAACATAATTCCTATGCATAGGCATTTTATAAGCAAACAAATTATCAAGGCAAGCAAAAACTAGCATATGCAAGGAAGAAGAAAGAGACGATAGCAATCTCAACATGAAGAGGGGTAATTTAGTAACATGAAAATTTCTACAACCATATTTTCCTCTCTCATAATAATTACATGTAGCATCATAAGCAAATTCAACAATATAGCTATCACATAAAATATTCTCTACATGATCCACATGCATGCAAAGTTGACACTCTTCCAAAATAGTGGGATTATCATAAAATAAAGTCATGACCTCTCCAAACCCACTTTTATCAAAAATTTCATAAGATTGATCATTCTCCAAATATGTGGGATCTAAAGATGACACTCTTCCAAACCCACTTTCAATATTATTGCAAACATTATTATCAATCTCATATTCATCATGGGGCTCAAGTAAATTTTCAATATAAGAAGAATCACCCCAATCATGATCATTGCAACAAGTAGTGGACATAGCAAAACTAGCATCCCCAAGCTTAGGGTTTTGCATATCATCAACACAATTGACATTAATAGAATTTATAATAACATCATTGCAATCATGCTTTTCATTCAAGGAGCTATCGTGAATCACTTTATAATTTTCTTCTTTCAACACTTCATCACAATTTTCAGATTCACGAATTTCAAGCAAAACCTCATAAAGATAATATAGTGCACTCAACTCACTAGCAATAGGTTCATCATAATTGGATCTCTTAAAAAGATTAGCAAGTGGATGAGGATCCATAAACTTTTACCAAGTGAAGATGCAAGCAAAAAGAAGGCACATGGTAACACAAGCAAACAAAAGATCGAACGAAAAGAAGGGCGAATAAAAAGGCAAATCTTTTTGAAAATCGTTTTAGAAGTGGGGGAGAGGAAAACGAGAGGCGAATGGCGAATAATGTAATGCAAGAGATGAGATTTTTATGATGGGTACTTGGTATGTCTTGACTTGGCGTAGATCTCCCCGGCAACGGCGCCAGAAATTCTTCCTGCTACTTCTTGAGCTTGCGTTGGTTTTTTTCCTTGAAGAGGAAAGGGTGATGCAGCAAAGTAGAGATAAGTATTTCCCTCAGTTTGAGAACCAAGGTATCAATCCAGTAGGAGACAACGCACAAATCACCGAATACCTGCAAAAACAATCAAACAACTTGCACCCAACGTGATAAAGGGGTTGTCAATCCCTTCACGGTTACTTGCAAAAGTGAGATCTGATAGAGATAGATAAACGATAAAGTAAATATTTTTGGTATTTTTGGTTTATAGATCGGAAAGTAAAAGATTGCAAAATAGTAGATCGGAAACTTGTATAATGGAAAATAGAAACTTATATGATGGAAAATAGACCCCAGGGCCATAGGTTTCACTAGAGGCTTCTCTCAAGATAGCAAATAATACGGTGGGTGAACAAATTACTGCCGAGCAATTGATAGAAAAGCGCAAAGTTATGATGATATCTAAGGCAATGATCATGAATATAGGCATCACGTCTGTGTCAAGTAGACCGAAACGATTCTGCATCTACTACTATTACTCCTCACATCAACCGCTATCCAGCATTCATCTAGAGTATTAAGTTCATAAAGAACGGAGTAACGCATTAAGTAAGATGACATGATGTAGAGGAATTAACTCAAGCAATATGATAAAAACATCCAAAATAGGTTAGTCCCAAAAATAATATAAAATAGCATATTAATGCATATAAAACATCCAAAACAGATAATATAATAGCATGGAACAATAAAAAATTATGGATACGTTGGAGACGTATCAATGACTACCCCATCTCACGTGATGATCGGACATGGGTTAGTTGATTTGGATCATGTATCACTTAGATAACTTGAGGTATGTTTATTTAAGTGGGAATTCATTAGTAATTTGATTAATTGAACTTAATTTATCATGAAATTAGTCTTAATAGTTTTGCATATCTATGTTGTAGATCAATGGCCCGAGCTATCGTTCCCCTGAATTTTAATGCGTTCCTAGAGAAAGCTAAGTTGAAAGATGATGGTAGCAACTACACGGACTGGGTTCATAACTTGAGGATTATCCTCACTGCTGCACAGAAGAATTATGTCCTTGATTCACCGCGAGGTGACAGACCTGCTGCAGGAGCTACTGCGGATGTTATGAACATCTGGCAGGCTCGATCTGATGACTACTCGATAGTTTAGTGTGCCATGCTTTACGGCTTAGAACCGGGACTTCAAAGACGTTTTGAACGTCATGGAGCATATGAGATGTTCCAAGAGTTGAAGTTAATATTTCAAGCGAATGCCCGGGTTGAGAGATATGAAGTCTCCAACAAGTTCTATAGCTGCAAGATGGAGGAGAACAGTTCTGTCAGTGAACACATACTCAAAATGTCTGGGTATCATAACCACTTGACTCAGCTGGGAGTTGATCTTCCAATTGATTGTGTTATTGACAGAGTTCTTCAGTCACTGCCACCAAGCTACAAAGGCTTCGTGATGAACTATAATATGCAAGGGATGAATAAAATGATTCCTGAGCTCTTCGCAATGCTTAAAGCCGCGGAGGTAGAAATCAAGAAGGAGCATCAAGTGTTGATGGTTAACAAGACCACTAGTTTCAAGAAAAAGGGCAAGGGAAAGAAAGGGAACTTCAAAAAAATGGCAAGCAAGTTGCCACTCCAAGGAAGAAGCCCAAAGCTGGACCCAAGCCTGAAACTGAGTGCTTCTACTGCAAAGGGAATGGTCACTGGAAGGGGAACTGCCCCAAATACTTGGCGGATAAGAAGGATGGCAAAGTGAACAAAGGTATATTTGATATACATGTTATTGATGTGTACCTTACTAATGCTCGTAGTAGCGCCTGGGTATTTGATACTGGTTCGGTTGCTCATATTTGTAACTCGAAACAGGAGCTGCGGAATAAACGAAGATTGGCTAAGGACGAGATGACGATGCGCGTCGGGAATGGTTCCAAGGTCGATGTGATCGCCATCGGCACGTTACCTCTACATCTACCTTCGGGATTAGTTTTAGACCTCAATATTTGTTATTTGGTGCCCGCATTGAGCATGAACTGTAGGGTAACGCAGCAGAAAACAAAAAAATTCCGACCTACGCACCAGCCCAGGACCACTATGGAGACTGCATACAAGGTTTGATCATTTTCGTTACCGACTCGAAGCGCAGCGGAAGTAGAGTCGATGACGATCATCGGTGCAGATCCCCGCAGCTAGGATTTACAACCTCCCAACCGCGAGGATGTATACCCTCGTCTTCCCTTCGGACAGCCCTCCGGGAGGCGGTCGAACAGTCCCCCGGACGGTGTCGCGGACAGCCCTTCGGGAGGACCTTCGAAACTCGAACGGTCACTCGGACAGCCCTTCGGGAGGACCCACAGAACTCGGACCGTCACTTGGACAGCCCTTCGGGAGGCACTCACAGAACTCGGACCGTCACTTGGACAGCCCTTCGGGAGGCACTCTCGAACAGCCCCTCAGGCACTAAGATCGAAACTACGACCTCTCTACAGAGTTGCACACATACGGTATCATCTATCCGGCAGGGCTTCGCCGTCCAGAACTAGTTCCCACCGGAACCCAGACAGCCTTTCGGCACTACGAAACTATTTCGTGGGAGGGAGAGAGAATGCCAGATCATGCATGGCTTGTGTGAGAGAGTTGGAGTGGAGTTGGAGAGCACCTCTCCTCCTCCTTATATAGTGGTGGAAGGGGTGAGGAGGGGCTGAAAATCAGCCCACTAAACATGCACCCACCAAACAAGGAAAACATGTTCCCACCAAACATGGAGAAAACATGTTCCCTTGTCCATGGTGTTCCCCCATGGGGCCCCACCTTCCTCCCAACACTCTCCACCATTTGTGGGGGCTGCCCCCCACCGTGGGGGGCCCCCCCCAACATTTTGTCCAGCCACAAGGGGGCTGCCCCCAAAGGGGGCCCCCCCAAAAACAGCCCAAAAACAGCCCCCATGATCTGTGGGATCTTGTCCCCTCACGCTGGGACAAGATGTTTTCCGCGACTATTATTTCTGAAAAATTCCAGAAGGTCCCAGAACATTTCCGGCACCCTCTAAAATTATCTGGACGCGCTCTGGAACATTTCCAGTATGGTGGTTTAATTTAAAACCATCTTTGTTTACCCGGTAAACAACTCCGGCAGCTCCGAAACTTTTTTTTCGGTTTTTTCTCCAGAAAAATTCCAGAAATTACCAGACCAATCTGGCAACCTCCAAAACATTCCCGGTGCTTGCCAAAACCTTTTTGGATCAATGGTTTTATCCGAAACAACTTTTCGGTTTTACCGAAACTTTTTCAGTGTTCTTCTCTCAGACTCCCTGTCTAGAATTCAGCAGATAGATGACCCTTAAGCGTGTGACCCTATAGGTTCGGTGAAGTATAGACATGACCGGAACACCTTCCGATCAATGATCAGCATCGGAGCCGTGGACACCCATATTGACCCCTATACCCACACGAATGAATATTCGAGTGAACCTCCAGTTGCCGTGTGCTATTCCTGTTGCTTCACGATATGTTACAAATACCCGAGGTTAGACATGTTGGCATTCCCGTGGATCAACAACTTGTCCACTATGCTAGTTACCTCGTTACCGGTATTGTTCTCTTTTCTCGTTACCGTGTTCCAGCATCCCCGTGATCAAATCACAAAGTGTCTGGCCAGACGATGATGGATACCGTAACACTGAGAGGGCCCAGAGATATCTCTCCATCGTCGGAGGAGCAAATCCCAATCTCGAGCTATCAAGTTACTTGACACACTTTTCCATGAACCCGTAAGCCGCCGTAATAGCCACCCATTTACGGATGACGTTTAACAAACCCCAAAGTTCATGAATCAAGCATGAAGAAACTCGATACTCTCATGGTCTGAGGAATTATGCAAACGTTAACCATCTCTGTGTTATTAACCATTAACTTGTGACGAAGGAATCTCATAGCATAACATCAATCGGGTCGATTCAACACAAATGTTCTGCTAACATTGTGCCCTCAAAATTGCTGGCATAGTCATGCCCATGATCAGGAAAACAGGATCATCATGCAATACTTGAGCCAGTCATAGAGGCTTGACTAGGAATACATTTTATCATTTATTATTCCACACGTGCATATGAGTCTTCCTCCGAGCCTCGTTTTATTTGCAGACTCGAGAACCATAGCAGTTATAGCATGGAACCTAAACCTAATTATGAACAGGGAGATAATCAATAACATTTATTATTGCCTCTAGGGCATATCTCCTACAGACTCCCACTTGCACTAGAGTCAATAATCTAGTTAATGCTAATGCACTTCACACCTGTGGCACACCGGTGTAAATATGCTTCGCTTGTGGTATAGCCTGATGTCCAACGGATCTGACGACTTCAGCTCCGTGTGTATCTTTGCATATCCTCGCGTTTTCACGCTTTCACAAAATTCATATTTTGTGTGGACTTGGCTTTGTATGTATGCGAATCACAGGTCGAACCTGGATTCCTCAGACTGAGTTATGGAGCAACTACTTGCAGTAGTGTCCCATTGACAAAAGCCATCTTGGAACCATACTAAGTTCATGAATGAACTATATGTTTCAACATCTTCTTTGTCACTTTAAAGGCGGCAACATACTTCGCCTCTGTTATAGAATTCGCCACAGTAACTTGTTTGGAACATTTTCCAACTAACTGTGCCACCACATTGTGTGTTACACAAAACCCTTAATTTAAATTGAAAATCGCTTGGAGCATGGATGAAGACTGTATTGATGTAACCTTTTACAACGAACTCTTCATGATCTCCGCTTGTGAGAAAACATGTCATCAGTGCTACTATAGTACTCAATGACCCTTTTTCACTGTTGTCCCATGATCAGTACTTTTGATCACCTTGGTATCCATACTCGTAACAACTTTGGAGTATTGGACATATCTGGTTGTTTTGCATACCATGGAATACATGATTAATCCAAACACAAAGTTGTGTGGAATCTCCATCATGTATTTTGCTCATCAGTGTTTTTGGGACACCGAGTCTTGCAAAAACTCTTTCCATGTGACTTCGGCAAGAATCACTCCTTGACGTTTTTAATGCTAAAAGGTTTTAGCATCTTGTCAATATGTATCTTTGCTCAGCCCTATTAGGTAAATCTATCTCCATAGATCATCATGCCTAATATAAAGGCTATTTAGCCCAAGCACTTCATTGAAAAACTATTTTCAAATGAAGTCCTAATTCGTGTCAAGAATTTTAATTCTAATTACCAATGTGTCAAGCACACAAGGTTTTTAGAAATATTATTATGCTCCCACTTACTTTCTTGAATTACAGGCATCTTCGTTACCCATTGATGAAGTCAAAACCCTTTTTGACCATTTCATCAAAACACGAAGATTCTAACTCCATTTTGCTCTCTTCTGTCCATCGCTGGAACTCTGAAGTTTGCATACCTACTAGCATCCTCTGGATCGACAAAATACCTTGGACTATAACACATGCAAGTCCTTGGTTTTATTTCCATCAGATGGAAATCCTTTCGTCATCCTTGTTTCATATCTCATGATTGAAATATGTATTAATTGCTAGTTCAACCCGAACCGACTTTAAGCATCGCTACGGTGAAGCAACCTCATCGTAGTCAACTCCTTGAACTTGTATATTGCAACAAGTCGAGCTTTATGGATAAAACATTTTTATTCGTATCAGTTATAGTTCCATAAATATTCGTCAGACTCTAAGTCTTCCGAAAGGTGTATCAAGGTTTTAATCTTGAATCACTTATATGGAAACTATCTCAGATTGTATTGGCATTTAGCCAATTCCGGAGTCAGGGCCTATCAACGCTTCCTTGTGTATCGTAGGTATACTGTTGTCTAACAACAATATCTCGTTTGCGCACCTGAGAGGTTTGCACGAGCCTTGCCTACGTGGTTCAGCTGCAAGTTCGACCGAAGTCCATACATTTTATTGTAGAGACTTCCGTATCAGTCGCAGTAGGAAACTCTGGAATTACTTCCAAGGTCTTTTTCCTTTGACCTGATGATGAAGATACTGGTTATCTCGTCGAGTTGCACTGTCCTCCCACTCACCTTTTGTAAGAACTATTCTCTTTAAAGGCATACCTTTGTATCGGTATAGTGGTGGGGGAATACCCAATGACTTGGGATAACCTACAAAGCAGCACTTGTCTGATTTGGAATAGGTTTGTAACCTTTTACACAAGCCCCATATTCCAAATGTTAAGAAAAGATATAACATGGTTGGGCGTACCATACCATTTCGTCATTTCAACAGACCTGATGAAGCTCTTTTCAGTGTAAAAGCCGCAGTCCCTAAAGCATCACTTTTAAAAGGGATAATGCCAAATTTATTTATGTCATCTTTGATCTCACCATGTCATAAATGGTTCGATTACATCTTCACGGACTTTCCACTTGCAGTGGTGTTCTGGGAGGTGCAAGTTATGAAACCCCTTTCACAACTGATCAGACATTCGCTAAACTTGTAACTCAAGTATTTCTTTCTGCAATCGAATTGTGGAAACATAATTTTCTTGTTACAATAACTTCTACTTCATATTTGAAAACCTTTCGAATGATTTCAAAAGATCCAGACTTACGTCTCATCAAGTATATATCCACATATCTACTTGAGTCATTTTTGAAGATAGATAAATCCACTACTTGCAACAACCTTTATCGGACTACACACATCAAATGTATGATCACCAATAAGTTTGTTGTCCGTTCCTTATGGCCTGTGAACGGTATTTCAGTCACTTCTCTTTTCGGAGGAAAGTTGCAAGTGTCAGATGATTCAAAATCAAACGACTTCAAAATCCATCATAATGGAATTTATCCATGCGGGTTTCTCCAATGTGACCAAATGCAGTGCCACACTTGTGTGGTATTCTTTTAGTCTTGCGACATTTAGCGTCAGTGTTATGGATGTATCATATTACCATCAATATTCATAACATACATCCCATCTAGGATGGAAGCATGGCCCTTCATGTTATTCATAATACTGAACAACAATTGTTGTTTTTATGAACAACTCTTTTGCAACAAACATTGTGTAATGGGCTAGAGTGTATGAAACTCTAAAATGAATTATGAAAGTAAACCCAGAGGTAATGTATTATTATCAATATTCATAACATACATCTCATTCATAATGAAAGTATGGCCCTTATGTTACTCATAACATCGAACATCAAAACTTCTCTTATAAACAACCTTCTTGCAAGATACCTTATGCAATGGGCTAGAGTTTGTGAAACTCCAAATGAATTATAAAAATAAATACAGACGGTAATACACCGATGGAAGGTATAGTAACATTTACTATGTTCCCTGTGTATACCTAAAACTCATTTCTGGCTAGTCTTTCAGGCCATAGTAGTTCTTACATCGAGTTGCAACAGAATGCAATCGAGTGGGTATCTTTGTGATTAACTCACAATACCCAAAAATTAGTGATTAACATGTTTAACCATAATTCCCAAGAACTATATCTTTGACCAGCCTTCTATACATCAAAAACTTGTATGACATTCATACATGAGCTGGATATTCCAGTCTTCTTTCCTTTTTGCCATTATACTTCTAACAGTTTAACTTTTAGTATTTCTCCTACTCTCAGAAGAAGCACCGAACTTAAGAGTGGCGTTAGCCCCGGACTTCCTAGGTGTGTAAGTCACACTAACATCCTTCGGACACTTCCTTTCTCTTTAAGTTGTTGTTTTATTCACCTTTCATCATATGACAGGCGTTCTTCTGGATCCCTCTCTTATCAGTCTAATGCATAGTAAACTCATTTACTAATAGTTTGCAAACAAACATTGCTTTGGATATCTCATATCTTTTAGCCTTTGTCTGTCTCTGAAAATGATTTTCAGATTCCATGAATATCACATAACTATCCAAACTTTCGAAGTTCAGGTCTCATGGAAGCAAATGTATTGCATTTGACTGAAACGGAATTCTAGCTTTTGGATCGAAGGACGAGAGTCACATGATCCATAGCATAAGCGAGAGAATACCAAAGTATGCGATAGGACAAAGTCCTTCTCGGCACTCTTGAGGACAATCCTCACATTACGTTACCAACCGTAAAGTTTTAACCAGATATTTAACAGCTATTCAATTTTAATAGGGAAGGTGGAAACACGAGCCATTATTCTACAACTATTATGCATATAACACTTAGACAGTGTCCATAATTAATTGCACTGAGAATTAAACAAGTTAATTCAACAGTGCGCTCCCACTCAAATCAATATCTCTCATAATTGATTGTGAGTGATTCAAGACCCGCATTTCCATTCAACGCCATTGAACGAGATGAACACTGATGGCGCAAACTTCAATCGGTAGGCAAACTTGCCGATCACATCTCTATGTGACTCTTGTTCATCTTTCGATGGGCGTGTTCCGAGCTCAGGGAGATCCTTCCAGAACGTCAAGACAACCAAGTGATCTCGCTGCGAGGTCTCAACTCACCCGCCTCACACATCCCTAATCGTTCGCACCCAGGGAGATCCTGCGATGCCCCGAAAAGTTAGGTGCCGTGACGGTGCTACACTTGGGAGAACACTAACTACTTGATATTTTGTGAGAGATCACCCTAATAAAAAGCGACTACCGCGCAATCAAGAAGGGTGCATCATAAGGGATAAACATCTCAGGCAATTCATAATAGCATGATATGGTATAGCCCTTTCTGACGGAGAAGTCTTGTATTTCTTCGTCTTCGGCATTCGCGTCGGTGTTTACCTTTGCGAAGATTGCCACCACCTTGTCGACGCACCAGATAATATTGCTATCTCTATAGCTAATAAAATAATGCATTACAACAAGATTGACACACAGGTCATTTAAAGTGCAATCATATGGCTCCAGCCATCATGCCAAATCATGACACGCAGGTCATGTTAATCAATTTACATCATAGTCATCTCATACATAATCAAATTATTATGAACACTGCTATACCACATCATATGCACATGCAAACCCTCCTGCAAAACCAAGTTAGACGCCTCTAATCGGTTCATGCAAAAACTTGTTTTACGTGGGTTCTAAGGTTTCGAAACAAACCGAAGCTACCAACGTCCATCATCAAGTATGATAATTCAAGTCGCTAGATTAACTTTCCAGGGTATATGAAAACCGAGATAATAAAATCTCGAGCCCCATACTAAACTTCGTCATACGCATGACCCCCGTGCAGATCATATCTGCATTGCCCTTTCGCCTGCGAAACATCCATCTTTCTTTAACTAAAGTGGAACCCAAAGAACTGTTAGCACTTCGTTGATCTGTCAATCAGCATACTCAGGAGCAGCATGAAAGGATCGCGGATTGCCAGAACTTTGTGAGATTCCACAATGCTGTCAAGATCAGGACTACGCAAATTCAAGGGAAGTAACAAGAACATCGGGTAACAGATTTCATCTGCTACCCGCACAAATAATTTTCAGTAATAGAACTCATCTACTACCTAATTATATTGTGCAACACCCATACATCTCATGTATTCTAGATCGCAACCTGCATCTACGCATAGCACGGCTCTTGATGCCACTGTAGGGTAACGCAGCAGAAAACAAAAAAATTCCGACCTACGCACCAGCCCAGGACCACTATGGAGACTGCATACAAGGTTTGATCATTTTCGTTACCGACTCGAAGCGCAGCGGAAGTAGAGTCGATGACGATCATCGGTGCAGATCCCCGCAGCTAGGATTTACAACCTCCCAACCGCGAGGATGTATACCCTCGTCTTCCCTTCGGACAGCCCTCCGGGAGGCGGTCGAACAGTCCCCCGGACGGTGTCGCGGACAGCCCTTCGGGAGGACCTTCGAAACTCGAACGGTCACTCGGACAGCCCTTCGGGAGGACCCACAGAACTCGGACCGTCACTTGGACAGCCCTTCGGGAGGCACTCACAGAACTCGGACCGTCACTTGGACAGCCCTTCGGGAGGCACTCTCGAACAGCCCCTCAGGCACTAAGATCGAAACTACGACCTCTCTACAGAGTTGCACACATACGGTATCATCTATCCGGCAGGGCTTCGCCGTCCAGAACTAGTTCCCACCGGAACCCAGACAGCCTTTCGGCACTACGAAACTATTTCGTGGGAGGGAGAGAGAATGCCAGATCATGCATGGCTTGTGTGAGAGAGTTGGAGTGGAGTTGGAGAGCACCTCTCCTCCTCCTTATATAGTGGTGGAAGGGGTGAGGGGGGGCTGAAAATCAGCCCACTAAACATGCACCCACCAAACAAGGAAAACATGTTCCCACCAAACATGGAGAAAACATGTTCCCTTGTCCATGGTGTTCCCCCATGGGGCCCCACCTTCCTCCCAACACTCTCCACCATTTGTGGGGGCTGCCCCCCACCGTGGGGGGCCCCCCCCCAACATTTTGTCCAGCCACAAGGGGGCTGCCCCCAAAGGGGGCCCCCCCAAAAACAGCCCCCATGATCTGTGGGATCTTGTCCCCTCACGCTGGGACAAGATGTTTTCCGCGACTATTATTTCTGAAAAATTCCAGAAGGTCCCAGAACATTTCCGGCACCCTCTAAAATTATCTGGACGCGCTCTGGAACATTTCCAGTATGGTGGTTTAATTTAAAACCATCTTTGTTTACCCGGTAAACAACTCCGGCAGCTCCGAAACTTTTTTTTCGGTTTTTTCTCCAGAAAAATTCCAGAAATTACCAGACCAATCTGGCAACCTCCAAAACATTCCCGGTGCTTGCCAAAACCTTTTTGGATCAATGGTTTTATCCGAAACAACTTTTCGGTTTTACCGAAACTTTTTCAGTGTTCTTCTCTCAGACTCCCTGTCTAGAATTCAGCAGATAGATGACCCTTAAGCGTGTGACCCTATAGGTTCGGTGAAGTATAGACATGACCGGAACACCTTCCGATCAATGATCAGCATCGGAGCCGTGGACACCCATATTGACCCCTATACCCACACGAATGAATATTCGAGTGAACCTCCAGTTGCCGTGTGCTATTCCTGTTGCTTCACGATATGTTACAAATACCCGAGGTTAGACATGTTGGCATTCCCGTGGATCAACAACTTGTCCACTATGCTAGTTACCTCGTTACCGGTATTGTTCTCTTTTCTCGTTACCGTGTTCCAGCATCCCCGTGATCAAATCACAAAGTGTCTGGCCAGACGATGATGGATACCGTAACACTGAGAGGGCCCAGAGATATCTCTCCATCGTCGGAGGAGCAAATCCCAATCTCGAGCTATCAAGTTACTTGACACACTTTTCCATGAACCCGTAAGCCGCCGTAATAGCCACCCATTTACGGATGACGTTTAACAAACCCCAAAGTTCATGAATCAAGCATGAAGAAACTCGATACTCTCATGGTCTGAGGAATTATGCAAACGTTAACCATCTCTGTGTTATTAACCATTAACTTGTGACGAAGGAATCTCATAGCATAACATCAATCGGGTCGATTCAACACAAATGTTCTGCTAACATTGTGCCCTCAAAATTGCTGGCATAGTCATGCCCATGATCAGGAAAACAGGATCATCATGCAATACTTGAGCCAGTCATAGAGGCTTGACTAGGAATACATTTTATCATTTATTATTCCACACGTGCATATGAGTCTTCCTCCGAGCCTCGTTTTATTTGCAGACTCGAGAACCATAGCAGTTATAGCATGGAACCTAAACCTAATTATGAACAGGGAGATAATCAATAACATTTATTATTGCCTCTAGGGCATATCTCCTACATGAACATTATATCTAGATCTTGTTTATTGCAAGACGGTTATTCATTTAAATCGGAGAATAATGGTTGTTCTATTTATATGAGTAATATCTTTTATGGTCATGCACCCTTGATGAATGGTCTATTCTTATTGAATCTCGATCGTAGTGATACACATATTCATAATATTGATGCCAAAAGATGCAAAGTTGATAATGATAGTGCAACAAACTTGTGGCACTGCCGTTTAGGTCATATTGGTGTAAAGCGCTTGAAGAAACTCCATGCAGATGGAATTTTGGAATCACTTGATTATGAATCATTTGATACTTGCGAATCATGCCTCATGGGCAAGATGACTAAAACTCCGTTCTCCGGAACAATGGAGCGAGCTAATGACTTATTGGAAATAATACATACCAATGTATGCGTTCCGATGAGTGTTGAAGCGCGCGGCGGGTATCGTTATTTTCTGACCTTCACAGATGATTTGAGTAGGTATTTCAAAAGTCTACTTGATGAAACACAAGTCTGAAACATTTGAAAAGTTCAAAGAATTTCAGAGTGAAGTGGAGAATCATCGTAACAAGAAAATAAAGTTTCTACGATCTGATCGCGGAGGCGAATATTTGAGTTATGAGTTTGGCCTTCATTTAAAACAATGTGGAATTGTTTCACAACTCACGCCACCTAGAACACCACAGCGTATTGGTGTGTCCGAACGTCGTAACCGTACTTTATTAGATATGGTGCGATCTATGATGTCACTTACCGATTTACCACTATCATTTTGGGGTTATGCATTAGAGACATCCGCATTCACGTTAAATAGGGCATCGTCTAAATCCGTTGAGACGACACCGTATGAACTGTGGTTTGGCAAGAAACCTAAGCTATCGTTTCTTAAAGTTTGGGGATGCGACGCTTATGTCAAAAGGCTTCAGCCCGATAAGCTCGAACCTAAATCGGAGAAGTGCGTCTTCATAGGATACCCTAAAGAAACTATTGGGTACACCTTCTACCACAGATCCGAAGGCAAGATCTTTGTTGCTAAGAATGGATCCTTTCTAGAGAAGTTGTTTCTCTCGAAAAAAGTGAGTGGGAGGAAAGTAGAACTTGATGAGGTAATTGTACCTTCTCTCGAATTGGAAAGTAGCACATCAGAGAAACACGTTCCCGTGATGCCTACACCAACTAGAGAGGAAGCTAATGATAATGATCATGAAACTTTGGATCAAGTTACTGCTGGACCTCGTAGGTCGAACAGAGCACGTTCCGCACCAGAGTGGTCGGTAATCCTGTCCTGGAAGTCATGTTATTAGACCATGGCGAACCTACGAACTATGAAGAAGCTATGATGAGCCCATATTACGATAAATGGCTTGGGGCCATGAAATCTGAGATAGGATCCATATATGAGAACAAAGTATGGACTTTGGTGGACTTTCCCGATGATCGGCAAGCCATAGAAAATAAATGGATCTTCAAGAAGAAGACTGACGCTGATGGTAATGTTACTGTCTACAAAGCTCGACTTGTTGCGACAGGTTTTCGACAAGTTCAAGGAGTTGACTACGATGAGACTTTCTCACCCGTAGCGATGCTTAAGTCTGTCCGAATCATGTTAGCAATTGCCGCATTTTATGATTATGAAATCTGGCAAATGGACGTCAAAACTGCATTCCTTAATGGATTTCTTAAAGAAGAGTTATATATGATGCAACCAGAAGGTTTTGTCGATCCTAAAGGTGCTAACAAAGTGTGCAAGCTCCAGCGATCCATCTGTGGACTAGTGCAAGCATCTCGGAGTTGGAATATACGCTTTGATGAGGTGATCAAAGCATATGGTTTTATACAGACTTACGGTGAAGCCTGTATTTACAAGAAAGTGAGTGGGAGCTCTATAGCATTTCTGATATTATATGTGGATGACACATTGTTGATTGAAAATGATATAGAATTTCTGGATAGCATAAAAGGATACTTGAATAAGAATTTTTCAATGAAATACCTTGGTGAAGCTGCTTATATATTGGGCAGCAAGATCTATAGAGATAGATCAAGACGTTTAATAGGACTTTCACAAAGCACATACCTTGATAAAGTTTTGAAGAAGTTCAAAATGGATCAGTCAAATAAAGGGTTCTTGCCTGTGTTACAAGGTGTGAAGTTGAGTTAGACTCAAAGCCCGACCACTGCAGAAGATAGAGAGAAAATGAAAGTCATTCCCTATGCCTCAGCCATAGGTTCTATCATGTATGCTATGCTATGTACCAGACCTGATGTGTGCCTTGCCATAAGTTTGGCAGGGAGGTACCAAAGTAATCCAGGAGTGGACACTGGACAGCGGTCAAGAACATCCTGAAGTACCTGAAAAGGACAAAGGATATGTTTCTCGTTTATAGAGGTGACGAAGAGCTCGTCGTAAATGGTTACGTCGATGCCAGCTTCGACACTGATCCGGATGACTCTAAGTCACAAACCGGATACGTATTTATATTGAATGGTGGAGCTGTCAGTTGGTGCAGTTCCAAGCAGAGCGTCGTGGCGGGATCTACGTGTGAAGCGGAGTACATAGCTGCTTCGGAAGCAGCACATGAAGGAGTTCATATCCGATCTGGGTGTAATACCCAGTGCATCGGGTCCAATGAAAATCTTTTGTGACAACACTAAAGCAATTGCCTTGGCAAAGGAATCCAGGTTTCACAAGAGAACCAAACACATCAAGAGATGCTTCAACTCCATTCATGAAAAGGTCAAGGATGGAGACATAGAGATTTGCAAAATACATACGGATCTGAATGTGGCAGACCCGTTGACTAAGCCTCTTCCGCGAGCAAAACATGATCAGCACCAAGACTCCATGGATGTTAGATTCATTACAATGTAATCTAGATTATTGACTCTAGTGCAAGTGGGAGACTGAAGGAAATATGCCCTAGAGGTAATAATAAAGTTGTTATTTTATATTTCCTTATTCATGATAAAGGTTTATTATTCATGCTAAAATTGTATTGATCGAAAACTTAAATACATGTGTGAATACATAAACAAATACCGTGTCCCTATTAAGCCCCTACTAGACTAGCTCGTTGATCAAAGATGGTTAAGGTTCTTAACCATAGACATATGTTGTCATTTGATAACGGGGTCACATCATTAGGAGAATGATGTGATGGACAAGATCCATCCGTTAGCTTAGCATATTGATCGTTCAGTTTATTGCTATTCCTTTCTTGATGACAAATACATATTCCTTCGACTATGAGATTATGCAACTCCTGGATACCGGAGGAATACCTTGTGTGCTATCGAACGTCACAACATAACTGGATGATCATAAAGATGCTCTACCGGTATCTCCGAAGGTGTTTGTTGAGTTGTCATAGATCGAGATTAGGATTTGTCACTCCGAGTATCGGAGAGGTATCTCTGGGCCCTCTCGTTAATACACATCATAAGAAGCCTTGCAAGCAAAGTGACTAAGGAGTTAGTTGCAAGATGATGTATTACGGAACAAGTAAAGAGACTTGCTGGTAACGAGATTGAACTAGGTATGAAGATACCGACGATCGAATCTCAGGCAAGTAACATACCGATGGACAAAGGGAATTACGTATGTTGTCATAAGGTTCGACCGATAAAGATCTTTGTAGAATATGTAGGATCCAATATGGGCATCCAAGTTCCGCTATTGGTTATTGACCGGAGAGGTGTCTCGGTCATGTCTACATAGTTCTCGAACCCGTAGGGTCCGCACGCTTAACGTTCGTTGATGATATAGTATTATATGAGTTATATGATTTGGTGACCGAATGTTGTTCGGAGTCCCGGATGAGATCACGGACATGACGAGGAGCTCCGGAATGGTCCGAAGGTAAAGATTGATATATAGGACGATGATATTTGGACACCGGAAGAGTTTCGGGATGTACCGGGTAGAAATCGGGTCACCGGAAGGGGTTCCGGACACCCCGGAAGGTTAATGAGCCATATGGGCCAAAGAGGGGAAAACACCAGCCCACAAGGGGCTGGCGCGCCCCTCCTAAGGCCGCAGCCCTTGGGGAGAGAAGGAAAGGGGGAGTTGGCCTCCCCCTTCCTTCCCTCTTCTCCCCTTTCCTTTCCCCTCCGGCAAATATGGTAGGTGGGGGGGGGGGGGCTAGGGAAGGACCCCAAGTAGGATTCGGCCTACTTGGGGAGCCCCCTTGGCTGCTCCTCCCTCCCTCCCACCTATATATATGTGGAAGGGGGCGCCACACAGAACCACGACAATCTCTTAGCCGTGTGCGGCGCCCCCCTCCACCGTTTACACCCTCGGTCATATTTTCGTAGTGCTTAGGCGAAGCCCTGCGGACATAGCTTCACCATCACCGTCACCACGCCGTCGTGCTGCCGGAACTCATCCACTACCTCGCCGTCTTGCTGGATCAAGAAGGCGAGGACATCACCGAGCTGAACGTGTGCTGAACGCGGAGGTGCTGTACGTTCAGTACTCGATCGGTTGGAGCGCGAAGAAGTTCGATTACATCAACCGTGTTAACAAATGCTTCCGCTTACGGTCTACGAGGGTACGTAGACACACTCTCCCCTCTCGTTGGTATGCATCTCCATAGATAGATCTTGCGTGTGCGTAGAATTTTTTTTTTTGTTTTCCATGCAACGTTTCCCAACAGTGGCCACCCCCCTTGGGCGCGCCCTGGTGCTTCATGGGCTCACGTTTCATCATCTGGTATTCTCCCGAAGCTTCTAGTGTCTCTTTTGTCAAGAAAAAATCTCCAAAAAATTTCGTGGCATTTGGACTTTGTTTGGTACTGATATTCTGAAAAACCAGAAAAGGCAAAAATAGCAACTGGCACTGGGCACTAAGTTAATAGGTTAGTCAAAAAAATTGAATATAATTGCTTGTAAATGTATATAAAATATCCAAAATTAATACTATAATAGCATGGAATAATTAAAAATTATATATACGTTGTAGACGTATCAAGCATCCCAAGCTTAATTCCTGCTCGTCCTCGAGGAGGTGATCTGTCGCTTTTTCCTTTGGTGGCTGCTTTTCATTTTTCGTGAAGCACAATTATGCTTTTCACATTTTCACATTTTGCTAGCTCAACTATGCTTTTCATTTTTCGTGAAGCACAATTGTGCTTTTCATTTTCTGAGAAGCACATGCATACCTTCCAAAAAGCACAATTATGCTTTTATCAGATGCACGACTGTGTTTTTCACTTTTCGCGAAGTATAGTTCTGCTTTGAGGTGAAGCTTTTCAAACACGGAAGTGCAACAGTGCTTTACACTTTTTGGAAAGAACAGGTGTGCTTCGCATCGAAGCATAACAACGCTTTTCCATGAAGCACAGTTGTGCTTTTCTAGTTTTTCAAACCAAGCAAAATCTATGAACTATAAAAAACAAGTGCAAAAAAAAAAAAAAAAACCCCGGGGCAACGCTGGGGCGATCCCCATGCTGCCCACTAGAATCCTCCTCCCCTCTCCGAAGGGGTACCCATCAATCAGTTGCCCCCCAAAAAGATCGTTCTTAGTCTGAGACAGGAGCTCCTAGTCCGCGGATGGTATATCTATGACATAAAGCACGGCCTTATTTAAAAAAAAAATGCATGCCAACTTTTTTAGTACACGTCGGATATTTTTTTTAGAATATGTTGAATATTTTTTTTAATAAATGATGAACAACTTTTCAAAACACATGTTGAACATTTTCTTAATACACATCAAACATTTTAACATACATGTTAAATATTTTTCGGTATGAAAATGTCGTTAGAGGGGAAAGTTTTCTCCCTTAAATTTCGTTATTAAGTAGGTGGGAATTAGAAATTCAGTGGCTTAAGTGAAAACAAGACACACTAGCCATTGCGCCGGCAGGCTCTCCACAACATTTAGGTCGAATATTTTTTGAATGCATATTGAACATTTTCTAAAATCACATTGAACATTTTTTAAATACACGGTGAATACTTTTTAATATGTGATGAGCAATTTTTATCTATGCACGAACATTTTTCAAAAATTGCACAAAAAATTATTTAGTTCTCATAATTCTTTTTCATTTTTTATTCTGATCCAATCTGAGTTGGTCTCCTGGCAGGTCGTCCCAAGATCGATCTAACGTTGGCCTCGGTACTGCTTGTGGGGTCTGCCTATCCTGGTCGTCATATTGTGTCATCGGATCCGAACTCTAGGCTTGGTCCGGGTAAGCGTTGTTTCCATCCCATGGTTGGTACAAGACCGACGTTTGGGCGGAAATCCTGTGCAGCTCATCGACCAGATCTAGTTTCATGGGGGAGGGCACGCCCGAGGGATTTGAGTCGTCGAGATCGAGGTCTTGACGGAGGGTTGGAGCTTCAATCTTCTCCGATGTTTCTGTTAAACCGAAGTGGAAGTGCTTCGGCGCAGGGGTTGCGCTAGCGTAGATCTGATCGCCGGTTGATGACGCCACCGGGCTTATTTGACTACACAGAGGGACATGCATGGGCCACCAATGACGGAGTCAAATCCGGCAGATCTCGTGTAGGGGGTCCCGAGCTGCTAGCCTCGGCACAATGGTAACATGACAAAGAGGGGACACGGTGTTCACCCAAGTTCATACCCTCTCGAAGAGGTAAAACCCTACATCTTGCTTGGTTTTATTGATTGTGGATGGGGTATAGAGTACATGTTGATCTACCTCGAGATCATATGTGTGTCTATATATGCCTCTACGGACTGTGCCCCTCGGCTTATATGGATGCCGGGGTACCTATGCTTACAAATAGGTCGGTTACATCTAGAGATAAACATGCTGAAGATTGAATTCATCCCTTGGAGTATGCGCCAAGTCTTCGGAGCACTCCATCTTGAGTATGCCATCGGGCCTGGCGAATATGGCCTGCTGGTTGATTGTTTGGTAGTCTTCGTCCCGGCCCACGTCGGGGAGCCGACGTGGTTAGCACGCCGTAATCCAAGATACCATCACCAGGCAGTTCGGCTGACGCTGGAGAAAGAAGATGAGAGATTAAAGAAGCATGTCAATCCGTGGATGTAAATCGAATAACTACGGCTATCAAAATTGATTATTAATTAAGTTGACAACGCCCTCTGTAGGCTTCAACTTCATGGACTCCAAATGTCAGTCGTCAAACCTATGGCGGACATGCAACCCATTGGGTGTGAAAGGTGTGCAGATATAAAAGATCCCCTATAAACCTCTCCCTATACTTTTACCCTGAAATATGAGCCCAATTTGGCATTGACTAATCTCTCGCTCTCTCTTGTGCATGAAACAAGCCGGTGAAGCTTTGAGCGGTGCGACGCGGCCGTCCGATGGCCCAGTGGGGCGAGGGGCGGTGTGGCAGAGCTGGAGGCCGGTGGTTAGTGGTCGTCGACGCGGGCGGTGGTGCGGCGGCGACCGGGGAGTCAGTGGCGACTGGCTGACAGTAGCGTAGCAATGGCGGCAGGCGGCGTGGTGATCGGTGACGGTGAGTCGGGCGGAAAATTCAGGCGATAGGTCCCACCAACGTCAATTGTCGTTATAGGGAGAGTTGCATCTCTTCCTCTGTGTGGGAGAGAACCCAGAAAAAAAAAGGAGAAAGGTGCAAAAGCTCCCAGGTGACCCTAGGCCCTCTATGAACAGTAAATTCAAAAATAGAAAAAAAATTTAAAAAAAACTGATACTTTGCGACATCAAATATGATTAAATTTTATAGGTCTTGCAAGTTTTCATAATAAAATATCATGTAGAGCTCTTCAATATCACGAGTTTCAGATTTCGGTGCTAGAAGTACTCAAAACTTCAAGCATTGAAAATTCTTTTTTAGTGGAATTGAAATCTTTTTCTTGTCTAGAGCTCCTCCAATGTTTTTCTGCACGAAAACTTGCAAGCACCTACAATGTTTGATCATATATTTGAGGTTGCAAAGATTGAAGTTGTTTTCTATTTTTCATTAATAATTGGGAAATAATTAGCATCCACCGGCGGATTGCTTCCAAACGTCAACCGCCTCCATCATCTACCACGTGTCCATGTGGCTCTGCCCGCTGTCCACTTTTCCTTCCCCAGAAACATCACGATCCTATCGCTCTCATCTCACATGGAACAGTCGCAGGGCCTCGGCTCCCACGGGCATGGTTGTAAAAAGACTAAATTTCTGCAACAAGTCCTCTGTTGCAGAATAATTCTGCAACAATACATTTGTTGCGAAAAAATTCTGCAAATTTCCTGACTTTTGTAACAAGACCTTTGTCATAAAAATTTCCACGACAAGACCTCTGTTGCAAGAAAAAAACTATAATAAGACCTTTGTTGCCAAAAAAAACCTACAACTCAACCTATGTTGTAAAAATTTCTGCAACATCACCCATGTTGCAAAAGTCCGTTCGCAACATCATCTATGTTACAAAAAGATGAAGACGAAAAAAAAATCTGCAACACAACCCCTGTTCGCTCATACTACACGTGTCCCACGTGACATGTGCCTGTGACTCCTCATGGCTCCCTTCAACTTTTTCTGCAACGACATCAATGTTGCAGAAGTTTCTCCCAAAACATAAACTATGTTGCAAAAAAAGTGAAGACAATTCTTTTTTAACAAACCTCTGTTGTAAAAAAAAAATCTGCAACAAGACCTCATTTGCAAAAACGTTCTGCAACACAGACCGTGTTTCAGAAAGGTAAATAGCGGTTTTGACGTTTTTCAAGAAGCATCTTGTTGCGGGGCTTGTTCTGCAACACCGCTCTTGTTGCAAAAGAGAGGTGGTGCTTGTGGATGGGTAGATCGGATGGACATCCCCGCGTCCGTCCAACAGCCAGCGAGGCGGCAGATATTTTTCTAGTTATCCGCCGGCTGACGCGTAGCGTGGCCCCAGGCTAGGTATTCCCATGTTCCGCCGCCGGATCACGCCCTATACCTAGCGCCCCCACCCCCACGTCCCAAATCCAAGTGAAGCTCCGGCTGTTCTCCGATTGGATCAATGGATCGCACAGACAATCCCATCGCCTTCCTTGCGACGAGCCGCGATGGCAAGGGCCGCCACGATATCCCGAGCTCCGTCCTGCTCGACCGCTATGCCTACGTCGGCCCCAGCCGCAGCGACGCCACCACCGCCACGTCCAGCACGACTGCCGGCCTGCCCATCGCGGTGACTTTCTGCGCCATCCGCCCGCCAGTCCTCTCCTACTTCTCCATCGACTGCCCTGTTGCCCGGAACCCGAGGGTTTGCCCCTGGCGCCCAAGGTCATCGCCGCGGACGCCGACCTCGTCCTCCTCCACGTTCCCGTCCACCGCTGGGCGAAGTTCAGCGCGAGGTTCAGCGACTACTTCGTCTACAGGGCGCACCCTCAACGACCAAAGCTGGACCTGCTCCCGACTTCCCCTCCGGATTACTTCCAAGACCGGGAGATCGCCGTACTGAGCTGCGGCGACGGCGACTACGCCGTGGCCTCCCTCCGGTCCCTTGGTAAGTTCACCTTCACGCTTCACCTGTACCGCTCTAGACCGGATGGCCAGCCAGGGACTTGGACCTCCAAGCCGGTGGTCGTGGAGGAGCCGCTGAGGGACAAGGTGTGCCCGATCCCGCCCTCGTCGCAGAGGCCCTTCTACCATCTGACGACGAAGGTGATCACGCTTGGTGGCGCCAAAGGTACGGGTTGGCTGGGTGGATCTCTGGCGAGGCATCCTCCTCTGCGACGTGCTCGAGGAGAGCCCCAAGCTCCGTGACATGCCGCTGCCCTTGCCCTCCGAGGGCAATCGGTCCGTGTTCCTCCATGGCTGCCCCTACTATTCTCGCAACATCGTCGTCAACCAGCGCAAGGACACCATCAAGTATGTCGAGATGGAGATCTCCACAGAAGAGCCCGTTTTTGCCTCCGCGTCTGATCGTGATTCATATCATGAACGGCTGATCCTCCAAGAATGCCCGTCTTACTCTCTGGTCCCTAGCACCTGGAAGGCCAACACATGGAGCATGCCCATCCCGGTCACTTCGTGGGACGGCTGGCAGCATCGATGCTCTGTCCGTTCGGCGGAAATTGACATCCCTGATGACGTCACAATGCGTTATAAGTGGCTTATCGGCGGCGCAGTCAACAAGGAGGGTAAGGCCGCAGAGGGGATCTTGTCACTAGAATGCCTTCGCATGGCTTACCCCGCCATGGGCGTCGCCGATGATGATGATGATGATGATGTTGTTTACTTGTTGGCCAAGGGCACAAGCATGATGATGGCATTAGCTATTGATGTGAGGATGCGGACTCTGTGAGGAATTGCGAAGCTGCCCGAGAGGCACCTTGCTTTTATGCGTTACTTCCTCTAGTGGGATCTCCAAACATGTCAAGTCTACGGGTACACTTCCACAGTTTCAAATCATTGCACTTAATTTAGGAGGACAAGATTCATAATAATGCGATGTGAATGGTAGATCGAGTGGTACAAAGAGGGTCACTACATTAGACGTTTCTGCATTTTAGATGACAAATCCTGGGGCTTGTTGCTGTATATAGTTGGGAAACAAAATTTAGGTTTGCCGATTTGAACTTTCAAATGCGGTGCAGTGATGCTCTTCAAGAGAACAGGAAAACCGTAATACTTAAAGCCTTAAAGGTAGACACAATACCATATCATCCAGTTTTGTCAGTGACTTATTTAGTCATTGGAAAAATTGGTAGAGGAGAAGCATAGTCATTAAAATGGCATTCAACCTGAAGGATGAGAGTTCATTATTGTTTGACTTGATGACACTTTTGTTATTGTGAATGAAGTCGGAACACCTGATACTAATGCATAAAACTATTTACGTGAGCTGTGACTATATAATTATAGTTGTGCTTCTTGTAATGATCCTGCTAGCATGTATCTCTAAGAAAGGATCAACGTGCCTATATGTAGTTGAGGCCATGTCAATTCCCTAAACAGGAAGTGGAGTTTGTAATAAGAATTCTGTCAAAGCCAACTTGAAATGTAGTTATTGCTCGCTGTTGTTTCGCCCTATTGGTCTCGGTCAGTTTGGTTTTTTTACTTGATTGAAAGGGTGAGAATTATTACTTCTAGTGAAATCTCGTCAACTTATAATGTATTCTAATTGGTGCAGGTAGAAGTGAATCTCCAGGGGGAAACTATGGTGCAAGATGCGAATGTTTGTGATCAAGAAAGTCAGTTTGCTTGATTCATGGTGTTTATGGAGTCAGACTGCTGCGCTTTGTAACATGTGTGCAATCTTGGCTGCAGAAGGTCAGTCCTCAAGATAAACTGTAAACATATTTATGTTCTGCCTATGCACCATGCATGTGTCTTTGCTATTATGTGATCATATTTTAAGCTCGTCTTTATTTACGGTAAAAAGGGTGATGGACTTTTAAATATCCGGTTATAGCTGGCTATAGCTCCACTATAGTGGTTTGAGTAGGGTGCCGCTAGATTAAAGGCTATATGATTCATGTACAATTGTGCGAAAAAGTTGTAAAATAGCCCGTTATAGCCCCTTTATAGCTGATTTGGAGGACCGCCGCTATTTGGCATAATCCGCTATTCAAACCAATGGTGGTGGTAAAAAAAATATGATTGCTCCATATATATAACCAGTAGCCAAACTAGCGTCGCCGTGGGAACCGTAGTCGGTTGAATGCTGCGCTCATTGGGTTACGACGCACCAGTAGCCGAATGATCTCCCTGATAATCGCAATACCTGGCCAGTAATCGAGGGCATTTGAATGTGTTCATACTTCTTCCTTTCATATTCTCGTTCTCCACCCGGGAAGAAGAGGCCGGTTAATTTTGGTACATTCATCGATGACCGGCCACAAACTAGGGAAGTCGGTGATGAATCAATATCACTAAACGGAAATTTATGGTAGTTTGTCTATGATGATGTTTCGTCCATGCGCACCATATCGGAGGTCAAAGAAACCCTTAACATTGATCAACCAGTTTTAGGCCAGTCAGTGTTTACTGCTTTGGTCAGCCATCAGAAGCTCATCACTGACGCACCCAGGCAAACCGGTCAGTGATGAGCTTCATCTGTGGCTGTTGGTCCAGTGTTATTCGGTTATCTAGTAGTGGTCTTGAGAGAAGACATTTTGGCTAAGCAGTGATCCTGGGTTGACTAGCTCAAAGTTGGTCATTGAAACACTGCATTTTCCCACGCTGATGCCACTACCCGGCAGGCGACAAAATAAAATCTCTGCTCTATAGGATGCATCAGGGTTGTCCAAGATTTCTATGAGTCCTTATTTAAGGCAAGATTTGGCTGACCTCAATGTTGTATAACAGGTGGTTCCTTCCAGAGTTTCAGATGGTATGAATGATCAGTTGTGTCTGGATTTTGAGGGAGTGGAGATTCAAAAAGGTATGTTATCAATGGGCCCCTCTAAAGCTTTTCTTCACACTAGGTTTTTATCAAAAACATTGTCCATTAATTAAATATGATATCACTAATGTTGCTCTGAGTTTCCTCAATGGGAATGATCTGCCTCTTATTATTAACATAACTGTTAATTAAATATGATACCATGAGCATCGCTGATGATGATGATGATGATGATGATGATGATGATGTTTACTTGCTGGCCAAGGGCACCAGTATGATGATGGTACTAGCTATTGAAGTGAGGATGCGGACTCTGCGAGGAGTTGCGAAGCTGCCAGAGAGGCACCTCAGTTTTATGCGCTACTTCCTTGCTAGTGGGATCTCCAAACATCTCAAGACCACAGGTACACTTCCACTGTGTAATTTCTCCATGATGTGGCAATTTTTCTAGGTGTCATTTATGCCATGTTCTTTATATTGTATTTGTTGAAAACAAGATTCCACGGTTGGAAAATAAAGAGTGAGTCTGGTTGCTTTGCAATGTTATATTTGGAATAGATGTTGGCTTAGTGTTCAGCCCATGCGTAGCCAAATATAGGACTATATGGGTGTGAAAACACCTGTAAGGATCTGTGGCCTTATAATATTGTCAGTTGGTCTAGGATGGTCAGTGATGAAACTAGGACTATAACTTATTAGCAAATTATTGCACTTAATTTAGGATGACAAGATTGATAATAATGCGATGCATGGTAGAGTGGCACCAAAACGGTCACTACATTAGTCTTTTCTACGTTAGTAAACGACAAATTCTGGGGCTTGTTGCTGTATATAGTTGGGAAACAAAATTTAAGCCTGCCGAGTTGAACTTTTTCATGCGGTGCATGGTTGCTCTTCAAGAGAACAGGAAAACTGTTATAAATGTAGACACAATACCACATCATTCAGTTTTGGTCAGTGACTTATTTAATCTCTACACTATTTAATCTCTAGCATTTCTTATATATGTTCCACTCTTTCCTTCTCCTCTTTGATTTTTTTTTCTCTTATCTCTGATTTTTCTCCCATCCATTCTCCTCAAAATAGAATCAACTGTCTCATGTTTTATTAATTTACCAGATAAAAACACTTTTTGTTTGGTAAGTAGTTAAATTCTTACCAAATAAGTGCTTAACAATAAAATGGCAGGTAAATCATGGCGATTGCATAAAAAACTTGCTAAGATTTTAGCGCATCAATATAATAATAGACGCGCAGTCACGAGCTAATCTACTAGAATGTTTATATTCCCGTTGCAACGCGCAGTCAATTATCTAGTCATTGGTAAAGAATATGTTCATTTTTTTTTTGAAAAGGAGGATTATCCCCAGCAGCCTCTGCATAAAGCGATCCACACAACCATTTATTAAAATGAATAGAGTACTGAAGTGTGAATAGCATCTCAAGTAACTAATCAAAAATAAGAATGTAAACAACCAGGCACAATCGGCTAAAATACGACACCATGCCTAAACACTTGTTCTATTATTGCACCGTCATCCAAACCGGTTGTATGTAGCCTGTGCTACCGTCTCCCACCGGTTGCACCCAAAGACCATAAACACCTTCACTTCTGCATGGTGTAGTAATGACCACGTACGGATCCATCCAGGCGCCCGGTAGATAACCTGCAAAAAGTTTGTGATCTTTGTTCTGTTAAACACAAAATCATTCAGACAGTTCAAAATAGCCCAAAGTAATGCACAAACTCCCACGCGAATTCATGCTGATGTATTAGGCTATACCCCACCTAACCAGTTACCAAACATATTGAATTTACTATTAGACGGGAGGTACATTAAAGGGCACATGTATTGTTCCCCATAATAACTTGGCTAGTGGGCATATAAGAAGTAAGTGTTGAATCGTTTTCTCGTGGTCACACAAACAACAATGTTTATTCCCTTCCCATCTATGTTTTGCCAAATTGTCCTTTGTTAGAATCACTCTTATGTAGAGACCATATGAAAATCTTGATTTCTAAAAGCACCTTTATTTTCCAGTTATAGATAGACCAGGGGACTGGTCCAGTAGTAATAAGTCCACATACATAGATTTAACAGAAAACATGACTGAAACAGAAAGAGTCCATCGAAATACATCGAAATCATTAAACAAGTTGACCTCCATATATAATTCAAGCGTGCACAGGTTGGGGAAAGATGGGATCGATGGCTGCATTTAGTTCGTAGGTTGATGGAGGTCAACTTATTTATTGCGCCAGATGTGTTCCGATGGACTAATTTTGTTTCAGGCGTGTTTTTGTTAAATCTATGTATGTGGACTTGATTAATACTGGACCAATCCCCCAGTACCAATATTTGAAAAACCGAGGTGCCTTTGAAGGTCAAAATTTTCATGTTGTTCCTGCATAAGAGAGTGATTCTAGAAAACGACAATTTGGTTAACCGTAGGTGTGAAGCGGGTAAACGAGTTGTTTTTGTGACCACAAGAAAATGACACTAATTCTTACGTGCACGCTAGCTAAGTTATTATAGGGAACAATACATGTGTCCGTGTAACATACTTCCGCCTAATAGTACCTCTAATATGTTTGGTAACTAGTTAGGTGGGGTAGAGCCTAATAGAGCTGCATGAATTCGTGTGTGAGTTCATGCATTACTTTGGGCTATTTGAAACTGTTGGAATGATTGTGTGTTTAACAGGACAAATATCACAAACTTTTTGTCCGGTTATCGCATCTGTATGGATCCGTATGTGGTCATTAATACACGATACAGAAGTGAGGGAGGTTATCGCCTTTGGGTGCAACCGATAGGAGACGGTAGCATGGGCTACATACAACCAGTTTGGATGGCAATCCAATAATAGGGTAGGTTTATAGCCATGATGTCATATTTTTGCTAGTTGTGGCTATTTGTTTACTTCTTGTTTTTGATGTTATTCACATTTTGGTACTTTATTTTCTTTTAGTAAATGGTTGTGTGCATCGCTTGATGCAGAGGCCGGGGGGTTATTAAGGAGATGTATTCACTAAAATGGCATTCAACTAGAAGGATGGGCATTCATTATTGTTTCACTTGATGACACGTTTCTTCTCCCGCATTAAGTCGGAACACCAGTCAGAGCCCAATATTGATGTTGTGGGCAAGCCCCGAGTAAATTGCAAGAAACCATCAGTTTGAGGTCTAGGTTATCAAAAAACACTACGTTACAGTTTCTTGACAGAAATCACCATGTCTAGCGTAATCTTTTTGCAAATAACACTGATCGGCGGATTAGAGCGCTTTGAGGATGTTTATGACAAACGGGTCCCGGTCGTCTGGAGGTGACATGGCAAAAAAAAGCCACCTGGGCACTTTGACCGGTCAAAATCGCCATGTGGACACGCCGCTGTCTCTCTTTGACCGGTCCACTCCTTCTGCTCTCTCTAAAAAAAAATCGCGGCGGAGCTTGGAGGCGTTGCATTCGTCAGGGGCGGTCAGAGGAGACTCTGCGCGCGGTGGCACATATGGTAACGGGGACCGGCGGTGTAGAGCGGGGTCGAGCACGGCGCCGGTGCCGGAGATGTCATCCCCGTCGCGGAATTTCACACCGGTGGTCTGCTGGTCCGACGACAGTTGCTACGAGAAGCTCGACGGCCAGAACCACTCGTCCTTGGCGACGAACAGGCATGGCGGCCACTGCTCGCTATCGTGGCTGCGGTTACTCCCGAAGTACTCGAGCTGGATGGACGTGACGGGGACGAGCTGCTTTCCTCCGGCGACCACCTCGCGGTCGAGGACGACGCACGCGCAGCACCCGATGCCGGAGCAGAGCTTGCTAGCGTCCAGCCTCGACGGCATGTCGTACGTGCGCCCGTCCGCCCCCCTCCCTCCGCGCGTGTGTTAGTCGTCGTTTGCCGCCGTCATGGGGCGGAGAAGAGGAGAGCGGGCGACGGCGGCGGCTCGATCCAGATCAACGACGGCGCGGCGGCGGCCCGATCCAGATCGACGACGGCGCGGCGGCGGAGCGTCGCTGTTGGGCTGCTCCAGATCGAGTTGGGCGCGGCGGTGGCTCGATCCAGAGCGGAGCGTCGCGGTTGGACGGCGCGGCAGCAGAGCGCCGGCGCGGGGGAGATGGAGGACGACGGCGTGGGTGGGCATTTTGACCAGTCAAAGTGCCCAGGTGGCTTTTTTTGCCAAGTCACCTCCTGACGACCGGGACCCATCTGTCATAAACGTGCTCAAAGCGCTCTAATCCGCCGATTAGTGTTATTTGCAAAAAGTTTGCGCTAGACATGGTGAATTCCGTCAAGAAACTGTAACGTAGTGTTTTTTGATAACCTAACCCTTAAATTGGTGGTTTCTTGCAATTTACTCGCAAGCCCCCTTCCCCCCGGGTCTTTTCTTGGAGGCGACTTGGCGGGCACCCCACCGACAGCCGAGATAGCCTTTTCACCAGCCACCACACCTCGCCACCGCCGGTAAACGACGATGGGCAAAGCCAACCAACGGTTGGTGGTGGTTGGATCTGTCTTGCCCGCACGTGGTAGCCCTACTGTCCCACCCCCTCATTCGCATCGGTCCCCACCAAATCTGGCCATGGGCTTCCCTCTAGCCGCTCCCCGGCGTCAGTCGGCGCCCCTACTCTCAGATCCGACCGATGTGTCGCGACTCGTGCTACATTGGAGCCCTCCACCCCCCAGTTCTGTCATTGTCGTGCCTCTCCGCGCACTCGCCAACAAAGGTGGCGTCTGCCTCCTCTACTATGTTGCAGCCCTCCACCTCCCAGTTCTCCCTGTGGGATGAAGCTTTTCGTGGCTATGCTCGCTGAGGCACCTTGCCGGTGGTTCTCACTGGTGCCATCGGCGTCAAGGTTCCTGCCGGCCTTGCTCTGCTGGTACGATTGTCCTGGATCTTGCGCTGCGACTCGTGGCATGGAGCATGTGACCGAGGATTGGGAGAAATCCTGGTCGGTCAGCTGCTGCTGGCCAAGACAGCGGCAGCACTACACATCGTTCCCATTTTGATGGCGTTGTCTTCATCCCCGGTCTGGCGATGTTTGTGTGTGCTCTGGGAGTTCTTTGCTTGGTGATGCTCTTCAACTACGCCGGTGCCACACATGTGCCGTGGCGTCATCTCGGCCTCGTGAGACATTTCGAATATACCCCACGACACAGGTGTTGTCGTGGGCGTTATGCAATCTCGATTGCCCCGCGCCTTTTGATTGCATTGACCGTGCAATGTCATGGTTTTGTCTCAGCTGATCGATGCTGACCGATGCAGTTTGAGCGCCCCAGGGTGTGGCCCTATTGTGTTGTGTTCCCCCTCTTTGTTCCTTGGCGTTGTGTATTGTCGATGTGTGTTCTTTTACACTTGAACCCTGTCTTGTATTGGGTTGCAAAGCCTATAAGCAATATGAATAAAATTCACGTGGGGAAACACCATCCCCCCCCCCCCCCCCCCCCCCCCCACTCCCCAAGTGAAAATTTAAAAAAGAAAGTCGGAACACCTGACACTAATGCATAAAACTATTTACGTGAGCTGTGATTAAATAATATCAGGAAATGCATTATTAATTGCTCATGTATAGTGGTGCTTTTAATTATGTTGCTAGCAGTCTGCAGTAAGAAATTTGTCAAGGCCAACCTGAAATGTAGTTATTGCTCACTGTTGTTTGGCCTTATTGTTCTCGGTCAGTTCGTTTTCATTTTTACTTGATTGAAAGGGTGAAAATTATAAAAAAGCCCAGACCATCTGCTACGAGAGTACACTACACACACAGCGGTTCGAAAACAGGCTGCCGCTCATGGGCTCCCGCATCGGGTGAGCATCCCCGGCGGCGCCGCCCGATCTCCTTCCTCCGGCGTCCCCTGCTGCCGCCGGGACCAGATTCGGAACCACCACGGCGCCCTCTCTCTTCTACCCCTCGAAGGTCTGCCCCCCGTGACGGCTGCGTCGCTGTCTGCTCCGGCGCCCGTGACGACCCAATGCTCACGGCGGCCGCACCGTCTTCGGCGGCCCCTCCGACTCCGGCCATCGCGCTCGCTGCGGCCTCCCTCGCCGCCCGCAAGGCCGATCCAGCCGTTCAGGGATGCTTCGCCGCCTCGCACAAGCTCCCGTGCACGCCATCGGTGACGGCCACTCTGCCTCCTCTGCCAACCGTCCCCGTCCTCCTTGTCGGCGCCTCTTCCGGCCGGCTGACGGCGCCCTCCGGCCTCCTCTGCTCGTCGCCAAGCTTCCAACCGCACCAGCCTGATATGGATCGGGGGCCTGTGTCCCCGCCGCCGGAGCCACGTTTGTGTTCTGAGGACGTCGTCGTGGAGGTGCCGGAGACCATTGACGGGTCGCCAGCAGCGCTGCCCTGCCTGGACGGTGGCCGGCCACCTGCTGCCCTGTTGAGCTCCAGCCCCCTGGTCTCTGATGCAGACGCAGACACAGACTTCCTCGTCGGTCCGGATGCGGCATGCATGGGGCTCGTGGAGGACGCTGCTGGCTGGAAGCTTGTCCAGTCCCGCCGTGCGCGGCAGGCACCTCGGCCACCTTCGCCTTTCATGCCTCGACAGCGTCCCCGGCCGCCCGCGTGGCTCGGGAATAGATGTTTTCGTTGCTTCGGAAAAGGTCATCGAGCGGCCGAGTGCAGGGATCCAATCCGGTGCAACCGATGCTTTCACTCAGGACACCGTGCACGGGATGGCTGCAACCCGGTGCAGCCGCAGCCTTCTGCAAGTTCTGCTCGGCCGCTGGCTCATTCTTGGGCTTCGATTGTTGCGCCTTCATCAACATCTGAGATACATGAGGCCCCATCCAACATGAAGACTCTTCATCGTGATTCATCGCCTTACTCATCAGTTGCTTCGGCTTCTCTCCCGATAGATATGGAGGAGGCAATTAAGCCGCTTCGCGAGGTCGCTGACTCCTTGCAAGGCTGGATGGTGCGTATTGGGAGCTTTCTAGAGCGCGCGGAGGCTGCTCTGCAAAGGCTCCCTCTTGCACAAGCTCCCGTGGTTGAGTCTTATGTTGGCTTCATGGATGAGGGGGGTGCGGAGCTCTTTGGTAGCTTCTCACCCCGTGTTGGATCTAGTTCGACGCCCCTTGTGTTGCCGGACCCTGTGGGTGAGGCATCCGCTGAGGTTGTGTCTCCGGTGTTGCAGATCATGCCCAAGTTGCAGGTGCTGTGTGGGGAACATGTTTCGCCTGTGTCGATGGAGCAGCTCAAGTTGGGCTCTCTCCAGGCTTCGAAGGTGGACCGTGTGTCCTCACCACCTCCCGTGGAGCCAGCTTCGGAGGTGGACTTGGTGCCCTCACCACCACCCGTGGAGCCTTGTCAGGGGTCATACAACCTACCTCTCAGCGTCGTGGAGCACGGAGTTTTAGATGTTGCTGCCCTTCCCTCGTCTGCGACCGTCGGGCAGGTGATGCCTGTGAGTGGCATGACCATTGAGCCACTTGTGTTGGCACCTACTCCAAATCCAAATGCTCTTTCACGAAGGAACTCTGTGATTTGCTAGCCAGCGTGGAGGTTGCTAGACCTGGTTTGGGCAGGTCGATTGCTTGCCTCCTGACGGTGACGCCAATAAGGGGCAAACAAAAAAAGGTGGGCAAAGGCAAAAATGATGCCAAAAGCAAGGTGTCTATGGCTGCTTGATGGATGATCTTTGGTCTCTCGGCTTGTCCTCTTTGTTTGGGTTGTCGTTGTGGGTTGGGAGGTACTTGATGTCTTGTGTCGAGGTGTTCTCGTGGGTAGTCACTTGGCGTAGTAGCAGTGAAGGGATCTGTGGATGTTGTGTATTTGGAGAGTTTGGCAGGCCGCCTGTGCGGTTGTGGGGTTTCATGTCATGTGAGTAGTTTGTTCGTGCTTTGTTTGTATTGGTTTTCGCTCGGTTTTCCGTAAATTAACTGGGCAATTCTCTTCTTAATTAATCGATGAGGCAAATCTTTTGCCTTCGTTTCGGAAAAAAAGGGTGAAAATTATTGCTTCTAGGCTTCCAGTGAACTCTCGTCAACTTATATAATGTATTCTAATTGGTGCAGGTAGAAGTGAATCCCCTGGGGAAACTGTGGTGCAAGATGCGAATGTTTGTGATCAAGAAAGTAAGTTTGCTTGATCCATGGTGTTTATGGAGTCAGACTGCTGCTGGTGTGCTTTGATAGCTGCAGAGGGTTAATCCTGAAGATAAACTGTAAACATATTTATGTTCTCCTTATGCACCATGTGTCTTTGCTCAGATTATGTGATTCTATTCTAGCACGTCTTTGTTTATACAGTAAAACGGGTGGGGGTGATGGTAAAAAAGATGATTTCTCCCTATATGTAACCGGTAGCCGCTGGTTGAATGCTGAGCTCATTGGGTTACCACGCACCGGTAGCCGAACGAGCTCCCCGATAACCGTGACACCTATCCAGTAATCAAGGGCGGTTGAATGCGTTCATACTTCTGTTACATATTCTCGTTGTCCACCCGGGAAGAAGGAGAAGAGGACGATTAATTTTGGTGCAGACATGGAGCCACAAACTAGGGAAGTCAGTGATGAATCAATATTTATGGTAGCTCGTCTGTGATGGTATTTTGTCCACGCACGTATCGAAGGTAGGAGTATCATATACTCCCTTCATTTTTTTAAGTCTGCATATAAGATTTGGTCAAAGTCAAACTTCGTAAAGTTTGATCAACTTTACAGAAAAAAATAGCAACACCTACAATACTAGTGATTTCATAGTGCTACGAAAATAAATTTTATCATGCATCTAATAATAGTGATTTTATAGTGTGAATGTTGATATATTTTCCTACAAAGCTAGTCAAATTTTACAAAGTTTGACTTTGATCAAATTTTATATGCAAACTAAAAAGAAACAGAGAGAGTATCATGCATATGATACCACTAGTATAAAACAGGGTATCATTCCCGGTTTCAGAGGGCCTTTAGTCCCGGTTCTGCAACCGAGACAAAACGATCGGGACTAATGCCCATTACTTTTAGTCCCGGTTGGCTTACGAACCGGTACTAAAGCAGCTCCACGTGGCCGCTGTGGGGTGCCCAGGCAGGAGGACCTTTAGTCTCGGTTGGTAACACCGACAGGGACTAAAAGGCAGCCACGCGTCAGCAGCTGCCAGACGCTGGCGTTTTTGTTTTTCGTTTTTGAAAGGAGGGGTTTAGGGGTTTCATATTGTGTTAGCTAGCTACTACATATAGAGAGAAGTGACCTCTCTTTCTCCGTGCTTGGTCGAAGCTAGCTACTGCATATAGAGAGAAGTGACCTCTCTTTCTCCGTGCTTGGTCGACGCTAGCTACTACATATAGAGAGAACTCGACGCTAGCTAGTAAGCAAATGAAGGAACTATTAATCATCATCATCATCATCATTATAATAACAACTCATCATCATAGTCATATATATAGGAACTAGCTCATCAATCTAGCACAAAGGTAGCACAACTCATCATCATGATAACAACTCATCATCATAGTTATATAAGAACTAACTCATCATTCTAGCACAATGTAGCACATAAAAACCTAAGACCTCCTACTCTCTCAAAGGTAAAATAGCATAAAACAAGTAAACCCCTAATTCACCATTATGGAGAATACAGATGAACCTATCTCCCATTTGTGGGCTGCGCTTGATGTTGCCCCGAAGTAGTTCTTTGCGATCTTTCAGAACTTTTCTCCAATCTTTGATTGTGAGGATGTCATCGCTTCGACGAATCGTGTATGCACTGCGGTGGTACGTAGGCCAGCTTGGCCATAAGCTAACAATCCTCATGTCACATTTCATTTCCATAAATCTAGGTATACAATCCGCCGGGAGTTTCTGATGAAGACCATCATAATAACATACTTAGAAAAATGTAGTTTAGCTTAAAAGAATCTATGCAAAAAATGCACTGATGACATAATAGGAAAAATCTTACCATGATATCTCGATGGATGTTACCGTAGTTCAACACGTGCACTAGTGGCACATATTGAGAATAACTTGGAGAGATATGATAATTCGTCTTAAAAGTCTCAACATCTTTAATCCATAAACCAAAATGATGTATCTCCTCGCAATTTAGCTCAGACCCATAACTGTAGTAGGTTTTGTCTACTACTTTCCGTACATTTCTTGAAGAATGGAAATAAGCTGTCAATGGAAATAAGCTGTCAACTATTTTTATAAATACAATATAATTTACTTATTGAATATGTTTGAGAAACTCATATAGAGGTAGAAGTGGAAGCGTATGAACATCGACCCAAATGTCGATATTAGCTTCATCGACATTATCTTCATCCATGTCATCTTCAAGTTCATCACCCAGATCGAAGGTGACATACATACCCTCATGAAAACCATACGCCTTGCATAGTGCTGCCCAATTCGAGCAACCAAAATGGGAGTAGGTCACCGCATTGTATAGCTTTATGTTAAAAGCATAACCATGATGGGTCCTGAGGTGAACTCTCTTTATCTGCATATTCTCATGATCTTCAAAATCCAGCTTCTCCAAGACATAACGTCTTGCATGGCAGGGGTTGCACTAGTTAAATTGTAGAAAGCGCAAATTACACGTTGAAGAAACATAAGTTATGCTTAATTACGGAGAAAGACTTGTCGTCGTTGCATACCGTATAAACATCGAAGGTCTCATCGAGCTTAATACTGAAGCGTCGACCGCCTTCCAGGTGAGGCCTGTCACACAGACCCCGGTCGTCGCCGCAGTACTCGCACTCTTGGATCCTATCGTCGTCGTCAGACATTTTCTATGTTCATAATTCAAAGGTCACTTGCATGAAAGACACCTAGACATATAACAATGCAACCACTAGATAAACTAGATATGAAGAAGCTCATGCACACAACATTGAGATACCTAGATAAACTATATAGGGTGACAAAGCATGGTGGATCATCACACGAGACAGCGCGCTATGCTACCAATATAACACTATCAAGCATGTCATTAGCACACAACACTATCATACTAGTTGTGACTTAAAAACAGAAGGAAAATCATACTAAGCAAGTAAACATCTAAGTCATGGCATTAATCATTTCAAGCTAAGTACTATACTAGCATGAATAACATGATTCCATGCATTTCCTATCTAGCACATCATACACTTGCAAGTACATAGATATACAACCTAGTATGCAATAACATGACATAGTATTGATAGAGAACAATTTACTCAATAGAAGAATGTACAACATCAACAAACTACTACGGTGTATCTACCAAGTAAAGTCTAACCAAATGTATGAACATAAGGTACAAACTACCAATGATATAACACATGGTAGGCATACACCCAAATATGCATTTTATTTGAGTAAGTACTAACATGGCATGGCAATCAACGAAGTATATATGCATAGTTACCATCCTAGGTAAATGAAACAACTTGGATAATTAACAAGAAGTAATAGACTAGGTTATATGCAACAAGCATAATCTATATGTAGCAATATAAATCTACAACATGACATAAAGAAACACACACCATATAATCATGGATAATATCATCTACAAAATAAGAGTAACAACTAAGTAATAATATCATCTATAAAATTTGTTCTTTGATTTGCAAAGGAGCTATATTCTCCCCAATTCTTTTGCACCCACAAAAATTACTCCATCTATTTGACAGTACCACAACCCATTCCACCGAAAACATTTGGTTCCATAGTTCAAATTTTTCAAATTTCATTCAGTTCAAATTTGGACCAGATTCAAACTCCATGGTCAAAGCCCAATTTAGATTGCTCAAAAAATTATGAAACTTTGCCAGACTATCTTTTGTGCACCAACACCTCACCACAAAAATTCTCAAAAATTCCTAAAATTCCTAGAGCCCTCTGGCATTTCATCATACACTTGATATGCACTGTCAAAAAATTCAGAAAATCCAGAAAATCCAGAACTTTGCCACAACTTGCCACAAATTACCCAAAAGATGCTTGCCACAACATTACTTTGCCACATCAAATTTTCCATATTAATACTTCTACAGAAACTTGAGAGAAACTTGTTGAGTGACTATACCCTAACCCAAAAATTTGTAACAAAGAACTTGAAGGGGGGAAGAGTGCTCACCGAGGAGCTCATGAAGGCTAGTAGCAGCAGACGAGGACGGTCGGCGACGAGGTCCGGCCGGCGACGAGGACGGGCGGATCACGGGGGCGCGGCGATGCTCGGGGAGGTTCGGCCGGCGACGAGGAGCGAGCGGGCTCGGGGACAGTGTCGGGGCAGGGAACGGGGACGACGTCGGGGGCGGCGACGAGGAGCGGGCTCGGGGAGGTCTGGCAGCCTGGCGGCGTCGTGCTCTGCTTCGTCGTCGTCGGGGGAAACTGGAGAAGTGTTTGAATTTTTTTAAGTGTGCGGTTATATAGCCGGACCTTTAGTCCCGGTTGGAGCCACCACCCGGGACTAACGGTCAATTTCAGCAGCCAAAGGGCGGGAATCACAGCCCTTTAGTCCCGGTTGGTGGCTCGGACCGGGACTTGGAGCCACCAACCGGGACTAAAGGCTGGTGCTGCCGCAGCCAAAAGTTTAGTCCCACCTCGCTAGTTGAGAGGAGCTCGGAGCGGTTTATAAGCGCGGATGCGGTTACCCTCTCGAGCTCCTCTCTAATGCAGGCAGTACATGCCTACCTCTGTGCCCTGTTGGGCCTGCTTGCACTGCGGGCCTGCATCCTGGCCCATATGTAGGGTTTCTAGTCGTATGCAGGCCGTGGTTGCTTAGTAGGTGGGCATTTTTTATTTTTTGCATATGTTATGTTTTTAAATTTTTAATGTTATTTTTTGCATATGTTATATTTAGTTACATAAATTTTATATAATTTTAGTTGCATAAATTTTATTTTTTATTGATTCTTTTTAGTTGATTCCTTTTGCTATTAGAGTTTTATAAAAGCTTTTTATAATTTTGATAATTTTAGTTCCACAAATTTTATATAATTTTAAGTAAATATTATTTTGATCATAACTAGAGGTTTGTAAAAGCTTTTTAGTTGATTCTTTTTGCTATTGAAGAATATTATAGTTTTCTTTTAGTTGATCGTAACAAAATATTTTAATTGATTATTTTTAGTTCATTCTTTTTGCTATTAGAGTTTTATAAAAGCTTTTTAGTTCATTCTTTTTGCTATTAGTTCATTCTTTGTGCTAAATGACCCTGAAATTGAAAAGCACTACAAATGAACTCTGAAAAGGTTGCAACTTGGCATGGTATCATAATTTCATCCACACAGCATGTACTAAAAAGTTTATAGGGTTAAGGCAAAAACTGGATGCACTTCATGTACAAACTGGACAATCTCTTTCGAAGTATCAGGGTTTCGGACAAAAACTCATCTATTACAAAGGGATTTCATTTTTAATTTATTTTAACTCCAGACTTTTTGTGTGTTCAATATGCACCATTCAAAGCCACATCATCAATTTTCAACCCTTTTCTGACTTCATTTGCTATTTTTCATGCATTTAATGATTTTTTTGAGCTAAATGACCCTGAAATTGAGAAGCACTACAAATGAACTCTGAAAATGTTGAAACTTGGCATGGTATCATAATTTCACCCACATAGCATGTGCTAAAAAGTTTGCAGGGTTACGGCAAAAACTGGATGCACTTCGTGTACAAACTGGACAATCTCTTTCGAAGTATCAGAGTTTCGGACAAAAACTCATCTATTACAAAGGGATTTCATTTTTTTTAACTTATTTTAACTCCAGACTTTTTGTGCGTTCAATATGCACCATTCAAAGCCACATCATCAATTTTCAACCCTTTTCTGACTTCATTTGCTATTTTTCATGCATTTAATGATTTTTTGAGCAAAATGACCCTGAAATTGAGAAGCACTACAAATGAACTCTGAAAAGGTTGAAACTTGGCATGGTATCATAATTTCACCCACATAGCATGTGCTAAAAAGTTTACAGGGTTACGGCAAAAACTGGATGCACTTCGTGTACAAACTGGACAATCTCTTTCGAAGTATCAGGGTTTCTGACGAAAACTTATCTATTACAAAGGGATTTCATTTTTTTAACTTATTTTAACTCCAGACTTTTTGTGCGTTCAATATGCACCATTCAAACCCACATCATCAATTTTTAACCCTTTTCTGACTTCATTTGCTATTTTTCATGCATTTAATGATTTTTTGAGCTAAATGACCCTAAAATTGAGAAGCACTACAAATGAACTCTGAAGAGGTTGTTCTCCATGATGCACCACTTGGCCTAGATCAATATTTAGACCATTTTAGCAGGTGTACCAAGTTTGAGCTCATCTGGACATGTTTAGCAATGTAAAGTTGCTCAAAATAGAAAATGAACAGATATGGTTTTGAGGGAATTATATGATGTTATCTTGTTCTCCATGATGCACCACTTGGCCTAGATCAATGTTTAGACCATTTTAGCAGGTATACCAAGTTTGAGCTCATCTGGACATGTTTAGCAATGTAAAGTTGCTCAAACTAGAAAATGGACATATATGGTTTTCAGGGAATTATATGATGTTATCTTGTTCTCCATGATGCACCACTTGGCCTAGATTAATATTTAGATCATTTTAGCAGGTGTACCAAGTTTGAGCTCATCTGGACATGTTTAGCAATGTAAAGTTGCTCAAACTAGAAAATGGACAGATATGGTTTTCAGGGAGTTACTGAAAAAATAAATACATAAAGTTCATCCATAGTTCTCATAGAACAACATACAGCTCTCTAGAGCATCTAATTAAAACATACAATGAAACTAACATACAACTATGTAAAACATTTAAATGCAACAACAAATGCGATCAGAATCGCAACTAAGGTAACAATTGATCCAACATCATAATGATACCAAGCCTCATTATCAATGGCATATTTTCTAATCTTTCTAATCTTCAAGCGCATTGCATCCATCTGGATTTTGTGATCATCGACGACATCGGCAACATGCAACTCCAATTTCATCTTCTCTTCTTCAACTCTTTTCAATTTTTGTTTCAAATAATTGTTTTCATTTTCAACTAAATTTAACCTCTCGACAAGAGGGTCGGTTGGAATTTTCGGTTCACATACCTCCTACATAAAGACATCTATGTCAAGTTGGTCGGCATAATTGTCATAAACACTAAATGAAACAAATAGTTATAAAAGATACTATACCACATCCGAATCATAGACCGGACGAGGGCCGATGGGGGAGGATACCAAAACCATGGCACTATATAATAACAAACAATAATAAAAGTAAGAAAATTATACAATTAGCTATCTAAATCATACAAGTAAGAATTTTTTTCTTTTAAAAAGAAGATAAGAACAAGAGGCTCACCACGGTGGTGCCGGCGACGAGATCGGCGTGGGTAATCGACGGTGGTGAGGACGGGGACGGGACGCCACCCTACACATGTGCAGACTCTACGAAGTTAATTTGAGCTCAAATTGTGCATCTAAATTAAAAGAACTCCCACATACACTCCTACACTAAAACCCACAAACCACTCTACTTCTAGAGCATTTGAAATGAGCTAAACTAGCAGTGAGAGATGAAAGGATGAAGTTGCTAACCTTTTAGAACACTTGTGTAGTTGGTGCACTGCCAAACCTAGACAAATCTTCGGGAAAATGGAGCTTGGAGGTCGAGCTTGGAGAGGAGAAAGCTTAAGTGTGGCTCGGGCATTTCATCGATAACCTCATGCGCAAGGGAGGTGAGAGCAGAGCAGCACACAGCTCCCACACGCCGGCCGGCCAAAAAACAGAGGAGTGAGCGGGCAGGGGCGAGCATATATATAGGCATCTCTTTAGTCCCGGTTTGTGGCTAGAACTGGGACAAAAGACTGACCTTTAGTCCCAGTTCCAGCCACCAACCGGGACTAAAGTGTAACACCCCTGTGTAATAGCCACTGTGACACTCTGTTAAGTATGACAAGTCATCTCCAATTACACTGCCTAATCACTATGGTTAAGTATTCAATTCAAATTCTATTCCGAAAATCAACTCAAATTCAAATGTGAATTATGAAGTTGCTCAAACGCTGTTGGAAAAATGTTCATTAAACAACAAATAATCCAGAAGCAATTATAAAAAATATAAACAAAGATAATTGAGTTAGCTAAGTGACTCAAACTACATGAAACAACACCAAAACATAATTATTTAATCCATTTATAATAATATCAAATTCAAATGAAATCCTATTCTGCCCAAACCAGTTTTTGGTGACAAGTAATATTGCATTGTAATATTTGGGCCAAATCCCACATTTTATAAAAGAGCAAGTGTGGCCTAACAAATAACAAAACAGAAAAAAAAACAAAAGAGAAATAGAAAAAAAATTAAAAAGAAAAGAGGCACCGTGCACTGGGCCTAAGTGCACAGTGCCCCGAAACTGGCCCAACAGGCCCACCCCACTCTCTCTCCCTCGCGCTGTCACTCTCCCCATGGCTGCGCCGGCGCGCACCGGCCGCAGCTCGACACGGCGACGGCACCGACGCCACCGACGCGCTAGGGGGATAAGGCCGAAGCCATCCATCCCCCCTGGACCTCCTCGCTCACTTCTCCCCTCTCCCCTCGCTCTCTCCTCCCTTTTCCCATCAGCGCCCGACGCTGTCGCGGCCGTGCCTCGCCCGTCACCGCGGCCACAACTGCCGTCTCGCTCCGCCGACTTGTCGAGGAGCTCCGCCGTCGTCTTCCCCATCGAACGGTGCACTCCGCTGGAGCCAGGGACCGCCGCCGCTGCCGAATCGACCTCGACTGCATCTCCGGCCACCGAACACCACCGTTGTCTCCGGCGAGCCTCTGCTGCTACTAATCCGTCTAGGGCCTGCGTGCGTGCCGCTAGGTGAGCATGCTTCCCTCCCCTGCCCTCTAGGACCTCTAAATCGCGCCGTAGCCAGCTCGTCGTCGAACCCGAGCTCCGGTCGCCGCAGATCTCTTCGCTGCCGTGGCCATGGGCCCTGTCGTGCTCGCCTGAGCACGGCATACAGCTCCTGGTGCTCCCAGGAGCCCAACGAGCTCGAGCCCATACCTCCCCGTGCCCCTAGCTCCGTCTCCGTCGTTGCCCGAGCTCCGGCGTCCGCTTCACCGCTCGCCACTGCCGTCTCCGGCCGTTTTTGGTCGAGCCGCCGCCACAGAACGATGCGCGAGCGAAAGTCCGTTCGAATGAACCTAGCTACGCGCGAAACAACCCCTTCAGCTCGGATCGAAAAACTTAAAACATGAAAGTTGATCAGAACGACGAGACGAATTTGATCATGTCGTCTGCTTCGATGCCGGAACCCTCTATGTAGGTGAACCCGCAACTTTGAGGCCGTATCTGGTAGATGAATAGTGCATATTCACCGGATAATAAATCCAACTTAAATTCTAAAGAAACTAAAAATGACTTAGACATACTTAAGGAAACCCTGCACTGCATCCTAGGCATGACATACCCTGTGTTGCATCGATTGCTGTGTATTCATATGTTTCCTCTCCCCTCTTCTCTCTCGGTAGACCCTGACGTCGACGTAGCTCCCGAGACCGACGCAGCTCAGGAGCCCGACGACGCAGTTGACGATCTTGCCCTTGCCCCTGAGCAACCAGGCAAGCACCCCCCTTTTGAGCATTCCGATATCGCCCACTCTCTTCCCTCTTATGCTTGCATTAGAAGTTACTGCTGCTGCTGTTATCCTATTTCTGCTGCATAGCCTGTTTATTGTAACCTACTATTGTTACCTGCCTGCTTATCCTAAACTGTTTAGTATAGGTTGGGTAGAGAACCATCAGAGACACCACTGTATCCCAACTGCCCCGTTGGATTAACAGAAGACCCGAGCAACGGGATCGAAGACCAGGCCCCGGCACCGCACGCCACTTTTCCTTAGTTGCTCGACACTACTGGGTTACTATCGAGTGCCGAGGGTGATACCTCATCACCACGTCTGATGATAACCTTGTAGGTTAGTTAATCGGGCGTGGTCAGCGAGGGTGATTCCTCCTACACCACCCCCGATAACGACACCGTCGCGCAACTCCTCAAGAGTGGACCTCGAGGGTGATTCCTCCTCCATTCACCTTGATGTTTACGTCAGGTGGGAGTCCAACGAGGGTGATGCCTCGGATTCCTTCTTGATATGGTAGCCACACGGATGCCTTTAAATTATTGTTGCCACTATTTATTCTGGATAAAGACGGGTCGGCCCTGAGGGGTACCCGCACGAGATTATGATGAGAGTGATATGGAGTCGGGTGGACCTGGATGGTGCCCGAGAGCTGAACACGAGGCGTGGCCGGGCATTCCTAGCCCTTGCCGCAAGTCCTCGAGACGGGGCGACGGGGTCACATCCTTCGTGAGTCTCTGCTCGTTACCGCACTACCAACACACTAACGGTTTGGATATTTTATCCGAGGGGCCTCTGGCCTGATAGCACTAACCATCACGTGGGCATAGTATGGGCGTTCTGCGTCGTATACATCAGCCGAAGCTTAATAGACGTCAGCAAGGAACGGCACGCGCTGAATTGGACTGGTTAAGCCCGCGCTTGTATTAAGGGGGCTAGGTCTGCTTTCAGCCGCCCTCGCAACGCACAGGACTTCCCGGGGCGAAGGCCCAAGACCCCTGGGCGCATAGGTTTAGTCCGGCATGCTGACCTCTCTGTTAAGTATTTGGTCGGGTTGCGGCGTATCGTTTGGCCGAGGCCGGGCATGACCTAGAAAAGTGTGTCCGGCCGGAGTTAATCGAGCGTGGTGGGTAAGTTGGTGCACCCCTGCAGGGAAGAAACAATATATCGATAGCCTGTCCTACGGTAACGGACAATTGGAGTTGTATCCCGATCGGTACAACTAGAACTGGACACTTGAGATGATACTGGATAGTATGGCTCTGGGATTGCTTTCTCGCAGGGAGTCAAGGAAGAATCTCTGGGCGAGGTTGATGACATTACTACTACTTTACATTATGTTGTTCTGCACTCTTCTAATGCTGCAAGACTGATGAAGATGCATGAAGAAGCTAGTCTTCGATAGGACTAGGCTTTCCTCTCTATTCTGGCATTTCTGCAGCCTAGTCCACATATACAGCCACCCTTTGAAAATGTTGCATATGTAGTGTAGATCCTTGCTTGCTGAGTACTTCGGATGAGTACTCACGTTTGCTTTACTTTCTTTTTCTCCCCATCTCCAATTGTCGCCGCCAGATGACGTAGCCCCTGAGATAGCTGCCCCCGTCGACGACTACGGCTACTACTACTACCCTCCAGGCGAGTACTACTACGAGGAGCCGACAGACGACCAGGAGTAGGATTCGGAGGGTCCTAGGCAGGAGGCCTACGCCTTTCGATCGTAGTATTTTATTTTGCCCCGCCATTCTAATGGTCTATCTCTGTTTCTGTAATATATCTGTACTCAGATATCTGATGCTTCCACTGATGCTTGTATGCCATCGAGCTATGTATTCGAGCCCTCGAGGCCCTGGCTTGTAATATAAAGCTTGTATGACTTTGTTTATGTTTTAGAGTTGTGTTGTGATATCTTCAAGTGAGTCCTTAGGCTTGATCGTGTGCATTTGCGTGTATGATTAGTGCACGATTAAGCCGGGGTCGTCACAGGTTGGTATCAGAGCCGACTACCTGTAGGAATCCCCCTTTCCAACTCCTTGGCCGAAGTCGAGTCTAGTGGTCCAAAACTGTTTTACTAACTTGGTTGTGTGGCTTACGGGCCCACGTCGCCAATTGGGTGGTATTAGGATCTTTTATTCCTCGTCTTTACTCCGGGATTCTAATCTCTCTTCTATTCGGGTTTAATAAATTTACCAACGCCGACACTTAGGATCTCGTAAATTCTGTCCACCCGGAGAGCTGGATATCTGTGCGACTTCCCTGTCATTGATCTGATTAGTCTGATAATCATTTTCCTTTCCATTGTTTTCTTTAACCTTTTCTCTCTGAGATTTCTTATACTTCTCGACGACAAATGACAATCCTGAATTTCCTTTATTTCAGATGGATCGTCTGTTTCCACCACGTCCTACGACGCAGCTGGTGCTTTGCACTTGGGCTCGAGATGCCCCTGGTTTTCCAGCTGTTCTGATCGCCCTCCTGACCAGACTGGGTTACAGCTGGTACCCTGAGTATATGGTCTACGAGGTTTACCGCGAGTTCAGCCAGGAGCAGTACTTTGCTGATGTTCGCATCTATGATCAGCGGGATGACTCAGACACTGAGCTGTACCTTTTCCACGGTATCGGCGTGACGATTGAGATGGCAGTCCATGATGCCGCCTACTCTGCTGTCGCACATCTCCGAGGAGAGCTCAGCGCTAGCTTGGATGCTTCTGAGTTTCGATACATTCCATATGCCCCTGCTGGAGATGCTACTGGATACTACACAGTTATCTGTGCCCCGTAAGAGCCTCGTCGCTACGATCCGCGAGTTCTGATTCAGTGTACTCAAGCTCTGGATCGCACTGTTCGGGCTCTTGCCGTCGAGTTGTTTGCCACTCGAGCGCGACTCTACGAGGCTATGACGCAGTTGCTACCAGCTGTTCGTGCAGGGATACATCTGGAGCACATCCTTTACCCGCGCAGGACCGAGATGCCACCAGGGATGGATTGGCCTACTGTGGGAGGTCACACGCCTGCACGTGGTCTCTTCTTTCAGCTCGAGACATTACTTTTCCAAGATCGCCAAGCCCCTGACTAATCTGCTCCACAAAGGCGTTAAGTTTGAGTGGACAGACAAATGTCAGGAGAGTTTCCTGACTCTCAAGAATAAACTTACTTCTGCTCCAGTGCTTGCTCCTCCCGATTCTCGCAAGGACTTTGTAATTTATTGCGACGCCTCTCGTCAGGGATTAGGCTGTGTCCTAATGCAAGAACGAAAGGTAATTGCATATGCCTCGCGATAATTGCGCCCACATGAAGAAAACTATCCAGTGCATGATCTCGAACTCGCTGCTGTGATCTATGCTTTGAAGCAGTGGCAACACTACCTTCTTGGTAATTGGTGTGAGATTTATACCGATCACTAGAGTCTGAAGTACTTGTTCACTCAACCGGATCTTAACCACCGTCAACAGCGATGGTTGGAAACAATCACGGACTATGACTGTGGTATTTCTTATACCCCTAGCAAGGCTAATGTAATGGCTGATGCCTTGAGCCGCAAGTCCTATGGCAACAACATTATGGTTAAGCAAGCTCAACCCCAGCTATATGAAGAATTGCGCAAGCTGAACCTCTATATCATTCCGCAGGGTTCTCTTAATAACCTTGTGGTACAGCCAGATCTTGAGAAAGCTGTAAAGATTGCGCAAGCCAAAGTTGCCGAGATAGATCTGATGAAGAAAGAACTTCACCTTGAGAAGTACAAGGATTTCTCGATTGTTGAAGATGGAACCTTATATTTCAGAGACCGCATTGTAGTACCTCGCTTAGAGCTTATGACTGACAAGGTCATGAAGGAGGCACATGATACACCGCTATCTATTCATCTGGATTGCACCAAGATGTATCGTGATCTCCGTCAAAGGTACTGGTGGTCTAGAATGAAGCAGGACATTGCACGATATGTTGCTGAATGTGAAGTTTGCCATCGCGTTAAAGCGGAACATCAGAAGCCTGCTGGAATTCTGCAACCCCTTCCTATTCCTTTATGGAAATGGGATAAGGTTCAAATGGATTTCATTACTGGCCTTCCCAAGTCTCAGAAGGGTCACGATGCTATTCTTGTCGTAGTCGACCAACTTTCCAAGGTTGCTCATTTTCTGCCTGTCAAGGAGACTATCACCGCTAGCCAACTAGCAGAGCTGTATATCTCCAGAATCGTTTCACTCCACGGTATTCCGAAGGAGATTAGTTCGGACCGTGGTGGTCTTTTCACTTCCAAGTTCTGGGAAAGTTTCCAAGAAGCTATGGGAACTCACATTACCTGGAGTTCAGCATATCATCCACAATCCCAAGGCCAAGTTGAGCGAGTTAATCAAGTGCTTGAAGATATGCTTCGAGCTTGTGTTATTTCTTTCGGCAAGAAGTGGGAAGAATCTATTCCTTACGCCGAGTTCTCTTATAACAACAGCTATCAAGCCAGCTTGAAAATGGCCCCGTTCGAAGTGCTATACGGACGTAAATGTCGAACCCCTCTGAATTGGTCAGAAACTGGGGAACGACCTCTCGTGGGACCGGACATTATTCAACACGCCGAGGAACAAGTCCGCATTGTCTGAGAAAATCTCAAAGCGGCTCAGGACCGTCAGAAGAGCAACTATGATCGCAAACGTTGGGGTCTGACCTATCAACCAGGTGATCAAGCTTATCTCCGTGTCACTCCTATGAAGGGCACTCGTCGTTTCAGAATCAAGGGCAAGCTAGCTCCTCGCTATATTGGTCCCTTTCGTATTGTTGCCAGACGTGGACAGGTGGCATATAAATTGGAGTTGCCGCCACAATTCTCTCATATCCACGACGTCTTCCATGTGTCACAGCTTCGTAAATACTTCAAGGAATCCCCTCACCAAGCAGTGGATCATGAGATGCTCGAATTGCAAGATGATCTTTCTTATAAGGAGCACCCGATCCGCATTCTCGACGAAGCTGAACGTCGAACTCGTCAGAAGACAACCAAATTCCTTAAAGTGCAGTGGTCGAATCACACTGAAGATGAAGCCACTTGGGAACGCGAGGATCATCTTCGGGAAGAATATCCCGACCTCTTTCCTTCTACCTCCTAAATTCTCGGGACGAGAATTTCTTTTAGAGGAGGAGAATTTGTAACACCCCTGTGTAATAGCCACTGTGACACTCTGTTAAGTATGCCAAGTCATCTCCAATTACAGTGCCTAATCACTATGGTTAAGTATTCAATTCAAATTCTATTATGAAAATCAACTCAAATTCAAAAGTGAAATATGAAGTTGCTCAAACGCTGTTGGAAAAATGTTCATTAAACAACAAATAATCCAGAAGCAATTATAAAAAATATAAACAAAGATAATTGAGTTAGCTAAGTGACTCAAACTACATGAAACAACACCAAAACAGAATTATTTAATCCATTTATAATAATATCAAATTCAAATGAAATCCTATTCTGCCCAAACCAGTTTTTGGTGACAAGTAATATTGCATTGTAATATTTGGGTCAAGTCCCACATTTTATAAAAGAGCAAGTGTGGCCTAACAAATAACAAAACAGGATAGAAAACAAGAGAGAAATAGAAACAGAAAAATAAAAAGAAAAGAGGCACTGGGCACTGGGCCTAAGTGCACAGTGCCCCGAAACCGGCCCAACAGGCCCACCCCACTCTCTCTCCCTTGCGCTGTCACTCTCCCCGTGGCTGCGCCGGCGCGCACCGGCCGCAGCTCGACACGGCGACGGCACCGACGCCACCGACGCGCTAGGGGGATAAGGCCGAAGCCGTCCATCCCCCTGGACCTCCTCGCTCACTTCTCCCCTCTCCCCTCGCCCTCTCCTCCCTTTTCCCATCGGCGCCCGATGCGGTCGCCGCCGTGCCTCGCCCGTCACCGCGGCCACAGCTGCCGTCTCGCTCCGCCGACTTGTCGAGGAGCTCCGCCGTCGTCTTCCCCGTCAAACGGTGCACTCCGCTAGAGCTAGCGACCGCCGCAGCTGCCGAACCGACCTCGACTGCATCTCCGGCCACCGAACGCCGTCGTTGTCTCCGGCGAGCCTCTACTGATACTAATCCTCGAGGGCCTGCGTGCGTGCCGCTAGGTGAGCATGCTTCCCTCCCCTGCCCTCTAGGACCTCTAAACCGCGCCGTAGCCAGCTCGTCGTCGAACCCGAGCTCCGGTCGCCGCAGATCGCTTCGCTGCCGTGGCCATGGGCCCTGTCGTGCTCGCCTGAGCACGGCATACAGCTCCTGGTGCTCCCAGGAGCCCAACGAGCTCGAGCCCGTACCTCCCCGTGCCCCCTAGCTCCATCTCCGTCGTTGCCCGAGCTCCGGCGTCCGCTTCACCGCTCGCCACCGCCGTCTCCGGTCGAGCCGCCGCCACAGAACGATGCGCCGCAAATTTGGGTCGCCGGAGTAACTCCGGTGGCCGTCGCCGACTTGGCATGACAGGTGGGACCCCTGGGTCACTGACTGTGGGCCCGAGGGGCCCAGTTGACTGAGTTGACTCAGTCAACTTTGCTGACTGGGCACTCTATGTCTATGACATGTGGGCCCCCTTTTGCAAATTAGTTTAATTAAAATGTTTTATAAATTAAAACTAATTAGATAACCTAATCACTCACTGACAGGCTGGGCCCACTCCACTAGTTAACCCATTTAGTTAGCTTAATCCACAGTTAGGATAACAGAGACTGACATGTGGGACCCACATGTCAGGTTTGACCTGGTCAGCCGACCAGTGACCTGCTGATGTCAGCATTGCATCATGCTGACGTCATATTTCCTTTTCTGTTAAATTAGATAATTTCAGAAAATGATTAAATCTTTAAAAATTCATAACTTTTAAACCGTAGCTCGGATCGAAAAACTTAAAACATGAAATTTGATCAGAATGACGAGACGAATCTAATTGTGTCGTCTGCTTCGATGCTGGAACCCCCTACATAGGTGAACCTGCAACTTCGAGGCCATATCCGGTAGATGAATAGTGCATATTCACCGGATAATAAATCCAACTTAAATTCTAAAGAAACTAAAAATGACTTAGACATACTTTAGGCAACCCAGCACTGCATCCTAGGCATGACATACCCTGTGTTGCATCGATTGCTATGTATTCATATGTTTCCTCTCCCCTCTTCTCTCTCGGTAGACCCCGACGTCGACGTAGCTCCCGAGACCGACGTAGCTCAGGAGCCCGACGACGCAGTTGACGATCTTGCCTTTGCCGCCGAGCAACCAGGCAAGCACCCCCCTTTTGAGCATTCTGATATCACCTACTCTCTTCCCTCTTATGCTTGCATTAGAAGTTACTGCTGCTGCTGTTATCCTATTTCTGCTGCATAGCCTGTTTATTGTAACCTACTATTGTTACCTGCCTGCTTATCCTAAACTGTTTAGTATAGGTTGGGTAGAGAACCATCAGAGACCCCACTGTATCCCAACTGCCCCGCTGGATTAACAGAAGACTCGAGCAACGGGATCGAAGACCAGGCCCCGGCACCGCACGTCACTTTTCCTTAGTTGCTCGACACTACTGGGTTACTATCGAGTGCCGAGGGTGATACCTCGTCAGCACGTCTGATGATAACCTTGTAGGTTAGTTAATCGGGCGTGGTCAGCGAGGGTGATTCCTCCTACACCACCCCCGATAACGACACCGTCGCGCAACTACTCAAGAGTGGACCTCGAGGGTGATTCCTCCTCCATTCACCTTGATGTTTACGTCAGATGGGAGTCCAATGAGGGTGATGCCTCGGATTCCTTCTTGATATGGTAGCCACACGGATGCCTTTACATTATTGTTGATACTGTTTATTCTGGATAAAGACGGGTCGGCCCTGAGGGGTACCCGCACGGGATTATGATGAGAGTGATATGGAGTCGGGTGGACCTGGATGGTGCCCGAGAGCTGAACACGAGGCGTGGCCGGGCATTCCTAGCCCTTGCCGCAAGTCCTCGAGACGGGGCGACGGGGTCACATCCTTCATGAGTCTCTGCTCGTTACCGCACTACCAACACACTAACGGTTTGGATATTTGATCCGAGGGGCCTCTGGCCTGATAGCACTAACCATCACGTGGGCATAGTATGGGCGTTCTGCGTCGTATACATCAGCCGAAGCTTAATAGACGTCAGCAAGGAACGGCGCGTGCTGAATTGGACTAGTTAAGCCCGCGTTTGTATTAAGGGGGCTAGGTCTGCTTTCAGCCGCCCTCGCAACGCACAGGAGTTCCCGGGGCGAAGGCCCAAGACCCCTGGGCGCATAGGTTTAGTCCGGCGTGCTGACCTCTCTGTTAAGTATTTGGTCGAGTTGCGGCGTATCGTTTGGCCGAGGCCGGGCATGACCTAGAAAAGTGTGTCCAACCGGAGTTAATCGAGCGTGGTGGGTAAGTTGGTGCACCCCTGCAGGGAAGAAACAATATATCGATAGCATGTCCTACGGTAACGGACAATCGGAGTTGTATCCCGATCGGTACAACTAGAACTGGACACTTGAGATGATACTGGATAGTATGGCTCTGGGATTGCTTTCTCGCAAGGAGTCGAGGAAGAATCTCTGGGCGAGGTTGATGACATTGCTACTACTTTACATTATGTTGTTCTGCACTCTTCTAATGCTGCAAGACTGATGAAGATGCATGAAGAAGCTAGTCTTCGATAGGACTAGGCTTTCCTCTCTATTCTGGCATTTCTGCAGCCCAGTCCACATATATAGCCACCCTTTGAAAATGTTGCATATGTAGTGTAGATCCTTGCTTGCTGAGTACTTCAGATGAGTACTCACGTTTGCTTTACTTTCTTTTTCTCCCCATCTCCAATTGTCGCCGCCAGATGACGTAGCCCCTGAGATAGCTGCCCCTGTCGACGACTACGGCTACTACTACTACCCTCCAGGCGAGTACTACTACGAGGAGCCGACAGACGACCAGGAGTAGGATTCGGAGGGTCCTAGGCAGGAGGCCTACGCCTTTCGATCGTAGTATTTTATTTTGCCCCGCCATTCTAATGGTCTATCTCTGTTTCTGTAATATATCTGTACTCAGATATCTGATGCTTCCGCTGACGCTTGTATGCCATCGAGCTATATATTCGAGCCCTCGAGGCCCTGGCTTGTAATATAAAGCTTGTATGACTTTGTTTATGTTTTAGAGTTGTGTTGTGATATCTTCAAGTGAGTTCTTAGGCTTGATCGTGTGCATTTGCGTGTATGATTAGTGCACGATTAAGCCGGGGTCGTCACATAAAGGGGCTGCGCCAGGAGCGAGGATATTTAGTCCCGATTCGTGTCTGGAACCGGGACTAAAGGGGTCAGACGAACCGGGACTGTTGCCTGCCGAGGCCCGGCCGGCGTCCTGGCTTCACGAACCGGGACTGATGCACCCATTAGTCCCGGTTCGTAACACGACCGGGACTAATGCACTTATCTGGCCTGGACCAAAGCCTTGTTTTCTACTAGTGTACTAGTATATGATACTACTCTCTTCATACCGATGCATAAGTCATTTATTGTCATAGTGCATAGTATTATCATAGATGATGTTATTTATTGTCATGCATGGCACATACTAGTAGCATAACATTTATTATGATACGGTATCTACCTATGTTACTTTAACTCTCTCTCTTCTTTTATTATCCGCCACGTGTTTACTAGTCCCGAGATACCACCACTATGGCCAGCCTTAGGCTAGTCATAGTGGGAGTAACTTGGCTAGTAACATAGTGCAGTCCAGGACAAATTTGCTTATATGGCATGTATTTAATGAGAAGAGATGTGTTTCGAGTAACATAATATGTTACTATAACATAGCGTTTCCCAAGAGAAGATGAGTCTACAAGTTAATAAATGAAGCCATCTAGACACTAATACTATTTTACTTTGCACTATGGAGGTTGTAACTTAGACTAGTGTCATATGCATGACACTAGTATAAGGCTGGTTGTAATGGGGAGTATCATATACTAGTATCATGCATATGATACTAGTGTATGATACTACCTCCCTAATGTATAGTATCATATATTAGTATCATGTAGTACTTTATTTATTGCCATGCATGACACATATTAGCATAACATTTATTATGATACGGTATCATGATATGATACTCAATGCTCTCTTTCTTCATCTAATTCTATGATACCTCATCAAAATTATCTAGTTGGCATGCATGATACTACCATTACAACCAGCCTAAGTTACTCCCCACTATCACCAGCCTTAGGCCGGTTGGTGTTAACTGCCTTGGTCAGCCAAGGCCAGTCAGTGATGAAGTTATTTGGTCATGTGGTAGTGTTGTTGAGGGGGGAGATTATGTCTAAGCAATGATCCCGGGTTGACTAGCTCAAAGCTGGTGACTAAAACACTGTGTTTTTCACTTGCCTGCCAGTACCTAAATTTTCTACTCTGCATCAAGGTTGTCTAACATTTCAATGGGTCCTTATTTAAGGCTCACGGTTTGGCTGACCTCAATGTCGTATAAAATGTGGTTCCTTCCAGAGTTTCAGATGCTATCAATGATCGTTGTGTTGGGATTTTGAGGAAGTCGAGATTCAAAAAGTTATATTTTCAGTGGGCCCCTCTTTAGGTGTGGATGGCTTCACAACATATTTTTAAACATTGTACATTAATTAAATAAGATATTCTTCTCAAAAAATTAAATATGATATCACTAATGTTGTTCTGAGTTTCCTCAATGGGAATAATCTGCCACTTATAATTAACATATTTGTTATAGCTCTCGTATCCAAGGTAAATTCACTGCAGAAAATTTCACAGTTTCGCCCTATTGCACTCTGCAATGTGATTTCTGAGAAAATCATTCTCATATTGCCGCTAATGACTAGTGAATGTGAGAGATCGCGAAATCCTTTTTAATGTGTTTCTGTAGGAAAAGGGCCCGATCATTAAAATATATCATCACAAGGAAGGAAATATGAAATATGGTGGAAGAGGAAAATCAATTGGAGACACACCACACTCAAGAGAGCGCAAGACGGCGCGGTACGAGCGCACGTGCTCGTACCACACGCCATCGACTCCATATGATCCACGTGATCAACAATTATAAAGGGGTCAACGTCGGATCAACAGGGAGAGCAACATTCGCGAAACAAAGCACCAGAACCCATCTTCCAACCCTAGTTGTCGCCATTCCCATCTCACCTCCATAGCCGCCACCACCATCATCGCTGTAGCAATCCTCTCCAAGTTAGTCGTACTCGTAATCGATGTATCACATCAACTATTGTAATACATATTATCAATCAATCATTCATCTTTATGTCTTATTCAGTGAGTTCATCTTGCGATCAGATCGCCATTTATGAGTAATTTCGTAAGGCAATGGGTTGAGTCAAGGCCTTGCAACCCGATGTTTCTGTGCAAGGGATCGCTGGAATGACTTTGTGTATTTGATGTTCTTTGTACGTGTCTGATTGCAATAGAATTTTCTCTTGTCTTCTTCTCGATCTAAGGCCCTGCAGGTACCCGTGATCCCGTAGATCAATCCAGGAGCACTTGGAACGCTATCCCAAACAGTAGTGGGAGAAGGGGTTAGTACGGTGGCGGAAAGCTATTCCTTGGGGATGAATGATGTGTAGACATTAAACACCCAATGCTTTTGTCTGAATGTTTACTTTTAATAACCGAGGTAACACCGTGTGATGGTAAGGGCCTACGGTTGGACAACCGACTCTTGATATAGGCCGCGCACCGGTCAAGAGCTACTTTGGACACATCCACCACAATCATCGAGTCGCAAACACATCATAGCTGTTGTCTTCAAGAGCACCGTTTATTATCATAAGATCCCGAGCACAAATATAAGGTTGTGAGAGTAAGACCACATACCCATACCCGTTTTAATACTAGTGTTTACACACAAAAAGGTTGTTAAAGGTCCGGTCAAAAACTGGAATTTAACCTGTTACCAATAATTTGTCAGAGCCTTTGTCGTAGTGCACATCCTGTCGTGGGTTCGATAACTCAGAGTAACTCCTTGGGGAAAAGGTACGGGAACCTTCTGCTATCCAAACCGAATCTGAGTCCCGTTTCAATAAGTCAGGGCCCTCCATGGGGATAAGGTTTTGGTAGAGCAGTTTTCTCGGCGCTGGAATTCTAAGTCCCGCTGCGATCACAATTGATTCTTATAGTTCTGCCATCGGCACAATTCCGTAAAAATTAGGTCGGTTCACCAACTTCTCGTCCAAGCAACTCAAATAAAATTGTGATTTTCTCGGTTCCGCAAGGTCGGTTAAATATTCTGTACTTTTGGTCCTGATAAATTCATGAATAGCCCCAAAATACTAGAAAACAGAAACTGCCTTTGGCACTAAGTCCAATAAAAATAATATAATAGTGTACCAAACCGTATATATTTGATGTGAATATAGCAAAAATACTTTAGTAATTATAGATACGCTGGAGACATATCAATTATACAGTCTTGTTTTCAAAATTATTCCTACTACAAACTGAACTACATTTTAACCAGGGATACTAATATTCCCCACTAATCTATTCTAACTAACTAGAGGTGTCAGTGTCGCTTGCGACGCACACTTCCTCCTCAGCACGGGTGGCATCCACCTCGCGATTGACAAGCTAGAGGTGTGTTTGGTCGTGTTGTTGCCGCTTGTTGCCTTGTTCCACGCCGACGTGGTCCACCGATGCATCGATTTATAAGCGAAAGCCCCACCGGACAAGCTCAACATGGAATTCGGTGGCACGCAGGCGAGCTGCCCTGACAACCTTAGGGTGATTTGCCGGGCACGGGCCTCCACATAGTCCACCCAGTCGTCGGCCCTCTGTTCCGCATCCTTCTCCACGCCGGCACTCCAACAATTCATCTTCGTCCGACATGTCTAGCTGCTGTTGGAAATTTAGCTTCTCCGTCTGCCCTTTGGCGAGAAACCGAAGACTTGCTCGTCTGTTGCGTCTGGACACATGTAGGGGCATGGCGGATGTTGTGAGGGGCAAGAAGCCGAGAACAAGCAACGAACGGCGTCAAGGAGGTTAGGGTTTTTGTGAGAAGAGAGTTGGTGAAGGTGCCTATGGAGCACGCAGGGGAGCCAAAGTAAGGGCGGTCGGCATGTCGAGCTACACATAGTATGAAACGCGATGGTATAGTCGTGGGAATTCAATGCATGAGTGTGCATGCACGTCTACAAGCACCGGCCTCCGTGGCATGCAAATCCGGCAAAACTAAAATTATAGCTATTTTATCACATCAAATGCGTCTTCTCGCCGGTGCGGTTGACGTGGTGAAGTGGTGGGTCCCATAAAAAATTCAAGAGCAAGGAAGAGTATTTTGTTTCCGTTCGCCCTACCATGGCATATGAAATGGACGAAGGAAGAAATTTAGCAACAAGTTTCTCACCATACCCGTTATCTCAAGTTTCTATCAAACGAATCCATTGACACAAGCTGAAGTAGATGACAACCTGACGGGAACTAACAAAGACGGCATTGAGTGGCATGGATCTAATTTCTTCAAGCATTAGTGGCAAAGAGCGTAATACACAAGTTTGAGTGTCAGAACTCGAATATGCAACTTCGAAAGTGGCAAGGACTGTCTTTTTCACATTAAACGCTTTTCATTAATGCCTTGTAGCTAGACATACGGTTTCTAGATAGCTTCAAGTTTTCTCATCGTTGTCTCGCAAAGAATAAGTGGCTCTCGTAATAGTTTCATAAGGCAATTTCATTTTCCTTCTTGGAAAATGTTCCATCCCTTTCCAAAGTAGTTTTTCCACAAGTATGTGGGCGTGTCCAGCTTACCGCGGTGGTTAGCCTGTAGGAGGTGCGTGCTTCCTTGCGTTTTGTGTTTGCCACCTTGTACCTACATGACCAAAGTGTACTTGTACACAGTTCAACCACATCCTAAACATTTCTCTCACCCATTTTCATCCCCTCCTCCCTTGTCCCCTCCCCACAAAGATAGCTCCCCCTCCCACTGGTGCCTCACCTCCGCAACAAATGTTTCAGTAACATCATAGTGTGACAATAAATTACAGAAAGATGTTCTCTTTATCTCTGGTTTCGTCGACTAGTGCAGTTTCAGGATCTCGGTCCGATGTAGCATAAGCTTCAGCCGGATGCAGTAGCCGCCTAGAAGACGTCGGGGTTACGGTGCCCAGATATGCCACTCCGTTGATCCGACTGCGCGAGATGCAACGACAGCACATAGTTCCTATCCTGCAACCAAATGCAACGCATAGAGCTGATGAGCAAAGCAAAGCCTGTAGTGGAGATGATACGCGGATTAAGGCGATATGTTTTCGACGAGTTTCGCATACCTCTAGCGCCTTGATCTGCTGCTGGTACTTGTCGACAATCTCCTTGAACTGGGACCGTTCCTCCTGGTAGTCCTTGAGCCGGTTGTGCTGGATAAGAAAGGCCTTCTTCAGGACGCCGTTCTGGTGAAGCAGGCCTCCCAGCATCTGCTTCAGTATCTTGTGCTCCTGGATGGATCGAGCAAAGCATAACCAGCCACACAGGTGAGCACATTGGTATTTCCAGAACAAGATCCCACAAGTAACATTTGATTTAGCAGTATCATGCATCAATTGGTGTCTTATGGTTGTGATTTACTGTCAATGTCTGAACTTGGACTACCAAAACATGTCATAATTATAAATAGAGGGTGTATCATGCAACAGTGGATGCATCAGTAATCGGTTACCTCACGCATTTTCTGCTTTTCATCAGGAGTATTGCAGTCTGCGGCAGATTTGTCGAACAATTCAAGTATCCTGAAGGCTCGATTCTTGGCGTCGATCAAATCTGAAGCGGCCGACATCTCCTTGACAATTAGCTCCGCCCAGTCAGTGCCGTTTGTCGGAGCATTCATCTCCGCCACATCAGATGCCACTGCAATTACCAATCATCGACATATGAACAACTTGAGTTAGACAAAGAAACGGCTTTAATTTTGAGCAATATTTCTACTGTCGTTCAGCCATACCTCCAGATGAGGTCGCATCAGCATTGGTCGGTGCTGAACCCGACACCAAATAATCCTTGAAGCCTCTGATTGCAGCATCCAAGACATTTCCCGACGCTTCGAAATAGCCTCGAAGAAGCTAAAAAAATCCCCAAAATAATCCATTAGATGCCTACAGAGCAATAGTGTATGACATGAACCAATGTTATGTCAGGATCCAAGACAACCTTGGTCTAGATGTTGTCCACCAGACAACTTTGATACACATGCTATTGTTTCTTAGTTCAGCCATTTTTTTCCTGAATACTTATTTCAGCCATCATCTCTGAAAATCCAAAGTAGCGGTCAATCTGTTGAGGCGAAAGCGTGTAGTGGTCAAATGATCCCACAAAAACAGAGGAATAATCCTCAGGGATCATTCATGTCCTCCTTCCGCGTGAGAAATCGCTGTGGATGATTCTTCCAAATTACATCGCTTATAGCCGACTGCAGGAACGCGATACCATCGAAGAGCTCTCAGCTGGATTTCACACTGGGGCGCATCGGCTGCTGCCGCCCCCACTTCCAGAGCCTGTTTAGGCTTGCATTTTATTTTTATTTTTCTTGGACTTGATGTTGAGTTGAGCTGGTGCCCCCAGCACCTACTCCCTTTTGTTTTCTTTAATTTTGTGTTTTCAGCTAGACTTTCAGCAGACATGTTCGGTCTGGATGTTGTTTGGTGTTGTGCTTTACCTATAAAGCAGGGTGAGAACCTCTTTCTCTTTCGGTCTCATCTCTACTTGCAGTTTTACCTTTCGGTCACATATGCATCAGATTCTAGAAAAATTGTTTTGGTTTTGGTCAGTGTTTTGAGCTGTTTGTTGAAATCTAAGGGACTTGGATTCATCTTCAACCTCCAGCCCAAACCCTAAACCAGCAAGTTCCCATCCACCCCGCCCCCCTCTGACGCCGATGCCGCGGGCGAGGTCTTGGCCAGACCTCAGCGGCCGGTCGTGGCATCCTCAGCTAGAGCACGAGTGCTGCCTAATCTCAGGGTGTCAAAACGAAAAAGCCCATCCGAACCAGCGAACTCACTTCGTCTCCTTCGGCTGCAAGCCCGTCGTTTATGCCTTGGATGGGGTCCTTACAAGCCCTCGCCGGCGACGCCACAGCCTGCTGCGATGTCCCCGTCTTGAGCTCAGGGTTGTGCTGCTCTCTTAATAGGAAATTGACCGATCCAAACAAAATTTTCAGTTGCCCTAGGAATAGCATACCCATTTACCTTGATGAACTCTACTACTCCTCTGTTTTTATGTACTCTACATATTAGCTTTGTCTTAAGGCAGACATTGTAAACTTTGATCAAGTTTATAGAAAACTTTGTTTGCATTTACAGTACCAAATTAATACCATTGGGATCATCATCAAATATATTTTCACATTCATATATACTTTTTAATGCAAATGTCCATGTAGTTTCATATAAACTTGGTTAAACTCTATAAAGTTTGACTTTTGTAAAAGATATTATGTAGAGTAAATAAAAAAACAGAGGAAGTATGATTTATCTAGTTCCTCAAAAGGGGATATGGATAAACTAGGCAGGGGCCTGCCTTCCCTTTCCAGACCTTTAAAACAATGGTTTTGCTAATTGTCATGTACCTGAAAACGTGAATCGCATCAGTCAATTTAATTTTTCGTGTCAGCTCCGAGGTCGAAGACAGCGGCGCTAGGGCGAGAGTAGCAAGGTCCGGGGATGCCGGTGAGGCTCTAGACGGGAACGGTCCGTAGCCGGAGCCATGTCGTCTCAGCCGGAGGCGAGTCCAAGGTTGACAATTTGGATTGGCGCAAGCACGCCGGAAAAGCCAACTGCTCTACTGGGGAGGCTTAAGGCCCTGTTTGGTTACAGGGACTAGACTAGAAAAAGTCTCTTTTAGTCCCTATGTAACCAAACAGGAGGAAAGGCTCTACCGAAGGGTTTTTTTTTCTTTAGTCCCTGACTAAACAAAAAAGTCTAGTCCTTGCAACCAAACACCCCATAAGAGGGATGGCCGAGGGTGATGGTGGGCAGGGTGGAACAGCGAGGCAATCGGGCCGGCCGGCCGTGGTGGCAGCAAGCGGCCCGGCCTGCAGTGGATCGAGCGACAGAGGATTGGAAGTCGAAGGCAACAGTTGCAACGTGATCATGTCCGTTGGATGGTGATCTGATGGTTGAAATTTTTTACTGACGCTAATTTTATTTTAATTAGCTCATGAATAGGCGCTCTCTGAAAACAAGTTTGGATCAGGATTTTCTTTTTTCCCTCAGAAAAAAGTTTGCATCAGGATTCAACTGTTTTCGGCTGGTTCGCGAGGCGATTTTGTGATCAGTTTTCTCGGTGTTGTGGTCAATCCGATGGGTAGGTGCTACGGTTGTACTACATGATCTTAAGAATCAGCAGAAGTAAAAGCAAGAGACTATAGGGCGCGGCGACCAAGGTACGTACCTGCGGATCGGCGCCGGGGAAGATGAGCTGGAGCGCGTCGACGGGGTCGAAGTCCATGCTGACCCCGAGCTCCGCCACGTCGGCGGCGGCGGACGGCGAGCATCGGCCCCTCTTCGTGTTCAACGGCGGGAGCGCCGCGATGGGGTCCTCCATGAAGGCCTCCGGCCCGCGCTTCCGGCAGCCGGCCACTTTCGCCGTCATGCTTGCTTGCTTCGGCCGGCGAGGTCTGGAAGAGAGATGCAGGGAGGAGTGGCGAACTGTGCGGTGGATCGATGCCTGCCTGGTGGGGCTGGGCGGGGTCGTGTTTATATGTAATCAGACGACGGCGGTTTGGTGGGGGCAGAAAGGAAGCCTTGGAGGACACGGCCGTGGACCGTGGTGCCGTGCGATTGGTAGCTAGCCCGATAGCGACCGTCCGATTACGTGCCCACGGAATTTTGCCCAGAAAAATGTGTGAATCTCAAATGAAAACAGAATCTAAAAAAAACTAGGACAATTTGAAATTTCTGAAATTTTGGGGGTTCGAACTTGGCCGACCATTCTACTCACGTGTGAAATTTCACAAATTGTTGACATCGGTTGTATTTTTAGTGAAAGAAAATACAGTTGAGACCTTACAATCGATTTTGTCATATTTGCTCAGATTATTACATAGTATGTTATTTCTTCATGAAATTCATGCGCGAGTATACCGGTCCACTATGTATGTTAAACAAAAGATTTTTGTTTTGTTTTTTCTAATATGTTTCTTCTCAATTTTCGTTCTGATGGGTGTGCGTGGAACCATGTTCCAAGAATTCTTGTCCAGATCTCAAATTTGAACTTTGTTTTTAGATTTGAGCACTTCAAGTTTCATGCATAAAATAATTTTGTTAAAATACATTTTCTTTTTGCATAAACCATAATTCCTACTTTTTTTTGACACTCGACCATAGTTTCTACCTATCTAGCAGAAGTAAAAGCAAGAGACGAGAGATAGGGCGCAGCGGCCAAGCTACGTACCAGCGGGTCGGCGCCGGGGAAGATGAGCTAGAGCGCCTCGACGGGGTCAAAGTCCATGCTGACCCCGAGTTCCGCCACGTCGGTGGCGGCAGACGGCGAGCATCGGCCCCTCTTCGTGTTCAACGGCGGGAGCGCCGCGAAGGGGTCCTCCATGAAGGCCTCCGGCCCGCGCTTCCGGCAGCCGGCCACTTTCGCCGTCATGCTTGCCGGCTTCGGCCGGCGAGGTGTGGAAGAGAGTCCACTTTCCCCCTCCCCTCCCCTCGCGTCGCCTCCCCTGAGGCGACTCGAGGGCGAACCCTAGATCGCCTCCGCGCTCCCCCCTCTCCTCTCCCTCCGCCGCCGCCTGAGGTGCTCGCCGGCTCGGCCGCGCGACACCTATGAAGGGGGCGGCGGGGATCTGGCGGCTCCGTCTTCGCGGAGGGCCCCGGCGTTCGGAGCGGCGGCTCCGATGGGTGGTGCCCGGCGTGGCCGGTGCGGCGGGCTGCGCCGGCGGGTGCTGATGGGCTGCCTCCCTGGCCGTGCGGGCGGCTGGGGGGGGGGGGGGGGTGTGGCGGGCGCTGGCGTTGCGGCGCCCCCACGTGGGTGGCTCTGCCCTCCTGGAGAAGCTCCATCCCCGGCCTCGATCTGCTCCGATCTGCGCTTGCTTCAGCCCCTGGTGGCTTCGGTCGTCATCATGGGGGCCTGGACGGACGGATCTGGTGGTTGGGCATGATTCCGGGGGAAACCCCTAGCCGGCGCGGCGGCCTCACCAAAGGCGATGTCTTTGGGCGCCGTGTTCCTTCTTGGAGGCTTTGGTGTGGTACTCCCCTCCTACCCTTCCTCGACCACAGGTGAAGACCTGCCATCCCCTTGCTTGGACGACGGCGGCATCCGGTGTCGAGCTCCTTCTTGAAGGCGTCTTCCGGGGACGTGTAGGGTGGAGCTGCTGGTGGCGTGGTGACGGTGTGAGGCGGCCTGGTATTCTTTGTGGCTGCCGCCGTGGTCTCGGTTGCGGTGCTCCAATCCCTGACCACTGCGTGGCATTGCCCCTTTCGGCCTTCTCCATGGATCTTCGCCTTCGTTCGACGACTCGCGGCCGACGTCATGTCCTGCGGCTTCCGGCGACGGTGCTTTTTGGTCGGTTTCCGGTGCGTGTGGGTCTGCCTCTGCTGTTTCCCTCTGGTGGCTCGGCACCCTGGTCTGGGTTCATGTGGAACCACTCTGTCGGCCGCCGGTGCGGCTCCCGTCGAGCCCGGGTGAAAGGGTTGTGGCCCTTTGCGGTGGCAGGGACAGATCTTGTGATGCTCTTGTCTGCCCGTGCGGTTGCAGTCAGCGGCACGATGCAAGCCCGGAGTTGCCGTCCTCCTGTAGCCTTAGTTTGGTTTGCTTGTTTGACATTGCGGTGGTCGTTGGCAACATTGTTTGTTGTTGCCTTTGAGCCGTTCCTCTTAGCACTATGTATCTCTGCTCCGCTTTGTTTCCTTTTCTTTGTAATGTGGTTTGTGTAATCCTGGCCGGTTGATGGCTTTGTTAATTCAAAGCCGGGCTAGGTTCGAGCCCTTTTTCGGGCTCGGCCGATGCCTTTTCTCTAAAAAGGTGTGGAAGAGAGATGCAGGGAGGAGTGGCGAACTGTGTGGTGGATCAATGGTGCGGGTGGATCGTGTTTATAGTATGAATTCAGACGACGGCGGTTTGGTGGGGGCAGGAAGAGGGGAGGGAGAAGCCTTGGAGGACACGGCCGTGGTGCCGTGCGATCGGACGCCGGCCCGATAGCGACCGTTCGATTACGTACCCAGGGGATTTTGCTCGGAACAATGTGTAAATCTCAGATTAAAATATCACGGTAAACATGGTTCCACGCGCTTACTCACGTGAACAGAAAATGCGGTAACAAAAAAAAATATTATGACAATTTACAAATTTCTGAATTTTAGGGTTCAAACATGGACAACCATTCTAATCACGGGTGAAGTTTCATAAATTATTGGCACCCGTTGTATTTTTAGTGAAGAAAATACAATCGAGACCTTACAATCAATTTCGTCATTTTTGCTCGGATTATTACAAATGTCAGGTCATCGTGAAATCATGCGTCGAGTATACCGGTCTACTATGTATGTTAAAACACAAGATTTTGCTATGTTTTTTCTAAAAAAATATTCGATTTTCGTTCTAATGGGTGTGTGTGGAACCTTGTTCCAAGAATTCTTGTCCAGATCTCAAATCTGAACTTTGTTTATATATTTGAGCACTTGAAGTTTCGTGCATAAAATAATTGAATTAAAATACATTTTATTTTGGCATAAACCATAATTCATACCTTTTTTGACACTTGACCATAATTTCTACGGAATCAATAAGTCCCGAACGTGTCACGTTTTCTCTTCTCACCCTGAACGCACTGATTGTCGTTGGTTTGTGCGCACGAATCTCTGCGTATTTTTGTTCCACGTCAGCGTGTGAAACCGTTCGGGATTTTCTTCGTTCCTCGCGAACAAAGAGTCAGCCTTATCCTTCCCTCTCCCTCGGCCCCGCACCCCACTCTTCTTCTAACTCATTCCCTCCAGCACTCTCTCCTGTCGGCGAGTGTTCCGGCGAGCAGCGGCGGAAGCGCGAAGAACGCGAGCAAATCTGCAGCGTGGGGCGAGCGTGCGGCATGATGGGCTCCGGGGAGGCGCGATACCTGGGGCGACGAGCATGGCTCGATGTGTGGGGGAGGGGGCGGGGAGGAGGGCAGCGGCTGCCGACGAGCGCGGCGGCGCCACTCCAGGATTCGAGGTGTGGCGGCCGTGGAGGAGGGCAGCAGCTGCCGACGGTCATGACAGCGCCGCTCCATGGGATGATGTGCGGCGGCCATGGAGGGGGGTATCGGCTGCCGACGCTCGTGTCGTTCCGCTCCAGGGCTCAATGTGCGGTGGCCGGGGAGAGGGGCAGCGGCCGCTGACCATCGCGGCGGCGCCGCTCGCGCGCCAGTCCCGGACGGGACAACAAGTGCTCGGAGGACGAGCGGCCGCGCCCGCATCACCTTCGTTGTGGCGCTGCCACGAAGGCCGCGGTGGCGGCGAGCAGAAGCGGTGCTGCAGGCCAAGACACCCAACATGGGCGCCGACAGGGAGGCTGCTGTCGCGGCCGTGCGCACTAGCTCGGAGCTCTGGTGTCGTTTTCTACAGGCACATCTTTTTGTGCATTTTTCAGTATGCATTTGGACATGGCAATTTTGTGTGGAAGACGGTAATTTAGATAGTTGAAATTTTGGTATGCAATCATATTTAGATAGTTCATTTCCACATGGCAATTTTTGTTGTTCATTTGTGTGCAATCTGTGGGACACGAGCCCCCTAGGGAGTTTTTGTGTCATGGAAGCATGAAGATGTGTAGTAGTATAAACAGCAGTGGTGAATCCACTTTTTCACATGGCAATTATTTGATGTGTTCAATGTGTGTGCAAGCTGTGGAAGATAAATCTCTTAGGATTTTCATCTATCATGGCAATTTAAGTTCATTTATGGATAACTAGATGATACCCCGCGCGTTGCTGTGGGATTTTGTAGAAGATAATTGGTGCATTGACAAATATTTAAACAATGATGAAATGATAAATTATTTTAACTGAACCATCAAGATTTCAGATAGAATTTCACTCAAAAATTTGACATGGCATTTACTTATGTTTGTACCATTTTGCACACGTCACTGGAACTGGAACATATATACTACGTTTAGGTAGAAAGGATGTGCAGCTCGTAGGTTCTTGCATGCATCTTGACGATGTCCTGCACGTTGTTGAAAAACAACATTTTTCTTGCAACTTTATTATGATGCTTGCATGCATCTTAATGATGTTATGTTTCCCTTGCCTGGCCTGATTGCACAATAATATCTTTGTTGGTGGTTTCGCCTTCTGTAAGTTGAATGCTCCTTTTATCTAAAGAGTACCTGTGAAAAATGGTCATTCAAATTTCATGTTCAATCTGAACCGATTGAGTTAGTTATATTGAGAATTTTAAAACTATTACATATTTTGTTTTTTCTCGATGACCATAGCCGCAGGTTGGCAAGAGGGAGGTGTAATGTTGTTTGACTCCTTTGGTCCGTCGATGATCGCACTGTAAATAGCAAAAGTTGGGTCCTCAATGTTTAGATAGAGCTTGTAACTTCTAATTTGTGATTGATGGCAAACCTTTTGATACTTTAAGATGGATGGATCATCTTTTCTTTGCTTGGATATCGCTGGAAGTACTTCATGGTTAAGGTTCATATTTTATAGGTAATATATTGTTGAAATTAGGAAAAAGAAGATACTCTTTGCATTAATAGAAACTGTCTAACCTTTGCAGATGGCAACATTGGCACATTGTGAACTGAGAAGCTTTTCTTTGTGACATAACATTTGGAGAACCTAGATACTGAATGAATCTCCATTCTCTTCGGCAAGCGCCAAACAACCTCAATTGGTGAAATATAGCAACATTCTAGATGATTACCTATTTCATTGACTGGTTCACTTGATGAATCAGATGATCCAGCATTACACTCCATTTTTTATCTGGCAAAATCAAAACATTTCTTAAAATACTTGAAAATGTATTTATACATACCATCAGTGGACATTGTGAGGAACAACAAATCAAATATTAATGTCAACTCCATTTTTATTACATGTTGTGCTTGGTCATATAAGTCTTTAGGGTAGTTTTTTGTACTGTCCTAACTAACCTCTATTCCAACCAGGATGCCTCGAAGCAGATTTCAGCCAATATATTGAACAAATATATTGCACGAAATAATCTAGACGAAGAAATTTGTATGGTATGTACTATGTAATATGCACGAAAACAAACAGAATGTGCATATGCTCATTAAGTGTAAATAATCAAATTCAGCGGTGAGTGCGCGCATACCGATGCGAACTGCAAGAGACCTATGTAACAACGAATCCCATCCAAGCAGCAAGGGATCTATGAACCATAACGTCAAGCACCTTCCAGTCCCGAGTGTAATCTGAGAAATTCAGAAACATAAGATCACGTCTATCCTAAACGAAAAGAGATATATGTTGCATTGCTTGTAATTGAGACCATATATAATCATATAACAAAATTGACTTGCCCATCGCATAAGAAAATTGAGACCTTCCTGTTTTCAAATAGAAGGAAGGTGCACAATTATAAATGCTCAAAAGTTGTAAATCCATAATAAACTACCATACGAAAAATACCAATAGCTAGCCAGCAAGAACAATCGGAATATGAGAGAAGCATGTATAAATAATTAAATAGAGAGATAAGTGCTTGTGTACCAATATGAGAAGCAGGAGACGTGTGGAGGAGTGAATCCTATCCGAGAAGCAACATATCTATGACACAAAAATTCAAGCACCTTTCGATCTCGACTGCAATCTGAGAAATTCAGAAGTACAAACCTGAGGATAGGAAAAATTAGGGGCGGCTGGAGTGTGCAGCTAGCAGGGCAGGACCGGTTGAGTAGGCGTGGGTGGTGGATGACGATGGTAGTACAGAGGGGCTTATAAACCCACTTTTCCCACAATTGTAGGGTAATAGAGGGTGAGATGATGCGCGGGGGGGGGGGGGGGGGGGGGGGGGGGTGGGGGGGGGGGGGGGGGGGTGGGGGGGGGGGGGGGGGGGGGGGGTGGGGTGGGGGTGGGGGGGGGGTGGGGGTTTTTTTTTTATTGTTATTTTTTTTTTTTTTTTTTTTATTTTTTGTTTTTTGTTTTTTTTGTTTTTTTATTTGTTTTTGTTGTTTGTTTTTTTCTTTTTTTTTTTTTATTTTTTTTTTTTTTTTTTTTTTGTTCTTTTTTTTTTGGGGTGTGTGTTGGGGGGTCAACAATGCCTGTTTGTGGTGCTTTTGCCGTTTCATTGTTCCTTTGTGCTTTGCCGTCTCCCTCCTTTATAATCGAAGGGATTTGGGAGCAATCCCATCTGCCAGCGGGCTATGAACGGCGGGATAGAGTTAATGCACATCTGTGCAGCGGTGGAAGACCTAGAGACAACGGGTGTCATCTGTCGATGCGCGGAAGTGCTAGCGGCGGCGGCTGGCCGGTGGGCCGTCGGCCGTGGTGGCGGAAGGGTTAACAACAGCTGGTCGAGGAAGCATGGTCGTGGCGGTTAGCTGGGAGGACTTCATGCGTGGTGGCTGAGTTGTCAGTGGCGGCAGATGGCCTGAGAACTGGCCGAGGGAGGGTACCATGTCACGCGCTCGCGCTGGAAGGGATAGTGGCGGCGGCTGGCCAAGCGATGGAGAAAACTTGAGATGGTCGAGCGATGCGGAATCCTTGATTTTTTTTCTTTGACTTATGCCAGAGATGGGTTATCTTTTTCCCCGTGGGCTTCCAACTTTCAAAGGGAACGTACAGCCCAAGTGGCTTTGTGCAGCCCAACAGTAGAAATAAGACATCGATAGATATAAGGCGCGGAACGATGTCAGGAATAGAGGATGACGTGGACGCACGAGAGGCCTGGAAAATAAGGTAGTGGGGTCGCTGATGTGGATAGTGCGCATGGTGAGAGAATAAAAAGTAGTGGGGAGCAACTTCTTAATAATGATAGATGCCATGAAGCAGTAGAGGCACAACAGATTTTTGTGATTACAGTCTCACTATGCTTGTAGAGGAGCAGCATTTTCAGTTTTAGAGTAGAGAGCAGATATACATAAGATCATCTCCATATGCATTAGCTGGACAAGCACGTAAAACACCATGGCAACTTTCTTAATAAGATGGCAATTTTTTCTACGGACATGGGTGGCAATTTTATGGAGGGATGAGGTGGTAGTTTTAGTACGGGAAACACGACAATATTTCAGTACATAATCATGACATGGCAACACTAGTAGAAAAAGACCCATTTGTCCCGATTCATAAGGCCCATTTGTCCCGGTTCGGGAACCGGGACTAAAGGGTCGGGACTAAAGCCCAACACCTTTAGTCCCGGTTCTTATACGAACCGGGACAGATGGGGCTCCACGTGGTCGCTGCGGCGAGCCCAGAGAGGAGGGCCTTTAGTCCCGGTTGGTAACACCAACCCGGACCAAAGATCATCCACGTGTCAGCAGCTCAGGAGCTGGGGTTTTTGTTTTTTTTAAAGGGGGGGGGGGGGGTGGGGTTTGGGGTTTGGGGGTTTTGTAGGGTTAATTTAGGGGTTTCATATATTGTGTTAGCTAGCTAATAGCTAGAGAGAAGTGTCCTCTCTTATCTCCGTGCTTGGCGAACGACTATGATTTACTATACGTATAGAGAGGACTCGACACGCTAGCTAGTAAGCAAATGAAGGAAACCATTAAGTACACAAGATCGTCATGAACATATACAGAGAGAAGTGATCGACCTCCTCCTTCTCCGAGAGATTGGTCGAACAACAAGTTTTCGTATATCTATCCGACGCTACTAGCTACATATATACAATATAAGATCTCTTACAATCCCTAACATTTGATGTCAAGTTCCAGATGGTATTCTCCGGCTGGATTGATGACGTGGTCAAGAAAGAATCCCGCCAATTCCTCTTGAATTGCTTTTATGCGATCTTGTGGTAGGACTTCATCCCGCATCTGCCAAATCTAATTTGAAGAAGGGGGTCAATACATATATATGAATGAAACTCAACACAAATGATGGTAATCAAATAAAATTGTGAATATTATTGCTTACGCACTTCATATTGTTTTTCAGAGTAGCCCCGCTTAGAGGTCGTCGCGTTGTAGATGTACTCGCAAACGTAGTATGCACAAAAATTATTCCCGCCTTCCTGCCACAACCACTTTACAAGAAATAAAGGTCAATCAAACTGATAATCAAGCATTATAAATGGTATTGATGAAACTAGCTAGAATCAATGGGAGATGCGCGGAACTAGCTAGTAGTACTTACTTTCGGGTGTGTAAATCGCAGCTCCCCCGGCAGTCCCGGAGCTTCTGTGGTGAACACTTTCCAAACCCTGTGAGACAAAGAAAATAATTACTTGATATCAGGAAATGACCAAAGTTGCGGTATGGTGCGATAATGATCGATTGAACTTACTTCTGGAGCATTTCAGTCATGGCCGCATACTCCTTGGGATCTTTTCGTCTTGAGTCTAAGACGGTTACTAGTCCCTGCTCAAGCTTAATCTCTAGGAGAATAAAGTGGAAGCTGCGCACGCATGCATAACTCATCAATTACATTACTATAACCTCGAGTAATAAGGGAAACCGAATATGCAGAAGACAGTAACACTCACTTGAAGTTGTAAGGAAAGAGTATTTTATCTTTGTTTTGATTTTTAAGCAACGATTATAGCAAGTTGGCCTCGGTTTCTTTCGCATTATATGTAACCGTCCATTCATCTATGAGAGTTGTGTTAATGAACCCAATATCATAGATTTGTGCATTTCTGCATTCGACGATCTTCAATCTGCATAATATAGTGAGGATAATTATATATACATGCAATGAAAGAGTTGAGCTATATATAGAGACTTAATTACAGAAGTATAGTACTTACAGACAGTAGCAAGTGATGATTATTTTATCGAGGTCCTTTTGATTGAAAAACTGGAAGAACTCCTCAAATGGAACAGACAACAGATCAATTCCAACGAGGTCGTGCTCCTCTTTAACTCTCAGCGTCAAAATATCCTTCCCAGACTTGCAGGTGTCCATGTACCACTTATGGAATCTTCGCATCATCGTTGTTAGAGGAGGATCACCAGGTCTGACGAGAGGCTTCCCGTACTGGTATTTGTGTTCGTCCACCTCCATTGTATCAAAATGTGCATCGTCGGGCACGTAATCACCAGGATTGGTACCGGGCACCATCCCCGGCAGATTTGCGACGATATCGCTAGACACCTCGAGCGGGGGGCACGATTGGTTTGCCTGTTCGCCGAGCTGGGGAATTGTGTTCCCTCTTCTTCGTTCTTGTAACCTTTTGTCACTTGAAGTAGTTCCCGACCGGTGCGCTCCTTCCACTGCCTTTTTCAGAGCGCGGACATGGTTGTCATCCGGCGGAGGCGGTGGTGGTCGCTTCAGGTTCTTCAAAGTGCGCTTCAATTTCACCGGATCCATCTTCTCCTCCGAAGGTGGATTTTTCTTTGCAAAAAAGTCCTTCACTTGGGCTTGACAGATCTCCGCATTTTTCTCCTCGGTCATCTCGTATGGTAACTTCTCTAGAGGCTTGAGAGATGGACCGAATTTGTATTGCCTCCCGCCTCTAGCTGTACTGCTAGACGCCGGAGCAACTGGAGCGGCTGCGGTTGTCTTCCTTCGTTGCTTACGAGGCGGAGAAGGAGGCGGAGTGCTACGACGCGCCGGAGCAGCCGGAGCGGCGGCGGCTGTCTACCACTGTTGTTGACGAGGCGGAGAAGGAGGCGGGCTGCTCGGACGCGCCAGCGCAGGCGGAGAAGGAGGCGGAGTGCCGCCACGCGCCGGAGCAGCTGGAGAAGGAGGCGGAGTGCCGCCACGCGCCGGAGCAGCCGAAGAAGGAGGCGGAGTGCCCTGATCACTCGCCAGAGGAGGAGGCGGAGTGCCCTGACTCGCCAGAGGAGGAGGCGGAGGCGTCCAGTTTGGAAGGTTGATGAGCTCCTTCCGCCATAGAAATGGAGTCTTCAGAGCAAGACCCAGCTGAGTCTCCCCTTCACCGGTAGGGTGGTCAAGTTCGAGCTCCTCAAATCCCTCCGTTATTTCATCGACCATCACAACAGCATAGCCTTCTGGAATCGGAAGGCAGTGAAAAGTTGTGCCGGGTTGAGGAGATGCAACAGAGCCGACAGCCGCCTTGACTTTGAGGTGCTGCCATTGCGCCATAAGGTGGCAATCTTGAGCCTCCGTGATAGCATCCACGGGGTAGCTGGGAGCCGTGAAGTGAGGCTGCTGAAGGAGCTCGGTGGAAGCCATGCTGCTTCTCCGCTGAGATGGCGGGGTAGCTTCGGCAGGTCGCTGCCTCTGAACTAGTGCTTGTTCCTCTAGCGCTCGTACCCTTGCATTCAGCTTCTGCAGTTCGGTCTGCTACACTTTCCTCCTCCTCTCCCGGGTTTTGTAACCGCCTGCGCTGGGAAACCCTTCCTTCCACGCAACGGAGCCTGTCGTGCCTCGTGTTCGTCCTGGGTGCTCAGGATTCCCGAGGGCCTGTGTGAGCTCGTCGTTCTCTCTGTCGGGAACGAACGTCCCTTGCTGCGCTGCGGCGATATACTTCTGAAGCTTCTTGACGGGTATTTCAAGTTGCTCCTTCGTCCAACGGCACTTCCCTATTTCAGGGTCCAAGGTTCCCTTAACCCCGAAGAACCAAGTCCTTGAACGGTCTGGCCAGTTCAATGTCTCTGGTTCAACCCCTTTATCAAGCAGGTCCTTCTCAGCCTTGTCCCACAACGGCCGGGCTTTGAGGTAGCCACCTGACCCCGTGCGATGGTGATACTCCTTCTTTGCAGCATTTTTCTTATTTGTCGCTGACATCTTCTTACTCTTCTCCGATGTCTTGTGGGCAACAAATGCGGGCCAGTGATCTCTTATCTTCTCAAATCGGCCAGTGAATTCTGGAGTCTTCCCTTTGTCGACAAACGTTGATTTCAACTCATTCTTCCACCTCCTGAATAGATCTGCCATCTTCTTAAGAGCATGAGCCTTGACCAATGGCTCTATAACTGGCTTATCCGGATCCTCCTCTGGCGGTAGGGTGAAATTTGCCTTCAGCGCGGTCCAAAGATCATCTTTCTGTCTATCGTTGACAAAAGACACTTGAGGGTCTTCGCTCTTAGGCTTATTCCATTGGTGGATGCTGATCGGGATCATGTCCCTAACAAGAACCCCGCACTGAGCAGAAAATGCTTCCTTGGTCCGGCTGGGTTCAATCGGTTGGCCAACGCCCTTGATTGTTGTGATCGTGAACCTTTCATCCTGGCGCAACCTTTTCTTCGGGCCTCGTCTTGTTACCGAAGTTTGGCTCGATCCGGAGGGCTCGAAAAGAAGAAAGAAGAGAGTTAATATGTGTACATACCAAAACAATTAATGCATCAATTAGCTAGTCAGCACAGGCTTAATTAATATATATACCTCGCCGGACTTTGCAACATCTCCTTCCTCCGTTCGCTCACCGGAGCAGTCATCACGGTCTCCTTCTTCCACCGGCATTCCGTCACCGGAGCCATCATAATCATGTCCTTCCACCTCCATTGTTCGATCACCGGAGCCTGCTTCACCCTCTCCTTCCAGACCATCGGTGTCATTGAGAAACGACAAGACATCACCTCCGCCGAGGATTATGTCCCCCAACAACTGTTCTGCTTCGATGTCTCGGTGCTCCATAGTTTCTGCAAATATTACAACATGGCAATTAATATACAAACATGACAGATGGATATATTAGTGCAAACGTAGACCTAGCTAGCTCGATGCTTCTACGGTTTGGGGTGGCCTCGACAACGCTTCTAGGGTTTGGGGTGGCCTAGGCAACGCTTCTAGGGTTTGGGGTGGCCTCGACAACGCTTCTAGGGTTTGGGTCAGACCGCCTCTCTCATGAATGTCCGACGTCCGGACCGACAAGGGATTTAACAAAATGACGCCATTCTGGATGTGCAGAAAATGGTCCATATTTTTCCTGATCTCATCTACCCTTCTATATGTCACGTTGTCTAGTGTCAAAGAATTCAAGAAAACCTTGACTTCATCATTAGCCGGAAATGACAGGCGTATAATGGTACGAAGCTCTTCAAAGTTGTTTTGGAACGGAGTTCCCGATAGGATAATTAGCTTTTTGGTACAACGTTCAGCAAGAGCCTTCCGAATATCGCTATTTGGAAGGCCTTTGCTGAAATTCGTACCAAAAAGCGAATTATTCTATCAGGAACTCCATTCCAAAACAACTTTGAAGAGCTTCGTAGCATCATACGCCTGTTACTTCTAGCAAATGATGAAGCCATGGATTTCTTCAATACTTTGACAGACAACGTGACATATAGAAGAATATATATATAGATGAGATCAGAAAAAAAAATTGGATCAACTTGTGCACATCCATAATGGGGGCATTCTTGATAAATCTATGTCAAAAGTCAAACTTGACATATGATCAAATATTGTTGCATATGTCAAAATTCAAACTTTGACATATGATCAAATATTGCATATGTCAAAATTCAAACTTTGACATATGATCAAACTTTGATATATGATCAAATGTTGCATATGTCAAAATTCAAACTTTGACATATGATCAAACTTTGATATATGATCAAATGTTGCATATGTCAAAATTCAAACTTTGACATATGATCAAACTTTGATATATGATCAAATGTTGCATATGTCAAAATTCAAACTTTGACATATGATCAAACTTAGTAACTTTCGAGAGAGGGGGTTGGGTGGACTCGAGAGTTTGGTCAGGCGAGAGGGGGTTGATCGACGTCCCCCCCTAATGTCGAAGTTATCGGGGATACGTTTTGAGAGAAAACTTTCTATTAACATCATTTTAACTTAGTAAACGATGAAGCCGATGCCAACGTGATGATAGAGCCGATGCCAACATTTTCATTTAACAAAAAAACTACCTTCAAAAAAAGACTTGCTTCGCCGCATGTGCTCGGTGCGATGTGGACTCGGTGGAAGAACTTTATGAAAATGCGGTGGTGGCTGGGCCGGGCGGTTTTCTTTTCCTTCTTCATTTTTTTCCTTTGTTTTTTCTTATATATTTGTTTTCGTTTTCACTCTAGATTTTCGTACATATGAAAACAACAAAGTTTGTATACAAAAGTGCACATATAAATCTCATACATGAACATATACACGTGAATATATACATGAACATATACATCTCATACATGAAAAAAGCATATACATGAATATATACATGAACATATACACGTATACATGCCCGCAAAAAAAAACAGAGCACGCGGCGACGGGGAGCAGGGGAGGGAATGGGGGGCTCACTGTGGGGGGGCGCAGCGATGGCTTGATCGGCGACGAGGACGGCGGGCTCAGGGGGGCGAGGGTGCGACAAGGGCGGCGGGATCGAGGCCGGCGACAAGGACGGCGCGCGGCGAGGGCGAGGGCGCGAGGGTGCGTCGGCGACGAGGACGGCAGGCTCGAGGTCGGCGACGAGGACGGCGCGCGGCGAGGGCGCGGGCGAGGGCGAGGGCGCGAGGGCGCGTCGGCGAGGGCGCGAGGGCGCGTCGGCGAGGGAAGATGAACTGGGACTGGAAAACGCTAAATGTGGGCTTATATACATGAAGCTTTGGTCCCGGTTCGTGGCACCAACTGGGACCAATGCCTACCTTTGGTCCCGGTTCGTTCCACCAACCGGGACCAAAGGTCTCTTTTCAGCAGCCCAAAGGGCGGGAAACAGAGACCTTTGGTCCCGGTTGGTAGCACCAACCGGGACTAAAGGGGGGCATTGGTCCCGGTTGGTTGGTCCCGGTTCGTGGCACAAACTGGGACCAATGGGCTTGCACAGCAGCGTGGTGGTGGGAGTTTAGTCCCACCTCGCTAGTTGAGAGCGCCCCGCACCGGTTTATAAGCTCGACTGCCTCATCCCCATTGAACTCCTCTGAACTGCAGGCCTATCGGCCTAATCTGACACTGCTATGCCTGTGGGCCTGCTGGGCCTTCTGCGGGCCTGAATCCTGGCCCAATTAGCTGGGTTTCTAGTCGTATTCAGGCCGTGGTGGCCGAGTAGGTGGCATTTTTTTTCTGTTTTCTTTTTTTCTGTTTTCTTTTTTGCTTTATTTTTTTTGCTTTTTTTTTCAGTTTTCCTGTGATTCTTTTTGCTGTTAGGTCAAAAAAATATAGAATTTCTGTTAGTGCCATTAATTTTCAAATTTGAATAGTTTAAATTTGAATTCTTTTAAATTTGTGTGAATCACTAGTTTGTGAATAACTTTACTATAAAAATAGATTTTTGAGTGATTCTTTTTCCTGCTATTTAATATTATTGTGTTTTATCATTATATTAAATTTGGTAATTTTTAGGTTATTTTAAATGTCTGTTTTAATCAAGAATAGAATTTGTTATTTTAGTTTGCTATTAAAGTTTCTAACAAAAAATTTCTTTATGAAAATTAATTTTGCCATTAATGTTTTGAACAGAAAATACTTTGATAATTTTAGTTGCATAAATTTTATATAATTTTAGTTTAAAAAATACTAGAGGTTTATAAAAGCTTTTTAGTTGATTCCTTTTGCTATTAGATTTTTTATAAAGCTTTTTAGTTGATTCTTTTTGCTATTGAAGAATATTATAGTTTCTTTTAGTTGATCGTAACAGAATATTTTAATTGATTTTTTAATTTCATTCTTTTTGCTATTAGTTCATTCTTTTTGCGCTAAATGACCCTGAAATTGAAAAGCACTACAAATGAACTCTGAAAAGGTTGAAAGTTGGCATGGTATCATCATTTCACCCCCATAGCATGTGCTAAAAAGTTGAGAGGGTTACGGCAAAAACTGGATGCACTTCGTGTACAAAACGGCAATCTCTTTCGAAGTACAGGTTTCGAACGAAAACTCGTCTGTTACAAGGGATTTCATTTTTTTGAACTTATTTGAACTCCAAACTTTTTGTGTTTTCAAAATGCACCATTCAGACCACATCACCAATTTTCAACCCTTTCTGACTTCATTTGTTTTTTTTTCATGTATTTACTGATTTTTTTGAGCTATATGACCCTGAAATTGAAAAGCACTACAAATGAACTCTGAAAAGGTTGAAAGTTGGCATGGTATCATCATTTCACCCACATAGCAGTGCTAAAAAGTTGAGAGGTTTACGGCAAAAACTGGATGCACTTCGTGTACAAAACGGACATCTCGGTCGAAGTATCAGGGTTTCATACGGAAACTCGTCTGTTACAAAGGGATTTCATTTTTTTGAAATTATTTGAACTCCAGACTTTTTGTGTGTTCAAAATGCACCATTCAAAGCCACATCATCAATTTTCAACCCTTTCTGACTTCATTTGTTATTTTTCATGCATTTACTGATTTTTTTGAGCTATATGACCCTGAAATTGAAAAGCACTTCAAATGAACTCTGAAGAGGTTGAAAATTGGCATGGTATCATCATTTCACCCACATAGCATGTGCTAAAAAGTTGAGAGGGTTACGGAAAAAACTGGATGCACTTCGTGTACAAAACGGACAATCTGTTTCGAAGTATCAGGGTTTCCGGAAACTTGTCAGTTACAAAAGGCATTTCATTTCTTCACATGTAACTGCAGTGATATTCTAGATCAAAGGCATCATCATAATAGTTGTGGAGAGAAAGTCTTCACTTTTTCTTCGCTTGTGTCCTTTGCTTATTGCGCCGTAACCATGGATATTCTTCATCGCTTAACAGGGTGCTTGGGTCAGCCTTGACTTTGAAGGGAGGAATTTCATGAAACTTTTCATAATCTTCAGACATGTCTGTCTTGCCCTCCAATCCCACGATGTCTCTTTTTCCTGAAAGAACTATGTGGCGCTTTGGCTCATCGTATGATGTATTCGCTTCCTTATCTTTTCTTTTTCTCGGTTTGGTAGACATGTCCTTCACATAGAAAACCTGCGCCACATCATTGGCTAGGACGAATGGTTCGTCTGTGTACCCAAGATTGTTCAGATCCACTGTTGTCATTCCGTACTATGGGTCTACCTGTACCCCGCCTCCTGACATATTGACCCATTTGCACTTAAACAAAGGGACCTTAAAATCATGTCCGTAGTCAAGTTCCCATATGTCCACTATGTAACCATAATATGTGTCCTTTCCCCGCTTGGTTGCTGCATCAAAGCGGACACCGCTGTTTTGGTTGGTGCTTTTTTGATCTTGGGCTATCGTGTAAAATGTATTCCCATTTATCTCGTATCCTTTGTAAGTCAATACAGTCGAAGATGGTCCCCTGGACAACGAGTACAGCTCATCAGAAACAGTGTTGTCACCTCTGAGACGTGTTTCCAACCAACTGCCGAAAGTCCTGATGTGTTCACATGTAATCTAGTCGTCACACTGCTCCGGGTGTTTGGAGCGCAGAATGTTCTTGTGTTCATCGACATACGGGGTCACCAAGGTAGAGTTCTGTAGAACTGTGTAGTGTGCTTGAGACCAAGAATGCCCGTCCCTGCATATTATTGAGTCCCCTCCTAGCGTGCCTTTTCCAGTCAGTCTCCCCTCATACCGTGATTGAGGGAGACCAATCTTCTTAAGGTCAGGAATGAAGTCAACACAAAACCCAATGACATCCTCTGTTTGATGGCCCATGGAGATGCTTCCTTCTGGCCTAGCGCGGTTACGGACATATTTCTTTAGGACTCCCATGAACCTCTCAAAGGGGAACATATTGTGTAGAAATACGGGGCCCAGAACGACAATCTCGTCGACTAGATGAACTAGGACGTGCGTCATGATATTGAAGAAGGATGGTGGGAACACCAGCTCGAAACTGACAAGACATTGCGCCTCATCACTCCTTAGCCTTGGTATGATTTCTGGATCGATCACCTTCTGAGAGATTGCATTGAGGAATGCACATACCTTCACAATGGCTAATCGAACGTTTTCCGGTAGAAGCCCCCTCAATGCAACCGGAAGCAGTTGCGTCATAATCACGTGGCAGTCATGAGACTTTAGGTTCTGGAACTTTTTCTCTGCCATATTTATTATTCCCTTTATATTCGACGAGAAGCCAGACGGGACCTTCATACTGAGCAGGCATTCAAAGAAGATTTCCTTCTCTTCTTTGGTAAGAGCGTAGCTGGCAGGACCTTCATACTGCTTTGGAGGCATGCCGTCTTTTTCGTGCCAACGTTGCAGGTCCTCCCGTGCCTCCGGTGTATCTTTTGTCTTTCCATACATGCCCAAGAAGCCTAGCAAGTTCACGCAAAGGTTCTTTGTCACGTGCATCACGTCGATTGAAGAGCGGACCTCTAGGTCTTTCCAGTAGGGTAGGTCCCAAAATATAGATTTCTTCTTCCACATGGGAGCGCGTCCCTCAGCGTCATTCGGAACAGATAGTCCGCCGGGACCCTTTCCAAAGATTACGTGTAAATCATTGACCATAGCAAGTACGTGATCACCGGTACGCATGGCGGGCTTCTTCCGGTGATCTGCCTCGCCTTTGAAATGCTTGCCTTTCTTTCGACATTGATGGTTGGTCGGAAGAAATCGACGATGCCCCAGGTACACATTCTTCCTGCATTTGTCCAGGTATATACTTTCGGTGTCAGCTAAACAGTGCGTGCATGCGTGGTATCCCTTGTTTGTCTGTCCTGAAAGGTTACTGAGAGCAGGCCAATCATTGATGGTTACAAACAGCAACGCATGCAGGTCAAATTCCTCCTGTCTGTGCTCATCCCACACACGTACACCGTTTCCATTCCACAGTTGTAAAAGTTCTTCAACTAATGGCCTTAGGTACACATCAATGTCATTGCCGAGTTGCTTAGGGCCTTGGATGAGTACTGGCATCATAATGAACTTCCGCTTCATGCACAGCCAAAGAGGAAGGTTATAGATACATAGAGTCACGGGCCAGGTGCTGTGATTGCTGCTCTGCTCCCCGAAAGGATTAATGCCATCCGCGCTTAAACCAAACCATACGTTCCTTGGGTCACCTGCAAACTCAGCCCGGTACTTTCTCTTGATTTTTCTCCACTGCAACCCGTAAGTGGGTGCTCTCAACTTCCCGTCTTTCTTACGATCCTCTATGTGCCATCGCATCAACTTGGCATGCTCTTTGTTTCTGAACAGACGTTTCAACCGTGGTATTATAGGAGCATACCACATCACCTTGGCAGGAACCCTCTTCCTGGGGGGCTCGCCGTCAACATCACCAGGGTCATCTCGTCTGATCTTATACCGCAATGCACCGCATACCGGGCATGCGTTCAAATCCTCGTACGCACCGCGGTACAGGATGCAGTCATTAGGGCATGCATGTATCTTCTGCACCTCCAATCCTAGAGGGCATACGACCTTCTTTGCTGCGTACGTACTGTCGGGCAATTCGTTATCCTTTGGAAGCTTCTTCTTCAATATTTTCAGTAGCTTCTCAAATCCTTTGTCAGGCACAGCATTCTCTGCCTTCCACTGCAGCAATTCTAGTACGGTACCAAGCTTTGTGTTGCCATCTTCGCAATTGGGGTACAACCCTTTTTGGTGATCCTCTAACATGCGATCGAATTTCAGCTTCTCCTTTTCACTTTCGCACTGTCTCCTTGCATCAACAATGACCCGGCGGAGATCATCATCGGGCACATCGTCTGGTTCCTCTTGATCTTCAGCTTCCCCCGTTGCAGCATCACCGTATTCAGGGGGCACATAGTTGTCATCGTCCTCTTCTTCTTCGCTGTCTTCCATCATAACCCCTATTTTTCCGTGCCTGGTCCAAACATTATAGTGTGGCATGAAACCCTTCTCAAGCAGGTGGGTGTGAAGGATTTTCCGGTCAGAGTAAGACTTCGTATTCCCACATATAGGGCATGGACAACACATAAAACCATTCTGCTTGTTTGCCTCAGCCACTTCGAGAAAATTATGCACGCCCTTAATGTACTCGGAGGTGCGTCCGTCACCGTACATCCATTGCCGGTTCATCTGCGTGCATTATATATAATTAAGTGTGTAAAAACCATTACAAAACATCATGAATAGATAAGTGACCAAATTAATAGAAGTTCATCATCACATTAAAACCAAAGTACATACATAGTTCTCATTGAACAATATATAGCTCTCCAGAGCATCTAATTAAACCATACATTGAAACTATGTAAAACATTTCAATGCAACAACAAATGCGATCATAATCGCAACCAAGGTAACAATTGATCCAACGGCATAATGATACCAAGCCTCGGTATGAATGACATATTTTCTATACTTTCTAATCTTGAAGCGCATTGCATCCATCTTGATCTTGTGATCATCGACGACATCCGCAACATGCAACTCCAATATCATCTTCTCCTCCTCAATTTTTTTCAATTTTTCCTTCAAGTAATTGTTTTCTTCTTCAACTAAATTTAACCTCTCGACAATAGGGTCGGTTGGAATTTCCGGTTCACATACCTCCTAGATAAAAAAATCTATGTCACGTTGGTCGGCATAATTGTCATAAACAATAAATGAACCAAATAGTTATAAAATATAATATATACCACATCCGAATCATAGACAGGACGAGGGCCGACGGGGGCGGATACCAAAACCATCGCACTATATAATAACAAACAATAATAAAAGTAAAAAAATTAGACAAGTATCTATCTAAATCATACAAGTAAGAATTTTTTTCTTTTAGAAAGAAGATAAGAACAAGAGGCTCACCACGGTTATGCCGACGACGAGATCGGCGCGGGCGATCGACAGCGGTGAAGACGGGGACGGGACGTGACGGACCGCTAAACCTAGACAAATCTTGAGGAAAATGGAGTTTGGATAAGGAGCTTCGAGAGGAGAAAGGTTAAGTGTGGCTCGGGCATTTCATCGAACACCTCATGTGCATAGGAGGTGAGCTAGAGCACCACAAACCCCTCCCCTCACCGGCCAGAAAAAAACAGAGCAGTGGAGTGCTCTGCTCGCGGGCGAGGGGTATATATATAGGCACAATATTGGTCCCGGTTCATGGTTGGAACCGGGACTAAAGGCCACCCTTTGGTCCCGGTTCCAGCCACGAACCGGGACCAATGGATGCGGGCCAGGAGCGAGGCCCATTGGTCCCGGTTCGTGTCTGGAACCGGGACCCATTGGTCCCGGTTCGTGGCTGGAACCGGGACCAAAGGGTCCAGACGAACCGGGACCAATGCCCCACTAGCCCCGGCCGGCCCCCTGGGCACACGAACCGGGACGTATGCCCCCATGTGTCCCGGTTCCTGACTGAACCAGGACTAATGGGCTGGGCTGGCCTGGACCAAAGCCCTGTTTTCTACTAGTGCAAACATAGTTATCGTATTAACACTTAGTTTATGGAATTGTAGCTTCATAGAACTTTAGCATTGAAGTAATTTTTGTCGTTTGGTTATTAATACATGCTCCATACAAATTGTTTCCACACAGCCAAGTTTTTTTTCCCATGCTAACATTTTTTTCTTAATCTGATTCGTACTATTCCATGGCAAATTGTATCCACATAGCCAAGTTGTTGCCATGATTTTCAAGTAGTTTTTTTTATGAACATAGGCATGTTCTGTATAGTTTTTTCTCAAATTTTATGCCATGGCAATTTTAGCTTTCCGATTTCCCAATACCATGACTCTTTCCCATGCAAAAACAAAATTTGCCATTGTTGTAGGCAGTCATATTAACTGACATGGCAAATTTTACTTTCTATTATCTCATGGCAATTTTTTAACTATTATTGCCATGGCAATTTTTACTATTTATTTGCCATGACAAATTTACATTTATTTCCATGGGAAAATTACCTATATCGACATGGCAAATTTGTAACTTTTATTGCCATGGCAATTTTTTACTTCTATATTTGCCATGAAAATGTTACATTCATTTTGTCATGGAAATTTACCTTTGTGGCCATGGCAAATTCTACTATTATATTTTTTGCATGGCAATTTTTACCTTAATTGATATAGCAAATTTACCAAAATTGACATGCAATTTTTTAACTATTATTGCCATGTCAATTTTTACTATTTATTTGCCATGGCAAAATTTACCTATATCGGCATGGCAAATTTGTAACTTTTATTGCCATGGCGATTTTTACTTTATGTTTGTCATGAAAATGTTACATTCTTTTTGTTATGGAAAAGTTACCTTTATTGCCATGGCAAATTTACCATGGCAATAAAATTAACTTTTCATTTTGCCATGGCAATTTTACCTTAATTGGCATGGCAAATTTACCTAAATTAACATGGCAACTTTCAACTTTTATTGCCATGGCAACTTTTACTTTTTATTTGCCATGGCAAATTTACCTAAATAGCCATGGCAAATATTGAACTTTTATTGCCATGGCAATTTTTTCTTGTTATTTGCCATGGAAAATTATCAACATTTCCATGGCAAATATACTTTTACATACATGTCCATTTTACTTTAATTTTTCATGGCAATTTTTCCTTCTTTTTTCATGGCAATTTAACTTTCCATGGTCCATGTACATTTTTTTTACATTCAATGCTATGGCAAATTTCACTTTCATCCTTTTTCATGGATTTTTTACTATATTCGTGGGACCATACTACAATTCCTTTATGAAACATGGCAATTACTACCAAACAGTATATGGTACTCCCTCCGTAAATAAATATAAGAGCATTTAGATCCTTACTTTAGTGATCTAAACACTCTTATATTTCTTTACAGAGGGTGTACACTCTTTTTGTGTTCTACATGATTGCAATTTTTCAATCCACATTTTTTGTGTCTTCATGTATATAGTAAAATACCTCATAATGTTTAATGCACATATTTTTTGCCACTATGTACAGACGTGAATTGCCATGAATTTTTCCTTTTTGTGCCATTGGAAAGAAAAAAAAATCTTGAACTACGGCAATTTTTGCTTCTAAAGATGATGGCAACCCTTCTTCTTCATAGTCCTTTTGTATTTTTTTTGTTTTTGAACCATGGATTTCTTTTACTAAAAAAATCCATGGTATTTTTTATTCATTATCTACACGTCATTATTATGTTCCCTTTTTTTGGCCCATGGCATTTTTGTTCATAGTATGGCAAAACATTGGGCTTTATTAGTCACGGCCAAAAAAGAGCTTTTATTAGCCAAAGCAGAAAATTGGGCTTTATTTTTGTTTGTTTCATCATAGCAAATAGGATTGTACGTTCTCCGGGGGTGTTTGGGCTTGGGGATTCTCTGGCCGAACAAATTTTTTCGATCGATCTCCCCTCCGGTACCGAACGAGTCGTTCGGTCTGGGAGTCTCCCAGACCGAACGGGTCGGGAGTTATCGGCGTCCATATTTTATCTATCTATACCTGCTAATAAAGAAAGAAACATTTATGCCCGTTCATCATGCATTTTGCAGAAAATCCCCTACTGTTTCTCCAAATCAACCCACGGTCTTGTTTTAGTTGAGCCCAGAAATTTTTTCGCTTTTTATATAAAACCCCCTGATCTTTCGGTTAATCAACCTGTGGTCCTGTTTTAAGTGATTCTAGAAAATGTTTCGGTTTTCTGCAGAAACCCTGCTAATATTTTGGTTAATAAACCCATGGTCCACTTAGAAAATAATTTTATTTTTGGGGAGAACCAAATGTCTTTTAAAAATAACCATATATTCTAAACCCTAACTCCAATTTTGACATGTTATATATGAACATTGATTAGAAAAAAGTGTAGAATCTGAATATGATGTTGTTTTATTTGTTAAACATTTTTATAATGCTATTTAGCGTGCAACCTTAATCAATAGTGCACGATACGCCTTTCTTTCGTATCGGTTTAGATCCGGATTGGAAATCAACACCTCAGCAAAAGCACATTGGAGACAAAAAAACATTTATAACCATGCATGCAGACCTCTGCAAAACCTCGCAGGAGGAAAGAAAGCAAATCTCTCATCTTATGCGGAGAGAGAGAGGGAGAGACCTTAGGATTGACCACATTTAAATGTGTTGTGTGTTGTGAATGTGGAGCACTGAGGTCACCATCGGCAGGAGTGGGAAGGAGGATAAGCGGCAACACAGATGGTATGCACGTGGACCTATTGAGGACTTGAGTCATAGTTTTTTAGGGGTCCGGTTGGGTCATTTTTTGCTTCTCTTTCCTGTTCAGTCATTGGTCTTATGTCCATCCGGTCAATTTGAGGAGTCCAGTTGTAGATGCTCTGAGGCCCGCCTCAACATGCAGCCATGCATGTGAAAAAAATCACCACCACATGCAACCATACATGGGAACATATTTTCATTCTATTGTTGTACTTATATTTAATAAATATTTTACAACTATATATAATCTTTTTTTTTGCGTGGGGGGGGGGGGGGGGGGAAGAAAATTCTCATTACTCAAGGGGGCCTCTCAGCCATAGCCAAGTTTACAACAAAGTCCGGCCCAGCAGTAAACCAGACTGCCGTACGTGGGGTACTACGGTCGTACGCGGCCAGCTCAGGGCTAACATTGTTCTGCCAGCGGCTACAATGGGTGAACAAAATCTCCCTGGCATCTAGCTCAACTAATCTGTTTATTTCCTCTACGAGTGTACGATGCTGCGACCTGTCTGTCGTGGGTGCTCTGAGCATCGACACTGCCTCGGCACTATCCATCTCAATGATGATAGGCAATGTGGTCCGGTGTAAGGCCAGATCCAGGCCCTCTCTACAAGCTAAGAGCTCAGTTTCCAGCGCATTATCACATGTACGGAGCTCCCTGCATGCGCTATAGATGATATCACCTCTATCATCCCGTAGGACCATCCCTCCTCCGACCGCACCTGTGGGCGCAACAAAACTCCTGTCCGTGTTGAGCTTAGCCTAGCCCCGGCTAGGCGGGATCCAGCGTGGCCACACCTTTGCCACCGGACTAGGCCTCACACTCGGCTGAGTAGAACTGACCACCATCTTCCCCTTCTCTAAATTATCACCTGGGTACTGCTGTATGCACAGGAGTGAAGTGATGTAGCCATGTAAGAAGCGTCGGGACGCCTCAGCGGGGGGTGGCGGTTTGTCATGTGTGATCTCGTTACGCACATGCCAGATTCTCCACATGATCATGATCACGACCAACCTCGCCGTTTCATCCAGGGGTTCCAACAGCATGAATAACCACTCTGGCCCTATGTTGCGGATAGACTCCACCTTGGGAATGTTCCAGTCCAGGGCCATGACCCGCCATAACTCTCTAGCCAGTGGGCACCTGCAAAGCGCGTGGAATCCGTCATCACGTTCCACACCACAGAGGGGACAGATGTCAGTAAGCTCGAGGCGCCGTGAGGCTTTGTTGGCCCAAGTAGCGAGTGAATTAGTCACAACTCTCCATGCAAACACGCGTACCTTAGGGGGAGCAAGGCACCCCCATATGATCTTCCAGATGGCACGATGACCATCCGGTGCCCTGCTCGTGGCGGTAGCCGATGGACGCTCGCGCTCGTCCATGGCAAAGGCGGTAGGCAGACCGAGCGGTGAAGATACCATTCTTCTCCAGCGCCCAGGCGATGATGTCGTCGGTGACGCGCGGCGAGGTGCGGATGCTCGTGATGACGTCGATGTCCGCTGGGAGGAAGTGGCGGCAGAGGAGGTCTGTGCGCCAGGACCCACCACCATCCAGGAGCTCGGCCACCCTCCTTAGGCGACAGATGCCCTGCTGCGTGATGGGCTGGCACGAGGGCTCCCTAGGAAGCCAGCGGTCGCGCCAGATGCGGATGTCCTGGCCATCCCCGACACGCCAGATGATGCCCTCCTTCAAGAGCTCCAGGCCGTGCTGAATAGCCTGCCAGGTCGGGGAGGCGTTCCCCGAGAACACCGTATCCTCGAGGCGTCCATCATGGTAGTACCGAGCCTTGAGAACCTGCGCACATAAGCTGTTGGGTTTAGTTAGTAAGCGCCAGGCATGTCTCGCTAGGAGAGCCTGGTTAAAGAGGCGGAAGTCTCTGAACCCAGTCCACCCTTGCTTTTTTGTGCCTGAATTTTCGGCCATGCCACCCAGTGTGTCTTTCTCTTGCCCTCCAATGCGCCCCACCAAAAATTACGAACCATTCTGTTCAGATCATCACAGACTGACATAGGAAGCTTGAAGACACCCATAATATAAGTAGGTATTGCCTGTGCAACAGCCTTAATCATCATTTCCTTACGGGCGAGAAAGAGGGTGTCACCCCAAGCAATAATCCTCTTCATTAGCCTGGACTGCAGATTTTGGAATTTACCTCGCGACATGCGTCCGTCGGGCGTTGGAAGCCCTAGATACTTTTCCTCAAAGGTAACTGTACTTATGTTCAGAATTGCTCTCACCACTTCCTGTTTATCCAGAACGCAAGAGGTACCAAACAGTGCACTACACTTTGCCGGATTAATAAATTGTCCAGTAGCTTTTGCATACGTATTTAGCACTTCCTGTACCTTTTTTGCTTGGTCCTCCTCTGCCTCAAAAAACAACAGTGTGTCATCTGCAAACAGAAGGTGAGACACACCTGGAGCTCTGCGACAGACTTTCAACGGAGTGTAATCACTTTTTTCCTCTCCATCTTTCAACAAAGCAGAGAGACCATCAGCCACAAACAGGAACACAAATGGGGACAAAGGATCACCTTGCCGTAGCCCGTGCGACGGTGCAAACGATTCCAAGAGGGTTCCATTAAATTTAACTGTGTATCTCACCGAGGTGACGCAAGCCATAATCCAGTCCACCCACCGGCAAGCAAAACCCAACTTTTTCATCATTCGCTCCAAGAAGATCCAGTCCACCGTGTCATATGCTTTGGATAAGTTCAGCTTGTACGCACAAAAACTTTTATTAGGGTCCTTTTCCTTCTGAATAAAATGAAAACACTCAAAAGCGATTAATGCGTTATCTGTGATCATCTGTCCAGGAACAAAGGCGCTCTGCTCAGGAGAAATAATATCATCCAAAATAGGTCTCAGCCGATTTACCAAGCACTTTGCCACCACCTTGTAGATGACATTGCATAAACTTATGGGACAAAACTCCGTGAGCCTGTCGGGATTATCCACCTTCGGGATGAGGACAATGGAAGTGTTGTTCACCCCCTCGGGCATGACCCCTGTACGGAAAAACTCCTTTACCCCTGCAATAACCTGCTCCCTCATTACTGCCCAATTTCGCTTGGAAGAAGCGGGCCGGGAAGCCATCCGGACCTGGTGCCTTCAGCGGTCCAATCTGAAGCAAAGCGTCAGCTATTTCCTTGTCCGAGAAATCTGCACACAGTCCATCGTTCATATGGTCAGTCACACGAGTTTTAATAAGATCAATTACTGGATCCGCACATAAAGATGTGTCAGCAGCAAAAAGTTGTGAGAAATAGGCCGTGGCCATGGCCGACATGGACCCGTGGTCCTTATGCTGACCCCTTCATCATCAATGAGGGCCTTAATGCGGTTCTTACGGGCGCGCCATAACACTTTCCGACGGAAAAACTGAGTGTTGCGATCACTTTCCCTCAGCCATGTAATACGGGACCTCTGCATCCATAACATCTCCTCTCTATACAACAACTTGTTCATCCAGTCGGTCGCCTCCCTGATATCTTTCCTATCTGCATTCATAGACATAAGCTCCTCCAAACGAGAGTGGGATTTGTTAATTTCCTTAATAACGTTACCAAAAAAATTCCGGCTCCACTCTTGCAGTTTTTTCATCATATTACCCAACCCACAAGCAATATCACCCAGATTCAGCATAGAACCCAACTCAGTCCAGGTGTTCATAATTACCTCAGGTAAGGATGGGTCCCTTTCCCACATGACCTCATATTGTCTGCATCTCCTTCCCGATTGCTGGCGTGGCTCCTCGACCTCACAACGGAGTAGGATGGCCAGGTGATCGGAGCTGGGCGCCACTAGGTGCTCCATCCTAGTATGAGCAAAAATGTCCCTCCATACGTTGTTGGCGACAGTACGGTCAAGGCGTACCTTGACGTTCGCCCTCCCGTATACTTTTTTTTAACACAGTACAAATACAAGCGTTCATATACACGCGCATACACTTATCCCTATGAACGCACACATGCACACCCTACCCCTATGAGCACCTCCGAAAGACTGAGCCGGCAAATCAACATGAAATTTACGAAGTCACCGTAGGCACCTTGTCGTCGACGGGAATGTCTCCTCCCACTGAATGCGCATCGCCGGAAATCCTGAAATAAATCCAGGAATTAAAGCGAGCACCAGGATTTGAACCCTGGTGGGCTGGGATACCACAGTCCCTCTAACCAGCCAACCACAGGTTGGTTCGCCCGTATACTTTTTTTTTGAACTATACATAATCAAATATAATGAGTCTTATGTAATTTAAATTGTAGTTCAAGTGTTATTAACCTAAATGTTTATATTTCACACAATTAAATCTCAGAAATGTATTGCAACCTGTTCTCGCGGGGTATAATCTAGTATGAATAACAGTTGATATACGTACATAGCCAAATGGTTCATCTCCGGCCGTTTCAAAAACGCACGGAACGACATCATGGATTGCCATGATACAACACGCCACGTGCAGAGAGAAATTCAATCTCTAGGCGTGCAGCGTGCGTGTGTTTGACTTTGGCGTGGAGGTGACGGTGGCCTTTTTCTTCGTTCATTATGTTTGACTTTGGCGTGGAGCTTGACTTCTTGTGGTTAGTTGAATCGGTGGGCTCTATACGTCTGCACATGACCTATATCAATCAAAAGAACAAGAAGCAAAAGATCAGCGCCGGCGAAGACCGACTGGAGGGCCTCGACGGAGTCGAACTCCATGCTGATCCTGAGGTCGGCGGACGGAGATCACCGCCCCCGCTTCGCATGCAACACCTCAAAGGTGTCGTCAAGGAAGGCCGCCGCTGCGCGCTTCCGGTTACCCTCGACCTCTGCCGCCATAGCCACGCACCGGTGGGTTCCAGCCGGAACGAGGAGAAAGGGGGGTTTGCATGATGAGTTTGTTGCATGCTCCTTTGTCAATTGTCCCTGCTGTTGAACATATGTTTTGCATGTATATGTGTATATCCTTGCCCATCTCCTAGTCTTTGTATAGTTGAGATTGAGGCCCACATTGTACTCTTTATATACGTGCATCTGCACCCGATCAATACTATCGTGGGTTGCATTGCCAAACCGTTCTCTAACATGGTATCATACCTCTCGGTCCTACCCTAGGTTCAGCCGCCGCCGCCGCCGTGATCTCCCACGTGCCGCCGCCGCACCACGCCGCCGCCGCGTCTCTCCCTCCCGACGCCACCGCCGCTTCCGCCACCACCCTGCCGCCGCCACCCTACAGCCGCCGCCGCCGTCGCCCCTCTGTCCCGCCGCCGCCGCCGCTGTAGCCTGCAGCCGCCGCCCCTCCCTCTCTCCCGCAGCCGCCGCCGCCGCCGCACCTCTCTGCCGCAGCCGCCGCCCGCAGCCGCCGCCGCACCTATCTGCCGCCGCTGCCTTCCCCCACTCTCCACCAAAACCCTAACCCGCACCGCTGCCCTAACCCTAGCCGCCACCCATGGACTCCCCGGGCTCCTCTACTACCTGCTCGTCCAACCCCTTCGCCGGTCCCGAACCCTCCGCCGTCGCCATCCGCGACCTCAACATCGAGGCCCGGGTTCCCATCCGCCTCGACAGCTCCAGCTCCTCCTACTACGCGTCGAAGACCTACTTCAACCTTGTCTTCCGTGAGTACTACCTCACCGAGCACATCGATGGCTCCGTGGACGGCGAGTTCATGAAGGGCGATCCGGAGTGATCCGCCATTGAGGCCACGCTCATCCGATGGTTCTATCAAACCATCTCGAAGGACATCTTCCACACGGTCGTCGCCGAGGACAACGACGCTTGCGCCGTGTGGACCAAGATCAACGCGCTCTTCACCGACAACAAACTTCAGCGCCTTGTTTTCTTGCAGCAGGAGTTCTTCGGCTGTCATCTGGACAACTCCACTATCGATGAGTACTGCATGCGGCTCAAGATGCTCGCCGATGAACTTCGTGACATCGGTGCCAAAGTCTCCGACGACATCATGCTCAACACCCTCACCGCCGGCCTCAACGAAGACTTCGGCAACATTGCTTCTAACCTCACTTTGTTGCTGCAGCCCACTTTTCAGGGCGTCATCGCGTACCTCAAGCTCGAGGAGCGCCGGATGACGAAGGTGAAACAGCGGGTCCACCACACCGCCCTCGCCGCCGGCACCACCCGCGGTGGCCCCGCTCCACCGGCCGCGCCGACCCAGCCACGCCCTCCGACGCCCGCCGGGTACTTCCCGCTGCCGCCCGCGCCCCCCGCGCCGCCCCAACAGCAGCAGCAGCAAGGCGGGGGCCGGCGCAACCGGCGCGGCGGCGGTGGCCGCCGCCAGCAGCAGCCGAACCACGGCGCCGGGGGGTCGCCGCGCTACCCGCAGCCCCCGCCGCCGTAGGCGGCCGGTCAGAACCCGTGGACGGGCGTGGTGCATGCCTACCACATGCCCGTCCCACGGGCCCCCACACCGGGTCTTCTCGGTCCTCGCCCCGCGGGCCACCAGGCCTTCCTCGGCGCGCCCTACCAGCCGGCTGGCGTCGGCTACGACGCCCCCTCGCTCCGCTGCCGCTCGGCGGCTATGGCCCGCCTGCCTCGACGCCGCCCTACGGGGGCCTCCCACCGTCGCCGGTACCTGCGCCATGGGACCCCGCCCTCCTGGCAGCCCTGCACTCCGCGCCGTCGCCGGGTAACTATGGCGGTGGAGGCGACTGGTACATGGACTCGGGTGCTACCGTGCAGATGACAGCTCGTCCCGGTAACCTGACCTCCTCCACTCTCGTTCATACACCCACTCGTATCATCGTTGGCAACGGTTCCTCCTTACCTATCACTCATATCGGTAGCACTAATTTTCCCTCCACTTCCACACCCATCACTATGTCTAATGTTCTTGTTTCGCCTGAATTAGTCACGAACCTAGTTTTTGTCCGTCGTCTTACTCGTGAGAACCCACTTACTGTTGAATTTGGCGATGTTGGTTTTTCTGTGAAGGAAACCCGTACCCGGATGGTACTTCACCGATGTGACAGTCCCAATGAGCTCTATCTTGTGCACGCCGGCGCCTCCACCTCCACTCCCGTCGCTCTCGCCGCCGGCGTCGACCTTTGGCATGTCGCTTGGGCCACCCCAACCCCACAGTTTTACGTCAAATTCTTAGGAGTTTTTCATTCTCATGTAATAAGCTTGACGAGCATTCTTGTGAGGCTTGTCTCGTCTTCCCTTTAGTGCGTCTACAACTATTTCTACCTTTCCATTTCAATTACTTCATAGTGATGTTTGGACATCTCCCGTTGCAAGTAACACGGGCTACCTATACTACTTGGTGATTTTAGATGATTATTCTCATTATGTGTGGACTTTTCCTCTTCGTCGCAAATCCGATGCTTTAGCCACACTCATTTCTTTTTACTCCTATGTCACCACCCAGTTCGGTCGCCCCATTCTTGCACTCCAAACCAATAACGGTAAAGAGTTTGATAACATTGCTATTCGCCACCTTCTCACCTCTCACGGCACAATCTTCCGCTTGACTTGTCCATACACATCACAGCAGAACGGCTGCGCCGAGCGCATCCTCTGCCCTCTTATCCTCCTCATTAACATCTATCTGTGTCGTCCTCGTTGGAACTACACCCCTCACTACCTTCTCTTCGATGCACCGCCGTCCTATGACGGTCTTCGCACTTTCGAGTGTCTTTGCTATCCTAGCACCGTGTCCACTACCCCCACAAACTCGCACCACGATCACTCCCATGCATCATTCTTGGTTATCCCTCTAACACCAAAGGTTACCGGTGCTATGATCCTGTCACTCACCGCGTGTACACCTCGAGCCACATGTATTTTGTCAAGACGGTGTTCCCTTTCTTTCAGGTACCTCCGGCTGCGGCACCCTCGGCGCCGTCCCCCGCGCCCCCTGCTTGGCGTGACTCACGGCCACGGCACCAAGTCGCCCCTCCGGCTCGGCGATTTCCACCGCCACCTGGGTTCACGACTCCCTCCCCCGAGGTCGAGTCGAACCGGGCCCCTGGGTCCCCGACTCCCTCTCCCGAGGTTGAGTCGGACCGGGCCTCCCACTCCGGTGCCACGGCGGGCACCCCTTTGGCCTACGACGATGCGGCCGCCACCCCGGTCAGTGCCGCCTCTCCTGCGGCGGGTTCGCCTGCGACGGGCTCGACATCCTCATAGCCCGTCGCCGCACCCGCCCTGACCGCCGATGCTGGCCCTGCCGCCGCCGCTGGCCCGGCCGCCGGCCCGTCTATCGGCGTGACGACCCGTGCTCGGGCCGGTGTGCATCGGCCGAGCACGCGCTATACTTTGGACGAGTATGTGTGTGCTGCCTCGACATCGACGCCGTCCCCCATCCCCTCCTCCGCTCGCGCTGCCCTTCGGGATCCCCACTAGCTAGCGGTGATGCGGGAGGAGTTCGACGCATTGCAGCGCAACCTGATACGTCTCCGTCGTATCTATAATTTTTGATTGTTTCATGCCAATATTATACAACTTTCATATATTTTTGGCAACATTTTATATGATTTATTAGACTAACCTATTGATCCAGTGCCCAGTGCTAGTTTCTGTTTGTTGCATGTTTTTTGTTTCGCAGAATATCCATATCAAACGAAGTCCAAATGCAATAAAATTTCACGGAGAATTATTTTGGAATATATGTGATTTTTGGGAGGTGGAATCAACGCAAATGGGGGCCCACAGCCACCACAAGACAGATGGACGCGCCAAGCAGCCCAGGCGCATGGTGGTTGGTTGTGCCCTCCTCGTACGTCGGTTGGAGCTCTACTTCGGGCGCAAGGAATCTTATATCCAGAAAAAAATTGTGTTAAAATCTCAGCGCAATCAGAGTTACGGATCTCCGGGAGTATAAGAAACGGTTTTCGGCCACAAAACAGGAACGCGAAACAGAAGAGAACAGAGAGGGAGATCCAATCTCGGAGGGGCTCCCGCCCCTCCACTGCCATGGAGGCCATGGACCAGAGGGGGAACTCTCCTCCCATCTAGGGGGGAGGCCAAGGAAGAAGGAGGGGGGCCCTCTCCCCCTCTCTCCCAGGAGCGCCGCCGGGGCAATCATCGTGACGGCGATCTACTCTAATAACTTCACCGCCGTCAACACCAACTCTCTCCCCCTTTATGCAGCAGTGTAACACCTCTCTTCCCCGCTGTAATCTCTACTTAACACATGGTGCTCAACACTATATATTATTTCCCAATGATATGTGGTTATCCTATGATGTTTGAGTAGATCTGTTTTGTCCTATGGGTTGATAGATGATCATGATTGGTTTGAGTTGTATATTTTATTTTGGTGCTGTCCTACGGTGCCCTCCGTGTCGCGCAAACGGAGGGATCCCCGCTGTAGGGTGTTGCAATACGTTCATGGTTCTCTTATGGTGGGTGGCATGAGTGACAGAAGCACAGACCCGAGTTTGGGGGTCATTGCGTATGGGATAAAGAGGACTTGATACTTAATGCTATGGTTGGGCTTTACGACCTTAATGATCTTTAGTAGTTGCGGATGCTTGCTAGAGTTCCAATCATATGTGCATATGATCCAAGTAGAGAAAGTATGTTAGCCCATGCCTCTTCCTCATATAAAATTGCAACAATGATCACCGGTTTAGTTATCGATCACCTAGGGACAAATAAATTTCTTGCTGACAAAAGCTATCTACTTTTATTGTCTTGCATTTTACTCGTAGTTTTATTCTTGAAAAGTACTTCTAGTTTTATTCTTGCAAAATTATCCTTTCACCTACAAAATAGTTTTATACTTGTTCTAGGTAAAGCAAACGTCAAGTGTGCGTAGAGTTGTATCGGTGGTCGATAGAACTTGAGGGAATATTTATTCTACCTTTAGCTCCTCGTTGGGTTCGACACTCATATTTATCGAAAAAGGCCTCAAACGATCCCCTATACTTGTGGGTTATCACAATCGCACGTGGAACCTTGTTCCGCGACCCCCTCATGCCAACGTCATCAGTGGCAAGTGGGTGTTCCGCCACAAGTCCCGCCCGGATGGTTCTCTTGAGCGCTACAAGGCTCGGTGGGTGGTTCGCGGATTTCGGCAACGTGCGGGCATTGACTTCACCGACACCTTCGCTTCGGTTGTGAAACCGGGCACGATCCGCATGGTGCTTCAGTTGGCGGTCTCGCACGCTTGGCCTGTACATCAGTTGGATGTCTCCAACGCCTTCTTGCATGGCCATCGTGCCGAGCAGGTGTTCTGTCAGCAGCCCACTGGCTTCTTCGACGCCGAGCATCCGGACTACGTGTGCTTGCTCTCCCGTTCTCTTTACGGGTTGAAGCACGTGCCACGGGCTTGGTACCAGTGTATTGCCGCCTTCCTGCAGTCTCTTGGCTTTCGGTCCACTCGCTCCGATACTTCACTCTTTGTGTATTATCAGGAAGCTGACACCGCATATCTGCTGCTCTACATCGATGACATCATTCTCACGGCGTCCATCCCCGAGCTCCTTCAGCGGCTCACGGCTCATCTTCGTGATGAGTTTGCCCTCAAGGACTTGGTGCCTCTGCATTACTTCCTCGGCATCGAGGTGGTCCACCGAGCTGACGGTTTCTTTCTGCATGAGCAGAAGTACGCCCACGAGCTTCTGGAGCGTGCCGGTATGCTTAACTGCAAGCCGGCAGCCACTCCTGTCGACACGAAGGCCAAGGTTTCTGCCTTGGAAGGGTCTCCCGGGTTCGATGCAACGTTTTATCGCTCCATTATTGGTGCCTTGCAGTACCTGACGCTGACACGCCCGGACCTGCAGTATGCTGTTCAGCAGGTGTTCCTGCACATGCACTCCCCGCGTGACTCTCATTTGGGCCTTGGTGAAGCGTATCCTCCGTTACATACGCGGCACTATGTCCTTGGGACTCACACTGACGGGCTCCACCTCCACCGACCTTGTCGCCTACTCTGATGTAGACTGGGCAGGCTACCCCGACACCCATTGCTCTACTTCAGGCTATTGCGTCCACCTTGGGCCCTCACTGATCTCTTGGTCGTCCAAGCGACAGCCCATGGTCTCCCGATCGAGTGCTGAGGCAGAGTATCGGGCGGTGGCTAATGCCGTTGCGGAATGCTCTTGGCTTCGGCAGCTGCTCCAAGAGTTGCTTTGTGATGTTCACAAGGCCACACTTGTCTACTGCGACAACGTCAGCACGGTCTACCTCTCCGCCAACCCGGTGCATCATCATCGCACGAAGCATATTGAGCTCGATATTCACTTCGTTCGTGAGCAGGTAGCACTTGGCCGTGTTCGGGTTCTCCACGTTCCGACGACGCAACAGTTTGCTGATGTGATGACTAAGGGATTGCCTACTCCCGTCTTTGAGGAGTTCCGGTCCAGTCTCTGCATCTCCGGCGCCGCTTCGACTGCGCGGGGGGGGGGGGGGGGTGTTGAACATATGTTTTGCATGTATATGTGTATATCCTGTCCCACCTCCTAGTCTTTGTATAGTTGAGGTTGAGGCCCACATTGTACTCTTTATATACGTGCACCTGCACCCGATCAATACTATCATGAGTTGCATTGCCAAACCCTTCTCTAACACCTGCCCTCAAAGATTTGCAGTGCAGCGAGGCAAACTGTGTGGCCGGTCAATGCACGCGAGGTGGGATGGGGTTTGTGTCGCGATTGTTTATACTTAGGTCGCGGCGTAGCGGTCTGATCGGTAGGCTCTGTTGCAGCATCTTGCGCTCCTCATTGTACCAGCGGGAGGGCCGGCCCATCGCTCGTAGCTTCGCCGCGCTGCCGTGCTAGGACTACTAACCGGCCATGCTGATACCGGCATGCGGATAAGTTGCAACCGGCAGGCGCCCGTGCTAGGACTATCAACCAACGCTGGAACTACCTGGTAGAGAAGTTGCAACTGGCAGGCGGCGTCATGCTGCAACCGACGGGCAGCCGTGTTGAAACCTCTAGGCAGAGGAGCTGCCATCGCTAGGTGGCTGAGCTAGGGGTCATGAAAAGGCTATGCTGGCACATGTGGGCTGAGAAGGTGCAACCAGCGGGCAGCCATGCTGGGATCGTGAACCGGCCATGCAGGAACCAGCGGGTGAAGAAGCTACAACTGGTAGGAGCTGAAGTTGCAAGCAGTGGCGAGATGGTGGAACCAATGGTTTGGGATGTTGGGACCGGGAACTCCGGGTGCTACAACGGTTGCCACTATATGTTGGGATCGATCACCTAGAATGCTTTGACGGGGCACAACCAGGTGTTGGAATCGACCATCCGGAATGAGACCACGGGCACCACAATGTGCTGCAACCAGCCACTGGGGGATTGTTGGACACGTGCTGGGAAAAGCTATGATAGGGGCACCCAATGTTGCAAGCAACAGGGCCGGTGAAGCGAGGATGGTTCTGATGGAAATATGCCCTAGAGGCAATAATAAAATGGTTATTATTATATTTCCTTAATCATGATAAATGTTTATTATTCATGCTAGAATTGTATTGATCAGAAACTTAAATACATGTGTGGATACATAAACAAATACCGTGTTCCTAGTGAGCCTCTACTAGACTAGCTCGTTGATCAAAAGATGGTTAAGGTTTCCTAACCATAGACATGAGTTGTCATTTGATAATGGGATCACATCATTAGGAGAATGATGTGATGGACAAGACCCATCCGTTAGCTTAGCATATGATCGTTCAGTTTATTGCTATTGCTTTCTTAATGTCAAATACATATTCCTTCGACTATGAGATCATGCAACTCCCAGATACCGGAGGAATGCCTTGTGTGCTATCAAGCGTCACAACGTAACTGGGTGATCATAAAGATGCTCTACAGGTATCTCCGAAGGTGTCTGTTGAGTTGGCATGGATCGAGATTAGGATTTGTCACTCCGTGTATCGGAGAGGTATCTCTGGGCCCTCTCGGTAATACACATCATGAGAAGCATTGCAAGCAAAGTGACTAAGGAGTTAGTTACGAGATGATGTATTACAGAACAAGTAAAGAGACTTACTGGTAACGAGTTTGAACTAGGTATGAAGATACCGACGATCAAATCTCGGGCAAGTAACATACCGACAGACAAAGGGAATTACGTATGTTGTCATAAGGTTCGACCGATAAAGATCTTTGTAGAATATGTAGGAACCAATATGGGCATCCAGGTTCCGCTATTGGTTATTGACCGGAGGTGTCTCGGTCATGTCTACATAGTTCTCGAACCCGTAGGGTCCGCACGCTTAACGTTCGTTGATGATATAGTGTTATATGAGTTATGTGATTTGGTGACCGAATGTTGTTTGGAGTCCCGAATGAGATCAAGGACATGACGAGGAGCTCCGAATGGTCCGGAGGTAAAGATCGATATATAGGACGATACTATTCGGACACCAGAAAGGTTTCGGAGTGAACCAGGTATTCATCGGATCACCGGAAGGGGTTCCGGGAGGCCCCGGGAGGTCTATGGGCCTAATGGGCCAAGAGGAGGAACACACCAGCCCACAAGGGGCTGGTGCGCCCCCACCTTTAGGCCGCCGGCCCTAGAAAGGAAAAGGGGGTGGGCTAGGCCCTCCTGCCTTTCCCCTCCACATGTGGGAAAGGAAAGGGGGGGGCCTCCCCTCCTGCCTTCTCCCTGGCGCCAAACAAGGAAAGGGGGGACGGCCAAGGGCAGGAGCCCAAGGTGGATTCGGCCACACTTGGGGCACCCCTTGGCTGCCTTCCCTCTCCTCTCACCTATATATATATATGGGAGGGGGCACGACACAAAGCCACGACAATCTCTTAGCCATGTGCGGCGCCCCTCTCTACAGTTTCGTCCCTCGGTCATATTTTCGTAGTGCTTAGGCAAAGCCCTGCGGAGATAGCGTCACCACCACCGTCACCACACCGTCATGCTGCCGGAACTCATCCACTACTTCGCTATCTTGCTTGATCAAGAAGGCGAGGACGTCACCGAGTTGAACGTGTGCTGAACGCGGAGGTGTCGTACATTCGGTACTCGGTCGGTTGGATCGCGAACAAGTTCGACTACATCAACCGCGTTACTAAACACTTCCGCTTACGGTCTACGAGGGTACATAGACACACTCTCCCCCCTCGTTGCTATGCATCTCCTTGATAGATCTTGCGTGTGCGTAGAATTTTTTTGTTTTCCATGCAACATTCCCCAACAGTGGTATCAGAGCCAGGTCTATGCGTAGATGATATGCACGAGTAGAACACAAAGAAGTTGTGGGCGGTGATGGTCATACTGCTTACCACCAACGTCTTATTTTGATTCGACGGTATTGTGGGATGAAGCGGCCCAGACCAACCTTACATGTCCACGCACATGAGACCGGTTCCACCAACTGACATGCAACTAGGTTTGCATAAAGGTGGCTGGCGGGTGTCTGTATCTCCTACTTTAGTTGAATTGAATTTGACTACGGGCGGTCCTTGAAGAAGGTTAAAACAGCAAACTTGATAATCACCGTTGTGGTTTTTGCGTAGTTAAGAACGGTTCTTGCTAGTTGCCCGTAGCAGCCACGTAAAACTTGCAACAACAAAGTAGATGACGTCTAACTTGTTTTTGCAGGGTATGTTGTGATGTGATATGGTCAAGACGTGATGTGATATACGTTGTTGTATGGGATGATCATGTTTTGTAATATCGACAACCGGCAGTAGCCTTAGGGTTGTCTCTTAATTATTGTATGAAATGCAAACGCCATGTAATTGCTTTACTTTATCGCTATGCGTTAGCAATACTTGTAGAAGCAATAGTTGGCGAGACAACCCCGACGCAACGATGGAGATCAAGGTGTCGAGCCGGTGATGATGGAGATCATGACGATGCTTTGGAGATGGAGATCAAAAGCACAAGATGATGATGGCCATATCATGTCACAAATTTTGATTGCATGTGATGTTTATCCTTTATGCATCCTATTTTGCTTAGAACGGCGGTAGCATTATAAGATGATCCCTTCACTAAATTTCAAGATAAAAGTGTTCTCCCCAAGTATGCACCGTTGCCAAAGTTCGTCGTTTCGAAGCACCTCGTGATGATCGGATGTGATAGACTCTACGTTCACATACAACGGGTGTAAGACAGTTTTGCACATGCAGAATACTTGGGTTAAACTTGACGAGCCTAGCATGTACAGACATGGTCTCGGAACACTGGAGACCGAAAGGTCGAACGTGAGTCATATCGTAGATATGATCAACATAGAGATGTTCACCAGTGATGACTACCCCATCTCACATGATGATCGGACATGGGTTAGTTGATTTGGATCATGTATCACTTAGATAAATTGAGGGATGTTAATTTAAGTGGGAGTTCATTAGTAATTTGATTAAATTGAACTTAAATTTATCATGAACTTAGTCTTTGTAGTTTTTGCATAATTATGTCGTAGATCAATAGCTCGCGATGTAGCTCCCCTATTTTTGATATGTTCCTAGAGAAAACTAAGTTGAAAGATGATAGTAGCAATGATGCGGACTGGGTCCATGATCTGAGGATTATCCTCATTGTTGCACAGAAGAATTATGTCCTTAATGCACCGCTAGGTGACAGACCTATTGCAGGAGCAGATGCGGATGTTATGAACATTTGCAAGCTCGATATGATGACTACTTAATAGTTTAGTGCGCCATGCTTTACGGCTTAGAACCGGGACTTCAAAACATTATGAACGCCACAGAGCATATGAGATGTTCCAAGAGCTGAAATTGGTATTTCAGACTCATGCCCGTGTTGAGAGGTATGAGACCTCTGACAAATACTTTGCCTACAAGATGGATGAGAATAGCTCAGCCAGTGAGCATGTGCTCAGAATGTCTGGGTACTACAATCGTTTGAATCAAGTGGGAGTTAATCTTCCAGATAAGATAGTGATTGACAGAGTTCTCTAGTCACTATCACCAAGCTACTAGAACTTCATGATGAACTATAATATGCAAGGGATGACAAAAACAATTTCTGAGCTCTTCGCGATGCTGAAATCGGCGAAGGTAGAAATCAAGAAAGAGCATTAAGTATTGATGGTTAACAAGACCACTAATTTCAAGAAAAAGGGCAAGGGAAAGAAAGGGAACTTTAAGAAGAATGGCAAGCAAGTTGCCACTCCCGTGAAGAAGCCCAAAGCTAGACCTAAGCCTGAAACTGAGTGCTTCTACTACAAAGGGAGTGGTCACTAGAAGCGGAACTGCCCCAAATACTTGGCGGATAAGAAGGATGGCAAAGTGAATAAAGGTATATTTGATATACATGTTATTGATGTGTACCTTACTAGTATTCGTAGTAGCCCATGGGTATTTGATACTGGTTCAGTTGCTAAGATTAGTAACTCGAAACAGGAGTTGCATAATAAACAAAGACTAGTTAAGGGCAAGGTGACGATGTGTGTTGGAAGTGATTCCAAGGTTGATACGATCACCATCGCACACTCCCTCTATCTTCGGGATTAACGTTGAACCTAAATAAATGTTATTGGTGTTTGCGTTGAGCATGAATATGATTAGATCGTATTTACTGCAATACGGTTATTCATTTAAGTCAGAGAATAATTGTTGTTCTGTTTACATGAATAAAACCTTCTATGGTCATACACCCAATGTGAGTTGTTTATTGAATCTCGATCGTAGTGAGACACATACTCATAATATTGATGCCAAAAGATGCAAAGTTGATAATGATAGTGCAACATACTTGTGGCACTGCCGTTTAGGTCATATTGGTGTAAAGCGCATGAAGAAACTCCATGTGGATGGACTTTTGGAATCACTTGGTTATGAATCATTTGATACTTACGAACCATGCCTCATGGGCAAGATGACTAAAACTCCGTTCTCCGGAACAATGGAGCGAGCTAATGACTTATTGGAAATAATACATACCAACGTATGTGGTCCGATGAGTGTTGAAGCACGCGGCGGGTATCGTTATTTTCTGATCTTCACATATGATTTGAGTAGGTATGGGTATATCTACTTAATGAAACACAAGTCTGAAACATTTTAAAAGTTCAAAGAATTTCAGAGTGAAGTGGAGAATCATCGTAACAAGAAAATAAAGTTTCTACGATCTGATCGCGGAGGCGAATATTTGAGTTACGAGTTTGGCCTTCATTTGAAACAATGTGGAATTGTTTCACAACTCACGCCACCTGAAACACCACAGCGTAATGGTGTGTCTGAACGTCGTAACCATACTTTATTGGATATGGTGCGTTCTATGATGTCTCTTACCGATTTACCACTATCGTTTTGGGGTTATGCATTAGAGACGGCCGCATTCACGTTAAATAGGGCACCGTCTAAATCCGTTGAGACGACACCGTATGAACTGTGGTTTGGAAAGAAACATAAGCTGTCGTTTCTTAAAGTTTGGGGATGCGATGCTTATCTCAAAAGCCTTCAGCTTGATAAGCTCGAACCTAAATCGGAGAAGTGCGCCTTCATAGGATACCCTAAAGAAACTATTGGGTACACCTTCTACCACAGATCCGAAGGCAAGATCTTTGTTGCTAAGAATGGATCCTTTCTAGAGAAGGAGTTTCTCTCGAAAGAAGTGAGTGGGAGGAAAGTAGAACTTGATGAGGTAATTGTACCTTCTCTCAAATTGGAAAGTAGCACATCAGAGAAATCCATTCCCGTGATGCCTACACCAACTAGAGAGGAAGCTAATGATGATGATCATGAAATTTCGGATCAAGTTACTACTTGTCGGATTCAGGGCTCCGTAGACCCAAGAAGGTTCGAACTCTAGGGCGTGTGCGAAGAACTCAACCTCTCAAGCCTACCAACCCATCGCTCCACAGCCTAGCCTAGCCGGACTCGCGTGAACAAGGAAGAAGATGACACAGCAGTTTACCCAGGTTCGGGCCACCTTGCAGTGTAATACCCTACTCCTGCTTTGTGGTGGATTGGCCTCACGAGGGGCTGAGGATGAATAAGTACAGAGGATGAACAACCTCGCGAGGGCTCGGGGGTGAGAATGAGTCGACCCCTTCTACGGTGGTGGCTCACCTATATTTATAGTGGCCTCGGTCCTCTTCCCCCAAAATGTAGGCGAGAAGGGATCCCACAGTGGCCAATTTGAAAGAGGACAAGTAGTACATCTTATCCTGACGAAAGGTGGTCTTCGCCTGCAAAGCTTCTGGTCATGACGCAGCGGTGGGCTCGGCGATGACATCCGTCCTACCGTGTTGGCGGTCTTGGTCTTGTAGCACCGGAATGGAAATCTTTGGTATATTCCTCAGGAACCCACGCCTGTCCTTGCCTCCTTAGCACCAAAGAGGAAACTGCCTCCTCTGCGCCCGCTGGCGCCCACCTGGCCTTGGTCGTCATGGCTTGCGTCATGGCAGCCTCATGAGGCTGGTACTTGCATAGGAATCTCCGCTCCTTGGGAGGCAGCCTGAGGAGGCCACTCCCTCCGGAGGTCTTGGTGTCGTCCGCCTCGCGAGGCCAGGGGGCCTTCGCGAGGGTCTTGTCTTGGCGGTCTTGTAGATGGGCCATACCAGGCCATCGAAGGAGCCACGCCGTGCGCCGCAGGTAGGCAAGTCTGGGTACCCTGGTTTCCAGAATGCCGACAGTAGCCCCCGGGCCCAAGGCGCGCTCGAGCTTGGCTTTGAGGCGAAGCCAAAGGGCAAGGACAAAGCGCCGCGGGCCCCAATCGCATGCGGGCCAAGTTGACGCATGGCACTTGATGGGACGTGGACGCTTTTCGCCTCCCCACGTCGCCTCGGCAACTGCCCGACTTGACAACTGCCTGGTGCATGCAGCGGGGCCATCATTGTTTGGAATGTGAGAGGCCGCCGGTTAGCCTTCCTCCGCCTATAAATGGGAAAAGGGGGGTGAGCCCCCAGCCCATCTCCATCTTCTTGCTGCTCGCCCCTTCTTCGTCTCCATCGTCCCGCCATCTTGCCGAAGCATCCATGGCGCCGGTGAGGAGGTTTTCCGCCGCCGAGAAGGGAAAGGCCCCCAAGGAGGGACCAGGCTCGCCACCGCCCAAGAGGGGCCGCGGCCGTCCCCGCAAGTATGTTACGACGCCGGCGGTGGCTCCCCGAGGGCGTGGGCGCGCCCCCTCGAAGGTCGGCGGCACCTCTGGCAGTCGTGGGAAGGCTCCCTCCAGCACCGGAAGCTGCCACGGCCAAGCCGGCCACGGCCAAGGGGGGAAATGTGCGGCGGCCGTCCGGCCACCGCGCCCGTGATCCCACTCAGCCGACGCGTCCTCGGAGTTCATGGTGTGGGCATAGAGGCCGGCAGGCACTTGGTTCCAGCTCCCGCGCTTCTTCACGGGCACACTGCGGGCCGGAGGGCCTGGCGGCCTCTGGTTGCAGGCCGACGGCTGCTGCGGCAGGGCCTCGTGGGTGGAGGTCGAGGTCACCCCCGCCGGCAATGTGTTCCTGAACTGTGGGTGGCAGCCGTTCGCCCGCGGACGCGACCTGCAGGGGGATGTACCCTCCACTTCAGGCACGATGGAGCAGCGACCCTCTACGTCCGAATATTCGGGGAGGATGGCAGGCGTCTGGGGTGCTGTCTGGAGGGCGACGAGACGACGACGATGTCCACCCCTCCGACGACGATGGTCGGAGGGGCGGTGGCATCCTCGGCGGTAAACTTGCCCTTGGCGACGGCCGCGGCGCCTCCAGCAGCGGCAGCTCTTCCTCTGGGGAGAGCATGAGCGACGATGACTACGATGAGCCGTCACGTCGCCGATCTCGGACCGGGGAGGGCGGCGAGCCAAACCATCGCCGCGCTCCCGCTCAGGAGGACGACGAGCCGCCTCGCCATCGCGCTTCGGTGAAGCGGGAGGAGGACTCCGACTGAGCGCTGACGTCGCTGGAGCCAGGCCTCAGGAGCCGCGGTGCTCGTGAGGCCGCTTTTGCTTTTTTTTTTTCCTGCATCAAGAAATTTAGAAGGCCCTGTTGGGGAATGTAATGGACCATGGCGTCTGCGCCGTTATGTCAACGTTTTTATTTCATATCTTAGCATTCATGTTGCTACCAATAGACAGGCTCTTGTCGATCATGATTAGGATAACTTAGCTTGGTGTGCTTGTGGTAGTCTTCTGTGCCGCGAGGGAATGCTCCTCCAGAGCTTGGATCCCCTGTGTGTCTCTCATTCTAGAGAGATCTTGCCGGCAATTTCCTTCTTAGGGATTCAAAGGTTCTCGGGCCTCAGGAGGTGCCCAGTGGCCGTAAGGTCTCTATCAGGCCATGAGAATATGGGGCCTCCGGAGATGTCTCTCAGGCCGCCGCGCCCCACACGAGCCCCGGAGCGAGGGCCGATCGTCACTGGTACGCCGGGTCGCGATGACTGGCGAGGCCAGGAGATGAGGACTCAGGAGGGCACACATGCCCGTTGGTTCATTTAAGATCATCGCGCGAGGATTAGGACGCCAAGGCATTGGCGAGGTGTGTTCGTGGGCAGACCCAGGCGTACACACCATGCCCAGCCCCCGCTCGCGAGACGCGCGGAGAGGACTGACGGGCAACTGCAAGACTCGAAAGAACAAACGCTGCAAAGAGAAAAATTCCCATCCCTTTCAAATAAAGACGCGAGAACTTCAAATTTCATTCCAAGAAGTGGCAAATCGGCTACAAAAGCAAGCAAAAGAACAGCCGCGCCCGGCGCCTACACTAGTCTTCTAGTCTTCTCGCCAGCGCGGAGCATGGAGCTTCCACTAGGCGTGGGCATAGTCGTTGAAAGACCGTGTCGTCCGCCAGCGCAGAGCATGGGGCTTCCACTTGGACGTGGGTGGGAGCCCCCGTGAGCCCCACTCAGTATTATGTGAGAGTGTCACGGGTAGAACTTTCGGAGGTGCTGGATGTTCCAGGCATTCTGGATGGGGACCCCGTCCTGTGTCTCCAGGCACGCGGCGCCAAGTCTGGAGACACGGGCAATCCTGAACAGGCCCTCCCACATAGGCGAGAGCTTGTGAAGCCCCTCCCTGGAGAGCACCCGCCTCAGGACGAGGTCACCCACCTCGAGGGTCCTGGAGCGAACGTTGCGGCAGTGATACCGCCGCAGCGCCTGCTGGTACCTCGCGGCACAGAGCGAGGCTTGGTGGCGGCCCTCCTCCTTGAGCACGAGATCTGTCCCCCGCGAGGCGTCCTGGCGTGCCTCGTCAAATGTCAAGACCCGTGGGGAGCAATGCTTGACCTCGTGTGGGAGGACTGCCTCAGCCCCGTAGACAAGGAAGAACGGGGTCTCACCGGTGGGCTTAGTCGTGGTGGTGCGGATGGACCACAACATAGACTGAAGCTCACCGAGCCAACCCCTGCCGCAGGCCTCAAACTTCTTCTTGAAGCTCCTCGTCTTGAGGCCCCTCAGGACCTCCGCGTTGGCGCGTTCGGCCTGGCCGTTGCTCCGTGGGTGTGCTATTGAAGCGTAGCATATCTGCGTTCCAAGGTTAGCACAATATGTCCTGAAGAGATTGCTTGTGAACTGAGAGCCATTGTCAGTGATGATACGGTTGGGGACCCCGAAACGGCTCACAAGGCCCTTGATGAACTTGACGGCCGAGCCAGCAGGGATGGTGCGCACGGGCTCCACCTCCGCCCACTTGGTGAATTTGTCGATGGCGACGTAGAGGTAGCGATAGCCCCCGGCTGCTCGGGGGAACGGGCCCAAGATGTCCAGCCCCCAGACCACGAATGGCCACGAGAGCGGGATGGTCTGGAGGCCCTGAGCGGGCTGGTGGATCTGTTTGGCATGGAACTGGCAGGCCTCACAGGATCGCACCAGCTCGGTGGCATCGTTGAGCGCCGTGGGCCAGTAGAACCCGCTGCGGAACACCTTGCCCACGAGGGTGCGTGATGAAGAATGGTGCCCGCAATCCCCGCCGTGGATGTCGGCCAGCAATTCGCGCCCTTGCTCCCTGGATATGCATCGCAGCGAGACATCGTTGGGGCGCCTTCGGTAGAGCTCGCCGTCCTGCAAGCAATAAGCGGTGGCCTGACGGGCCACGCATTTCGCGTCTACCTTCTTTTCCGGTAGGGTGCCGTAGAGCAGGTACGCCTTGAACTCTTCAGTCCAGCACCCCTCCTAAGGTTCCAGCGCCAGGAGCAGGCGGGCTCCTGAGGTCGGGCCGCAGGATAGGGCACCTGAGGAGGGGGCCTGGGGTGGCTCCTCCCGAAGCAGCGTCGGGCCTGCAACGGGGGGGTGGGCTGCCGACGGTTTGAAGAGCCTTTCCTCGAAGATGCCAGGCCTTTGGGGCTCGCGTCGGGATGCCCTCTTAGCGATGTCGTCCGCCTCCTTGTTCGTGCCATGCGGGATGTGCTTCAATTCCATGCCCAAGAAGCGTTTTTCAATTTTGCATACCTCTTCTAGGTATGCCTCTATGTGCTCGTCCTTAGGCTTGTATTCCTTGTTGGAGAAGTTGACGAGGAGCTGAGAGTCGCCCTTGATAGTGAGACGCTTGACCCCCAGGGCCGCCGCAGCCCTGAGGCCAGCGATCAGGCCCTCGTATTCCGCGATGTTGTTGGAGACCTTCTCGCCATGCTGAAAGTAGAGCTGCACAACATAGCATAGCTTATCCTGGGTTGGCGAGATGAGTACGGCTCCAGCCCCCGCGCCCTGCCGCGCAAATGCGCCGTCGAAGTACATGACCCAGCCATCGGGCGCCTCGTCTCCAGGCATGAGGGACCTGTCTTCAACCGTCCCCCGGTCAGGGGCATCCGTCCATTCCGCCACGAAGTCAACGAGGGCCGCGCCCTTGATGACCCTGGTGGTGCTGAACTCCAGCTGGAATGCTTGCAGCTCGATGTTCCACTCAGCAACCCTCCCCTCGGCATTAGGGCTGCGGAGCACCTTCTCCAGAGGATACGCGGAGACGACCTTGATGAGGTGGCCCTGGAAATAGTGGCGCAGTTTCCTGGAGGCGACGAGGAGCACGAGCAGGAGCTTCTGCGGCATGGGGTAGCGCGCGCGTGCGTCACGCAGCACCGTGCTGACGAAGTACACCGGGTGCTCGACGAGGGAAGCGGCATCGACGGCGTCCTGCTCCGCTTGGGACGAGGGGGCCTCGGGAGCCTTGCCGTCCGATGGAGTAGTCGAGGCCTCAGGAATGCCATCCTGAGGTGGCGATGGCGCGACTGTGCGCGGGGCGCTACTCCGCGCACCCGCTCCTGCACGCTCCTCCCTGACCGCCATGAGCGCCGCGCTAGCCGAGTGGGGTGTGGCGGCAGGTAAAGCACCAAGGGCTCAAGAGGGCGATGCACCACCATCACCGGCGGGCTCATGAGGTACCTCTTGAGGTCTTGGAAAGCCGCCTCAGCCTCCGAAGTCCACTCGAAGGGGCCCTTCCTTTTCATCAGCTTGAAGAATGGGAGGGCGCGCTCGCCAAGCTTGGAGATGAAGCGCCCCAGCGAGGTTACGCAGCCCGCGAGCTTCTACATCTCCTTGAGGGTCTGTGGCGGGCTCATCCTTTCTATTGCCTTGACCTTCTCGGGGTTAGCCTCGATCCCTCTGTGCGATACCAGGAAACCCAGCAACTTGCCGGACGGGACACCGAAAACGCACTTCTCTGGGTTGAGCCGCAGGTTTACGTTGCGCAGGTTGGCGAACGTTTCTTCCAGGTCTTCGACAAGGGTCCTTGCCTCCCGCGACTTGACCACTATGTCGTCGACGTACGCCTCGGCGTTCCTCCCGAGCTACCGGCCTAGAGCGATGTGCATCAATCGCTGGAAGGTCGCGCCGGCATTCCGCAGCCCAAAGGGCATGCAGGTGTAGCAGTACACCCCGCATGGGGAGAGGAAGGCTGTCTTCTCGACGTCCTGCACCGCCATCTTGATCTGGTGGTAGCCCGAGAAGGCGTCCAGGAAGCACAGCAGGTCGTACTCGGTGGTGGAGTCAACGATTTGATCGATGCGCGGAAGATGGAACGGTCCTGAGGGCACGCCTTGTTGAGGTAGGTGAAGTCGATGCAACTACGCTCCTTCCCACCCTTCTTGGGGACGATGACCGGGTTGGCCAGCCAATCCGGGTGCCGCACTTCCCGAATGACGCCGGCTTCCTACATCTTGCAGACCTCCTGGACGATGAACGATTGCTTCTCTTGGGCTTGCCGCCGCGCCTTCGGCTTCACCGGGCGCGCACTGGGGCACACCATCAAATGGTGTTCAATCACATCCCGTGGGACGCCGACCAAGTCCGCCGCCTCCCATGCAAACACATCCTTGTTCGCACGGAGGAAGCCGACCAACGCCTCTTCCTGATCTGGGGGGAGGCCAGCGCCTATGGTGAAGGTGGGGCCTGAACCTCCGTCCTCAATGGGCACCTGCTTCGTCTCAGCCCGGTCTTGAGAGAACAATTGTTTCTTCTTTGCGGGCATGGCCTCCGGGATCTCTAGAGCATCCCCAGCGCCTGGCCGCGTGGCTGCCGTGGCCTTGAAAGCGAGCTTGAGGGCCAGGAGTGCATCTTTGGTGTCCCCCGCCACGGTGATGATGCCGCTGCTTCCAGGCATCTTGACGACGTTGTAGCCGGGGTGCGTCGCCGCCATGAACTTGGCAAGGGCCGGATACCCAAGGATGGCGTTGTACGGGAGGCCGATGTGGGTGATGTCGAAGTCGATGAGCTCAGTGCGGTAGTTGTAGCGCATGCCAAAGGTGACCGGGAGGCGTATCTGCCCCAAGGGGGTGGTGGAGCCGTCGACCACCCCCGAGAAGGGCTTGGTGGGCGCGAGCTGGTCGTAGGGCACTTGAAGCAGGTCGAAGGCTTCCACGGAGAGGACGTTAAGACCAGCTCCGCCGTTGATGAGGGTCCTGGTGACCGCGACATTGCTGATGGTGGGTGTGCACAGCATGGGGAGCGTGCCGGCTCCTACCGTGGTCCTGGGGTGATCCCTGGAGTCGAAGGTGATGTCGGTCTCAAGCGTCACGCGGCCTGGAGGAGCACCCTGCCACGGCCGAGCAGCTACCACCCGACGGAGGAGCTGCTTGACGTGGCGGCCTGAGGCTGGTGCCTGCGACCCGCCGAGAATGGACGCAACAGCGTGGGGTGCCGGTGCCGCAAAGCGCGCGATGAATAGACCGCGCAGCTTCTCCTAGGAGGCCACTGAAGACTCTGGTAGGCTGAGCATCCAGGAGCGCGGCACGCTTGTGAGGGCCATGGGGAGCCAGTTTGCCATGACCTTGTCGTCGCCGCCCGCCGCCCAGATGGCCTGCGTGTACAACCGGAGGAACTCCTCGGGGTCAGCCGCGCCGTCGTACCGCGGGGGCAGCGCCGGCCTGAACTTCTACGACCACTGCACCCGCCGCAGGCTGGGGGTAAAGGCCCGATGACCCGCAGCACTTCCGTAGGCGCCTGGTGGCCCGGCGGGTGGGGCGGCTCCCGCCATGGGAACCATGAAACATGGGTGGAGCGCGGTTGGTGAAGAGGCAGAGCTTCGACACGCCCCTACCTGGCGAGCAAAATGTCGGATTCAGGGCTCTGCAGACCCAAGAAGGTTCGAACTCTGGGGCATGTGCGAAGAACTCAACCTCTCAAGCCTACCAACCCGTCGCCCCACAGCCTAGCCTAGCCAGACTCGCGTGAACAAGGAAGAAGATGAACACAACAGTTTACCCAGGTTTGGGCCACCTTGCGGTGTAATACCCTACTCCTGCTTTGTGGTGGATTGGCCTCACGAGGGGCTGAGGATGAACAAGTACAGAGGATGAACAACCTCGCGAGGGCTCGGGGGTGAGAATGAGTCGACCCCTTCTACGGTGGTGGCGCACCTATATTTATAGTGGCCTCGGTCCTCTTCCCCCAAAACGTAGGCGGGAAGGGATCCCACAGTGGCCAATTTGAAAGGGGACAAGTAGTACATCTTATCCTGACAAAAGGTGGTCTTCACCTGCAAAGCTTCTAGTCGTGACGCAGCGGTGGGCTCGGCGATGACATCTGTCCTGCCATGCTGGCGGTCTTGGTCTTGTAGCACCGGAATGGAAACCTTTGGTAGATTCCTCGGGAACCCACGCCTGTCCTTGCCTCCTTAGCACCAAAGAGGAAACTGCCTCCTCTGCACCCACTAGCGCCCGCCTGGCCTTGGTCATCATGGCTTGCGTCATGGCAGCCTCATGAGGCTGGTACATGCATAGGAATCTCCGCTCCTCGGGAGGCGGCCTGAGGAGGCCGCTCCCTCCGGAGGTCTTGGTGTCATCCGCCTCGCGAGGCCAGGGGGTCTTTGCGAGGGTCTTGTCTTGGCGGTCTTGTAGATGGGCCGTACCAGGCCGTTGAAGGAGCCACGCCGTGGGCCACAGGCAGGCAAGTCTGGGTACCCTGGTTCCCAGAACGCCGACACTACTGTACCTCGTAGGTCGAACAGAGCACGTTTCGCACCAGAGTGGTACGGTAATCCTGTCCTGGAAGTCATGTTATTAGACCATGGCGAACCTACGAACTATGAAGAAGCTATGATGAGCCCAGATTCTGATAAATGGCTTGAGGCCATGAAATCTGAGATAGGATCCATGTATGAGAATAAGGTATGGATTTTGGTGGACTTGCCCGATGATCGGCAAGCCATAGAAAATAAATGGATCTTCAAGGAGAAGACTGACGTTGATGGTAATGTTACTGTCTACAAAGCTTGACTTGTCGCGAAAGATTTTCGACAAGTTCAAGGAGTTGACTACGATGAGACTTTCTCACCCGTAACGATGCTTAAGTCCGTCCGAATCATGTTAGCAATTTCCGCATTTTTTAATTATGAAATCTGGCAAATGGATGTCAAAACTGCATTCCTTAATGGATTTCTTAAAGAAGAGTTGTATATGATGCAACCAGAAGGTTTTGTCGATCCTAAAGGTGCTAACAAAGTGTGCAAGCTCTAGCGATCCATCTATGGACTGGTGCAAGCATCTCGGAGTTGGAATAAACGCTTTGATGAGGTGATCAAAGCATATGGTTTTATACAGACTTACGGTGAAGCTTGTATTTACAAGAAAGTGAGTGGGAGCCCTGTAGCATTTCTGATATTATATGTGGATGACATATTGTTGATTGGAAATGATATAGAATTTCTGGATAGCATAAAAGGATACTTGAATAAGAATTTTTCAATGAAAGACCTCGGTGAAGTTGCTTATATATTGGGCATCAAGATCTATAGGGATAGATCGATACGCTTAATAGGACTTTCACAAAGCACATACCTTGACAAAGTTTTGAAGAAGTTCAAAATGGATCAGTCAAAGAAAGGGTTCTTGCCTATGTTACAAGGTGTGAAATTGAGTCAGACTCAAAGCCCGACCACTGCAGAAGATAGAGAGAAAATGAAAGTCATTCCCTATGCCTCAGCCATAGGTTCTATCATGTATGCTATGCTGTGTACCAGACCTGATGTGTGCCTTGCCATAAGTTTGGCAGGGAGGTACCAAAGTAATCCAGGAGTGGATCACTGGACAGCGGTCAAGAACATCCTGAAGTACCTGAAAAGGACCAAGGATATGTTTCTCGTTTATGGAGGTGATGAAGAGCTCGTCGTAAATGGTTACGTCGATGCTAGCTTCGACACAGATCCGGATGACTCTAAGTCACAAACCGGATACGTATTTATATTGAATGGTGTAGCTGTCAGTTGGTGCAGTTCCAAGCAGAGCGTCGTGGTGGGATCTACTTGTGAAGCGGAGTACATAGCTGCTTCGGAAGCAGCACATGAAGGAGTCTGGATGAAGGAGTTCATATCCGATCTGGGTGTAATACCCAGTGCATCGGGTCCAATGAAAATCTTTTGTGACAACACTGGATCAATTGCTTTGGCAAAGGAATCCAGGTTTCACAAGAGAACCAAACACATCAAGAGACCCTTCAACTCCATTCTTAAAGAAGAGTTGTATATGATGCAACCAGAAGGTTTTGTCGATCCTAAAGGTGCTAACAAAGTGTGCAAGCTCCAGTGATCCATCTATGGACTGGTGCAAGCATCTCAGAGTTGGAATATACGCTTTGATGAGGTGATCAAAGCATATGGTTTTATACAGACTTACGGTGAAGCCTGTATTTACAAGAAAGTGAGTGGGAGCTCTGTAGCATTTCTGATATTATATGTGGATGACATATTGCTGATTGGAAATGATATAGAATTTCTGGATAGCATAAAAGGATACTTGAATAAGAATTTTTCAATGAAAGACCTCGATGAAGCTGCTTACATATTAGGCATCAAGATCTATCGAGATAGATCAAGACGCTTGATAAGATTTTCAATGAGTACATACCTTGACAAGATTTTGAAGGAGTTCAAAATGGATCAATCAAAGAAGGAGTTCTAGCCTATATTGTAAGGTGTGAAGCTGAGTAAGACTCAAAGCCCGACCACGGCAAAAGATAGAGAGAGAATGAAAGTAATTCCCTATGCATCAGCCATAGGTTCTATAAAGTATGCCATACTGTGTACCAGACCTATTGTGTACCTTGCCATGAGTTTGGCAAGGGGGTACAATAGTGATCCAGGTGTACATGAAGGGCGATCCGGAGTGATCCGCCATTGAGGCCACGCTCATCCGATGGTTCTATCAAACCATCTCGAAGGACATCTTCCACACGGTCGTCGCCGAGGACAACGACGCTTACGCCGTGTGGACCAAGATCAACGCGCTCTTCACCGACAACAAACTTCAGCGCCTTGTTTTCTTGCAGCAGGAGTTCTTCGGCTGTCATCTGGACAACTCCACTATCGATGAGTACTGCATGCGGCTCAAGATGCTCGCCGATGAACTTCGTGACATCGGTGCCAAAGTCTCCGATGACATCATGCTCAACACCCTCACCGCCGGCCTCAACGAAGACTTCGGCAACATTGCTTCTAACCTCACTTTGTTGCTGCAGCCCACTTTTCAGGGCGTCATCGCGTACCTCAAGCTCGAGGAGCGCCGGATGACGAAGGTGAAACAGCGGGTCCACCACACCGCCCTCGCCGCCGGCACCACCAGCGGTGGCCCCGCTCCACCGGCCGCGCCGACCCAGCCACGCCCTCCGGCGCCCGCCGGGTACTTCCCGCTGCCGCCCGCGCCCCCCGCGCCGCCCCAACAGCAGCAGCAGCAATGCGGGGGCCGGCGCAACCGGCGCGGCGGCGGTGGCCGCCGCCAGCAGCAGCCGAACCAGGGCGCCGGGGGGTCGCCGCGCTACCCGCAGCCCCCGCCGCCGTAGGCGGCCGGTCAGAACCCGTGGACGGGCGTGGTGCATGCCTACCACATGCCCGTCCCACGGGCCCCCACACCGGGTCTTCTCGGTCCTCGCCCCGCGGGCCACCAGGCCTTCCTCGGCGCGCCCTACCAGCCGGCTGGCATCGGCTACGACGCCCCCTCGCTCCGCTGCCGCTCGGCGGCTATGGCCCGCCTGCCTCGGCGCCGCCCTACGGGGGCCTCCCACCGTCACCGGTACCTGCGCCATGGGACCCCGCCCTCCTGGCAGCCCTGCACTCCGCGCCGTCGCCGGGTAACTATGGCGGTGGAGGCGACTGGTACATGGACTCGGTTGCTACCGTGCAGATGACAGCTCGTCCCGGTAACCTGACCTCCTCCACTCTCGTTCATACACCCACTCGTATCATCGTTGGCAACGGTTCCTCCTTACCTATCACTCATATCGGTAGCACTAATTTTCCCTCCACTTCCACACCCATCACTATGTCTAATGTTCTTGTTTCGCCTGAATTAGTCACGAACCTAGTTTTTGTCCGTCGTCTTACTCGTGAGAACCCACTTACTGTTGAATTTGGCGATGTTGGTTTTTCTGTGAAGGAAACCCGTACCCGGATGGTACTTCACCGATGTGACAGTCCCAATGAGCTCTATCTCGTGCACGCCGGCGCCTCCACCTCCACTCCCGTCGCTCTCGCCGCCGGCGTCGACCTTTGGCATGTCGCTTGGGCCACCCCAACCCCACAGTTTTACGTCAAATTCTTAGGAGTTTTTCATTCTCATGTAATAAGCTTGACGAGCATTCTTGTGAGGCTTGTCTCGTCTTCCCTTTAGTGCGTCTACAACTATTTCTACCTTTCCATTTCAATTACTTCATAGTGATGTTTGGACATCTCCCGTTGCAAGTAACACGGGCTACCTATACTACTTGGTGATTTTAGATGATTATTCTCATTATGTGTGGACTTTTCCTCTTCGTCGCAAATCCGATGCTTTAGCCACACTCATTTCTTTTTACTCCTATGTCACCACCCAGTTCGGTCGCCCCATTCTTGCACTCCAAACCGATAACGGTAAAGAGTTTGATAACATTGCTATTCGCCACCTTCTCACCTCTCACGGCACAATCTTCCGCTTGACTTGTCCATACACATCACAGCAGAACGGCTGCGCCGAGCGCATCCTCTGCCCTCTTATCCTCCTCATTAACATCTATCTGTGTCGTCCTCGTTGGAACTACACCCCTCACTACCTTCTCTTCGATGCACCGCCATCCTATGACGGTCTTCGCACTTTCGAGTGTCTTTGCTATCCTAGCACCGTGTCCACTACCCCCACAAACTCGCACCACGATCACTCCCATGCATCATTCTTGGTTATCCCTCTAACACCAAAGGTTACCGGTGCTATGATCCTGTCACTCACCGCGCGTACACCTCGAGCCACATGTATTTTGTCGAGACGGTGTTCCCTTTCTTTCAGGTACCTCCGGCTGCGGCACCCTCGGCGCCGTCCCCCGCGCCCCCTGCTTGGCGTGACTCACGGCCACGGCACCAAGTCGCCCCTCCGGCTCGGCGATTTCCACCGCCACCTAGGTTCCCGACTCCCTCCCCCGAGGTCGAGTCGAACCGGGCCCCTGGGTCCCCGACTCCCTCTCCCGAGGTTGAGTCGGACCGGGCCTCCCACTCCGGTGCCACGGCGGGCACCCCTCTGGCCTACGACGATGCGGCCGCCACCCCGGTCAGTGCCGCCTCTCCTGCGGCGGGTTCGCCTGCGACGGGCTCGACATCCTCATAGCCCGTCGCCGCACCCGCCCTGACCGCCGATGCTGGCCCTGCCGCCGCCGCTGGCCCGGCCGCCGGCCCGTCTATCGGCGTGACGACCCGTGCTCGGGCCGGTGTGCATCGGCCGAGCACGCGCTATACTTTGGACGAGTATGTGTGTGCTGCCTCGACATCGACGCCGTCCCCCATCCCCTCCTCCGCTCGCGCTGCCCTTCGGGATCCCCACTAGCTAGCGGTGATGCGGGAGGAGTTCGACGCATTGCAGCGCAACCTGATACGTCTCCGTCGTATCTATAATTTTTGATTGTTTCATGCCAATATTATACAACTTTCATATATTTTTGGCAACATTTTATATGATTTATTAGACTAACCTATTGATCCAGTGCCCAGTGCTAGTTTCTGTTTGTTGCATGTTTTTTGTTTCGCAGAATATCCATATCAAACGAAGTCCAAATGCAATAAAAATTTACGGAGAATTATTTTGGAATATATGTGATTTTTGGGAGGTGGAATCAATGCAAATGGGGGCCCACAGCCACCACAAGACAGATGGACGCGCCAAGCAGCCCAGGCGCATGGTGGTTGGTTGTGCCCTCCTCGTACGTCGGTTGGAGCTCTACTTCGGGCGCAAGGAATCTTATATCCAGAAAAAAATTGTGTTAAAATCTCAGCGCAATCAGAGTTACGGATCTCCGGGAGTATAAGAAACGGTTTTCGGCCACAAAACAGGAACGCGAAACAGAAGAGAACAGAGAGGGAGATCCAATCTCGGAGGGGCTCCCGCCCCTCCACTGCCATGGAGGCCATGGACCAGAGGGGGAACTCTCCTCCCATCTAGGGGGGAGGCCAAGGAAGAAGGAGGGGGGCCCTCTCCCCCTCTCTCCCAGGAGCGCCGCCGGGGCAATCATCGTGACGGCGATCTACTCTAATAACTTCACCGCCGTCAACACCAACTCTCTCCCCCTTTATGCAGCAGTGTAACACCTCTCTTCCCCGCTGTAATCTCTACTTAACACATGGTGCTCAACACTATATATTATTCCCCAATGATATGTGGTTATCCTATGATGTTTGAGTAGATCTGTTTTGTCCTATGGGTTGATAGATGATCATGATTGGTTTGAGTTGTATATTTTATTTTGGTGCTGTCCTACGGTGCCCTCCGTGTCGCGCAAACGGAGGGATCCCCGCTGTAGGGTGTTGCAATACGTTCATGGTTCTCTTGTGGTGGGTGGCATGAGTGACAGAAGCACAGACCCGAGTTTGGGGGTCATTGCGTATGGGATAAAGAGGACTTGATACTTAATGCTATGGTTGGGTTTTACGACCTTAATGATCTTTAGTAGTTGCGGATGCTTGCTAGAGTTCCAATCATATGTGCATATGATCCAAGTAGAGAAAGTATGTTAGCCCATGCCTCTTCCTCATATAAAATTGCAACAATGATCACCGGTTTAGTTATCGATCACCTAGGGACAAATAAATTTCTTGCTGACAAAAGCTATCTACTTTTATTGTCTTGCATTTTACTCGTAGTTTTATTCTTGAAAAGTACTTCTAGTTTTATTCTTGCAAAATTATCCTTTCACCTACAAAATAGTTTTATACTTGTTCTAGGTAAAGCAAACGTCAAGTGTGCATAGAGTTGTATCGGTGGTCGATAGAACTTGAGGGAATATTTATTCTACCTTTAGCTCCTCGTTGGGTTCGACACTCATATTTATCGAAAAAGGCCTCAAACGATCCCCTATACTTGTGGGTTATCACAATCGCACGTGGAACCTTGTTCCGCGACCCCCTCATGCCAACGTCATCAGTGGCAAGTGGGTGTTCCGCCACAAGTCCCGCCCGGATGGTTCTCTTGAGCGCTACAAGGCTCGGTGGGTGGTTCGCGGATTTCGGCAACGTGCGGGCATTGACTTCACCGACACCTTCGCTTCGGTTGTGAAACCGGGCACGATCCGCATGGTGCTTCAGTTGGCGGTCTCGCACGCTTGGCCTGTACATCAGTTGGATGTCTCCAACGCCTTCTTGCATGGCCATCGTGCCGAGCAGGTGTTCTGTCAGCAGCCCACTGGCTTCTTCGACGCCGAGCATCCGGACTACGTGTGCTTGCTCTCCCGTTCTCTTTACGGGTTGAAGCAGGTGCCACGGGCTTGGTACCAGTGTATTGCCGCCTTCCTGCAGTCTCTTGGCTTTCGGTCCACTCGCTCCGATACTTCACTCTTTGTGTATTATCAGGAAGCTGACACCGCATATCTGCTGCTCTACGTCGATGACATCATTCTCACGGCGTCCATCCCCGAGCTCCTTCAGCGGCTCACGGCTCATCTTCGTGATGAGTTTGCCCTCAAGGACTTGGTGCCTCTGCATTACTTCCTCGGCATCGAGGTGGTCCACCGAGCTGACGGTTTCTTTCTGCATGAGCAGAAGTACGCCCACGAGCTTCTGGAGCGTGCCGGTATGCTTAACTGCAAGCCGGCAGCCACTCCTGTCGACACGAAGGCCAAGGTTTCTGCCTTGGAAGGGTCTCCCGGGTTCGATGCAACGTTTTATCGCTCCATTGTTGGTGCCTTGCAGTACCTGACGCTGACACGCCCGGACCTGCAGTATGCTGTTCAGCAGGTGTTCCTGCACATGCACTCCCCGCGTGACTCTCATTTGGGCCTTGGTGAAGCGTATCCTCCGTTACATACGCGGCACTATGTCCTTGGGACTCACACTGACGGGCTCCACCTCCACTGACCTTGTCGCCTACTCTGATGTAGACTGGGCAGGCTACCCCGACACCCATTGCTCTACTTCAGGCTATTGCGTCCACCATGGGCCCTCACTGATCTCTTGGTCGTCCAAGCGACAGCCCATGGTCTCCCGATCGAGTGCTGAGGCAGAGTATCGGGCGGTGGCTAATGCCGTTGCGGAATGCTCTTGGCTTCGGCAGCTGCTCCAAGAGTTGCTTTGTGATGTTCACAAGGCCACACTTGTCTACTGCGACAACGTCAGCACGGTCTACCTCTCCGCCAACCCGGTGCATCATCATCGCACGAAGCATATTGTAACACCCCCTTGTAATAAGTACTGTGATACTCTGTTAAACTGCCAAGTCATGATCATTTGCAGTGCCAAGTCATAAGGGTTAATGATCCAATTCAAACCCACATCTGAAAATCAACTCAAATTCAAAAGTGAAATATGAAGTTGATCAAACCCTATTGGAAAATTGTTCATTAATTGGCAAATAATCCAGAAGCACTCACAAAATTATATCCAATGCCACTTGAGTTAGCTGCATGACTCAACCAAGATGAAACAGCACCAAAACAGGATATTTAAATCCATTTTAAATCATTTCAAAATACAAATGAACTCCAAATCTGCCCCAAACCAAATTTTGGTGAAAGATAATAATGCAATGCAATATTTGGGTCAACTCTCACATTTTACAAAAGTGCTAAAGTGTGCTAGTTATTTTGGAACAGAAAAGAATAAAGAAAAGGGTAAAACAAAAACAGAAAAAAAATACAACGAGGCACTGTGCACTGGGCCTAATTGCACAGTGCCCCGACAGCCGGCCCATCTGGCCCAGTCTCTCTCTCTCCTTCGCGCTGTCGCCTTCTCCCTGGCCGAGCGCGCGCTCGCCGCTCCGGCGCCGACACCCCGACGCCGCAGGCCAGGCGAGAGGATAAGGAGGAGCTCCCTCTGCCTCCTCTCCGTCCCTATCCACTTCCCCCTCGCTCGCTTGCCCTCTCCCTCCTTCCTCCTCCTCCAGATCCACCGAAACCGAGCGCCTCCGTCGTCGTGGCCTTGCCGTAGACGCGGCCACCGTCGTCCCCGAGCTCAGCCAAAACGCCTGCGAGCTCCGCCGTCCTCGACTCCTTCGACTCCGACCGCGAGTGGAGGCGGGGAGGCCCTGATGAAGCCGGAGTACTCCGCCCCCTTTCTTCTCTGACGCCGGCGAGCCCCGACGATTCGCCGACGTTCTGCACTCCTAAGCTTCCAACGGCTTTATGTAGCCTCTCGGTGAGCAGCCCCTCAACCTTCCCCCCCGCGCTCCCCTAGCCTTCTGCGCCTCCGTAGCCGCCGCGCCATGGCCGCCCGAACCGAGCTCCGCCGTTGAGCTCGAGGCTGTTGCAGCAGTGGCCGTCACGACCCACCGGGCTCGCCGTCGCGTTCGTGGCGTCAAGTAGATGCCGAAGGAGTAGAGCGCAGCCCGTTTTGACCTCTGCATCACCACGCGCGAGTCCGCCGGGTTTCGGCTTCCGCCAAACCTCAACGCCGGCGTGATTCCGGCCATCCCCTGGTCCGGCAAGTGCCACCACTCGACGCGCGAGTTCACTGGCTTTCGAACGCACCCAACCGCAGCTCGAACCGAGCCCTGTGGGCGATTTCCGAGCACTCCGGCGATCTTCCGCCGCGGAATCGGTCGCCGGCGCAACTCCGGCGCCGGCGCTGACGTGGCCGCCACGTGGGTCGCCCTGGGTCACTGACCCGTGGGCCCCAGGGGCCCGACCGGCCAGCTGACCGGTCAGCCCTGCTGACTGGACCGGCCCAGTCGCTGACACGTGGGCCCCACCTCCCTGTTAATCTAATTAAAACGTTTTAGAAATAAAAATAAACTAAATTACCCTAATGAGTCTATGACATGTGGGACCATAAGCCTAATTAGCTAATTAGATTAGTTTAACTCACTGTTTAGGTAAACAGAGGCTGACATGTGGGTCCCACTGGACCCACACGTCATATTTGACTTAGTCAGCCGACTGTTGACTTGCTGACATCAGCAGCGCGTCATGCTGACGTCATAATTCATTTTCTGATAAATAAAATAATTCCAAAAATTCAAATAGTCTTTAAAAATTAATAACTTTTAAACCGTAGCTCGGATCGAAAAAGTTAAAACATGAAAGTTGCTCAGAACGACGAGCCGAGTCTGATCGTGCCGTCTGTTTCTCCATCGGAACCTCCTACGTAGAAGAACTCGTAACTCCGGACCCGAATCCGGCAGATGAATAGTGCACACACATCGGATACTAAATCCCAGAATAATTCTAAAAATAACTAAAATGACTTAGATGCATAATTAGGCAACCCTGCACTGCATCATAGCATCACACGCACCGTATTGCATCTGTTTGCATTATGTTTACCTGTTTCTTCCCCCTCTTCTCTCTCGGTAGACCCCGACGTTGACGTAGCTCCCGAGGCAGACGCCGCACAGGAGTACGACTACGTCCCCGACGATACTACTGAAGACCTTGCCCTTGCCCCCGAGCAAACAGGCAAGCACCCCCATTTTGAGCATGCCTATATCGCCTACTCTCTTCTCTCTTATGCTTGCATTAGAACTGCTACTGCTACTGTTTTCCTATATCTGCTGCATAGCCTGATTATTGTACCCTGCTTTGTTACCTTACTGGTTATCCTAGACTGATTATTATAGGCTGGGTAGAGACACGACAGAGACCCCCACTTGATCCCGACTGCCCTGCCGGACATCAGAAGACCCGACCATCGGGATTGAAGACTAGACCCTGGCACCGCACCTCACTACCCCTTAGTTGCCGACACTGCTGGGTTACCGTCGAGTGCCGAGGGTGATACCTCGTTAGCACTTCTGATGTTAACCTTGTAGGTTAGTTACTCGGTCGTGGTAAGCGAGGGTGATTCCTCCTACACCACCCCCGATAACGACATCGTCGCGCAACCTCTCAAGTGTGGACCTCGAGGGTGATTCCTCCTTCGTTCACCTTGATGATAACATCGAGCGGGAATTCCATCGAGGGTGATTCCTCAGGGTTCCCTTCGGTGTCAGACACACAGTTACCTTGGATATTATGACTTGCACTAAACTATGATACTAAAGACGGGTCGGCCCTGAGGGGTACCCGCGCGAGCTTATTGCGAAGTGATGTGGAGTCGGGTTGACCTGAATGGTGCCCGCGAGATAACTACGAGGCGTGGCCGGGCACTCTTAGCCCTTGCCACAAGTCCTCGAGACGGGGCGACGGGGTCACATCGATCGTGAGTCTCTGCTCGTTTCCGCGCGCTCCTAATCCACTACGGTTTGGATATTTGATCCGAGGGGCCTCTGGCCCGATAGCACTAACCATCACGTGGGCATAGTATGGGCGTTCTGCATCGTAACATCAGCCGAAAGCTCTGTCAGACGTCCAGTTCAGCATTGTGGCACGGTCGGATCGTACCGGCCTTCCGAGGCGGTGCTGGTATCCACCCTGCACACAACGACCCGGAGGGCGAGGGGCGATGGCCCAAGACCCCCTTGCGCTTAGGAGGTAGACCGGCGGGGACCTCTCTGCTGAGCTGTAGGTAGGGTTGCGATGTGTCGTTTGGCCGAGGCCGGGCATGACCCAGGAAAGCGTGTCCGGCCGGAGTTAAGTGAGCGTGGTGGGTAAGTTGGTGCACCCCTGCAGGGAAGAAACTTCTATCGATAGCCTGTCCTACGGTAACGGACACTCGGAGTTGTATCCCGATCGGTACAACTAGAACATGTGATGAGAATTGGATAGTACGGCTCTGGGATTGCTTTCTCGCAGGGAGTCGAGAAAGGATCTCAGGTCGAGGTTGATGATATTACTACTACTACTTTACATTATGTTCATCTGCTCTCTCCTGATGCTGCAAGACTGTCGAAGATTGTTGAAGATGCTAGTCTTCGATAGGACTAGGCTTTCCCCCTCTACTCTGGCATTTCTGCAGCCCAGTCCACATATACAGCCATTCCTTTGACAATGATGCATATGTAGTGTAGATCCTTGCTTGCTGAGTACTTCGGATGAGTACTCACGTTTGCTTTATTTTTTTTTCCCCCATTTTCCATTTGATGCCACCAGACGACGGAGCCCCTGAGCCAGAAGCCCCAGCCGACGACCAGTACTACTATCCGCCTGGCGAGTACTACTACTACGAGGAGCCGTTCGACGACCAGGAGTAGGATCGGAGGGTCCAGGGCAGGAGGCCTACGCCTTTCGATCGTAGTTTTTATTTTTACCCCGCCTCTGTGAAGGCTTATCTCTCTCTCTGTAATATATCTGTACTCAGATATCTAATGCTTCCGCTGACGCTTGTATGCCATCGAGCTTGTATTCGAGCCCTCGAGGCCCTGGCTTGTAATATTAAGCTTGTATGACTTTATTTTATGTTTTAGAGTTGTGTTGTGATATCTTCAAGTGAGTCCTTAGGCTTGATCGTGCGCATTTGCATGTATGATTAGTGCACGATTAAGCCGGGGTCGTCACAGGTTGGTATCAGAGCCGACTGCCTCTAGGTATCCCCCTTCCCAATTCCTTGGCCGAAGTTGAGTCTAGTGGTCAAAAATTGTTTTACTAACTTGGCTGTGTGGCTTACGGGCCCACGTCGCCAACTGGGTGGTATTAGGATCTTTTATTCCTCGTCTTTACTCTGGGATTCTAATCTCTCATCTATTCGGGTTTAATAAAATTTACTAACACCGACATTTAGGATCTCGTTAATTCTATCCACCCGGAGAGCTGGATTCAGTGCGATTTCCCTGTCTTTGATCTGATTAGTCTGATAATCATTTTCCTTTCCATTGTTTTGTTTAACCTTTCCTTCCGAGATTGGTTATATTTCTCATTGTCTTATGACAACCCTGAACCTTTCTGTTTCAGATGGATCGACTATTTCGCACTTGGGCTCGTGATGCCCCTGGATTTCCAGCTGTTCTGATCGCCCTCCTGAGTAGACTGGGTTACCGCTGGTATCCCGAGTACATGGTCTATGAGGTTTATCGCGAGTTCAACCAGGAACAGTACTATGCTGAAGTTCGGATTTATGATCAGCAGAACAACTCAGACACCGAGCTACACCTTTTTCATGGATTAGGCGTGACGATTGAGATGGCAGTACATGATGCCGCCTACTCTGCTGTCGCACGTCTCCGAGGAGAGCACAGTGCTAACTTGGATGATACTGTGTTTCGGTACATTCCGTATGCACCTGTTGGAGATGCTACTGGATTTTACACAGCTATCTGTGCCCCGTACGAGTCTCGACGCTACGACCCGCAGGTTCTGATTCAGTGCACTCAGGCTCTGGATCGCACTGTTCGGGCTCTTGCCGTCGAGTTGTTCGCCACTCGAGCACGCTACTACGAGGCTATGACACAGTTGCTACCAGCTATTCGTGCAGGGATGCATCCGGAGTACATTCTTTACCCGAGCAGGACTGAGATGCCATCAGGGATCGTCTGGCCTGCTGTGGGAGGTCACACGCCTGCACGTGGACCTCTTCTTTCTTCTCGAGACCGGGTTCTGCATCAGAGTGCCCATGGAGCGCAGGATCCTTCTGCGACGAACGTCCATCGTCCGCACTTGCAGTTACCCCGTTTCAGTGGTTTTCTCCGACGTTGATGTAGCCTTTGCTATGTCCCGTTGTGTACTTCCTTACCGCGTGCCTGCGCGCCGCCTAGCATGTCTAGCTTTTCAATTTGCGCCGTTATGCTGCCCGAATGTAACCGACTATGTATGGATCTGTACGTCTTAATGACTACTTCTAGCATCTATTGCACTCTTTCAATAATGTCGAGTTACCTCATGTTTATTGTTAAACACTTGCATAAGCTATCGCTGAAATACCCCTGTTGGAATAGCAGGATGGCTAACAACAACCCGCCACCGCCGCCACCACCTGATTACATGGCAGCGATGATGCAACAGTTTGAACTCAACCGCCAGTTTATGACGGGGATTATGCAGCAATTCCCTCGTCCTGATGCTAATCAGCAGCAACCATCCATTACCTTACCAGAGTTCATGAGGCTCAGTCCATCGTTTTTCCGCAACACAGTCAACCCACTGGATGCAGATGACTGGCTGCGTGATATCTCTCATGAGATGGAGTCTGCTAGTGTCGCCGAAATTAACTATGTCACTTTTGCGACATATCTTCTTAAGGGTCCCGCAGCCCAATGGTGGGCCACTCACCGACAGACTCTGCCGCCTGGTACTGTCGCCACTTGGGCAGAGTTCAAGATTGCTTTCCGTGCCCGCTACATTCCTCTAGCTGTCATAGCTAGGAAGAAGGCTGAGTTTCGTAGCCTTGTCCAAGGAAACAAGACTGTGGAAGTCTATCAGCGCGAGTTTCTAGACTTATCTCGTTACGCTGAAGAGGACATTCCTACTGATGAACGCAGACAGGAGAAGTTTCGTGAAGGACTGCACCATGACATTCAGTTAGCCCTTCTTGTTCAAGATTACCCTGATTTCGCCACCTTGGTGAATAAGGCCATCATGGTTGAAACTGGACTTAAGAAGCACAAGGAAGCGTCCAGACGCACCCGTGAATCGGGCTCATCTTCGGGCTCGTCTTCCCAGAAGCGACGCATCTGGTTTCCCCAAGGCATGTTCCGTTCAGCAGCTCCTGCGAACAGACCTTCTTATGCTGCACCACGTCTGCCACCTCCACCACCGAGACAGCCCCTGCCAGCTCCAGCACCTCGAGCTCCAGCACCTCGTCCTGACAGCGGACTATGCTTCAAGTGTGGCAAGCCAGGTCACCGTGCTAGAGATTGTTCTCAGAATCAGAATCAACTAGCTCTCCCTTCTGCTGGACGTGGAATTGGCCGTGGTATTCCTCAGCAGCGCAACAATAATGCCAGACCTTCTTATGGTCGTGGGCAGTACTACCACGTCAACATGTCTGGAGCTCCAGATCAACCAGATACTGTGATGGGTACACTTCTCGTTAATTCAGTACCTGCATCCGTTTTATTTGATTCAGGAGCATCGCATTCCTTCATGTCAGAACATTTTGCACGCATGCATGACATTAAATGCGAATACATGAACACACCCTTATTGGTACACACCCCCGCGGGTGGTTGCCGAACCTCTGCAGTTAGCTATAATGTTCCCGTTGAAATCGAAGGGTTGGAGTTCAGTGCGTCTCCCATTATTCTGAAATCGTCCAAGATTGACCTTATTCTGGGAATGGATTGGTTGAAGGCTCACTACGCCTCAATCAATTGTGCCACTAAAGTTGTACACCTCTTGCACCCCTCGAATGAGATGGTGAATTACCATGCTCATATCACTCAGAACGCCGAGGCTCAAATTTATGCCTTGAACGCGTTGAATGCTTCTCCCCTTGATGGGATCGAGAATATCCCAGTGGTCTGTGACTTCCCAGATGTTTTTCCAGAAGAACTTCCAGGAATACCCCCTGCTAGAGCTGTCGAGTTCGTCATCGACTTGAAGCCTGGCACCACTCCTATTGCGAAGCGTCCCTACAAGATGCCTCCGCACCACCTCATCGAGCTTAAGGAGGAAATTGAGAAATCCTTAAGGAAGGGTTTCATTCGCCCCAGTTCCTCTGCATGGGGAGCACCGTCTCTTTTCGTCAAGAAGAAAGATGGAACGAATAGGTTGGTCCAAGATTATCGTCCTATCAACCAGGCTACCATTCAGAATAAATATCCACTTCCCCGGATCAACGATTTATATGATCAACTCGCTGGATCTTCGGTGTTTTCTAAACTCGACTTGAGGTTGGGTTATCACCAGATCCGTGTCCGCGAAGAGGATATTCCGAAGACTGCATTTGTTACTCGTTATGGCTCTTACGAGTACACAGTCATGTCGTTTGGTTTAACAAACGCTCCAGCTACATTCTCCCGCCTAATGAATTACATATTCATGGATTACCTCGACAAATTCGTCGTGGTATATCTGGATGATATTCTGGTTTATTCGAAAAACAAAGAAGAACATGCTGAGCACCTTCGACTAGTTCTGGAGAGACTTCGAGAGCACCAATTATATGCCAAGTTCTCTAAATGCGAATTCTGGCTTCCTGAAGTGACCTACCTTGGACATGTGATTTCCAAGGACGGTATTGCCGTTAACCCGGAGCGTGTTTAGGCTATCCTTGACTGGACTCCTCCGAAGAATGCCAAGCAGGTCCGAAGCTTTCTCGGTCTAGCCAGCTATTGTCGCCGATTCGTCGAGAACTTCTCCAAGATCGCCAAGCCCCTGACTAATCTGCTCCACAAAGGCGTTAAGTTTGAGTGGACAGACAAGTGTCGGGAAAGTTTCCAAACCCTCAAGGACAAGCTCACTTCTGCTCCAGTGCTTGCTCCTCCTGATTCTCGCAAGGACTTTGTCATATATTGCGACGCCTCTCGTCAGGGATTAGGCTGCGTCCTAATGCAAGAGCGGAGAGTAATTGCATATGCTTCACGTCAATTGCGTCCACATGAAGAGAATTATCCAGTGCATGATCTTGAACTTGCAGCAGTGATGTATGCATTGAAGTTATGGCGACACTACCTTCTGGGTAATCGGTGTGAAATTTATACCGATCACCAAAGTCTGAAATACTTATTCACTCAACCGGATCTTAATCTCCGACAACAACGATGGTTAGAAGCTATTGCGGATTATGACTGCGGTATTTCTTATACCCCGGGCAAAGCTAATGTAATGGCCGATGCCCTGAGTCGCAAGTCATATTGTAACAACCTCATGGTTAGGCAAGCTCAACCTCGTCTTCACGCAGAACTGACTCAGCTGAATCTGCGAATTGTTCCCCAGGGTTCTCTTAATAACCTTGTGGTACAGCCAGACCTTCTGAAGGCTGTTAAAGAAGCGCAAGCCAAAGATGCTGAAATTGACTTGATGAAGAAGGAGCTTCACCTTGCTAAGTATCGGGATTTCTCAGTTGCTGAAGATGGTACATTATATTTCAGAGACCACATCGTAGTACCTCGCTTCGAGCTGATGACTGACAAAGTCATGAAGGAGGCCCATGATACACCGCTGTCTATCCATCCGGGTAGTACCAAGATGTATCGAGATCTTCGTCAAAGGTACTGGTGGTCTAGGATGAAGCAGGATATTGCTCGTTATGTTGCCGAGTGTGACGTTTGTCGTCGCGTGAAGGCAGAACATCAGAAACCTGCTGGAATTCTGCAACCGCTCCCTATTCCTCTATGGAAGTGGGATAAAGTGCAAATGGACTTCATCACTGGTCTTCCCAAGTCTCAGAAGGGTCACGATGCTATTCTTGTCGTCGTTGACCAACTTTCCAAGGTTGCACACTTTCTGCCAGTTAAGGAGACTATTACTGCTAGTCAGTTAGCAGAGCTATATATCTCCAGAATTGTTTCACTCCATGGTATTCCCAAGGAGATCAGTTCAGACCGTGGCAGTATTTTCACTGGCCATTTCTGGGAAAGTTTCCAGAAAGCAATGGGAACTCATATTACCTGGAGTTCAGCTTATCATCCCCAATCCCAAGGCCAAGTTGAGCGCGTTAATCAAGTGCTTGAAGACATGCTTCGAGCCTGTGTTATATCCTTCGGTAAGAAATGGGAGGAATCTCTCCCGTATGCCGAGTTCTCTTATAACAACAGTTATCAAGCCAGCTTAAAAATGGCCCCATTTGAGGTTCTTTATGGACGTAAATGTCGAACCCCTCTGAATTGGTCAGAAACTGGGGAACGACCTCTTGTTGGACCGGACATTATTCAGCATGCCGAAGAACAAGTCCGAATTGTATGGGAGAATCTCAAAGCAGCTCAAGACCGTCAGAAGAGTAATTATGATCGCAAGCGATGGGGTGTGATCTATCAACCTGGTGATCAAGCCTATCTTCGTGTCACTCCAATGAAGGGCACCCGTCGTTTCGGAATCAAGGGCAAGCTAGCTCCTCGCTATATTGGTCCTTTCCGCATCGTGGCTAGACGGGGACAGGTGGCATATAAATTGGAGTTGCCACCGCAATTCTCCCATATTCATGATGTCTTCCACGTGTCGCAACTCCGTAAGTGCTTCAAGGAATCCCCGCACCGTGCAGTGGATCATGAGATGCTCGAGCTACAAGATGATCTTTCCTATAAGGAGCATCCGATCCGCATCCTCGACGAAGCTGAGCGTCGTACTCGTCAGAAGACGACCAAGTTCCTAAAAGTGCAATGGTCGAATCACACTGAAGACGAAGCCACTTGGGAACGCGAGGATCATCTCCGAGCAGAATATCCCGGACTTTTCCCTTCTACCTCCTAAAATTCTCGGGACGAGAATTTCTTTTAGAGGAGGAGAACTTGTAACACCCCCTTGTAATAAGTACTGTGATACTCTGTTAAACTGCCAAGTCATGATCATTTGCAGTGCCAAGTCATAAGGGTTAATGATCCAATTCAAATCCACATCTGAAAATCAACTCAAATTCAAAAGTGAAATATGAAGTTGATCAAACCCTGTTGGAAAATTGTTCATTAATTGGCAAATACTCCAGAAGCACTCACAAAATTATATCCAATGCCACTTGAGTTAGCTGCATGACTCAACCAAGATGAAACAGCACCAAAACAGGATATTTAAATCCATTTTAAATCATTTCAAAATACAAATGAACTCCAAATCTGCCCCAAACCAAATTTTGGTGAAAGATAATAATGCAATGCAATATTTGGGTCAACTCTCACATTTTACAAAAGTGCTAAAGTGTGCTAGTTATTTTGGAACAGAAAAGAATAAAGAAACGGGTAAAACAAAAACAGAAAAAAAATACAACGAGGCACTGTGCACTGGGCCTAAGTGCACAGTGCCCCGACAGCCGGCCCATCTGGCCCAGTCTCTCTCTCTCCTTCGCGCTGTCGCCTTCTCCCTGGCCGAGCGCGCGCTCGCCGCTCCGGCGCCGACACCCCGACGCCGCAGGCCAGGCGAGAGGATAAGGAGGAGCTCCCTCTGCCTCCTCTCCGTCCCTATCCACTTCCCCCTCGCTCGCTTGCCCTCTCCCTCCTTCCTCCTCCTCCAGGTCCACCGAAACCGAGCGCCTCCGTCGCCGTGGCCTTGCCGTAGACGCGGCCACCGTCGTCCCCGAGCTCAGCCAACACGCCTGCGAGCTCCGCCGTCCTCGACCCCTTCGACTCCGACCGCGAGTGGAGGCGGGGAGGCCCTGATGAAGCCGGAGTACTCCGCCCCCTTTCTTCTCTGACGCCGGCGAGCCCCGACGATTCGCCGACGTTCTGCACTCCTAAGCTTCCAACGGCTTTACGTAGCCTCTCGGTGAGCAGCCCCTCATCCTTCCCCCCCGCGCTCCCCTAGCCTTCTGCGCCTCCGTAGCCATCGCGCCATGGCCGCCCGAACCGAGCTCCGCCGTTGAGCTCGAGGCCGTTGCAGCAGTGGCCGTCACGACCCACCGGGCTCGCCGTCGCGTTCGTGGCGTCAAGTAGATGCCGAAGGAGTAGAGCGCAGCCCGTTTTGACCTCTGCATCACCACGCGCGAGTCCGCCGGGTTTCGGCTTCCGCCAAACCTCAACGCCGGCGTGATTCCGGCCATCCCCTGGTCCGGCAAGTGCCACCACTCGACGCGCGAGTTCACTGGCTTTCGAACGCACCCAACCGCAGCTCGAACCGAGCCCTGTGGGCGATTTCCGAGCACTCCGGCGATCTTCCGCCGCGGAATCGGTCGCCGGCGCAACTCCGGCGCCGGCGCCGACGTGGCCGCCACGTGGGTCGCCCTGGGTCACTGACCCGTGGGCCCCAGGGGCCCGACCGGCCAGCTGACCGGTCAGCCCTGCTGACTGGACCGGCCCAGTCGCTGACACGTGGGCCCCACCTCCCTGTTAATCTAATTAAAACGTTTTAGAAATAAAAATAAACTAATTACCCTAATGAGTCTATGACATGTGGGACCATAAGCCTAATTAGCTAATTAGATTAGTTTAACTCACTGTTTAGGTAAACAGAGGCTGACATGTGGGTCCCACTGGACCCACACGTCATATTTGACTTAGTCAGCCGACTGTTGACTTGCTGACATCAGCAGCGCGTCATGCTGACGTCATAATTCATTTTCTGATAAATAAAATAATTCCAGAAATTCAAATAATCTTTAAAAATTAATAACTTTTAAACCGTAGCTCGGATCAAAAAAGTTAAAACATGAAAGTTGCTCAGAACGACGAGCCGAGTCTGATCGTGCCGTCTGTTTCTCCATCGGAACCTCCTACGTAGAAGAACTCGTAACTCCGGACCCGAATCCGGCAGATGAATAGTGCACACACGTCGGATATTAAATCCCAGAATAATTCTAAAAATAACTAAAATGACTTAGATGCATAATTAGGCAACCCTGCACTGCATCATAGCATCACACGCACCGTATTGCATCTGTTTGCATTATGTTTACCTGTTTCTTCCCCCTCTTCTCTCTCGGTAGACCCCGACGTTGACGTAGCTCCCGAGGCAGACGCCGCACAGGAGTACGACTACGTCCCCGACGATACTACTGAAGGCCTTGCCCTTGCCCCCGAGCAAACAGGCAAGCACCCCCATTTTGAGCATGCCTATATCGCCTACTCTCTTCTCTCTTATGCTTGCATTAGAACTGCTACTGCTACTGTTTTCCTATATCTGCTGCATAGCCTGATTATTGTACCCTGCTTTGTTACCTTACTGGTTATCCTAGACTGATTATTATAGGCTGGGTAGAGACACGACAGAGACCCCCACTTGATCCCGACTGCCCTGCCGGACATCAGAAGACCCGACCATCGGGATTGAAGACTAGACCCTGGCACCGCACCTCACTACCCCTTAGTTGCCGACACTGCTGGGTTACCGTCGAGTGCCGAGGGTGATACCTCGTTAGCACTTCTGATGTTAACCTTGTAGGTTAGTTACTCGGTCGTGGTAAGCGAGGGTGATTCCTCCTACACCACCCCCGATAACGACATCGTCGCGCAACCTCTCAAGTGTGGACCTCGAGGGTGATTCCTCCTTCGTTCACCTTGATGATAACATCGAGCGGGAATTCCATCGAGGGTGATTCCTCAGGGTTCCCTTCGGTGTCAGACACACAGTTACCTTGGATATTATGACTTGCACTAAACTATGATACTAAAGACGGGTCGGCCCTGAGGGGTACCCGCGCGAGCTTATTGCGAAGTGATGTGGAGTCGGGTTGACCTGGATGGTGCCCGCGAGATAACTACGAGGCGTGGCCGGGCATTCCTAGCCCTTGCCGCCAGTCCTCGAGACGGGGCGACGGGGTCACATCGATCGTGAGTCTCTGCTCGTTTCCGCGCGCTCCTAATCCACTACGGTTTGGATATTTGATCCGAGGGGCCTCTGGCCCGATAGCACTAACCATCACGTGGGCATAGTATGGGCGTTCTGCGTCGTACACATCAGCCGAAGCTTGTTTGACGTCAGTAAGGAGCGGCGCACGCCGAGTTGGACTGGTAACGCAACCGCGCTTGTATAAGGGGTTGCTAGGTCTGCTCTCGGTGGCCCCGTAACGTGCAGGAGTTCCCGGGGCGATGGCCCAAGACCCCTGGGGGCATAGGTTTAGTCCGGCGTGCTGACCTCTCTTATAAGCCTAGGTCGGGTTGCGGCGTGTTGCTTAGCTGAGGCCGGGCATGACCCAGAAAAGTGTGTCCGGCCAGAGTTAAGTGAGCGTGGTGGGTAAGTTGGTGCACCCCTGCAGGGAAGAAACTTCTATCGATAGCCTGTCCTACGGTAACGGACACTCGGAGTTGTATCCCGATCGGTACAACTAGAACATGTGATGAGAATTGGATAGTACGGCTCTGGGATTGCTTTCTCGCAGGGAGTCGAGAAAGGATCTCAGGTCGAGGTTGATGATACTACTACTACTACTTTACATTATGTTCATCTGCTCTTCTCTGATGCTGCAAGGCTGTCGAAGATTGTTGAAGATGCTAGTCTTCGATAGGACTAGGCTTTCCCCCTCTACTCTGGCATTTCTGCAGCCCAGTCCACATATACAGCCATTCCTTTGACAATGATGCATATGTAGTGTAGATCCTTGCTTGCTGAGTACTTCGGATGAGTACTCACGTTTGCTTTATTTTCTTTTTCCCCCATTTTCCATTTGATGCCACCAGACGACGGAGCCCCTGAGCCAGAAGCCCCAGCCGACGACCAGTACTACTATCCGCCTGGCGAGTACTACTACTACGAGGAGCCGTTCGACGACCAGGAGTAGGATCGGAGGGTCCAGGGCAGGAGGCCTACGCCTTTCGATCGTAGTTTTTATTTTTACCCCGCCTCTGTGAAGGCTTATCTCTCTCTCTGTAATATATCTGTACTCAGATATCTAATGCTTCCGCTGACGCTTGTATGCCATCGAGCTTGTATTCGAGCCCTCGAGGCCCTGGCTTGTAATATTAAGCTTGTATGACTTTATTTTATGTTTTAGAGTTGTGTTGTGATATCTTCAAGTGAGTCCTTAGGCTTGATCGTGCGCATTTGCGTGTATGATTAGTGCACGATTAAGCCGGGGTCGTCACACATATGTTTTGCATGTATATGTGTATATCCTGGCCCACCTCCTAGTCTTTGTATAGTTGAGGTTGAGGCCCACATTGTACTCTTTATATACGTGCACCTGCACCCAATCAATACTATCATGAGTTGCATTGCCAAACCCTTCTCTAACACCTGCCCTCAAAGATTTGCAGTGCAGCGAGGCAAACTGTGTGGCCGGTCAATGCACGCGGGGTGCGATGGGGTTTGTGTCGCGATTGTTTATACTTAGGTCGCGGCGTAGCGGTCTGATCGGTAGGCTCTGTTGCAGCATCTTGCGCTCCTCATTGTACCAGCGGGAGGGCCGGCCCATCGCTCGTAGCTTCGCCGCGCTGCCGTGCTAGGACTACTAACCAGCCATGCTGATACCGGCATGCGGATAAGTTGCAACCGGCAGGCGCCCGTGCTAGGACTATCAACCAACGCTGGAACTACCTGGTAGAGAAGTTGCAACTGGCAGGCAGCGTCATGCTGCAACCGACGGGCAGCCGTGTTGAAACCTCTAGGCAGAGGAGCTGCCATCGCTGGGTGGCTGAGCTAGGGGTCATGAAAAGGCTATGCTGGCACATGTGGGCTGAGAAGGTGCAACCAGCGGGCAGCCATGCTGGGATCGTGAACCGGCCATGCAGGAACCAGCGGGTGAAGAAGCTACAACTGGTAGGAGCCGAAGTTGCAAGCAGTGGCGAGATGGTGGAACCAATCGTTTGGGATGTTGGGACCGGGAACTCCGGGTGCTACAACGGTTGCCACTAGATGTTGGGATCGATCACCTAGAATGCTTTGACGGGGCACAACCAGGTGTTGGAATCGACCATCCGGAATGAGACCACGGGCACCACAATGTGCTGCAACCAGCCACTGGGGGATTGTTGGACACGTGCTGGGAAAAGCTATGATAGGGGCACCCAATGTTGCAAGCAACAGGGCCGGTGAAGCGAGGATGGTTCTGATGGAAATATGCCCTAGAGGCAATAATAAAATGGTTATTATTATATTTCCTTAATCATGATAAATGTTTATTATTCATGCTAGAATTGTATTGATCAGAAACTTAAATACATGTGTGGATACATAAACAAATACCGTGTTCCTAGTGAGCCTCTACTAGACTAGCTCGTTGATCAAAAGATGGTTAAGGTTTCCTAACCATAGACATGAGTTGTCATTTGATAATGGGATCACATCATTAGGAGAATGATGTGATGGACAAGACCCATCCGTTAGCTTAGCATATGATCGTTCAGTTTATTGCTATTGCTTTCTTAATGTCAAATACATATTCGTTCGACTATGAGATCATGCAACTCCCAGATACCGGAGGAATGCCTTGTGTGCTTTCAAGCGTCACAACGTAACTGGGTGATCATAAAGATGCTCTACAGGTATCTCCGAAGATGTCTGTTGAGTTGGCATGGATCGAGATTAGGATTTGTCACTCCGTGTATCGGAGAGGTATCTCTGGGCCCTCTCGGTAATACACATCATGAGAAGCATTGCAAGCAAAGTGACTAAGGAGTTAGTTACGAGATGATGTATTACAGAACAAGTAAAGAGACTTACTGGTAACGAGATTGAACTAGGTATGAAGATACCGACGATCAAATCTCGGGCAAGTAACATACCGACAGACAAAGGGAATTACGTATGTTGTCATAAGGTTCGACCGATAAAGATCTTTGTAGAATATGTAGGAACCAATATGGGCATCCAGGTTCCGCTATTGGTTATTGACCGGAGGTGTCTCGGTCATGTCTACATAGTTCTCGAACCCGTAGGGTCCGCACGCTTAACGTTCATTGATGATATAGTGTTATATGAGTTATGTGATTTGGTGACCGAATGTTGTTTGGAGTCCCGGATGAGATCAAGGACATGACGAGGAGCTCCGAATGGTCCGGAGGTAAAGATCGATATATAGGACGATACTATTCGGACACCGGAAAGGTTTCGGAGTGAACCAGGTATTCATCGGATCACCGGAAGGGGTTCCGGGAGGCCCCGGGAGGTCTATGGGCCTAATGGGCCAAGAGGAGGAACACACCAGCCCACAAGGGGCTGGTGCGCCCCCACCTTTAGGCCGCCGGCCCTAGAAAGGAAAAGGGGGTGGGCTAGGCCCTCCTGCCTTTCCCCTCCACATGTGGGAAAGGAAAGGGGGGGGCCTCCCCTCCTGCCTTCTCCCTGGCGCCAAACAAGGAAAGGGGGGACGGCCAAGGGCAGGAGCCCAAGGTGGATTCGGCCACACTTGGGGCACCCCTTGGCTGCCTCCCCTCTCCTCTCACCTATATATATATGGGAGGGGGCACCACACAAAGCCACGACAATCTCTTAGCCATGTGCGGCGCCCCTCTCTACAGTTTCGTCCCTCGGTCATATTTTCGTAGTGCTTAGGCAAAGCCCTGCGGAGATAGCGTCACTACCACCGTCACCACACCGTCATGCTGCCGGAACTCATCCACTACTTCGCTATCTTGCTTGATCAAGAAGGCGAGGACGTCACCGAGTTGAACGTGTGCTGAACGCGGAGGTGTCGTACATTCGGTACTCGGTCGGTTGGATCGCGAACAAGTTCGACTACATCAACCGCGTTACTAAACGCTTCCGCTTACGGTCTATGAGGGTACGTAGACACACTCTCCCCCCTCGTTGCTATGCATCTCCTTGATAGATCTTGCGTGTGCGTAGAATTTTTTTGTTTTCCATGCAACATTCCCCAACAGTGGTATCAGAGCCAGGTCTATGCGTAGATGATAAGCACGAGTAGAACACAAAGAAGTTGTGGGCGGTGATGGTCATACTGCTTACCACCAACGTCTTATTTTGATTCGACGGTATTGTGGGATGAAGCGGCCCAGACCAACCTTACATGTCCACGCACATGAGACCGGTTCCACCAACAGACATGCAACTAGGTTTGCATAAAGGTGGCTGGCGGGTGTCTGTATCTCCTACTTTAGTTGAATTGAATTTGACTACGGGCGGTCCTTGAAGAAGGTTAAAACAGCAAACTTGATAATCACCGTTGTGGTTTTTGTGTAGTTAAGAACGGTTCTTGCTAGTTGCCCGTAGCAGCCACGTAAAACTTGCAACAACAAAGTAGATGATGTCTAACTTGTTTTTGCAGGGTATGTTGTGATGTGATATGGTCAAGACGTGATGTGATATACGTTGTTGTATGGGATGATCATGTTTTGTAATATCGACAACCGGCAGGAGCCTTAGGGTTGTCTCTTAATTATTGTATGAAATGCAAACGCCATGTAATTGCTTTACTTTATCGCTATGCGTTAGCAATACTTGTAGAAGCAATAGTTGGCGAGACAACCCCGACGCAACGATGGAGATCAAGGTGTCGAGCCGGTGATGATGGAGATCATGACGATGCTTTGGAGATGGAGATCAAAAGCACAAGATGATGATGGCCATATCATGTCACAAATTTTGATTGCATGTGATGTTTATCCTTTATGCATCTTATTTTGCTTAGAACGGCGGTAGCATTATAAGATGATCCCTTCACTAAATTTCAAGATAAAAGTGTTCTCCCCAAGTATGCACCGTTGCCAAAGTTCGTCGTTTCGAAGCACCTCGTGATGATTGGATGTGATAGACTCTACGTTCACATACAACGGGTGTAAGACAGTTTTGCACATGCAGAATACTTGGGTTAAACATGACGAGCCTAGCATGTACAGACATGGTCTCGGAACACTGGAGACCGAAAGGTCGAACGTGAGTCATATCGTAGATATGATCAACATAGAGATGTTCACCAGTGATGACTACCCCATCTCACATGATGATCGGACATGGGTTAGTTGATTTGGATCATGTATCACTTAGATAAATTGAGGGATGTTAATTTAAGTGGGAGTTCATTAGTAATTTGATTAAATTGAACTTAAATTTATCATGAACTTAGTCTTTGTAGTTTTTGCATAATTATGTCGTAGATCAATAGCTCGCGATGTAGCTCCCCTATTTTCGATATGTTCCTAGAGAAAACTAAGTTGAAAGATGATAGTAGCAATGATGCGGACTGGGTCCATGATCTGAGGATTATCCTCATTGTTGCACAGAAGAATTATGTCCTTAATGCACCGCTAGGTGACAGACCTATTGCAGGAGCAGATGCGGATGTTATGAACATTTGCAAGCTCGATATGATGACTACTTAATAGTTTAGTGCGCCATGCTTTACGGCTTAGAACCGGGACTTCAAAACATTATGAACGCCACAGAGCATATGAGATGTTCCAAGAGCTGAAATTGGTATTTCAAACTCATGCCCGTGTTGAGAGGTATGAGACCTCTGACAAATACTTTGCCTACAAGATGGATGAGAATAGCTCAGCCAGTGAGCATGTGCTCAGAATGTCTGGGTACTACAATCGTTTGAATCAAGTGGGAGTTAATCTTCCAGATAAGATAGTGATTGACAGAGTTCTCTAGTCACTATCACCAAGCTACTAGAACTTCATGATGAACTATAATATGCAAGGGATGACAAAAACAATTTCTGAGCTCTTCGCGATGCTGAAATCGGCGAAGGTAGAAATCAAGAAAGAGCATTAAGTATTGATGGTTAACAAGACCACTAATTTCAAGAAAAAGGGCAAGGGAAAGAAATGGAACTTTAAGAAGAATGGCAAGCAAGTTGCCACTCCCGTGAAGAAGCCCAAAGCTAGACCTAAGCCTGAAACTGAGTGCTTCTACTGCAAAGGGAATGGTCACTAGAAGCGGAACTGCCCCAAATACTTGGCGGATAAGAAGGATGGCAAAGTGAATAAAGGTATATTTGATATACATGTTATTGATGTGTACCTTACTAGTATTCGTAGTAGCCCATGGGTATTTGATACTGGTTCAGTTGCTAAGATTAGTAACTCGAAACAGGAGTTGCATAATAAACAAAGACTAGTTAAGGGCAAGGTGACGATGTGTGTTGGAAGTGATTCCAAGGTTGATACGATCACCATCGCACACTCCCTCTATCTTCGGGATTAACGTTGAACCTAAATAAATGTTATTGGTGTTTGCGTTGAGCATGAATATGATTAGATCGTATTTACTGCAATACGGTTATTCATTTAAGTCAGAGAATAATTGTTGTTCTGTTTACATGAATAAAACCTTCTATGGTCATACACCCAATGTGAGTTGTTTATTGAATCTCGATCGTAGTGAGACACATACTCATAATATTGATGCCAAAAGATGCAAAGTTGATAATGATAGTGCAACATACTTGTGGCACTGCCGTTTAGGTCATATTGGTGTAAAGCGCATGAAGAAACTCCATGTGGATGGACTTTTGGAATCACTTGGTTATGAATCATTTGATACTTACGAACCATGCCTCATGGGCAAGATGACTAAAACTCCGTTCTCCGGAACAATGGAGCGAGCTAATGACTTATTGGAAATAATACATACCGACGTATGTGGTCCGATGAGTGTTGAAGCACGCGGCGGGTATCGTTATTTTCTGATCTTCACAGATGATTTGAGTAGGTATGGGTATATCTACTTAATGAAACACAAGCCTGAAACATTTTAAAAGTTCAAAGAATTTCAGAGTGAAGTGGAGAATCATCGTAACAAGAAAATAAAGTTTCTACGATCTGATCGCGGAGGCGAATATTTGAGTTACGAGTTTGGCCTTCATTTGAAACAATGTGGAATTGTTTCACAACTCACGCCACCTGAAACACCACAGCGTAATGGTGTGTCTGAACGTCGTAACCATACTTTATTGGATATGGTGCGTTCTATGATGTCTCTTACCGATTTACCACTATCGTTTTGGGGTTATGCATTAGAGACGGCCGCATTCACGTTAAATAGGGCACCGTCTAAATCCGTTGAGACGACACCATATGAACTGTGGTTTGGAAAGAAACATAAGCTGTCGTTTCTTAAAGTTTGGGGATGCGATGCTTATCTCAAAAGCCTTCAGCTTGATAAGCTCGAACCTAAATCGGAGAAGTGCGCCTTCATAGGATACCCTAAAGAAACTATTGGGTACACCTTCTACCACAGATCCGAAGGCAAGATCTTTGTTGCTAAGAATGGATCCTTTCTAGAGAAGGAGTTTCTCTCGAAAGAAGTGAGTGGGAGGAAAGTAGAACTTGATGAGGTAATTGTACCTTCTCTCAAATTGGAAAGTAGCACATCAGAGAAATCCATTCCCGTGATGCCTACACCAACTAGAGAGGAAGCTAATGATGATGATCATGAAATTTCGGATCAAGTTACTACTTGTCGGATTCAGGGCTCCGTAGACCCAAGAAGGTTCGAACTCTAGGGCGTGTGCGAAGAACTCAACCTCTCAAGCCTACCAACCCATCGCCCCACAGCCTAGCCTAGCCGGACTCGCGTGAACAAGGAAGAAGATGACACAGTAGTTTACCCAGGTTCGGGCCACCTTGCAGTGTAATACCCTACTCCTGCTTTGTGGTGGATTGGCCTCACGAGGGGCTGAGGATGAATCAGTACAGAGGATGAACAACCTCGCGAGGGCTCGGGGGTGAGAATGAGTCGACCCCTTCTACGGTGGTGGCTCACCTATATTTATAGTGGCCTCGGTCCTCTTCCCCCAAAATGTAGGCGAGAAGGGATCCCACAGTGGCCAATTTGAAAGAGGACAAGTAGTACATCTTATCCTGACGAAAGGTGGTCTTCGCCTGCAAAGCTTCTGGTCATGACGCAGCGGTGGGCTCGGCGATGACATCCGTCCTACCGTGTTGGCGGTCTTGGTCTTGTAGCACCGGAATGGAAATCTTTGGTATATTCCTCAGGAACCCACGCCTGTCCTTGCCTCCTTAGCACCAAAGAGGAAACTGCCTCCTCTGCGCCCGCTGGCGCCCGCCTGGCCTTGGTCGTCATGGCTTGCGTCATGGCAGCCTCATGAGGCTGGTACTTGCATAGGAATCTCCGCTCCTTGGGAGGCAGCCTGAGGAGGCCACTCCCTCCGGAGGTCTTGGTGTCGTCCGCCTCGCGAGGCCAGGGGGCCTTCGCGAGGGTCTTGTCTTGGCGGTCTTGTAGATGGGCCATACCAGGCCATCGAAGGAGCCACGCCGTGCGCCGCAGGTAGGCAAGTCTGGGTACCCTGGTTTCCAGAATGCCAACAGTAGCCCCCGGGCCCAAGGCGCGCTCGAGCTTGGCTTTGAGGCAAAGCCAAAGGGCAAGGACAAAGCGCCGCGGGCCCCAATCGCCTGCGGGCCAAGTTGACGCATGGCACTTGATGGGACGTGGACGCTTTTCGCCTCCCCACGTCGCCTCAGCAACTGCCCGACTTGACAACTGCCTGGTGCATGCAGCGGGGCCATCATTGCTTGGAATGTGAGAGGCCGCCGGTTAGCCTTCCTCCACCTATAAATGGGAAAAGGGGGGTGAGCCCCCAGCCCATCTCCATCTTCTTGCTGCTCGCCCCTTCTTCGTCTCCATCGTCCCGCCATCTTGCCGAAGCATCCATGGCGCCGGTGAGGAGGTTTTCCGCCGCCGAGAAGGGAAAGGCCCCCAAGGAGGGACCAGGCTCGCCACCGCCCAAGAGGGGCCGCGGCCGTCCCCGCAAGTATGTTGCGACGCCGGCGGTGGCTCCCCGAGGGCGTGGGCGCGCCCCCTCGAAGGTCGGCGGCACCTCTGGCAGTCGTGGGAAGGCTCCCTCCAGCGCCGGAAGCTGCCACGGCCAAGCCAGCCACGGCCAAGGGGGGAAATGTGCGGCGGCCGTCCGGCCACCGCGCCCGTGATCCCACTGAGCCGACGCGTCCTCGGAGTTCATGGTGTGGGCATAGAGGCCGGCAGGCACTTGGTTCCAGCTCCCGCGCTTCTTCACGGGCACACTGCCGGCCGGAGGGCCTGGCGGCCTCTGGTTGCAGGCCGACGGCTGCTGCAGCAGGGCCTCGTGGGTGGAGGTCGAGGTCACCCCCGCCGGCAATGTGTTCCTGAACTGTGGGTGGCAGCCGTTCGCCCGCGCACGCGACCTGCAGGGGGATGTACCCTCCACTTCAGGCACGATGGAGCAGCGACCCTCTACGTCCGAATATTCGGGGAGGATGGCAGGCGTCTGGGGTGCTGTCTGGAGGGCGACGAGACGACGACGATGTCCACCCCTCCGACGACGATGGTCGGAGGGGTGGTGGCATCCTCGGCGGTAAACTTGCCCTTGGCGACGGCCGCGGCGGCTCCAGCAGCGGCAGCTCTTCCTCTGGGGAGAGCATGAGCGACGATGACTACGACGAGCCGTCACGTCGCCGATCTCGGACCGGGGAGGGCGGCGAGCCAAACCATCGCCGCGCTCCCGCTCAGGAGGACGACGAGCCGCCTCGCCATCGCGCTTCAGTGAAGCGGGAGGAGGACTCCGACTGAGCGCTGACGTCGCTGGAGCCAGGCCTCAGGAGCCGCGGTGCTCGTGAGGCCGCTTTTGCTTTTTTTTTTCTTTTTCCCTGCATCAAGAAATTTAGAAGGCCCTGTTGGGGCATGTAATGGACCATGGCGCCTGCGCCGTTATGTCAATGTTTTTATTTCATATCTTAGCATTCATGTTGCTACCAATCGACAGGCTCTTGTCGATCATGATTAAGATAACTTAGCTTGGTGTGCTTGTGGTAGTCTTCTGTGCCGCGAGGGCATGCTCCTCCAGAGCTTGGATCTCCTGTGTGTCTCTCATTCTAGAGAGATCTTGCCGGCAATTTCCTTCTTAGGGATTCAAAGGTTCTCGGGCCTCAGGAGGTGCCCAGTGGCCGTAAGGTCTCTATCAGGCCATGAGAATATGGGGCCTCCGGAGATGTCTCTCAGGGCGCCGCGCCCCACACGAGCCCCGGAGCGAGGGCCGATCGTCACTGGTACGCCGGGTCGCGATGACTGGCGAGGCCAGGAGATGAGGACTCAGGAGGGCACACATGCCCGTTGGTTCGTTTAAGATCGTCGCGCGAGGATTAGGACGCCAAGGCATTGGCGAGGTGTGTTCGTGGGCAGACCCAGGCGTACACACCATGCCCAGCCCCCGCTCGCGAGACGCGCGGAGAGGACTGACGGGCAACTGCAAGACTCGAAAGAACAAACGCTGCAAAGAGAAAAATTCCCATCCCTTTCAAATAAAGACGCGAGAACTTCAAATTTCATTCCAAGAAGTGGCAAATCGGCTACAAAAGCAAGCAAAAGAACAGCCGCACCCGGCGCCTACACTAGTCTTCTAGTCTTCTCGCCAGCGCGGAGCATGGAGCTTCCAGTAGGCGTGGGCATAGTCGTTGAAAGACCATGTCGTCCGCCAGCGCAGAGCATGGGGCTTCCACTTGGACGTGGGTGGGAGCCCCCGTGAGCCCCACTCAGTATTATGTGAGAGTGTCATGGGTAGAACTTCCGGAGGTGCTGGATGTTCCAGGCATTCTGGATGGGGACCCCATCCTGTGTCTCCAGGCACGCGGCGCCAAGTCTGGAGACACGGGCAATCCTGAACAGGCCCTCCCACATAGGCGAGAGCTTGTGAAGCCCCTCCCTGGAGAGCACCCGCCTCAGGACGAGGTCACCCACCTCGAGGGTCCTGGAGCGAACGCTGCGGCAGTGATACCGCCGCAGCGCCTGCTGGTACCTCGCGGCACAGAGCGAGGCTTGGCGGCGGCCCTCCTCCTTGAGCATGAGATCTGTCCCCCGCGAGGCGTCCTGGCGTGCCTCGTCAAATGTCAAGACCCGCGGGGAGCAATGCTTGACCTCGTGTGGGAGGACTGCCTCAGCCCCGTAGACGAGGAAGAACGGGGTCTCACCGGTGGGCTTAGTCGTGGTGGTGCGGATGGACCACAACATACACTGAAGCTCACCGAGCCAACCCCTGCCGCAGGCCTCAAACTTCTTCTTGAAGCTCCTCGTCTTGAGGCCCCTCAGGACCTCCGCGTTGGCGCATTCGGCCTGGCCGTTGCTCCGTGGGTGTGCTATTGAAGCGTAGCATATCTGCGTTCCAAGGTTAGCACAATATGTCCTGAAGAGATTGCTTGTGAACTGAGAGCCATTGTCAGTGATGATACGGTTGGGGACCCCGAAACGGCTCACAAGGCCCTTGATGAACTTGACGGCCGAGCCAGCAGGGATGGTGCGCACGGGCTCCACCTCCGCCCACTTGGTGAATTTGTCGATGGCGACGTAGAGGTAGCGATAGCCCCCGGCTGCTCGGGGGAACGAACCCAAGATGTCCAGCCCCCAGACCGCGAATGGCCATGAGAGCGGGATGGTCTGGAGGCCCTGAGTGGGCTGGTGGATCTGTTTGGCATGGAACTGGCAGGCCTCACAGGATCGCACCAGCTCGGTGGCATCGTTGAGCGCCGTGGGCCAGTAGAACCCGCTGCGGAACACCTTGCCCACGAGGGTGCGTGATGAAGAATGGTGCCCGCAATCCCCGCCGTGGATGTCGGCCAGCAATTCGCGCCCTTGCTCCCTGGATATGCATCGCAGCGAGACATCGTTGGGGCGCCTTCGGTAGAGCTCGCCGTCCTGCAAGCAATAAGCGGTGGCCTGACGGGCCACGCATTTCGCGTCTACCTTCCCTTCTTTTCCGGCAGGGTGCCATAGAGCAGGTACGCCTTGAACTCTTCGGTCCAGCACCCCTCCTAAGGATCCAGCGCCAGGAGCAGGCGGGCTCCTGAGGTCGGGCCGCAGGATAGGGCACCTGAGGAGGGGGGGTGGCTCCTCCCGAAGCAGCGTCGGGCCTGCAGCGGGGGGGTGGGCTGCCGACGGTTTGAAGAGCCTTTCCTCGAAGATGCCAGGCCTCTGGGGCTCGCGTCGGGATGCCCTCTTAGCGATGTCGTCCGCCTCCTTGTTCGTACCACGCGGGATGTGCTTCAATTCCAAGCCCAAGAAGCATTTTTCAATTTTGCATACCTCTTCTAGGTATGCCTCTATGTGCTCGTCCTTAGGCTTGTATTCCTTGTTGGAGAAGTTGACGAGGAGCTGAGAGTCGCCCTTGATAGTGAGACGCTTGACCCCCAGGGCCGCCGCAGCCCTGAGGCCAGCGATCAGGCCCTCGTATTCCGCGATGTTGTTGGAGACCTTCTCGCCATGCTGAAAGCAAAGCTGCACAACATAGCATAGCTTATCCTGGGTTGGCGAGATGAGTACGGCTCCAGCCCCCGCGCCCTGCCGCGCAAATGCGTCGTCGAAGTACATGACCCAGCCATCGGGCGCCTCGTCTCCAGGCATGAGGGACCGGTCTTCAACCGTCCCCCGGTCAGGGGCATCCGTCCATTCCGCCACGAAGTCAACGAGGGCCGCGCCCTTGATGACCCTGGTGGTGCTGAACTCCAGCTGGAATGCTTGCAGCTCGATGTTCCACTCAGCAACCCTCCCCGCGGCATTAGGGCTGCGGAGCACCTTCTCCAGAGGATACGCGGAGACGACCTTGATGAGGTGGCCCTGGAAATAGTGGCGCAGTTTCCTGGAGGCGACGAGGAGCACGAGCAGGAGCTTCTGCGGCATGGGGTAGCGCGCGCGTGCGTCACGCAGCACCGTGCTGACGAAGTACACCGGGTGCTCGACGAGGGAAGCGGCATCGACGGCGTCCTGCTCCGCTTGGGACGAGGGGGCCTCGGGAGCCTTGCCGTCCGATGGAGTAGTCGAGGCCTCAGGAATGCCATCCTGAGGTGGCGATGGCGCGACTGTGCGCGGGGCGCTACTCCGCGCACCCGCTCCTGCACGCTCCTCCCTGACCGCCATGAGCGCCGCGCTAGCCGAGTGAGGTGTGGCGGCAGGTAAAGCACCAAGGGCTCAAGAGGGCGATGCACCACCATCACCGGCGGGCTCATGAGGTACCTCTTGAGGTCTTGGAAAGCCGCCTCAGCCTCCGGAGTCCACTCGAAGGGGCCCTTCCTTTTCATCAGCTTGAAGAATGAGAGGGCGCGCTCGCCAAGCTTGGAGATGAAGCGCCCCAGCGAGGTTACGCAGCCCGCGAGCTTCTGCATCTCCTTGAGGGTCTGTGGCGGGCTCATCCTTTCTATTGCCTTGACCTTCTCGGGGTTAGCCTCGATCCCTCTGTGCGATACCAGGAAACCCAGCAACTTGCCGGACGGGACACCGAAAACGCACTTCTCTGGGTTGAGCCGCAGGTTTACCTTGCGCAGGTTGGCGAACGTTTCTTCCAGGTCTTCGACAAGGGTCCTTGCCTCCCGCGACTTGACCACTATGTCGTCGACGTACGCCTCGGCGTTCCTCCCGAGCTACCGGCCTAGAGCGATGTGCATCAATCGCTGGAAGGTCGCGCCGGCATTCCGCAGCCCAAAGGGCATGCAGGTGTAGCAGTACACCCCGCATGGGGAGAGGAAGGCTGTCTTCTCGACGTCCTGCACCGCCATCTTGATCTGGTGGTAGCCCGAGAAGGCGTCCAGGAAGCACAGCAGGTCGTACTCGGCGGTGGAGTCAACAATTTGATCGATGCGCGGAAGATGGAACGGTCCTGAGGGCACGCCTTGTTGAGGTTGGTGAAGTCGACGCAACTGCGCTCCTTCCCACCCTTCTTGGGGACGATGACCGGGTTGGCCAGCCAATCCGGGTGCCGCACTTCCCGAATGACGCCGGCTTCCTACAGCTTGCAGACCTCCTGGACGATGAATGATTGCTTCTCTTGGGCTTGCCGCCGCGCCTTCGGCTTCACCGGGCGCGCACTGGGGCACACCATCAAATGGTGTTCAATCACATCCCGTGGGACGCCGACCAAGTCCGCCGCCTCCCATGCAAACACATCCTTGTTCGCACGGAGGAAGCCGACCAACGCCTCTTCCTGATCTGGGGGGAGGCCAGCGCCTATGGTGAAGGTGGGGCCTGAACCTCCGTCCTCAATGGGCACCTGCTTCGTCTCAGCCCGGTCTTGAGAGAACAATTGTTTCTTCTTTGCGGGCATGGCCTCCGGGATCTCTGGAGCATCCCCAGCGCCTGGCCGCGTGGCTGCCGTGGCCTTGAAAGCGAGCTTGAGGGCCAGGAGTGCATCTTTGGTGTCCCCCGCCACGGTGATGATGCCGCTGCTTCCAGGCATCTTGACGACGTTGTAGCCGGGGTGCGTCGCCGCCATGAACTTGGCAAGGGCCGGATACCCAAGGATGGCGTTGTACGGGAGGCCGATGTGGGCGACGTCGAAGTCGATGAGCTCAGTGCGGTAGTTGTAGCGCATGCCAAAGGTGACCGGGAGGCGTATCTGCCCCAAGGGGGTGGTGGAGCCGTCGACCACCCCCGAGAAGGGCTTGGTGGGCGCGAGCTGGTCGTAGGGCACTTGAAGCAGGTCGAAGGCTTCCACGGAGAGGACGTTAAGACCAGCTCCGCCGTTGATGAGGGTCCTGGTGACCGCGACATTGCTGATGGTGGGTGTGCACAGCATGGGGAGCGTGCCGGCTCCTACCGTGGTCCTGGGGTGATCCCTGGAGTCGAAGGTGATGTCGGTCTCAAGCGTCGCGCGGCCTGGAGGAGCCCCCTGCCACGGCCGAGCAGCTACCACCCGACGGAGGAGCTGCTTGACGTGGCGGCCTGAGGCTGGTGCCTGCGACCCGCCGAGAATGGACGCAACAGCGTGGGGTGCCGGTGCCGCAAAGCGCGCGATGAATAGACCGCGCAGCTTCTCCTAGGAGGCCACTGAAGACTCTGGTAGGCTGAGCATCCAGGAGCGCGGCACGCTTGTGAGGGCCATGGGGAGCCAGTTTGCCATGACCTTGTCGTCGCCGCCCGCCGCCCAGATGGCCTGCGTGTACAACCGGAGGAACTCCTCGGGGTCAGCCGCGCCGTCGTACCGCGGGGGCAGCGTCGGCCTGAACTTCTACGACCACTGCACCCGCCGCAGGCTGGGGGTAAAGGCCCGGTGACCCGCAGCACTTCCGTAGGCGCCTGGTGGCCCGGCGGGTGGGGCGGCTCCCGCCATGGGAACCATGAAACGTGGGTGGAGCGCGGTTGGTGAAGAGGCAGAGCTTCGACACGCCCCTACCTGGCGAGCAAAATGTCGGATTCAAAGCTCCGCAGACCCAAGAAGGTTCGAACTCTGGGGCATGTGCGAAGAACTCAACCTCTCAAGCCTACCAACCCGTCGCCCCACAGCCTAGCCTAGCCAGACTCGCGTGAACAAGGAAGAAGATGAACACAACAGTTTACCCAGGTTTGGGCCACCTTGCGGTGTAATACCCTACTCCTGCTTTGTGGTGGATTGGCCTCACGAGGGGCTGAGGATGAACAAGTACAGAGGATGAACAACCTCGCGAGGGCTCGGGGGTGAGAATGAGTCGACCCCTTCTACGGTGGTGGCTCACCTATATTTATAGTGGCCTCGGTCCTCTTCCCCCAAAACGTAGGCGGGAAGGGATCCCACAGTGGCCAATTTGAAAGGGGACAAGTAGTACATCTTATCCTGACAAAAGGTGGTCTTCACCTGCAAAGCTTCTGGTCGTGACGCAACGGTGGGCTCGGCGATGACATCTGTCCTGCCATGCTGGCGGTCTTGGTCTTGTAGCACCGGAATGGAAACCTTTGGTAGATTCCTCGGGAACCCACGCCTGTCCTTGCCTCCTTAGCACCAAAGAGGAAACTGCCTCCTCTGCACCCACTGGCGCCCGCCTGGCCTTGGTCATCATGGCTTGCGTCATGGCAGCCTCATGAGGCTGGTACATGCATAGGAATCTCCGCTCCTCGGGAGGCGGCCTGAGGAGGCCGCTCCCTCCGGAGGTCTTGGTGTCATCCGCCTCGCGAGGCCAGGGGGTCTTTGCGAGGGTCTTGTCTTGGCGGTCTTGTAGATGGGCCGTACCAGGCCGTTGAAGGAGCCACGCCGTGGGCCACAGGCAGGCAAGTCTGGGTACCCTGGTTCCCAGAACGCCGACACTACTGTACCTCGTAGGTCGAACAGAGCACGTTTCGCACCAGAGTGGTACGGTAATCCTGTCCTGGAAGTCATGTTATTAGACCATGGCGAACCTACGAACTATGAAGAAGCTATGATGAGCCCAGATTCTGATAAATGGCTTGAGGCCATGAAATCTGAGATAGGATCCATGTATGAGAATAAGGTATGGATTTTGGTGGACTTGCCCGATGATCGGCAAGCCATAGAAAATAAATGGATCTTCAAGGAGAAGACTGACGTTGATGGTAATGTTACTGTCTACAAAGCTTGACTTGTCGCGAAAGATTTTCGACAAGTTCAAGGAGTTGACTACGATGAGACTTTCTCACCCGTAACGATGCTTAAGTCCGTCCGAATCATGTTAGCAATTTCCGCATTTTTTAATTATGAAATCTGGCAAATGGATGTCAAAACTGCATTCCTTAATGGATTTCTTAAAGAAGAGTTGTATATGATGCAACCAGAAGGTTTTGTCGATCCTAAAGGTGCTAACAAAGTGTGCAAGCTCTAGCGATCCATCTATGGACTGGTGCAAGCATCTCAGAGTTGGAATAAACGCTTTGATGAGGTGATCAAAGCATATGGTTTTATACAGACTTACGGTGAAGCTTGTATTTACAAGAAAGTGAGTGGGAGCCCTGTAGCATTTCTGATATTATATGTGGATGACATATTGTTGATTGGAAATGATATAGAATTTCTGGATAGCATAAAAGGATACTTGAATAAGAATTTTTCAATGAAAGACCTCGGTGAAGTTGCTTATATATTGGGCATCAAGATCTATAGGGATAGATCGAGACGCTTAATAGGACTTTCACAAAGCACATACCTTTACAAAGTTTTGAAGAAGTTCAAAATGGATCAGTCAAAGAAAGGGTTCTTGTCTGTGTTACAAGGTGTGAAATTGAGTCAGACTCAAAGCTCGACCACTGCAGAAGATAGAGAGAAAATGAAAGTCATTCCCTATGCCTCAGCCATAGGTTCTATCATGTATGCTATGCTGTGTACCAGACCTGATGTGTGCCTTGCCATAAGTTTGGCAGGGAGGTACCAAAGTAATCCAGGAGTGGATCACTGGACAGCGGTCAAGAACATCCTGAAGTACCTGAAAAGGACCAAGGATATGTTTCTCGTTTATGGAGGTGATGAAGAGCTCGTCGTAAATGGTTACGTCGATGCTAGCTTCGACACAGATCCGGATGACTCTAAGTCACAAACCGGATACGTATTTATATTGAATGGTGTAGCTGTCAGTTGGTGCAGTTCCAAGCAGAGCGTCGTGGTGGGATCTACTTGTGAAGCGGAGTACATAGCTGCTTCGGAAGCAGCACATGAAGGAGTTCATATCCGATCTGGGTGTAATACCCAGTGCATCGGGTCCAATGAAAATCTTTTGTGACAACACTGGATCAATTGCTTTGGCAAAGGAATCCAGGTTTCACAAGAGAACCAAACACATCAAGAGACCCTTCAACTCCATTCTTAAAGAAGAGTTGTATATGATGCAACCAGAAGGTTTTGTCGATCCTAAAGGTGCTAACAAAGTGTGCAAGCTCCAGTGATCCATCTATGGACTGGTGCAAGCATCTCAGAGTTGGAATATACGCTTTGATGAGGTGATCAAGGCATATGGTTTTATACAGACTTACGGTGAAGCCTGTATTTACAAGAAAGTGAGTGGGAGCTCTGTAGCATTTCTGATATTATATGTGGATGACATATTGCTGATTGGAAATGATATAGAATTTCTGGATAGCATAAAAGGATACTTGAATAAGAATTTTTCAATGAAAGACCTCGATGAAGCTGCTTACATATTAGGCATCAAGATCTATCGAGATAGATCAAGACGCTTGATAAGATTTTCAATGAGTACATACCTTGACAAGATTTTGAAGGAGTTCAAAATGGATCAATCAAAGAAGGAGTTCTAGCCTGTATTGTAAGGTGTGAAGCTGAGTAAGACTCAAAGCCCGACCACGGCAAAAGATAGAGAGAGAATGAAAGTAATTCCCTATGCATCAGCCATAGGTTCTATAAAGTATGCCATACTGTGTACCAGACCTATTGTGTACCTTGCCATGAGTTTGGCAAGGGGGTACAATAGTGATCCAGGTGTACATCACTGGACAGCGGTCAAAATTATTCTTAGTTACCTAAGAGGACTAAGGAAATATTTCTCGGTTATGGAGGTGATAAAGAGTTCGTCGTAAAGAGTTATGTCGATGTAAGCTTTGACACCAATCCGGATGACTCTGAGTCTCAATCTGGATACATATTGAAAGTGGAAGCAATTAGCTAGAGTAGCTCCATGCAGAGCATTGTAGACATAGAAATTTGCAAAATACATACGGATCTGAATATGACAGGCCCGTTGACTAAACCTCTCTCACAAGGAAAACATGATCACACCTTAGTACTCTTTGGGTATTAATCACATGGCGATGTGGACTAGATTATTGACTCTAGTAAACTCTTTGGGTGTTGATCACATGGCGATGTGAACTATGGGTGTTAATCACATGGCGATGTGAACTAGATTATTGACTCTAGTGCAAGTGGGAGACTGATGGAAATATGCCGTAGAGGCAATAATAAAAAGGTTATTATTATATTTTCTTAATCATGATAAAGGTTTATTATTCATGCTAGAATTATATTGATCGGAAACTTAAATACATGTGTGGATACACAAACAAATACCGTGTCCCTAGTGAGCCTCTACTAGACTAGCTCGTTGATCAAAAGATGGTTAAGGTTTCCTAACCATAGACATGAGTTGTCATTTGATAACGGGATCACATCATTAGCAGAATAATGTGATGGACAAGACCCATCCGTTAGCTTAGCATATAATCATTCAATTTGTTGCTATTGCTTTCTTAATGTCAAATACATATTCCTTCGACTATGAGATCATGCAACTCCCAAATACCGGAGGAATGCCTTGTGTGCTATCAAACATCACAATGTAACTGGGTGATCATAAAGATGCTCTACAGGTATCTCCGAAGGTGTCTGTTGAGTTGGCATGGATTGAGATTAGGATTTGTCACTCCGTGTATCGGGGAGGTATCTCTGGGCCCTCTCGGTAATACACATCATGAGAAGCCTTGCAAGCAAAGTGACTAAGGAGTTAGTTACAAGATGATGTATTACGGAACGAGTAAAGAGACTTGCCGGTAACGAGATTGAACTAGGTATGAAGATACCGACGATCGAATCTTGGGCAAGTAACATACCGACAGACAAAGGGAATTACGTATGTTGTCATAAGGTTCGACCGATAAAGATCTTCATAGAATATGTAGGAACCAATATGGGCATCCAGGTTCCGCTATTGGTTATTGACCAGAGAGGTTTCTCGGTCATGTCTACATAGTTCTCGAACCCGTAGGGTCCGCACGCTTAACGTTCGTTGACGATATAGTGTTATATGAGTTATGTGATTTGGTGACCGAATATTGTTCGGAGTCCCAGATGAGATCACGGACATGATGAGGAGCTCCAGAATGGTCCGCAAGTAAAGATCGATATATAGGACGATGCTATTCGGAAACCGGAAAGGTTTCAGAGTGAACCGGGTATTCATCGGATCACCGGAAGGGGTTCCGGGAGGCCCCGGGAGGTCTATGGGCCTAATGGGCCAAGAGGAGGAACACACTAGCCCACAAGGGGCTGGTGCGCCCCCACCTTTAGGCCGCCGGCCCTAGAAAGGAAAAGGGGGAGGGCTAGGCCCTAAGGAAAGGGGGGGCAAGGGCAGGAGCCCAAGGTGGATTCGGCCACACTTGGGGCGCCCCTTGGCTGCCTCCCCTCTCCCCCCCATCCATATATATGTGGGAGGGGGCACCACACAAAGCCACGACAATCTCTTAGCCGTGTGCGGCTCCCCTTTTCACAGTTTCGTCCCTCGGTCATATTTTCGTAGTGCTTAGCCGAAGCCCTGTGGAGATAGCGTCACCATCACCATCACCACGCCGTCGTGCTGCCGGAACTCATCTACTACTTCGCCGTCTTGCTGGATCAAGAAGGGAGGACGTCACCGAGCTGAACGTGTGCTGAACGCGGAGGTGCCGTACGTTCGGTACTCGATCGGTTGGATCGCGAAGAAGTTCGACTACATCAACAAGCGTTACTAAACGCTTCCGCGTACGGTCTACGAGGGTACGTGGACACACTCTCCCCTCTCGTTGCTATGCATCTCCTTGATAAATCTTACGTGTGCGTAGAATTTTTTTTTGTTTTCCATGCAACGTTCCCCAACAGGTTCCCGTGCTCCGAGCTGGCGGGACGTGTGGTGAGGCCAGCGGTGGCGCCAGGAGGAACAACGATTGTGTTGCACGGTGCCTGCAACTCTATCTCCCCTTTCGCGGATGTTACTTGGGGGGGGGGGGGGCATGGTCGGGTTGGGAATTTTTTCCACTGCAGGGGATCGAGAGATGAAGCTGAGTTCGCTGTTAGTAAGGAAGACGATGCAGAGTGTGCAAAGGGGTAGATGGATGTGAGCGATGTGGTCATGAAAAAGGGATTTTTTTTTTTGTCTGGATCTAACGGCCACATGTGCTTGAATCCGATGCTCGCGCAGTGACCGGCCAAAAATTGGGTTGGTCGACCGGTGGCTATTGTTGCCCTTTATAAAAGGTGTGGTTTGGATGAAGAGTTTTTAGAAAAATCCATGCAATTCCTTGGAGCAGTTAGATAGATCGGAGAGCATTACCTATTTAATTATGCAGCAAGAAAACCCAAATAAATTCAATTAGCATACTTCGGCGTCCTAAGCGCCACATGTCCATCCCTGTGCCAGCCTTCAATGAACACCTCTCCGGTTGACGCCTCACATCCACCTGCTATTTAAGCGTGGTCAGGCAAGAACCATACCACACCTCCGCTCTCCATCTCCTCCGTGCACCACACCCGCCATGGCCTCCTCAAGCTCCAAAGCCCTCTGGGACAACCTCTCATCCGAGCTGAAGAAGTAGATCATCGCATTGCGGCCGGCTGGGTGGCCCAGCGAGCTAGCCAGATAGAGGTTGGCTTTTCGACAAGCTCTTTGGAGTTGGCACCACAACCATCGCCAGGCCATCCTCGCCAGTTAGGCTGGCCAATGCCGTCTCCCAACAGATCCATCCCAAGCGATGGTGGCAACACGTCCGACAAGCGGAGATAAAAGCCATGTTCGCGGAGGTCGATGCGGCGATGGAGGGATTTGACTGGGCACCGACGACGACGTCACCAACTCCGCGTCGGCCACACCCACTGCCGCCAACACAGAGGAAAAGTAGACCATGAGAGGCCACCTCCGCATGGATCCCACGAAGGCCACCATGACCGCCACATTGGCATACACAACCGGTGTTTGCCCGCTTAGTAGGGGTATAGGCCACGGTGACAGTCTTCCCCCGCCCCAAAAACGAACCTTGATTCGTGCTTCACGGAAGCGGAGGTTACTCTTTCCCTCCCGCTGAAGCATATCCCTCTGGGGCTTAGGACAGTCCAGTGAACTTGCCGCCGGACATAGGGAAGAGATGTTGTGGGAAACGGGATCCACCACGGCCGGCGATAGACTAGGTTAGAATAACATAGCCTAGTCCACTATAGTTTAGTTGAACTATGTCTGAAATGTAAATGTTTTTGTATGGTTTATATGAAAATCATCCGGTTTCAAGAATTTTGTCTGGTTTGCTCGGATCCGCCTTATAATGTATGCGGGTACGGTTGGATGGCCGGCTCCTGCATCCATGTCCGCAGACTGGCTCCTCTATCCACGGATGGATGTAGTGTCTGGTTTGGGGGTTGGAGATGTCCTAATACACTTTTATTATGATGTGCTACTATAACAAAGGCAATGGTGGGAGATCGGGCATCATGCCTCGGTGATTTGTTCTACTTGAGCCGTCAAAGGATCGAATTTCTTGTTGTCTTGATCAAAGACTGAGCGTGCTAACCAGTAGTGGGAGGCTTTATGGGGCTCCCCTCGACCCAATACCCGAAACTCAGACATGTTTAGGAGCCACGCTTAGTTCGGGCTTTACGTTAGGCATATGCATAGTTGCTTGTTTCATCGTCTATAACGGTAAGTTGCTAGTTTGTTTTTGCATTTGGGGTGGTTTTGCCCTGACGGTTTCGCTTACATATAGGCGAAATGACTCCTTCGCAATTGCCACGCCCATAGGTCGTCAGAGCTATAAGGGGTTACTCCTAGTTTTGGACGCTTGCCACATTGGAACCTCTCGCATACATCTGGTTCTAACTCGGAGCTACAATCGTACCATCGACTTGGGTTAAACTTAGTTGGGTGGCTCTCTGGACTTGTTTACAACATAGGGGAAGTCACCATAGTCGATCAGAACCCCACCGGTAGATGGCATATAATGTGCTTAGTTGGACTTTCTTCAGTGACGATCGAACATGTATGGATACGTTGGTGCGCCCCTGCAAAGATAAGTCTATTCAAATAGTTGTGTCCGTGTTGATGGATGACTTGGAGATTGATCATAGTTCATAGAACAACTTCAACTTAATAATTAAACTCGATTAAAACTTGCCAACCATGTGAATGCATTGTGGATTCTTCCTCGTGGGGTTCATGAGGGGGAAAACAAGGTAATGTTATAATTGCGGTTAGGTAGGTGAGTAGAGTAGTTGGGTCTCACTTGTTACTGCGGCAGACGATGAGACATGCCTTATTTGGGACCCAAATTGTTGTGTACTCCCGTTTTGACCAGATCGGACTTGTTGGATTCGGCGTGAGAATAGAAACTTTGCCCATGATGGTTGGAGTAGGCAGGGTACCCTCATGCGCTGTTGTTGTTGGTGGTGGGGTGGTAGAGTATCGATGGGGAAGCGAGTGGCCGGTGTGTGCTGGGTCGACATTTTCCTTGTACGGTACGCCTGGTGTGCCCCGTGCGTCGTCAGTGTGCGGTCGTTGGGGAGGCGGAACTTGCTCGGACGGCATTTTCTTGGTACATGCATTGTCGGTGAACGGTGAGGGGATTGCCGAAGAGGGTCGTGCTCGGTTTGTGCACATCGACGTGGGGGTTAGAGGTTTATTGAGGAGGCGGTTCCTCCATATATACATCTACACTCAAAATTGTAGTTACTTTTTTCAGTTATAATTTATAAGGGTGTGGCTAGGTCTTAGTTAACCAAGTCTAAATCAAGTGATATAACTTGATTTATTTATTTATTTTGCATGGATCTCCACCTAAGAACTGACGAATATAGCAACGACTGAGACTTACCGAGATTTAGCAATCCCGAATTTGTAAACATGTACTAGTTTCAAGAATTTTCCACAAGCATCGTATGAATTTTGAGACAAATTTGCAGAGCCGTAAGCTAGAAGATCGATCATACACCCACACGTCGATCGATCTCCTCATGCAAATCTTACATTCTTAAGAAGTTGATCCCCACTACTCCCAATTCTCTCAACATGCAGACCATCCACATCATCATCAAGCCACCTCAGCATTTTTCACCCACGTCACTTCATCTCTTCATTATTTGTTCTTCTCCGCTTGCTGGCATATTTCCACTGAAGGTTTTTTACCAGCGCGTCTCTTCCTTTGTTCTTCAAGCTACCACCCACTATTTACATCCATTTAATTCCCACTACCCCACACGCTTCTATGAGACTAATTGACAACGCATTTGAGCGGCCGGCCGGAATAGTGACCTCGCCCATATCTACAGCCCCGTTGGTCTTCCTCTCCTTTCCAGCGTTTTGCCTGCCACGGGTCACGCCGGTTAAATAGTGTGGTTTCTACCCCGATCTTACTAGCTTGAGCTCACGAGCATCTAGAGAGACCTTCACCGGCAACCCGGTGACTCACCCACGGAGTTGATGCCGCGCCGGCCAGGTGCCCAGCAGGTGGACATCTTTCTTTTCGGCCTCGAAGGCCTCGGCTGATGGTGACGCCGGGTAGGGCCTCTCCATTGGCATTCACCGCTTGCAGGGGCGTTCGATCGACCTCCTCCTGCCCGCCCCGGCTGATTCAGACACACCCTTGTACTGCCGCAATGGTGGCCTTTTTGGGCAGCGATGGTGGCCTCATTAACGTCTATTCTTTCCTCCCGGTTCTTTTCTTGCAGGCAGCGCCGTCCTCGCGGTCAAACTATGGTTGTGTTCCCGAATTAACTCCCTGTGCACCTGGGTTGGGCTGCCCGAGCCAAGTTGTGTACGTGAGCTGCAGCTGGGATCTTCTTTGATCGTTGATGTGAGCCCACTCCAGGAGAAGTTTGATATGTATTTCCATTACAGATTCAAATATCCTTTTTTTTCTTTATGCAGCAACTAACACAACATGTCATGCTGCTGCCATCTTCGAGATTTAATCCCCTATACTTCCTTTCCAAGATCGATGTCGACAAGGCATTTGATCAAAATCCAAGCAGGTTGAAAGTCTATTTGTTTGTGCAGAATAATTTTTATCTACGGCAGCAAGATATTTATCTATATGATCATTTGGTCACACATGTCACTATCTCTCCTATCATGGATTGCGTCATAAACTCATAGCATGGTAAGTTTTGCCCTGATAGCGAGATTTGGATAGGGTAAGGATTTGAGTCTGGTACATGCTGAACAAACATCTACTGGAAATTATTCTTTTTTTTTAGGGTTATTGGAAATTATTCAGAAGTGCAAACCAACGGACAACAGGAGAGGTATGTATCAGGCATCAGAATATGCAGCATGTGTACCGGGTGCATCTGCTGAACTGTATTTGTTATATTTATTCCATATTTTACTACGCACAAGTGCAAACCAACGAACAACAAGAGAGGTATGTACCAGGCGTCAGAATATGCAAAATTTTATTTCACTAATCATGCATACCTTCTTAAGCTTTTGTTATTTGTCAGTCATAACAAGGAAAAGCTCGGTACAAGCACTGCCACGGCACAAGGATCACACCACATATTTTAAATCGTCCACTTATTGTTTCAGATAAATAAACATACATATTATGTCATCTCGGTATCATAGATAATTTTCTATGCATTAGTATTGTAATAAATTTTATAACCAGCTGTCATAGTGTTCTCCACAACTATACTCCATCACTATGTTTATTATTACATGATCACATCTATGATTTATCTTTATAGTTTTACATCATGTGCCTATGAAGATCCGCAGCAAACGCGCGGGGTATCATGGTTTACTTACATAGGTGGCACCACGACGGTGGCATGCAGCCACAGGTCGCTCTTCATCTTCCCGGTCATCCCGAACGCCTCCGCCATGTCAAGCTCCTCCGTGCCGCTGGGGAGCTCCCAGTTGAAATGGAAGAGGAGGCTCGCCAGCGCGAGCTCCATGACAGCGAGCCCGAACGTGATCCCGGGGCACATCCTCCGCCCCGCGCCGAACGGCACAAGCTGGAAGTCTGTCCCTCTGAAGTCCACCGCCGCCGCGGATTCCTCCTCGAACCTCTCCGGCCGGAACTCCTCGGCGTCCGCCCCCCAGCTCGCCGCGTCCCGGCCGATGGCCCACGCGTTGACCAGCACCATAGTGCCCTGGGGCACGTCGTACCCGAGGACGCGACTGGGCTCGCGACACTCCCGCGGGAGGAGCAGCGGCACTGCCGCGTGCAGCCGGAGCGTCTCCTTGATCACCAGCCGCAGGTACGGCAGCTCCTGCAGGGCCTCCTCCCGGGCGCGGCTCTGCCCGGCGAGCGCGCTGCGCACCTCCGCCTGCGCCCTCCGGAGCGCCGCCGGTTTCCGCACCAGCTCCGCCATGGCCCACTGCAGCGTCGACGCCGAGGTCTCGCTCCCGGCCCCGAAGAGATCCCTCATCATAGCACGGACGGTCCCGATGTCGAGAGGCGCACCGTCGCCGCCGCCGTCCAGAAGCACGTCCAGGATGTCCTCCCCTTCCTCGCAGCCGGCGCCGGCCGCCTTCCTCGCGCGTTTCTCCTCGATGACGCCGTCCATGAGCCGGGACATCTCCCGGACCATCGCCTCCACTCGGCGCGCCGTCCCGCTGAGCGCGTGCGCGAGGCGCGACGACGGGAACAGGTCGGCGAGGCTGAACCCGGCGGCCACCCTGACACCCTCGTAAAGGCACGCCAGGAAGGCTTCGCGGTCCGCGATCCGGTCGCCAACCATGGAGCGCACTACGGCGTCGGCGACGTACGTGGCGACGAGGGAGCTCACGTTCACGGCGGCTCCGGACGCCGCCTCCGCGGCCACGGACGCAACGAGGGCGGCCGCCTCGGCCTCACGCGTCCCTCGGAACGACCGAACCCGCGGCGCGCCGAGAAGCTCCGTGGCGCAGAGCTTGCGGACACGGCGCCAGTGGTCGCCGTGCGGCGCGAGGGCGATACCGAGGCCGTCTCCAGTGATCGTAACGATGGTGTTCGTCCTCGGCCGCGTGGCGAAGGCGACGTCGTGGGTCTTCATGATCTCCATCGCCGCGGCCGCCGACGAGGCCACAACGACGGGGAGCTCGCCCATGCGGAGCAGCATGAGCGGGCCGTGCCGGATGGCGAGGTGGCGCATGGCGCGGTGCGGGAGCGCGCCCACGAGGTGGTGCATGCTGCCGATCACCGGCAGCTGCCACGGGCCCGGAGGCGGGTTACCATACTGCTTGCGGCGTCGCCTGAGCTTGACGACAAGGAGAAGAGTGAGCAGTAGGATGGCGGCGGCCAAGAGCAAGCCATGCTTCTCGTGCTTCGCCGCCATGGCTTGGGAGTTGGGACCAATCGATCGATCTTACTTCCTCCGTTCCGATTTACTCGTTGTGGTTTTAGTTCAAAAAACAGATATATACACTGGTTTTCGTTATAGCTGTCTAAATCGTCATCAGGTAGAGCTATTAAACTTTGGGAGTATAAGCAAATCAATGTGACTTGTGAGGTACGAAATAATCAAGTTAGAGCTGTAGCTATGAGTGCTTCCGACGGGTTGACGAGAGGAATGGAAGTGATTGACACGGGAGCTCCTCTCAGTGTTCCAATCGGTGGAGCTACTCTCGGACGAATTTTCAACGTTCTTGGGGAGCCTGCTGACAATTTGGGTTCCGTAGATAGTAGTGCAACGTTCTCTATTCACAGATCTGCGCCTGTCTTTATCGAGTTAGATACAAAATTATCCATCTTTGAAACAGGTATTAAGGTCGTCGATCTTTTAGCATGCTTGATCAATCAGTGTCTTATTTTTTATTAGTAAAAGTTTATCACTTATTGCGTCTCGTTGTCTCATCGAAAGTCAACCAGCGGTGTCGCCACATCATCTACAGTTGGCCGCCTCAAACCGGTCTCAAACGCCCGAGCGGGCTGACTGGTAAAAAAAATCGACCCACCCGGACGCCTCAAGCCGGCCTCAAACGTCCGTGATGTCCGGTGCCCTTTATATTCAGCCCAAATGTTGGGCGGATATGGGAAGGCCTGGGCGCGTCCGCCACTGACCCCACGACGTCCCTAATAAAACCAAAATCCATCCCCTTTCCGAACCTTAGCTCACTCCACTTCCCTCTCTCGCTCCATCCCCTCCTCTCCCCTCTCCGATTTGGATCGAATCCGATGACACCGGCGACATGTCGAGCTCCGGTGATCGCTCGGACTCTGATCTTGACATCGACGAGGAGCTGGCCCTCCCCATTGCGCTAGAGCGGTCCAAGGTGGACACAGGGGGCAGCTCTGGATCTGCCCCGTCACCGCTCCTGCCTCGGCGCATTGCGGACGTCGGAGCTGGCCCCTCCCAACCCACACGCGGCTTCGCGAGGGCTGAGCAGTTCGTGCGGCCCCACGACGTCCCCTGCCCCCGCCGGCCACTGCTCCGCAAGGGCAGCGGTGAGTGCTAGTGCCCACCCCGCCGGCCCGGACACACACGCTAGAATTGGAGGTGCGCGCCGTCCGCTGCTAAAGGCAGCAGGCAAGGGAGAGGGACGCGGTGGAGCAGTCCGTGCGCTGCCGCCGTGGGTTGCCAGCGGATCCCGACGAGGACGAGGGGCTCCTCACTTGGGTCTAGCGTCGGTCACTGACAACAGCAGAGACGGACACTCGTCGCCTAGGGCGGAAGAACGCGAAGGCGCTCCGACTTGCCATTGAGGAGTCAGAGCGCGAGGCGGCAGAGGTGGCTCAGGTGACCAAGCTAAAGTGGCAGCGGGACAGGACCGTCTGACAGATGAAGGGGCTCATCATCCTCTCCGACTCCTCGTCCTCCTCCGACGGCGACCAAGGTCCACCACCAGTCGCGGACGAATACAGCTGCGCCGGCGACCGGAAGGGCAAAGGCCCGACGAGGAAGTGGTGAAGATGCTCCTCCTCTGTTTATTATTATCTTTTTTAGTTGTTTAAGTTAAGAACTTGTCTGGCGATGAACTGTGGTGATCTTTTAGATAATGTAAAGTGAGTTTATGTGCATTTGGTTGTCTGTTTGATGCTGATTTTGTTGTGTGTTGTTTGACCACGTATAGTAGTTTGTCACATCGCATGTGTAGTATGGATATAGGGTGCCTGTTATGACATACGCAGATGTGGGATCGATTATTTGCTGTTCGCGCCTATATATGCTCTAATACCCAGTGATCACCATCATATTCACACATCTCCTCCATGCTACCGACACGAACTCAAAAAGATCGCACAAAACATGTATACATATTGTGTCAAACATAAACTACACAAAGGGTGAAACACTTTCTTGCATGGCATTGGAAATTCTAACATGTGGTGTTTCAGATTTATTAACCAAATTCATCATGGTGTTCCTCGGCCTAACAATTTGTGGGGTTGCCGATGCATGAGAGATGAAATACACATGATGCATGTTACTAGTATCATAAGAAGTTGAAGCATGTAAATTACTTCGAATCAGCCCTTGCACATAATTAGATGAATGATTGAAAAAATTACGACTGGCTGATAGAGTATACTCATTGAACGATCTAGTAACACCATGTGAATTTTTTGCATCTACACAAGGTGATTTGGTATGTATATTACCTTTGTAGATTGCAGCAACTTGATGACGATCTCTTCATAGCAAGAATGGGTTGGAGACCGCTCGAAGCTTCATCCCCAATGGAGTCACCAAAAGTGTGTTCGCACATGAACACGTCACCGTGTACCCTCGACACCGGGGGTGATGCACCACAGCTCACGTCGAAGGAGACCCATCTGGCAGCACGGTACGCAAGCAATTCGGCGGGTGCTTTTGAGGACGTGAAACCCCACACGTCGAGGAGGGACCCCGCCTGAACGCATGGCGGCTTTGGCTGCCCTAGATTGACCTGATAGCCCCTAGGGCCTCGTGGATCGCTGCCCTTCAATTACAAGAATGAACGAAGAATGAGAAGAAAGATACAAGGGAGGGAGATAAAAAGTAGATGAACACGAAAAAGTAGTAGATTGATTTGTTTGATTGCGTGTTGTTTAATCCGTTGTCACCTCTTATCTATTTATGAGGTGGATGGACTTCTTGTACAAGAAAAAGGCAAAAAATTCCCTCCAAAACATCCAAAAATCTAACCTAACCCGGAAAGGAATCTTTTGTCATTTTCTGGATCAGCTTTGAGCCTCCAAGTGGTTTCGCTCGGTCTCATCGAGTGGGCGTTGCCAACTTTCTGTAATCTTCTGTATCTCACTCGGAATTTTTGAGTGGTTTTACTCGGTCTCACTGAGTGCACCGGGTGCTTCATGAAAAAAATTCTGACATCAACACGGTCTCACTGAGTCAAATCTGTTGGAAATATGCCCTACAGGCAATAATATTTGTATTATTATATTTCCATATTCATAGTTAAGAGTTTATATTCTGTGTTATAATTGCTATGATCCTGGAATATGTGATTCAGTGAAAAACTCATATGCACGTGTAGAATGATAAAGGGTAAATAAAAGGTTCCTAGTCTCACATCTAAGACTAGCTCAAGTGATCACGTTTTCCGGATCTTAAGATATCGTTAAGTGTAACGATAGTTCTAAAATAACGTTGAGATTATGACGTTAGAAGAACGATAATATTGAATCGACCCAATCTTATTAGTTATAAATTGAGTTAATATCTTTTGCATTCAATTGTAATAACACGGAGTGTTAACGTGTGATATTGCTCCTTAGACCATGAGAATATCGTGGTCACTTCTTACTGTACGATGGGCTTTGGGGTTGCTCAAACGTCACCTGTACACGGTGATCATAACGACAACTAAGAATATTCCTAAAAAACTTAGCTACAGATTATGCAGCAAGTAGGCCCTTAGACTCACACAAATTTAACATCACGCACATGTTAAATGTTATACTCATCGACATACACAGTACATAAACCAAGCATTTTCTGCAGTTTGACAGTCATGAGTGCCATCATGAAATAAGAATTCTTCCTTTCATTCTTTCTCCTGAAGCAGGTCTCAAACTGATAAATTATATGCTTCCTAATTTTATTGTTCAGAACCCACATAAGCATAATAAAAGAAACAAACCAACAACAGGCTATAAATGCAGTTATAACAAACCAATAACAACACGCACTAAGGAAACAAACAATATATTGGACCACTTGGGTTTTTCTTCACACAAGTATACCAAGGCTGAACATGGATTTCAGTTCTGGGTGAGTCCCATGAGAACCTTTTCATACTCTATTGGCTTTACTGTAAATCCATGACCAACAAAGATGGCTTTAGGTACCATTCTCTTCCACTGTTTGGCTGCATAAGGAAAATTTATCAGCTAAATTACTTGGCTCGGCGCAGAAGAAATAGTATATAAATTGATATATTCAGTGCTAATGTTAACTGAAAGTTCATAAAAGGAGCTTCAGACCAAAAATCGTGATCACCATCTCGCTCCTTGCCTGCCCACCATCATCGTTGAAGCGTCGTTGCAGCTTGCACATCCAGCATCGATGAACGCTTGACGGGGGGTTGCAGGCCGATGACGCTGGTTGTGGTGAGGGAGAGCAGACGCGAAGGTTTGGAGAGGAAGAAAACGAGAGAATGAGAGATGGGGAGAGAGATCTCACGGCCTCCAGCTCGAACTCGCCGACATGCGGTCATCCGCCTCGAGCACCTCCATCCCGTCTCTCCATTTTCTGACCTTCCCCGCCTCCGCCTTGAGCTCGAGCACCTCCGCCTCGACCAAGCCCTATCCAAACAATATAGGCAACCCTTGACCCTGCAGAACAAAGAGAAGCATCACAAAGATCAAGGTAAGATAGGAATGTAGAAACAGCGAGAGGCAATAACAAAAAAGACACTGCTGAAAGGTGCGCATGGTTCACCGGAAGCAAAACCCCGAAACAACAATGATCGATTGTCTGACAGGTATGTGGCAAAAACTCTAGGTTAATGGAACTACAACAGCTCACAAACACCGGGCAATCATCCATGTGCAAGAAAAGGCAATCTATAAGTGAAGCCTCTCACTAAAAGAAGCATTTAGAAGCTGGGGGCATATTTCCTTATCCTAACAAATCACATACAACATGCATTAAAATCTTGTGCAACATAAAATCATTACTGAGAGCTCAGTTATCCACCATTAGTTCGCAAAAAAACATCCAGCTAACTAATGAGGCTACCGATCGTTCTTCAGCAGCTCTTTGAATGATAAGCATGTATCAGGAAAATTCAAATGTTTAACATGGATTACCTGGTTGGAGTGGAAGGAGCGGTTGCCGTCCCCTTGCTCTCCTTTTCAGTGCTTCGGTGGTAGCAGAATAGGCAGGGCCAGTGCCATAGCAGAGGAGGCAAGGCTGGAGCCATCTCCCTCGTGTGCTCCTCCTCGTCATCGGCTCTTGGATGAGCTGCCGTCCCCTTGCTCTCCTCGTCCCGCGTAGCCCACCAGACCACCCGCCGCAGCAGCTTCATAGATCCACGGCACCATCTGCAACCATCAACATGGCGGCTATCATCATGGCAGAGGGAGCACTGACCCTGCCCGCGTAGAAGATCCCGTCGCCGCCAAGCCACGGGCGATGGGGGAGAAGATGGAGCGAAGGATGGGAGTCGGTGGTACTGTGGATGGAGAGGCGGCACAGTAGCCGGAGCGGAGGGAGCGGGGATGAGGAGAGGGGAGGGACGAGCAAGTGGGGTGAGGTAGAGAAGAGGCGGCGGCTGGGGTGTAGAAGTGCATGCTCTAGCCAATGCAACCAAAAGACCGATCTGATGGAAGAGACTAGGCAGCACATTATACGTCAACACTCCCCCTCACGTGTGGCTCCCTCAGGACTAAACGTGGATCGAAAGTGGGCTGCAATATAATTGCGCCAGCCGGGTCTTGAACTCAAGACCTCTTGGCTCCGATACCATGTAGAAGTGCATGCTCTAGCCAATGCAACCAAAAGACCGATCTGATGGAAGAGACTAGGCAACACATTATACGTCAACACTCCCCCTCACGTGTGGCTCCCTCAGGCCTAAACGTGGACCGAAAGTGGGCTGCAATTTAATTGCGCCAGCCAGGTCTTGAACTCGAGACCTCTTGGCTCTGATACCATGTAGAAGTGCATGCTCTAGCCAATGCAACCAAAAGACCGATCTGATGAAAGAGACTAGACAGCACATTATACGTCAACATGGGGGAGAGAGATCGGTCGACCCGTGCCGCACGTGCGAGGTAGGGTTTCACCTTCTACACGGGATTGGCACAGTGAGGCGCGGACTGGCGAATCCCCTCTCGCACATCACGTAAGATACATACTGGGAGGAACCCAACCTCCTCAGAGTTTAGCAATTTCGGACCGTTGGATCTTTTGCTTGATTGGATTTCGGCCGTCGGATCTCGCCTCAAGATGACACCGACCGTCGGATAAAAAATGAGCACTGTGGATCGAAACAGTGTGTGTGCCCTGGGCTGCCACCACGCGTAGTTTTCGGATCCCGTCGAGGGCATAAGTGGTAATTCGCGTCATGGTCTGGCACGTGTCCGCGGCTGATTTGTTCCTGGCTGGAGAGAGGTAAAATATCTCCTTTCACCACCGTGATTCCAGTAGCCCGCTGAGGGCGTTATCATCTTTTCACGCTTTGAACCGTTGCGTGGTCGTCTCTGGTTGGCCCGTCGGTGGATGAGGTGAGGGCAGCGGCCTCTTCGTCCTCCCATTTGCCCCCTCCCCCCCTCTCTCCCTCGCTCGATCTCCTCTCCAAGCTGCCCGCATATCCCCTGCCATCGCGCCGCCGTCGTCGTTGCCGCTCGCATCTCAGGGCGCGTCGTCGCCTCCTGAGCCCTCTTGCTCCGACCCCGCAGAGGGCGCGTCCATGGCCGGAGCGGAGGAGGAGATCCGACTTAGATCCAGGCCGCGCTGCCCTACGAGGACGCCGACGGGCTCACCAAGTACTTCGCCATGGGCGACTCCCTCGGCCGCGTCTTCGTCTTCTCCGCCGCCGGCGACGCGTTGCTCGAGATCGGCGTGCCACCCTCGGGGGAGGCCTCGGCCTCCCCGGTGACCGCCCTGCTCGCGTACCTCTCCCCGCGCTGCGCTGATTGCCTGCTCTTCGCGGGCCACGCGGACGGCTCCATTGCGGCGCACCGCCTCACGGAGTCCTCCCCGCACGGCGATGACTGGCTCACCCTTGCTGCTGCCTTCTCCCAGCTCCTCGTCCGCGGCCTCAACGGCGCCCCCAAGCTCCACCTCGAGGCGCACCACGCGGGCCGGTTGCGCTACGTGCTCTCCTGCGACGCCGGCCGCCGCATCCGCGTCTTCACCGAGAACGGCATGCTCTACGGCACTTCCATCGCCTCCTCAATGCCGCTCGCCTTCGTCAAGTAGCGCCTCCTCTTCCTCACTGAGGCCGGCGCCGCGTCGCTCGACCTCCGCTCCATGACCGTCCGGGAGACGCCCTGCGAGGGCTCCCGCCCCAGGTCCTACTCCTTCGCCCCTTCCGAGCACTTCAAGGCCTACGGCTTCACCGACGCCGGCGACCTCGTGCATGTCCTGCTCATGGGCGACGTTGCCAACCTCAACTGTCGGGTCAAGGCTGTCAAGAAGGCCGAGGTCGACAACCCTGTTGCGATACAGACCATCAAAGGCTATCTCTTGGTGGCCAGCCAGGACAAGATCATGGTGTACAACACCTCATCTCAGTACAGGGTTGGGGCACCCCGGCCGCTGTTCACCACAGCCATTAGGAACATCAAGGTTGTGTTTGCGGGTTCTAGCACCGTCATGTCTGCCGTACCAGCTGGGAAGCCTCTTATTGCCGCAGACGGGGCTTGGGGATGGTTACATCGCCATCTACCGTTCCAACTTCTCGGTGTACAAGCCGGAGAGCAATGCTGTTGTGTGGAGTGGCCTGGCGCTGCTTTTCCTCCTGTTCTTGATTGGCATCTGGCAAGTGTATGTGAAGACGAAAGATTCACTAGGGTGGACACCAGAGGAGACGTTTAACACCTCGGTCATAGCTCCTACAGGGAGCATTCTGAATCATCCAGCCAGTGAACGGGCATTCGCAGATAGCACAACAAGAGCTGGTGATCGAAGCTATGGGGATGGCACGGCGTGAGCCAGTGAAAGAAGCTATGTGGATGCCACTGCAAGACCTACTGACTGAGGCTATGCAGAGGCTACCAGGGCTGTGGACCTACGTGGCGGGGCGTTGAGAAGTGCTCCGAGAAGGTATGTGTCCCCTACTAGGTACTTAGATACTCAATGCCAGGTGGTTTTGCTTCTTTCTACAAATTACACAGTTGTTTTGTCTGGCATATACCCCACTAAGCAAATAACTAATTATGGATGTATGATAAAATCGTGAAAAAAGAAGTTTGACAGAGTAGTTTAACATGATAGTTTTCATTGTTGTGAAGTAAAGAAACAGAGAAGATGTGTTGTGTATATGCCATATTTTCCTTCTCTGGGTTTCAAAATTGTGCTATACAGAACAGCTAAAAACCTACAATGTCTATCATCTCCCTTATACATGAGAGCTAATTATTTCTATTTATTTCTTACCCCCGTTGATTGCGAGAACATGTGACATGATGATGGCACAAGGAATTGAGGGTTATAATTTCTAACGGTTGAATTTCACATTTTTGCTCTTGAAACTTTTGGCAAGTAAAGCAAGCTACTTTGGTTTTGCTGGTGTGATGTGCTAGACGCATAGCTGACTGGCTTTGTATTCTTGCGAACCATGCTGAGTCATGCTTGTGCTATACATGGGTCATTCTTTGTCCATCTTTACTGAGAATGAAAATAGCTATGATAGTTAAGATTAGTATTGCTTGATGCCGTGTCTAAGCTGCAGGCATATACCATTGTCTTTGTACCTTTTCTATTTATATGCTTCTACAGAGTACTTGGTTCATGTACATGCTTCACTAAATCATTTCCTTATGAGCTAGAATAAGATTTTTCCAGTTGGTAGTTGCACTACATGCTGAGATTGTTTATGTTGTGGAGTACTTTGTGCAAATGATTATTCTCAGTTCTTTGCCTCAGATTACTACAAATCGAACCCATTAACAGTCGCGCAATGTGTGCACTCTCGCGACGTCCATGTTGGCACTGGACACTGTTTCATCGTTGAAATATTTTTGCCTCGTTGGTCCACTTGTCTGCTGGGGATTAGGCTAAGTAAGAGAAAGAAAGGGGAAACTTCCTCTTCCCAGATACATCGCCCCCTCCGCTCCCTTTCTTCCTCGTACACGCAAGCTGTCCCGTCTCTCTCACACCACCTGTCGGCCGCCGTCGTCGCCTCTCCCATCCGCCATGCCCCAGGCCCCTTTCTCTCTCGTCGATCTGCGGCGGGTTCGGGGACGCGCAAGGACGGAGAGATCCCGGTGGTGGTTGGGTGCCGTTGACCTCGTGCATGGAGGCGAGGCAGAGGGTGGCGGCGGCGGCGCCGGTCACCGCGACGGCAGGCGGCAGGGGGGCGGGGAGGCAGGGGATGGATGGATCCGACAGCCCCCGTGCGGATCCGAGGCGGTGGGCGCTCGGGGTCGCCTGCTGGAGCGGATCGACGGCGGACACGGCCATGGTTTCCTGGCGGAACTCCGGCGTGAGCAGAAAGGCGGCGCGGGCGGGCGACGACTTCCGGCTAGGGAGAGGAGGCGGCCGGGGCGCAGGACGGCACGCTCGGCTCCGGCGGCAAGGCAGGGCTGCGGGCTAGGATGACGAGACCGTGGGCCGTGAATGTGGATGTGTGGTAGCCATGGCCTCTCTCTCTCATCTTCCTCTCTATATTTTCTTCCTCTGCTCTCTTCAACTAGCCCCAGTGCATTTTCGTGTTGCAGGTTTTGAATCGTTGGCACATGGTTTGCTTCAGACAAGCGAAGCTGCCGAGGTGATTTGTACACCTAAACTGCTTCAAGTATTTGCATGATTTGCATGGCAAGAATAGTAGGATTATACAGGTTTGTTCTATTTCATTTGTCATCCCATGATTTATCCCACTCCTAAATGTGACAACTAATGATGTCCCTGGATTTGATTTTTCTTGCTTTGCATGAATTAAGGTTAATGTCAAGGGCTTGAAAGGTGTGAGGGAAGTAAAGATGGATCTGATGGTGATGGGAAGCTTTCTTATAAAGAAAGATACATAGGGTGTATGATCTGGTGCATATTAGATAATCAAAGTTGATGCATATGTTACAGGTATAGTGTTGTGCACCAATCTGGTTGATGTTTACATGATCCAAGCTGATTTACCGATTAGAAGAGTCATGTATTATTGTAGCTTTCTCTCTACATCAAGTACACATAAATATAATGCCAAAGGATGTAGTTTCTTTCATTGTTCTGCAGATCTTCCCCGCGAGGCGCAACAAATCAGATGGGCGCTGTCGTGAAGGCCGCGAAGGCGTGGCCGGCAGCACAGGTTAGCCTGTGGGTGGCACCACCGTGCTGCTCTGGACGTGCATTGTGGTGCTACTCGTGGCGGCTTTCGGAGGGAGACAGAGTGTCATGTGCTTTTCTAAACATATATATTCCTGAAGAACCTTTTTTTGTAGTCCTAATGAATTGAGCGATTTGTTCTCTCGTGTCTCTTCCCCTTCGTTTCTACCCTAATGCAGCAGAACATAGAGAATTTGGGAGCTACTCGGTTTGGATCAGCAAGCCATGTCCGTTTGGTTTGGCAAAGGAAGGCCTTTTATCCTTTTTCTGTAATGCCATGAACATCTCTGAATTTTTACACTGGTTCCAGCCGATGCTTAATTTTTTCCAACATATTTGTGACTGAAGCCCACACATACATAGTCATGGATCTGATTTTGTGTTTTGGACCTTGCTATTTCACTGATTTGGAACATGTATATGCAGTTCTAGGATTCTAGCTAGATGGATTAATAGATATGTTGGACCTATGCATTTTATATTACCAGCATGGATCTATGTTTATTATTTGATGCTCCTCCTTATCATGGGGAAGAATTTTTGCAAAGAGTTGTCATTTTTGGAGATATGGGCAACTTATGGATTTGTTTTCACTTAAGCAGTATGCTTTCAGTGTTACAGAGTATGAAGTGAAATTAGATTAGATTGATGATTAGTGATTAATTATAGAACTGTTGGCAGCACCAGTTTAACATATGTTGATTTCTGGCCCATCTTTATTTTCTTTCGAGTTAAACTGTGAATTTGAAAACAAAAAGATTCTACATTTGTTGATGCTAAATTTATCAGTTCTTTTGTTTTGATAATCACCTCCTGCATATGTGTTCCTGGGTAGTTTTCTTACTGCCACAACTTGGTTGTTCTAGCAGGATAATGTATTTTTTTATGGAAAACACGGATGAGTAATTACATGATATATTATTAATATTTAACTGTGTTGTTTCTCTGAAACTAACTTTGTATTTCAGCTTTGGAAACTGGTGTTCTAACGTTGGTTCCATATATGAATCTTTGTAGTATTTTTCAGAAAGGGAATGTCTGTGATTTCTTGTCTTCGTGGATTTATCCCAGTTTCTACATTGTGCTGCACTATTAAGGAAGAGTGACCAATGCTTCAAAGACAAAGTGAGGAAAGATGTAAGTGAAATTAATGAGGACATTGCTTTCTTTGAAGGTCACATTGGTTAGAACACGCTGTAATGGATTTTGAACTGTACATTGTAATGCAGGTGATGTGCTCCGTTTGATGAATTTGGTTTATGATGTCAACGCATGATGCGGTGTGTCGAGTATGTAGTAGGAGCTTGTAAGACTTGGATTCTATATTATGTCTGCCTTTAGGTCTTGTATTATATATATGATTGTTGAACTGTCCTTTTATGCCTTGTTGTATTTCTTATTCTGGTTATTTCATTGGCAACCGTGGAAACTAATGAAGGTTCAGTTTAAATTTTGTATGCATACACATGTCTGATTTCAAACCAAAAGCATTGAACAATGCACATGTACGCTCTCTTCTTAACAATATGTAAACTGTAGCTACATTGTTCTTTTAATCACTAAAATGCCTTCAAATACGTTAACATGTACTACACCAAGTTTAGTGTGCACAAGCACGCAGAGGAGGCGCGCCCCAGCCACTAGTGAGGAGGTATGAAGGGTCGACTGAGAAACTGAATCAAACTACTTGATTTAAGGTATACTTTGGCCATTTCCTTCGACCCTTTTTGTTCCTCTTCTCATGTGTGTTATTAGCCTTTTCGCAAGCCTTTGTTTTCTTTAGAACTTCAAATGTTGAGAAGTATATTTTTCTGATTACTGAGTAGATGAACTGACAACAGGTGTACATTCGCTGTAGTTTTGATGTATTCACTGTTCAGTTCTTTTTTGAGATGCAACGTTTCTACAATGTAAAATCTGTTTCTGTGTAAACACATCACACACTTCTACATGCCCTAGTGATCTTGTGCTTCTTTTCATAGTATAGATGCAGCACAGCCTGATATTATTTTAGTTAGCACGGTGCAAATCACACCAAAAAAATACACATGCTTGCCCTCTGTAAAGAACCACTATTATTATATATGTTCTACTTTGTACTGAATCATATGTATATTGTGCTTGCCCCTAAAGTGTTGCTTTACACTGAACCATTATTACTATATTATGCTTTGATATGAGTTTTGGTCCTTCTACTGAAAATCAAGCTTTTATGGAGGGCTTGTGAACCCTTATGTGAGTCTTCAGGCCTCGCTGAGTATTTTTATTGTTGTGAAGGCATCATCATAGGTGATTGTAGTTAAATCGCCTCCTTCACACTTACATCCACCATCAATCAGGCAAGCACTCCTTTTTACACATAAAACAAGTGAATGTTGTACTCTCAAACCAATTAGCACGCTTTGGTTTGATAAATATCGTGCATTGATCCCTGCACCTTGACAAATTTATGTTCATGACATCTCCAGTTTACTCCCGTTTTCATTCTTTGTGCTTCTCAGATCTGGCAGCTCCATGGAGACGTGGAACCCACCATCATTTTGTCGGACTAAGTGTGAAGTTACTTGTGGAATTTACACCATCAACAAACACATGACCTGCATGCTATCATCGCAAGTAGAGCATTTACATGATCTAACTCAATCTGTTAGGGAGAAAACAAAGGCTTGTGTGCCTATTTTTTTTCCTATCATATATGTGGGCACCTTATCTATCTGTAACATGTGACCTATGCAACTGCAAAAATGTTAGACAACAAAAATTCTATGTAACACATGTTCTTATACACTTTGCCTATAGAAACTATGCATAGTTGTTACACCCTTTTTTGTGGCTGTGTAATATATATTTTCATGAACTACTGAACCTTTTGCACTTTTGCTGTAACATAGTGAACCGTTGCACTATTGTCTTTCATCATATAAACATATGAAATAAAAAACGTCTCATACCATCGTATAAACATATGAAATAAAAAACGTCTCATACCATCGTATAAACATATGAAATAAAAAACGTCCCATACCAGGTTGGATATGGCTGGGGCGGGTGGGGTGCGGCAAGGCACACTTCCTATCTAGTGCCTATGGCTCACCGACTTATGGGGCCAGCAGCCAAAGCGACCCACCCGTCATAGTCTGTAGGGCGGGTGTGTATGGGCTGTGCGGGTGCTTACGCACCGGTCCATCGTTTTAGGACTGATCCGATGGCCCTAGGGCGGGTGTGTATGGGCTGTGCGGGTGCTTACGCACCGGTCCATCGTTTTAGGACTGATCCGATGGCCCGGAGGACGGGGTTGACCGGATCGGACGGCCAGAAAGGCCCGGATCGGGGGAGCGCTGTGAGGCCTCGGGGGTGGCTTGGCCAGGCAATCCCAGCTCCATGTTTTCCTGCTGGAGTTAGAGTTATTTACGGCCGTAATGCCACCCCCAAAAGAAAGTTTCGTTCTCGATCGAACCAGGGCACCCACCCGCTCGCTCACAACTCCCCTCCCTCTCCCTCGTCTTCTCTCTGGAACCCTCGCCGCCGCCGTTCCCGCCGCCACGCCCGGCTGCGCCCCCGTCGCCGGCCGGAATCGCTACCCCGGCTACAGATCCGGCCGTCCCAGGCTATTTCCCACCGGATCCCACCGTCGGCACCGCCAGTCTCGCGGGGTGCAAGGAGCTGCGACCTCATGGCTCGGAGGAGCTAGCCCCGACGCCATTGACGCCCGAGAGAGAGAGAGGGGACGAGCGAGGAGCAGCACCAGGACGACCACGCCCCAAGCCCAAACCGCAAGGTGAGCTCCTCCCCTTCTCTTCCTCCCTATGGTTCGGTGGCATGGCTCCTGCTGTCTGTACTGGGCATCCATATCGCATTTTTTTTTCAAAAGTCCAGCCCGTGTGTGCAAATTGCTATATGTGTGGGAATGCACTGCCATCGGTGCTAATGTGTGAACAATTTTCAGAAAGTGTAATGCATTTTTGGCTAGTGGGAAAATGTACTGCTATATGCGTGCACTGTATTTTCATAAATCCAGTGATATATGTGTGCAAATGTACTGCTATATTGTTCAGATATTATATGAGTTTGGTTATGCAGAGAAGTACAGTTTTCAGGAAAGTGAAATGCATATTTGGCTATGCAGAAATGTATGTACTGCTTATGTGTGCAATTTATTTTCATAAGTCTAGTGATCTATGTGTGCAAATGTACTGCTATATTCTTCAGATATTATATGAGTTTGGCTATGCAGAAAAAAAACAACTTTCAGAAAAGTGAAATGCATTTTTGGCTGTGCAGAAATGTACTGCTTATGTGTGCAATTTATTTCCATAAGTCTAGTGGTATATGTGTGCACATGTACTGCTATATTGTTCAGATATTACATGAGGACCAAAGTGACATGCATTTATTACATGAGGGCGGGAGGAGATCCGAACACACCCTTAGACTTAGGGTTGGGGATCATCCGATACTTTCCCCTTCCCCACCTGCCCTCCTCTTGGTCGGATCTCCTCTCTCGAGTCTCGCCCAAGCTGACTCCTGAGCCTGGCGCCGCCACAGCCACGCCGCCTAGTAGTTGTTCTCTCCCCTTCGCCCTTCCTATTGGCTGTGTGCGTCCAATCCGTCTGGTTGGTTCCGGATTTTCAGTCGATCCTTCTAACAACAGCTAGCTTCTTCTCCCCACACGGTCCTCGATCCGCTTGGTTTCGTAGATGGAGATGCTGACGGGTTCTGTGCAGGCAGGTGGCCGCTTCCCTGTGCCGCACAAGTCCCTCTCCTTGGATATCAAGGTTTGTTGATCACTCACTCCAGTAGCATTACCAATTTTTTTCCTTGATATCGTAGCTTCCGTAGCTTCCACTTTGTTCGATTTAATCTAGTTCTCTAGTCCATCTTAAGAACAATCTATCATAGTGGGACTGTTATTTGATTAGGAGTATAACTTGCTTCTGTCTGGGCTGTCCAGGGCAACAAGACTGACATTGTTATCAGCAAATACGAAGATAACTTTCTGGTGAGTTGCGGATTCATAGGTCGTATTTCATCGAATGCTAATTTTCACATGTGAGAGATGCTCGGCTGTCCACCGTATTTGGCAGGTCATTGTGACACAGATTGGGTGCATGGGAACCATATTAGCTGCTAAGTAAGTTCTTTATTCTCATTAGCATGTATAGTTTGGTATATCCCGGTCAAAAATGCAGAGTTTGCTATATGTTTTTGCATTATCAGTTCTGCATATGTGGTGGCCCCCTCCATGTACATGTTGATATTTGGAAGTTCCAGGTCTGGCTGATCTTTAGCGCTAGGACACAAATTATCTGTTCATGTGGTTAATCATCTAGTGCCAAAGAAAGCTGCAAAACTATCGAGCCGTTGTGTAGAGGCTTGCAGTAGATATCATATCATCACTTTCAGATTTTACATTATTACCTCAACATGATAGATGATTAATTCTTTTCTGATGAAGATAGATGATTAGTTCTTGCATAGTATTACTCTGTGTTGAATGATGTGTCAACTAAGAGGTGACAAAGCAGTGTTGTACTGGTAACAGTTTATGGAATTAAGGCATTACCATTGTCATTTCTTTTCTTGAACTCTTGTGCTGCATTCTTTACTAACCCTTTCCTTCCTGAATAGGAAAGATGAAAGTGTTTTCTCTGATCCAACCTACAATGTTTCCGTTCTTTTTGGGAAGAGGGATGAGGTAATCTCATCAGAACATCCATATTGTCAGGCCTGATTGTGGACACATGTAATGACTGCATAATGTTGTGATTGCAGCCACTCCTGCTAGCTTGTGCACGGCAACTTATCGAGCATATAAGGTTTGCTTTCTTAACCATCTCGTCGTGCTATCTGCCGTTTCTCCCATCTTTGATTTTTTTTTTCAAGTTTTTGTCTGTGTACCTGTCAAGCACCGGTAATAACTGCATGTATGAGGAGTTTCCATGTGGGACAATGCCAATACCTATGGCCCGTCAGTTGTTCCGTTTAGTCATTTGGTTAAGCAGTATTGGCAACAACTATTTGAAAGCAAGCAGCACCAATAAGCTCCTCTTTTTTCAATACTGTTGTTGAATTTTCGTACAAATGTTCTCCAACACCCCTTCACTGTTGGAAGCATTGATCTTTTCTTCGCCCTGCAGTTTTGTGCCAATTTTTATGCTGAAGTTAGTACACAATCTGTACAGGTTTGCTCATAGGGCTGATATACCACATGTCATTCGCTTACATACGCATACACAAATGACGATTATGTATCAGGGTTGGTTAACTTTGTCTCACCGTTTTGTACTTATATTGTTGTTATACATGTTTTGAAGTGGTAGTGGCTCAGCTCGGCCGTTGGTGATATCTCTTGGTTTGAAGGATCATTCCCAGGTAAGAATAAAAACAATTTCCATGTTATGACTGCCATATTATGCGGACCACGTACTCCCCATTTCTTTTTAGTTCGCATATAAGTTTTGTCTTAAGTCAAACATAGTAAACTTTGAGTAAGATTATAGGAAAAAATATCAACATTCATAATATAAAATCGATGTCATTAGATGCATCATTGAACTAACTTTCATATTGTATATCTCTAGTATTGTAGATGTTGATAATTTTGTATATAAATTTGGTCAAACTTTATTATGCATATCTCTAGTATTGTAGAAGTTTGACTTAGACAAATCTTATATGCGAAGTAAAAAGAAACGGAGGGAGTACAATATCTTTGCTTTTCGAAACCCCTAGAATTTCTCATGTACTATTACTGTTGTGCATATCACTGAGGACAGTTTGCCATTTTTGCGACAGTTGGCCATTTTTGCTTTCGAGCCAATAGTATCGTAAATGTTTATCTGATACAATTACGACAATTTTGTAGGGAACATTAAAAGATGTAGTTTCTGCCATCGTTGACAACCGCCTATGGTGATAACTTTGCAAAGATTGGGATGGGCACATACATGTTCAGTTCATCTACAGAGATATTGACATACACAAGCTGTCAGAGCAAAATCAGCCCCCCCTTATCATGCATGAATCTCTAGAAATTATGTAATTAAAATTTATTCCAGATTCAGTTACCATGAGGTGATTTCCCCACTAAAATGCCTAATGATCAACATCTCCCTAATGTAACTTGAGGGGTTGCCACTTGAACGTATTTACAAGATTTAAAAATCTGTTCAATCATAACCAAAAGCTAATCATGCCCGGTGAAGAAATTGCTTCTCAGGTAGAAAAGTATATATAAAAAGAAAACTTACAACAGTGTAGTAATATGAACACCATGTGAGGAAACGCCATGAAATATGAACACTGCAAGTTAACTAGCTGGTATCGATTGCTCTTGCTGGTTTCTGCTACTCTAAACCTTTTTTTTCCTTTTTTGATTGCTCTTGCTGGTTTCTACTACTATAAACTTTTTATTTTGAGATATCTGTTACTCTGAACCTGATCATTGGCATCAACGTCGGCTGGTGGTGGTGGTGGCGCGTCGTCCTCCATCTTGGGGCAGAGGAGCTCCTCTAATGTGCATGTAAAGTGCTCGCCGTTTTCATCCGTAGGCATCATCTGCATAGCCTCAAGCAAGCCATCGAAATCGGTATCTTCGAGCATGGGGAAGGGACTCGCAGCCACCTTCTGTGAATCTATGTCGTCGGGCATCTGGAAAGACGAACTCACAGCCACCTGCTGCGTCTCACACCAAATGTCGAATTCATCAGCCAGGTAGCCGCCTTGAGCAGCCGGCGCAGGCTGTGGTGGTGGGAGCTGCATCTTCAGCGGGTCTCTGGTTTCTTGGTAGCTGAAGTGCTTGGCATCTACTGCTGTTTCTTGGTAGCCAAAGTGCTGGGCAGACGTCGGCAGGCCATGCGCAACGGCAGCCGACCCCGACGGGACCAGAGACGGGAACATCGCCGGCAGCACATCCCAGTACGCAAGCCCGTCGGTGAACTGAACGTCGTTGTGCTGTGGCAGGCCTGACAATATGGATGTGCCTATAACGGAAGCAAATCCGTGCCTTCAGGAGATGTAAATCTCTATCTCTTGCACAGGAAGAAAAAAAAAACACATTTTTTTTTCTGTGCCTTCATGAGAAATAAATCTATGACTCCTGTAGTAGCAAAAAAATATGTTTTTTTTTTCTTTTTACAATAGGCATGCATTCATGAGAAGTAAATCTGTGCCTCTCATGGTAGCAAAAAATAAAAGAAAATATTTTTTTCTTTTTTTGAGAAGTAAATATGTGCTTCATGTGGAAAAGAAACGTGTTTTTACGCTAAAAAAATTGAATTTTTTTGTCCAAAACCTAAGAAAAACTGGGGGAAAACCAAAAAAAAAAAATCTAAAAGCCAAAAACATGAACAGGAAAATAAAAAGATCAAATCTGAAGGAAGAGCCCAACATGCGACACTTGGCGGTGGCTAAGAGCGGAGCGCTCCTGGCCCAACACAAGTAACCCTTGCGTGGGCTCCCCAAGGAGTAGTCCTTGCTTAGTTGCTACCCTAAATAGAACCTCCCCCTTTGTGTTGCGGTGCTACCTACTTGGCATGTAGGTCGCCAGTTAATGGGCCAGACCATTTAACATTTTATTCCCCACATGTTTCGGGAAGATTCAAGAATCTTCCCGGAACCAGCTTTTTTGTTTTCTCTTCTGTTTTTTTTATTCTTTCTTTTTATTCTTTTTCTTTTCTCTTTTTTGTTTCTTATATGTTTTTTCTTTTTCTTTTTTGCGAATAGCTTTCAAATTTGTGAACATTATATGAAATCATGAATACTTTAATTTTTTTTAAATAATGAACACTTTTTACAAATTCGTGAACATTTTATAGAACCATTAACATTTTTTTGAAATCATTTCTATATTTGCGAACATTTTTTGAAATTGTCCATTTTTTTAAACTCGTGAACATTTTTTGAAATTTTAGTAACAATTTTGAATTTCACAAACATTTTTTTGTTTTGTAAACAGTTCTTTTGAAATGCATGAACATTTTTTTAACCGGTGAAGTTTTTTGATTTTTTGGGAACAGTTTTTCGTGAATATTTTTTTGTTTTTGTGAACATTTTCAAAAAATCATGAATATTATTTGAATTTGGGAAATTTTGTAAAAATTGATGATTTTTTTAAAAAAATTGTACATTATTTGAAGGCGTCGTATCCTATGAATCTGCCTACGTTGGTGCACCCCTGCATCCGTTCGCTACCACCCATCCGAATCAAATCCTGCGTCTGTAGTTTGTTGGCTCAATTCTTGCAAAAAGACGCCCACCTCCAGCCCAGCTCGCGCATGCAATTTGCCAAAAGACCCCTCATCCCGTGGGCCTGTCTCCCTCCTCCGCGGCTTCTGAATCGTTCCGATGGGCACGGCCGAGGAAACCTCCTCCCATGATGCGTTGCGAGTTTGCGACCAATCACCATGGCGGCCACCGCGATTATGGACGGAGAAGCTTATTTGATGATAATAGAAACTTGCTTTCCCTCGTCCCTCTAGAGATCACAACGCCCTAAAATTTTCTTCCCATCTACGTATTCATCTGCAGACCCATCTCCTTTGTCGTGATCTGTCTCTCCAAATTCTACTCCCTCCGTCCCAAAATTCTTGTCTTGGATTTATCTAGATACGGATGTATCTAACACTAAAACGTGAATAGATACATTCGTATGTAGACAAATCTAAGACAAGAATTTTGGGACGGAGGGAGTACATCTGCAGAAAGCGAACTGTACTTGGCCTTGTTGTTTGGAAGAGTTATCATGTAAATACATTCCTTGAGCCACGAAATTGGTCAATATCTTGCAAACTCCAACCAAGTAAGGGAGAATATAGCACACCAAAAAAGGAAGCATTCCTGTATTCGTCAGTTTGATAAGAGTGGTTGGCGTCATATAGCGAAGGACAAGCATTTGCTATGTGTTTTGGGAATCTTCAGTAACTACAGGATGCGTATCAAGCTTAGATGGAGGCATGTACTCAAACACTCTGAACCTAGCTACTGAAGTTGCAATCAGTCGAGACAAATGCTCAAAACCTGAAGCATGCTCTGAAATTTCTTGTACCTATTAGCAGCAGGCCAGCAGCTAACAGTTGGAAGAAATTACGTGCAAGCAACTTTGTCAACCTATGAGCTCATCATTTATTCAATGTACAAGCAGTGAGTTCAATGATTCATCGATTTGTCCATTAGGTGTTTAGTACCAGAAGTAGCATGTATCATAGGCAAATATTTGCCAGCAGCATATCAGATTTGTAAAGCAAATTGCGCAGTGCAAATCAAGCATGGAGCACCTCCGATTACAAAACAACATCAGCTTCAAAAATGGCATTGACCAAAACGAAAGTAGAACTAACAGATTATTTCAGAAATTTACATTCACCAACACATGCCAGTCACATCTCGCTGGGCACTAATCGGCGAGGGGAGATCATCTAATAGGGCTAGCTATGTGGACGTAAACGTAGTCATCCAAATTTCGTGCTCACGGGCTGCCATCGACAAGATGCGGTGGCCACCTAATGGATCTTCATCGCAGGCAGCCGATCTATGAGCCGCCAGAGGCAGGAGAATGATTCGGGAGCCGGAGGTGGGAGACAGGCCCACAGGATGAGGGATCTTTTTACAAATCGCATGGGTGAGCTGGGCTGGAGACGGCCGTCTTTTTGCAATTGAGCCAACAAACTACATGCGCACGATTTGATTCGGATGGATGGTAGCGAAAGGATGCAGGGGTGCACCAACGTAGGCAGATTCATAGGATACGACGCCAGACAACTATATATACACCTAATGGGAGGTGAAATTTCAATAAAAATGTGAGCAACTGAGCATACCTGTTCTGTTGATTAAAGAGAGAATTTCTTATTTGGCTCTTTCTTAAAATTTGCTTCCCTATTTGGCCCAAATAAAATTTTCTTCTTTATTTGACACCCAAAGTACTTTTTTTTTTGCGAAAAGACACCCAAAGTACATTTCATTCCTTATATGACAGTTCCGTCCATTTTAGACACTAACGGTGTTAAGTGTGAGGTAAAAATACCATTTTGCCCCTAACGCATTGTGTAACTATGCTGGATGTAATAAAAAAAGCAATCAGTGCATCAATGTTTTAGAGATGTTGAACTGAGGCTGCACATGTATATGTATGCTCCAATGTTCTGTTGCTTAGGTATCTAGTATGTGCGTGTAAAGGCCATACAAAACATCCATAGAACTTGTACTAGCATATCCATGATCAGTACAATACCATATTTTGGTTAGTTATAATCACGTTCCAGAGTACAGTATTACACAGTCACATACTACTAAATCTTCCAATTAACACATCGTTCTGAACTTCTGATTACACATCAGCAGCCGTATACCTCACGCACGGCCGGCAGACAAGGACGACCACCACGCACAGCGGAGGACCAGGGGAACGCCCGCAACCAGCTACACGCAACTTTTTTTTTTTTGACGAAAATGCTGTTGTGCAGCTTTTCGTTGAATATATTAGAGGGAAGACAGCGTTTGTTGCGAACCAACCTGTGGTTGGATGGTTAGAGGGACCGTGGTATCCCAAGCCCACCAGGGTTCAAATCCTGGTGCTCGCATTTATTCTTGGATTTATTTCAGGATTTCCGGCGATGCGCATTCAGTGGGAGGAGACGTTTCCATCGACGACGAGGTGTCTACAGTGACTTCGTAAATCTCAAAATGATATGCCGGCTCAGCACTCCTACAGCCTGGGCCTCCTCTGTTGGAATGGAGGTTAGCTTTGCAAGTGACGATCGTGTATGCGTGCATGTACAGATGTACTAGTACTTTGGTTCAAGTGGAATCAATTCACCTGCTTGCCTGCTTGGTGTGTATATGCCCCTCAACTACGGCGGAATCAGCAGCTGGCTCGTGTCTCGACGGAACCAAGTGACGTACCTGCAGTCTACGGCCGGAAAGTACTTGACCAGTTTGATGACCGCGACTCATGGCACTACCGTTGAACAAAATAATGGAGCATATATATATATATATATATGCGTGGCATTCGTTGCACATGCATCCCTAAAACATGAGTGCACTGGTTACTTTTTTACTACATCCAGGATAGTCAAACAATCCATTAGGGGCAAAATGGTATTTTCATCACACACTTACCACCATTAGGGCCTAAAATGGACGGAAGTGTCATATAAGGAACAAAATTTACTTTAGGTGTCAAATAGAGAAGAAAATATTATTTTGGGTCAAATAGGGAAGCAAATTTTAAGAAAGGATCAAATAAGGAATTCTCTCCTGATTAAACTCCACACATGTGCACCGTAAACTCTTTATTTCGTGTCGATGCTGTAACATTCCTGGTTCTATTCTTCAGATGTTTATCCGGCCGATTGAGTTTAAGAAGACCTGGCCATGGGGAGCTGTTAATTTTTCTACACGACGTGATGTTGAACATCTTGTGGGGCGCCTTTTCCAATCCGGTAGTGAGAAGGGAATCGTAAGTTCACTGCTTCACCTAATATTGAGCCTTTTCAAATGTCTTAACCATTTGATTTGCAGAGAATGGACAAATATAGCGCTGTAATTCAGGAGATGCATCAAATGAAACATGAATCTCCGGGAAAAAGGGTGGAGGATATGTTTCGGCAGGTAAATAGAGCATTCGGAGGAAATAATCCAGAGTTTCTCCTGTGTTTTCTTCCTGAGAAGAACTCTGACATATATGGTATGCTCTGCTAACTCAGCCTTGTAAGTAAGCTTCATTATTCTTCTACCTGCCATCCAAACCTTTCTTGTTCTTCCTGAGAAGGACCATGGAAGCGTGAATGCCTTAAACAACGTGGCATTGTTACACAATGCTTGGTTCCTCCTGCCAATGTCAAAGATCAGTACCTCACAAATGATATGCTAAAGATAAATGCCAAGGTTTGGATTATGATTTGCATTGCCATCTTCAATGTACCACATATATACTTTGGATTTGTTAGCTGAAAAGCTAAATGCTTTGCTTTTATTAATTTTGTCTTGCCACACAGCTTGGCGGGTTGAATTCATTGCTGAAGAAGGAAATAACCCGTGCTATTCCTCACGTGTCGAGGATTCGAACCATCATCTTTGGTATGGATGTTTCCCATGGTTCACCAGGGCGTGACGTGCCATCGGTTGCTGCAGTAAGTAACAAATTATGCTTCTGTTTTCAGTTTCCTGCAGTAAGAAACTTAGGTGTCAGTTAATGGTCCTTGAGAGATTTTCCGACCGATAATTTGCTGACTCACCCGGGTGTTTTCGGCTTTTACCTAGGTGGTTAGTTCATTGGAGTGGCCAATCATCTCAAAATACAGAGCTTCTGTGTGCACTCTGCCACCCAGGCAGGAAATGATAGACACCTTGTTTAAGCAAGATGGAGATAATGATCATGGCCTCATTAAGTGAGTTTCTTCTGCTTCTTCATGGGTTTTAGATAAGTGAGTTTTAAAAAGCTAATAACAGTGCTTCCTAACCATATGCTTTCTTTTTTTTTTTTTTGCTCACCGGGACTATATACAACGTTTCAGGGATTCACTAGTTGCCTTCCTTGAAAAAAAAACAATGGACAGAAGCCAGAACAAATTATCATTTTCAGGTTAGTTGTCCTCCTGAGATAATGTGCGCAAACGCTAGCTAATAGTGGACTTTGCACTTCAGGAGCATAATTGTTCTGTAGAAAATTGGTGGCCCTAAAGCCTAAGAGCATCTCTAGCATACCCTTATAAGGCTAGCCCTTATAAGGGGTTTACAGTTCGCACTTTCCCTGTTATAAGGGCTAGAAAATCGTCGCACAGAATAGACACCTTAAACGAAACTGCATAATTTAAAAAATGTTATGCGCGGCATATTTGAAGAGCAAGTTCATCCTAGTTCATAGCGAAATTGTACATAGATATGATCATAGTTCATACATAAAAAAAAACTAGCGGCGGCGGTGAGCTGCGGTGGCCACCGGCGGCTGCGGTCACTCGTCGTTGTCGGAGCCGAGATCGATGAACTTGCTCGCCTGCTCCTCGCGCACGCGCCACCATTCTTCGCCCTTCTCCTGCCACGCGAGGTTGGCGGCGACCCCCTGCTCGAGCAGTACCACGTCGATCTCCTCCTCCTGGCGGCGCCGCTTCATGATCTCTTCCTCCTCCCGCAAGCTGCGAGCGGCTATCGCCGTGGCGACCGCCTCTTCTTCCTCGCCGACGTAGTCCTCAGGACCGATGACGCCGCGGCGCGGGGCCTCCTCCTCCTCCTTGATGGCCCGGAGCTCGCCCTCCTCCACCTTGACGGCCCGCAGCTCGACCTCCGCCTCCCTCTTCACTGTCGGGATGCTCGAGCCGGAGGAGCTACCCGTGCCGTAGGAGCTTCCGGCGCCGGAGGAGCTGCCCGTGCCTGCCGCCGGTCGTACTCAGCAAGGGCGATCTGCGGGCCGTTTTTTTTGGGACGACTATCTATATAGGTACACCTACACTGCTACACATCTAAGCCTAGCTCTTCGATATTTCCTCCATTGCACTCAAGTAAGACATTTTGCCTCCTCAAGCTAAAGGTCCATGAAAGGAAGAAGAGAGTGGAAAGATTTGGGAAGTGCCAAGCATTGAGTTCTTTTTGAGCATTTGATGAGCATATTACTCTTAAATTTTGTAAAACCTTTTTGCAAAAATATTCCTCTTGAAAATTAGGACCTCCTACACAGTTTGAGTCACGTGAGACTGACCAAAGTTTGAGGCATGCTTTTTGAAGCTGTGAGAACTTGGGCATTCACCTCCACAAGAAAAGATCACTAAAACGAGATGGATGATAAACACTAACTTCCTCTAGAGGAAGCTTCTTGAGTAGAATTGGTCTAACATTTGGTGTTACTATTGGACTTATTGGGCCTTTAGTGGGCTGTAAGTCAATAAAAATCTCGTGTGTGCGCGCGCGTGCGCGAACCCTATGAGAAAGCAAAGAAGGACTATGCTACATGTACACATCAAGCACGCGCGCATGCATCACATTTCAAGCATTTCACATTTATTCATGATTGATTATCTCACCCCTATTTCTCGGGGAAAACCGAACATGGTAGATCCAAAAGTTAAGAGAGTAATTATCTAGCCCCTATTTTGGTTGTGGGAATTTCATAAGCTTCATTAACACCACACAAATCTAGACACACTTGATCAAGAGGGGATTCATTTTGGAGTATAAATGCAAGACTAATCACGACGAAGGTCACACAAGCGCAAACTAGGACAACGTCATGCATGATGTTGAGATGAGCATTGTATTTACATCGATGCATGAGGCACATGAAACAAAAGCCGGTGTTATGGGGGATGACACGAAATGAGGATAAAACACATCAGTGAGATGTTGCGGGATTTCGATGAAAATGTTATGGATGAGCGAAAATATTTATTTCCTGCGAGGCAAGTAGAAAATTCTATACCCAAAATGTTAAAGGCGACACAGAAAATTGTCAATCATGGACTTGGTCGCTCTGATTCTGTGATTTGACCAAAAGCAATCCGATGGTAGGTTTGCTTGTAGTTTTTAACCACGATTAAGGGTGAAATCATTTGTGCGATGATGATAATTTTTTCCTTCATTATTATTTATCATTAATTCAGATTATTTTTCCTTGAAACATTAGCAATGATTAGACTTGTTAAATTGTAAATCAAAAAATATAATTATATCTAATTATTATGTCATCTTTAATATATGTGAGATATGAAATATATTTTTAAGTGAATGACATGCAATATGGCGTATTGCGCATGATTTATCATTGCCTATTTTGTACCGGTGATACCTCTAATATACATATTCTTCAAATTTAGCTTGGCTCAATGCTTTTAGTTCACGGATGTTACCGGTATGCTTGAAAGATGGATGAGTTTAACCCAGATCATGGTTCCTATGTCATTGCTCCCATAGGGGAAAAGTACATATGACAATTCCATCAAAAGTTCCTTTTTTGTAAAAACACATGATGGTCAACAAATTGCAGGACCCTAGATAACCTATTCCATATCATGTTTCAAATAAATCATTATACACATTTGAATTTGGACTACGCATGACTTTTTGAGTTATACCTATTTACACTAAACATTTGTACTTTTGTGTTGGTTATTCTCACTAAATCTTTGTGAGATCTTTCTATTGGCGCCATATTAACATTATTAATGACTACCATTGTACTCAATGATATTGACCACATAATTGCATTAGTAAAAATATTTTTATTCAATGGTAATACCAATTTTATTAGTAATGAATAAACAATGCTAAAGTATAGACATTCTAATTAATAATGGAAAACGTGGTGACAATATGATGAAGTGAGTTTTGTGTAAATTTAAACGACACATAAAAGATGAAAAAATCACAAATAATATCCTATATGTTTCTACACCTACTTTATTATCAATTAATATCTTCCTAGATTGTTCTACAACGCACGAAGCAATTGTATAATTTTGTATAGTTTCAAAACCGTTTTTTTTTGTATTTTTGTTAGAGCACACACTAAGAGAATATTGCACTAGAAAATAATGATGGTAAATTCTATTTTTAGTTATAAAGTTATACTTTTATTCTTTAGCATTGTAGACACATGCTAATTAATAGTGTGATGTATGCTATGAGCTTTAGTTGAACTACTATATCCCGACCCATGTAATGGTGACCAACAAACTTGGCAAGCCTCAACTATTGTTCATATGCCAAGTGTATTGTTGACTCATCTGATATCATGGCGATGTGCGCCATGAACTCCTCCTGCTTCGTATTACCGACACTTCAAAGTGTGTTCTCTGGTTGGTGTTTTGTGTACATGCTCCCCACCTCCCCAACTCTATGCTTCCTTGCATTTGTGTTTACTGAAGAGTTTTTCAGGCAAATATAGGAGCTAAACCTCCAAGGCCTTAGAATCCAGTGGTGATAACAAACTTGACCAATGCATTAGATAACTAGACGTTCCATACTACACCTTCCATCGAGTAAATTGTTCATGAATCACCTGAAATTAAATTAAGATCTCAGTGATTGGATAATCTATTAAGTTAACCGAACCACAATATTCAGATCGTAGATGATGTTGGATTTTCTACAACTATATTTGAATAGTGAAATGATTATATACTTAAGTCGTTTGTCAAACAAAAGCGCAATTGTGCCAGCATGTTAGGAACCAACTATTAGTGTCATAAAGTATGCATATTTCAACTGAACCTTTCAAACTATCGCTGATAAGATCCACATTCTAAAAAATACATAGGAAGTGAAAGTGCATCTCCATTATACCCTAGTTGGTTTTGATGATCATGGAAAATCTACTGAGAGGACTACTGTTTCACTAAGTGTATTTCAGGTATAGTGATGTCTACTACGCAACTTTACTTCTGGTACACTCTGTTGGGCCTCCAAGCGCAGAGTTTTGTAGAACAGTAGCAAATTTCCCTCTAGTGGATGACCTAAGGTTTATCAATCCATCGGAGGCGTACACTACTAGGGAAAACCTTATACACATAATCTTAGCAGTAGCGCTGGACAAGAAGGGGCGCTACTGCTAGCACTGGCCCCAAACGGGCGCTACTGCTACCAACTTAGCAGTAGCGCGGCTCGGTAGAACCACGCTACTACTAAAATTTCCCGACCGTTCCCGCCCCGCTAGGTTTAGCAGTAGCGCGCCCACTTTAACCACGCTACTGCTAATGTATTAGTAGTAGCGCGCTTTTTTTCAAGGTCGCTACTGCTAATTTTGAACATGGCCACATGGCGGGCCCCGCTTAGCAGTAGCGCCTCTTCCAGAAGCGTGCTACTGCTATATTATTAGCAGTAGCGCATTTTACGCCCAGCGCTACTGCAAACCGCAGCCATACCACCTTTTTCCTCCCCCCTCCCCCCTCCCCCATCCTCTCTTCCTTCACTTTCCCCTAGCTCCCACCTCCTCTCTCCCTCACTTTGCTTCTTCCTCACTACTTCTCCCCCCCCCCATACTCTCCTTCTTCTACCTATCTTTCTCTCTCTTTATTACTCCTAGCTAACTACATCACCTCCATTAATGCATCTCCTTTCTCTTTTTCCTTCCCCCTCCACTAGTTGAACTTGTCTCCTCCCAAACTAGCTAGCTAGGTAGATCTAGCATTTAGTGAAGTGACCTATGTACCTCCCTAACTAGATCTAGCCTTGTCAAGAAGAGTTTTGTCCACTTTTGATCATTCCATAGGTGTGTGTGGCAACACCTATCGACATATCATCATCACCGTGCTCGATCTCGAGATAGGTGATTAAAAATTTATGCTTTTGCAAGAATGGAAATATGTGTATGTGTGCGATATGACATAATCGGGCGATATGATGGAAATTGTGTGTGTGGCATGAGTTGCCGCCGATTTGTGCTTGTGAGTTGCCTATGTTTTGCCGAAATGTCGATTTATTTCCGTTTCGGCGAATTCCGGGCAAACTCTATATGTCCTATTTTTAGGGAAGGTCATGCTGAATTTTTGTATGACTTTGATGCATGCATGCATTTTTATAATCAATTTGTTTATTATTACCGTGCAGGCCTTCATGATGGTCAGTGGAACGGTGGTGGACAGGTGGTTGCGGTCGGCGGTGCAGGACATGAAAGAAAATAACCTAACAGAGATTTTATGTCCGTGTCGAAGATGCAAAGGAGGAGTTTGGCTCGACCCCTATGACGATGGTCGTGTGATGGCACACCTGCTCATGACTGGTTTCATGGATGGCTATACTCGGTGGATAATTGAAGATGAGGATGATGATGTTGAGGACGCCGACGGGGCAGGCAATGACGACACGGGGCAAGACGAAGAGATGATCGATAATGGCGGCGGAGAAGGGGCCGGACATGGCGGCGGAGAAAACGTGGACTCCACGCCGCAGACTTCGTCGGTACTAAGTTCAATCGTGCGGGACCCTCATGTTCAAGCACTGCTTCGCAAGGAGACGAGTACTGACAGAGCTACTTCTAGAGAGGAGGCCAAGCTGCAGCAACTGGTGGTAGACTCGAACACTCCATTGTATGATGGTTGCGATCCCGAGGTGACCCGCTTGAGTTTCACGCTCGAACTGCTGAAGACGAAGGCTAAAAACAAATGGACCGACACTAGCCTCGATGAGCTTCTCAAGTACCTAAAGGATGTTCTTCCCACGGGAAATCTATGTCCTACTAGTATGGATGAGGCCAAGAAGATCGTGTGCCCTCTTGATCTGCTGCACGTTAGATACCATGCATGCATCAACGATTGCATAATTTATCGGAAGGAGCACGCGGAAAAAACCAGCTGTCCGGTGTGCAATGCTTCTCGATACAAGAAGGCCGGGAAGAAATCTCCCCAGAAAGTTGTATGGTACTTACCGATCACTCCCCGTCTGCAACGTTATTTTGTAGATCCCAAGGAAGCAAAGTTCATGTGTTGGCACGCGGAGAGGACAAAGCCCGACGATGGAGATGATCCGAAGCTGAGACACCTCGTGGATGGAAGCGCTGATCACGACGGTGCACGACTATCTCGGTTACGGATATGTCGCAGGCCAGGTGTGCCATGGATATTGCGGATGGACGCGGTGCATGGATGATACGACGTCTCAGCAGCTAACATCAAGGAAAGATGGCGGGTCTGGGAAAATCGTGTACATGGGGCATCGAAGATGGCTCGAGAAGGACGACCCGTGGAGAAACCGTGGAGATCTATTCAATGGTGAGGCTGAGCATCGAGGACCTCCACGTAAGCGGAGCGGCGCCGAAATCGATGAGCTGTTGAAAAACTGGGAACAGTGCCCCGCGCCGGGAAAGACGATGAAAAAGGCGCCGGAGCCGCTGCTGAAGGTATGGAAGACGAGGTCTATTTTCTGGGACTTGGAGTACTGGCACAAACTCGACACGCTTCATTGCCTTGATCAAATGCATATCTGTAAGAATGTCCTTGAGAGCTTGCTTGCGACACTGATGAACATGCCGGATAAGACCAAGGATGGGCCGAAGGCAAGAAAAGACTTGCAAGATTTGAAAATCAGGGAAGATCTGCACATGCCACCCCGTAAAAAGTCAGAGGAGACAGAGGCGTGGGAGAAGAAGGGCAAAAAAGTAAAGGAAGAGGATTATTGCCCCCCTTCTTGCTTCACCTTAAGTCCGACTGAGATCGATCAATTCTTCAAGTGCCTTACCGGAATCAAAGTTAGTTCCGATTACTGTGGGATGAAAAGCAGATTTCTAGACACGAAGAAGAAAAGGTTCAGCATGATGAAGTCCCATGACTGTCATGTGATGATGACGCAGATACTACCTGTTGCCCTTAGAGGGATAATGGACAAGCACGTCCGTGACACGCTTATTAGTCTCTACAACTTTTTCGACGTCATCTCTCGAAAGTCGATCAGTGTGAAGCAGCTCCGAAGGCTACAGGAAGAGATCGTTGTGATACTAAATGAGCTTGAGATGTACTTCCCGCCCGCGTTCTTTGACGTCATGGTGCATCTGTAGGAGCGCTGGTTGAAGAAAAACGCTATAGCTACGTTATGTAGCAGTAGCGCTGTCCCAGAAACGCGCTATAGCTACTTCATATAGCAGTAGCGCCTTTCTAGGAAACGCGCTATAGCTATCTTAGATATAGCGCGTTTTCAAGAACAGCGCTACTGCTATTTTCACATAACCCCCTGCGCGGGCTTCCCTCCTCTGCTTCCTCCCCCAATTTCCCCACTCTCTTCCTCCCCCCCCCCCTCGTCGCCGCCACCGGAGCCCCTGCCCTTGCCCTCGCTGGAGCTCGAGTGCCGACGCCGACCCCGATGTCACACGCCTCCCTCGTCGTTGCCCGGCCCCGACCCCGACGCCGCACGCCTCCCTCCTTTGCTTCCTCCCCTCCCTACCTCGGCCGTCGTCGCGCCTGCCTCGCCACTGTTGGCGGGCATGCCTCCTCGCCCTGCACCCTCTGTAAGCCCCCCACCGCTCCTCTCTCTCTGCCATTAGGGTTCTAGCTTGGGTTCTTAGGTTAATTTACTTAGGTTTTAGTTATGAATTTAGCTAGGTATCAAACTAGTAGGTTAATTTGGTATTTAGCTAGGTATCAAATTTTATTCAAGGAATTTTTATTGGTATTTAAAGAAAAACAGAATTGTTGCTATTTGATTTTTTTAGTTAAAGCTATTGTTGCTATATGAACCCTAAATGATATGTGGACATGTGATTTGGACATGTTTGAAGTGGACATGTGATATTTGGAAAATGATGGTTATGTGCAGGGTAAATGATCCAAGTGGCCTATGTTTCGCCAGAATGTTGATTCATTTCCGTTCCGGTGAATTTCAGGCGCTCGATATGTCACTTTTTAGCAAAGGTCATGCCAAAATTTCTCGTGAATTTTGGCATGACTTGTGCTAGAAAGTAGGCATATCGAGTGCCGGGATTTGCTGCGACAGGAATGAAACGACATTCCGGCAAACCATAGACCTTTTTTTATGTCATTTCTCATTTTATTATAGTTTTAGAATTAAACGAGGAGACTTAATCATAGGAAACATGTCGAACAACGAAGAAACCGGGCCTTCTGACCAAGATGCATACGAGATGGATTATGAGGGTGAACAACAGTACCTCGACTTTTTGTCTACTAAGCACAGTCAAGGTTTGCAGGGCGGCCTCAATGATGGTACTGACGCCCACATCGACACCGACGGCGCCAGCACCGATGGCAGCGCTGAGACCGGCGGGGAAGGTACCGGCGCCGAAGCCGCTACCGAAAAGAAGAAGCAGAGGATACGAAAACCTAACAAACTCGGCATCGGACGACTGGTGATCACAAAGATGGCCCCTGGCAAGTTTGAGCCATTAGAGCCGGAAGAACCTCGCAAGTGCTATGGGAACCAAGTAGGATGCATCCTACGGGAATGCGCGAGCATCAACGGCGATGACTTAAGGAGTAAAGAACATTTGAGGCAGTTGCTCCTGACGAAGTTGCACAAGAGATTCAAGTTCCCTGACCGGGATTAAGGAAGGGTCTGGAAGGTCAACCCAAGAAAAAGGAGAGGAGGAGACCGGCGAAGAGAGGCTCTGCTGCCTACAAACAAGTCAGAGCACATAGTAGCCAGACGGCGGATTTTGAAGAGCGTGTACCTGTCAAAGGTGCGGCCATGTTTCATGTCACGGGCGAGCCGATGCTACCGCCGAAACCCCTGGAGGCAATATCAGGGGATCTCAGGAGACTGCACGACCATGTGCTGTCGACTGAGAAAAGCCTACTAGCCTCAAAGGATCCAGGATATCCGACATACGTGGCTCGTGTGCCTGAGGGGAAGTGCTACGTCGACACATGAACCCTATATGATATGTGGACATGTGATTTGGACATATTTGAAGTGGACATGTGATATTTGGAAAATAATGGTTATGTGCAGGGTAAATGATCCAAGTGGCCTATGTTTCGCCGGAATGTTGATTCATTTCCGTTCCGGTGAATTTCAGGCGCTTGATATGTCACTTTTTAGCAAAGGTCATGCCGAAATTTCTCGTGAATTTTGGCATGACTTGTGCTAGAAAGTAGGCATATCGAGTGCCGGGATTTGCTGCGACGGGAATGAAACGACATTCCGGCAAACCATAGACCTTTTTTATGTCATTTCTCATTTTATTATAGTTCTAGAATTAAACGAGGAGACTTAATCATAGGAAACATGTCGAACAACGAAGAAATCGGGCCTTCTGACCAAGATGCAGACGAGATGGATTATGAGGGTGAACAACAGTACCTCGACTTTTTGTCTGCTAAGCACAGTCAAGGTTTGCAGGGCAGCCTCGATGATGGTACTGACGCCGACATCGACACCGACGGCGCCGGCACCGATGGCGGCGCCGAGACCGGTGGGGAAGGTACCGGCGGGGAAGTTACCGGCGGGGAAGGTACCGGCGCCAAAGCCGCTACCGAAAAGAAGAAGTAGAAGAAGCAGAGGATACGAAAACCTAACAAACTCGGCATCGGATGACTGGTGATCACAAAGATGGCCCCTGGCAAGTTTGAGCCATTAGAGCCGGAAGAACCTCGCAAGTGCTATGGGAACCAAGTAGGATGCATCCTACGGGAATGCGCGAGCATCAACGACGATGACTTAAGGAGTAAAGAACATTTGAGGCAGTTGCTCCTGACGAAGTTGCACAAGAGATTCAAGTTCCCTGACCGGGATTAAGGAAGGGTCTGGAAGGTCAGCCCAAGAAAAAGGAGAGGAGGAGACCGGCGAAGAGAGGCTCTGCTGCCTACAAACAAGTCAGAGCACATAGCAGCCAGACGGCGGATTTTAAAGAGCGTGTACCTGTCAAAGGTGCGGCCATGTTCATAGGATACGATGCCTTATTTGAATATATAAACATTTTTTAATGTGCGAACATTTTATGATTTCTTGAACAATTTTTCAAAAACATGAACATTTATTTTCTAAATTCATAATCATTTTATGATTTCTTAAACCTTCTTTTTCAAAAATCAGAATTATTTAGAAAATATGGAACTTTTTTATATCCTGAATTATTTTTAAAAGAAAAAACAAAGGGTGCTCCGCCCCGCACATGGGCCGGCCCAACAGGTTGCGCGGGGGGCGGGGGGGGGGGGGGGCGTTCCCACGTCCTGGGGCGCCCAGGTCATCAAGTAGGATCTCCCTAGCCTCAACTTGGGATTTAGACCAATCGAATGGCCAGGAATGCCTTAAAGTGACGATCCAACGGATACAAATGCTAATGGTCTGAGAGGTGTAGGTAAACTACACAGTTATAGTCTCTAAAAATGCCAGGCCTAGCCTTACCTAATCTTGCTCAGGATGCCATGCTTAGCCCTACCTGATCTTCCTTAGTATGCCATACTTAGGGTGTTGCTGAGTCATGTTACTTTATATATGTCATGTAGTTGATGGGTAGTTTAACTTGGCTCTAATACACTTTTATTATGATGTGCTAGTGTAACAAAGACAATGGTTGGAGGACGGGCTTCATTTCCTCGGTGATTTGTTCCACTTGAGCCACCCAAGGACCCGAGTTCTTGTTGTCTTGATCCAAGACTGAGCTTGATAACCACTGGTAGGAAGCTTTATGGGCTCCCCTCGACCCAGTACCCGAACTCAGACTTGTCTAGGCGCCACGCTTAGTTTGGGCTTTCCGTTTGGCATACTCTATAACGGTCAATTGGTAGTTGGCTTTTACATTTGGGGTTGTTTTCCCCTCATGGTTTTGCATACATATAGGCTATCGGAGCTATACAGGTTTACTCCTAGTTTTGGACACTTGCCACCTTGGAACCTCTCACATACATCTGGTTCTGACTCGAAGCTACGATCGGATCTTCGATTTGGGCTTTTTTTGCGGGTAGTAAAACTTCCATTACTCAAGGAACGTCCAGAATACAATCTGAAATACATAAATCAACTACTTCTTGGGGGCCAGAACCCAGCCAGACTACTGTTCTACCCTCACTCTAGCAAGCTTTGCTAAAAAGTCACTAGCTCAATTTTGACTACGGGGCACATGCGAAACGCAAGAGCAAAGAAGTGATCTCTGGTACTTGATTTCCTTAACGAGCGAAGCGAAGACGGATCTGTCTTCTACACAATAATGCACTCCCACTTACCCAACGTTCGGCCTTGTAAATGGTTGTGGCAGAGTAGGTGCACTATGAAGATCAAAGTCTTTGGTTGGTTGTTATTCTTTGACAGGCTCAATACCAAAGATATGCTGGTCCGCAGGCATTGGAGATCTCCTGTGACGCCCCCGGCCCGATCGCGCACTAATCATACACGCAAATGCACACGATCAAGCCTAAGGACTCACGGGAAGATATCACAACACAACTCTAAAACATAAATAAAGTCATACAAGCTTTATATTACAAGCCAGGGGCCTCGAGGGCTCGAATACATAAGCTTGCGTACAAGCGTCAGCGGAAGCATCAGATATCTGAGTACAGATATAAAACAGAAACAGAAAGGCCTTTAGAAAGGCGGGACAAAAATAAAACACTACGATCGAAAGGCGTAGGCCTCCTGCCTGGGACCCTCCGATCCTACTCCTGGTCGTCAGTCAACTCGTAGAAGAATCCATCCATCGGGTAGTAGTAGCGATCGTCGGCGAGGACAGCTGTCTCAGGGGCTCCGTCATCTTGTTACGACAAACTGATATGGGGAGAAAAGGTATACAAAGCAACCGTGAGTACTCAGAAGTACTCAGCAAGCAAGGATCTACACTACATATGCAACATTTTCAAAGGGAGGCTGTATATGTGGACTGGGCTGCAGAAAAGCCAGAATAGAGAGGAGGCCTAGTCTTATCGAAGACTAGCATCTTCAGAGGTCTTGCAGCAATAGAAGAGAGTAGCACAGTACAATATAATGTAGTAGTATCAATAAGTCTCAACCTCACCCAGAGATCCTTTCTCGACTCCCTGCGAGAAAGCAATCCCAGAGCCATACATACAGGTCTCATCACAGGTATCCAGTTCTAGTTGTATCAATCGGGATACAACTCCGAGTGTCCTTTACCGTAGGACCGGCTATCGATAGAAATGTTCTTCCCTGCAGGGGTGCACCAACTTACCCATCACGCTCGCTTAACTCCGGCCGGACACACTTTCCTGGGTCATGCCCGGCCTCAGCCAAACGACACATCGCAACCCTACCTACAGCTCAGCAGAGAGGTCCCCGTCGGTCTATATCCTGAGCGCTCAGGGGTCATGGGCCATCGCCCTGTGCACTCCGGGTCATTGCGAGCAGAGCGAATCTCGGTACCACCCCTCAGGATGGCGCCGGCCCAGCCCGGCCGCAGTGCTGAACTGGACGTCTGACAGAGCTTCCGGCTGATGCATACGATGCAGAACGCCCATACTATGCCCACGTGATGGTTAGTGCTATCAGGCCAGAGGCCTGCTCGGATCAAATATCCAAATCGTTAGGACTAGGGGCTTGCGGTAACGAGCAGAGACTCACGAAAGATGTGACCCCGTCGCCCCATCTCGAGGACTTGCTGCAAGGGTTAAGAATGCCCGGCCGCGCCTCGTATTCACCACTCGGGCACCACACTGGCACCCGTCTTCACAACACTTGCCTCTCAGGCGCACGCGGGTACCCCTCAGGGTCGACCCGCCTATCCAAGTAACAGTGTAAAGTCCAAGTATCCGTGTGTCCATAACATCAGGGGAATCCGAGGTATCACCCTCGTTGGATTCCTACTCGATGTGTCTGTCAAGGTGAACTCGGAGGATTCACCCTCGATGGGTTCACACTTGATGTGTTGCACGACAGCGTCGTTACCGGAAGTGGTGAAGGAGGAATCACCCTCGATGACCACGACCGAATAGCTACTCTACAGAGTTAACATCAGAAGTGCTACAAGAGGTTTCACCCTCGGCACTCGATAGTAACGCTGCAGTGTCGTTACAACTAAAGGGGGTGATGTGCGGTGTCGGGGCCTGGTCTTCAATCCCGTTGATCGGGTCTTCTGACGATCCAGCGCGGCAGTCGGGATAAGTGGGGTCACTGATAGGTCGCTACCCAGCCTAAACTAAGCAGTTTAGGATATGCAGGTAATTATCAACAGCAGGATACAATAAACAGGCTATGCATCAGAATAGGTAAAGCAGCAGCAGCAGCAATTCTAATGCAAGCATGAGAAATAGAATGGGCGATATCGGGATGATCAAAAGGGGGGCTTGCCTGGTTGCTCGGCGGTAAGGGCAAGGTCGTCTATGGTGTCTTCGGGCTCCGGAGCTTCGTCGGTCTCGGGGACGACGTCGAGGTCGGGGGCTATCGAGAGAGAAGAGGGGGAGGAAACAATATAAATATAGAGCAAACATGAGCAACACAAAGTACGACATGACAATATGCAGTGCCGGGTGTGTTCTAACGTGTGGTTGCACGTTACCGAGAAAGGAGGAATCCATCCGGGAATGTTTTCCCGGTTCCGAACATTTGTCACACAGATGACCGGAGAGGGACGGTTGCATGTTCGGATAGTTAGGGACGTGTGACGGACGAACGGACCGCGTGTCTGAATTCGTCTCGTCGTTCTGAGCAATTTTCATGTATAAAGTTTTTCGATCGGAGTTACGGATAAAAAGACATGATTTTCTAAAGTTTTTATTGATTTTCTGGAATTTATTTAATTATTTAAATTAAACATTATCCGAAACAGTAGCTGATGATGTCAGCATGACATCATGCTGACGTCAGCATAATCTGACAGGTGGGGCCCACTGTCATTGACTAAGACTAATTAATCACGATTAATTAGTTAACTAAGTGATTATATTAATTAATCCAAATTAATTAAGTTAATTAACTACTTAATTAACTAATTAATTAGTACTTTTAATTATTTTTATTTTTATTTTCATTTATAGTTTCTTTTCTTTTCTTTTCTTTTTTTTATTACCCTGGGGCGTGGGCCCCTCGTGTCATTGGCCCATGGCCTTAGCGGGCACCGGGCGTCGGGCACGGGCGTCGGGTCGCCTGGACCCGGGCACCCGACGGGGCGAGGCAAACAGGGTGGCGGCGGGGCGCCGACGGCCACCTTGACGAGCGGCAGCAGCTGCAGACGAGGGGAGAGCAGCGGCCGAGCGAGGCCACGGGCTTGGGCCGACAGCAGGGGACAGGCAGCGGGCGCACGCCGGCAGGCGCACGCCGGCAGGCGCAGGGATGCGGGATTCGCGGCCCGGGCGCGGCGCAGGGAAGAAGGCCACGGCAGCGGGCGTGGGGCACGCGAGCGGGCGAGCGTCGGCGCGAGCTGGCGCGGGGGCGCGCGCGATGGGCGCAGGCGATCGAGGTGACCGAGAGCTCGGCCGAAGCTCGAGCGGCGTGGGACGGCGAGGTTACGACGGTGTATTCGACGCGGAGGAAGGGTGGACGGAGCGAGGAGCTCACCACCGAGCCAGGGAGAGGCCGGAGAGGGTCGGGGAGGCGCCGGTGCTGCGGTGGCAACGGCGAGGTAGGGGCGGTCGGAGGCGGGGATGATGACGGGCGATGATGGGGACGAGGCGGAGAGGCTCCGGCGAGGTGGTGGTGGCGACGGGCGACGGGGCGCGGCGTCAGGCGAGCGGCGAGGGGCTCCGGGCGACGACGGCGGGCGGCGGCGTGAGCTCGGGCCTCTCCCTGGATCTCGATCCAGAGGAGAGGGAGAGAGCGAGTGGGGGGGGGAATGGGAGCTGTCGGTGGGAGGCCAGGGTTAGCCCAGAGGGTTAAGGAGGGGTGGGGTGGGCTGGCCAGTTGGCTAGCTGGGCCGGGGCCCAGTGGCCGGGGGGGTGGTGTTTCTTTCCCCTTTTTGTTTTCTTCTATTTTGTTTTCTTTTTCTTTTTATTTAATTCATATCTCCTGTCTAGTAGATTGTTAGGCCTCAAAATGATTTTTTTTAGAACATGGCAATTGTTCCAATAAATACTAGGCATTACCTAACACTATCAAAAATTAGTTTGGAGACAATTGGAGCTCCCACAAATTTTACAATAATTAATATGCATTAATCCTTACTGTTTTAATTATGTTAGAGCCACCTAAGTATTTTATTATTTGTTGGTTACAATTTTAGACTAGCCTCTGCAATATTTGTTATTTATCGAACATTTTAGTTTTTATGTTGAACAACTTTTATATTTCACTTTCATTTAAATTTGAATTTTGAGTTAGGAATTGAAATGCAATATAATGCTAATGATGATCATGCACTGTTAAACATGATGACTTGTCATTATCAAAAGGGTGATTACTGTAGTTAACCACCGGGGGTGTTACATCTCCCTAGGAGGATAATCTTTGTGTCATTTGCAATGAATATGTGTATGAGGACAGGTTACATTTGTTCTTCAACTGCAATTTCAGTTGCAGAGTTTGGAATTATCTCTGCATTGACTGGTCCAAGGGCTCTGATATTCAATAATGTATCCACCTTGCAAGATCCACTAGTAGAAAACAGGGCTTTGGTCCAGGCCGGGTAAGGGCATTAATCCCGGTTCACCCACGAACCGGGACCAAAGGGAGCATCAGTCCCGGTCCGTGAGGCCAGGGGGCCGGCCGGGCCTCGGGGGCCATTGGTCCCGGTTCGTCTGACCCCTTTGGTCCCGGTTCCAGACACGAACCGGGACCAATATGAAGGAAATATGCCCTAGAGGCAATAATAAAGTTGTTATTTATATTTCCTTATATCATGATAAATGTTTATTATTCGTGCTAGAATTGTATTAACCGGAAACTTGATACATATGTGAATACATAGACAAAACACAGTGTCCCTAGTATGCCTCTACTAGACTAGCTCGTTAATCAAAGATGGTTAAGTTTCCTAACCATAGACATGTGTTGTCATTTGATGAACGGGATCACATCATTAGGAGAATGATGTGATGGACAAGACCCATCCGTTAGCTTAGCATAATGATCGTTAAGTTTTATTGCTATTGCTTTCTTCATGACTTATACATATTCCTCTGACTATGAGATTATGCAACTCCCGAATACCGGAGGAACACCTTGTGTGCTATCAAACGTCACAACGTAACTGGGTGATTATAAAGATGCTCTACAGGTGTCTCCGAAGGTGTTTGTTGGGTTGGCATAGATCGAGATTAGGATTTGTCACTCCGAGTATCGGAGAGGTATCTCTGGGCCCTCTCGTAATGCACATCACTCTAAGCCTTGCAAGCAATGTGACTAATGAGTTAGTTATGGGATGATGCATTACGGAACGAGTAAAGAGACTTGCCAGTAACGAGATTGAACTAGGTATGAAGATACCGACGATCGAATCTCGGGCAAGTAACATACCGATGGACAAAGGGAATAACGTATGTTGTCATAACGGTTCGACCGATAAAGATCTTCGTACAATATGTGGGATCCAATATGAGCATCCAGGTTCCGCTATTGGTTATTGACCGGAGAGGTGTCTCGGTCATGTCTACATAGTTCTCGAACCCGTAGGGTCCGCACGCTTAACGTTCGATGACGATATTGTATTATATGAGTTATGTGATTTGGTGACCGAATGTTGTTCGGAGTCCCGGATGAGATCACGGACATGACGAGGAGTCTCGGAATGGTCGAGAGGTAAAGATTTATATATGGGAAGTCATATTTTGGGTTCCGGAAAAAAAGTGCAGTTTTTTCGGTATTGTACCGGGAAGCTTCCAGAAGGTTCCGGAGGATTCTGGAGGGGTCTGGAAGTCCACAAGTGGGTCCACCACGTCCCAAGGGCTGTCATGGGCTAAGGGGAGGCGCCCTGGCCTTATTGGGCTAGGCGCACTAAGTCCTCAAAAGCCCATGTGGCTAGGGAAGGCAAAAAGGGAAGGAGTCCTAGTAGGAATAGGATTGGACTTGGAGTCCAAGTCCACGTGTTTACTATTCATGGTTACTGTTCACATGGCACTATTCCTTCTACTCCAAGCCCCTACACATATATAAATAGAGGGGACGGGGCGCCCCAAAGAGACACAACATCAATTGTTAGCCGTGTGCGGCGCCCCCCTCCACAGTTTACACCCCCGGTCATATTCTCGCGGTGCTTAGGCGAAGCCCTGCGCGGATCACATCACCATCACCGTCACCACGCCATCGTGCTGACGGAACTCATCTACTACCTCGACACCTTGCTGGATCAAGAAGGCGAGGGACGTCACCGAGCTGAACGTGTGCAAAACTCGGAGGTGCCGTACGTTCCGTACTCGATCGGTGGAGCGCGAAGAAAGTTCGACTACATCAACCGCATTGTGAAACGCTTCCGCTTACGGTCTACGAGGGTACGTAGACACACTCTCTCCCTCGTTGCTATGCATCTCCTAGATAGATCTTGCGTGAGCGTAGGAATTTTTTGAAATTGCATACTACGTTCCCCAACACAATGGGCCTCGCTCCTGGCCCACCACCTTTAGTCCCGGTTGGTGGCTGGAACCGGGACCAAATGGTGTCCTTTACTCCCGGTTCTAGCAACAAACCGGGACTAAAGAGAGGCCTATATATACTCCCTGCCCGCGAGCAGAGCAGTGCACTGCTCTGTTTTTTTGCCCGGCCATGGGAGAGCTTTGTGGTACTCTAGCTCACCTCCTATGCACATGAGGTGTTCGATGAAATGCCCGAGCCACACTTAAGCTTTCTCCTCTCGAAGCTCCTTGTCCAAGCTCCATTTTCCTCAAGATTTGTCTAGGTTTGGCGGTCCGTCCTGTCCCGTCCCCATCCTCACCGCCGTTGATCGCCCGCGCCGATCTCATCGCCGGCACCACCATGGTGAGCCTCTTGTTCTTATCTTCTTTCTAAAAGAAAAAAGTTCTTACTTGTATGATTTAGATAGATACTTGTGTAATTTTCTTACTTTTATTATTGTTTCTTATTATATAGTGCGATGGTTTTGGTATCCGCCTCCGTCGGCCCTCGTCCTGTCTATGATTCGGATGTGGTATATATTATCTTTTATAACTATTTGGTTCATTTAGTGTTTATGACAATTATGCCGACCAACGTGACATAGATGTTTTTATCTAGGAGGTATGTGAACCGGAAATTCCAACCGACCCTATTGTCGAGTGGTTAAATTTAGTTGGAGAAGAAAACAATTACCTGAAGAAAAAATTGAAAAGAATTGAGGAGGAGAAGATGAGATTGGAGTTGCATGTTGCGGATGTCGTCGATGATCACAAGATCAAGATGGATGAAATGCGTTTGAAGATTAGAAAGATTAAAAAATATGCCATTCATACTGAGGCTTGGTATCATTATGCCGTTGGATCAATTGTTACCTTAGTTGCGATTATGATCGCATTTGTTGTTGCATTGAAATGTTTTACATAGTTTCAATGTATGGTTTAATTAGATGCTCTGGAGAGCCATATGTTGTTCAATGAGAACTATATATGAACTTTATGTATTTATTTTTTCAGTAATAACATTTGATCACTACTGTACTTTGGTTTTAATGTGATGATGAACTTCTTTTAATTTAGTCACTTCTCTATTAATGATGTTCTGTAATAGTTTTTGACACACTTAATTATATATAATGCACGCAGATGAACCGGCAATGGATGTACGGTAACAGATGCACCTCCGAGTACATTAAGGGCGTGCATAATTTTCTCGAAGTGGCTGAGGCAAACAAGCAGAATGGTTTTATATGCTGTCCATGCCCTAGATGTGAGAATACGAAGTCTTACTCCGACTCAAAAACCCTTCACATCCACCTGCTTGAGAAGGGTTTCATGCCACACTATAATGTTTGGACCAAGCACGGAGAAAGAGGGGTTATGATGGAAGACAACGAAGAAGAAGAGGATGATGACAGCTATGTGCCCCATGAATACGGTGATGCTGCAACGGGGGAAGCTGAAGATCAAGAGGAACCAGACGATGTGCCCGATGATGATCTTCGTCGGGTCATTGTTGATGCAAAGAGACAATGCGAAAGTGAAAAGGAGAAGTTGAAGTTCGATCGCATGTTAGAGGACCACAAAAAAGGGTTGTACCCAAATTGCGAAGATGGCAACACAAAGCTCGGTACCACACTGGAATTGTTGCAGTGGAAGGCAGACAATGGTGTATCTGACAACGGATTTGAGAAGCTACTGAAAATATTGAAGAAGAAGCTTCCAAAGGATAATGAATTGCCCGACAGTACATACAGAGCAAAGAAGGTTCTATACCCTCTAGGATTGGAGGTGCAGAAGATACATGCATGCCCTAATGACTGCATCCTCTACCGCGGTGCATACGAGGATTTGAACGCATGCCCAGTATGCGGTGCATTGCGGTATAAGATCAGGCGAGATGACCCTGGTGATGTTGACGGCGAGCGCCCCAAGAAGAGGGTTCCTGCCAAGGTGATGTGGTATGCTCCTATAATACCACGATTGAAACATCTGTTCAGAAACAAAGAGCATGCCAAGTTGATGCGATGGCACAAAGAGGACCGTAAGAAAGACGGGAAGTTGAGAGCACCCGCTGACGGGTCGCAGTGGAGAAAAATCGAGAGAAAGTGGGGGGACTTTGCAGGTGACGCAAGGAATGTATGGTTTGGTTTAAGCGCGGATGGCATTAATCCTTTTGGGGAGCAGAGCAGCAATCATAGCACCTGGCCCGTGACTCTATGTATCTATAACCTTCCTCCTTGGCTGTGCATGAAGCGAAAGTTCATTATGATGTCAGTGCTCATCCAAGGCCCTAAGCAACCCGGCAACGACATTGATGTGTACCTAAGGCCATTAGTTGAAGAACTTTTACAGCTGTGGAATGGAAAAGGTGTACGTGTGTGGGATGAGCAAGACCAGCAGGAATTTGACCTACATGCATTGCTGTTTGTAACCATCAATGATTGGCCTGCTCTCAGTAACCTTTTAGGATAGACAAACAAGGGATAACACGCATGCACGCACTGTTTAGATGACACCGAAAGTATATATTTGGACAAATGCAGGAAGAATGTGTACCTGGGGCATCGTCGATTTCTTCCGACCAACCATCAATGTCGAAAGAAAGGCAAGCATTTCAAAGGCGAGGCAGATAACCGGAGGAAGCCCGCCATCCGTACTGGTGATCACATACTTGCTATGGTCAATGATTTACAAGTAATCTTTGGAAAGGGTCCCGGTGGACTATCTGTTCCGATTGACGCTGAGGGACGCGCACCCATGTGGAAGAAGAAATCTATATTTTGGGGCCTACCCTATTGGAAAGACCTAGAGGTCCGCTCTGCAATCGACGTGATGCACATGACGAAGAATCTTTGCGTGAACCTGCTAGGCTTCTTGGGCGTGTAGGGGAAGACAAAAGATACACCGGAGGCACGGGAGGACCAGCAACGTGTGCACGAAAAAGACGGCATGCCTCCAAAGCAGTATGAAGGTCCTGCCAGCTACGCTCTTACCAAAGAAGAGAAGGAAATCTTCTTTGAATGCCTGCTCAGTATGAAGGTCCCGTCTGGCTTCTCGTCCAATATAAAGGGAATAATAAATACCCCAGAGAAAAAGTTTCAGAACCTAAAGTCTCATGACTGCCACGTGATTATGATGCAACTGATTCCGGTTGCATTGAGGGGGCTTCTACCGGAAAACGTTCGACTAGCCATTGTGAAGCTATGTGCATTCCTCAATGCAATCTCTCAGAAGGTGATCGATCCAGAAATCCTACCAAGGTTAAGGAGTGATCTGGCGCAATGTCTTGTCAGTTTCGAGCTGGTGTTCCCACCATCCTTCTTCAATATCATGACGCACGTCCTAGTTCATCTAGTCGACGAGATTGCCATTCTGGGCCCTGTATTTCTACACAATATGTTCCCCTTTGAGAGGTTCATGGGAGTCTTAAAGAAATATGTTCGTAACCGTGCTAGGCCAGAAGGAAGCATCTCCATGGGCCATCAAACAGAGGAGGTCATGGGGTTTTGTGTTGACTTCATTCCTGACCTTAAGAAGATTGGTCTCCCTCAATCGCGGTATGAGGGGAGACTGACTGGAAAAGGCACGCTAGGAGCGGACTCAATAATATGTAGGGACGGGCATTCTTGGTCTCAAGCACACTACACAGTTCTACAAAATTCTACCTTGGTGACCCCGTATGTCAATGAACACAAGAATATTCTGCGCTCCAAACACCCGGAGCAGTGTGACGACTGGATTACATGTGAACACATTAGGACTTTCGGCAGTTGGTTGCAAACACGTCTCATGGGTGACAACACTGTTTCTGATGAGCTGTACTCATTGGCCAGGGGACCATCTTTGACTGTATTGACTTACAAAGGGTACGAGATAAATGGGAATACATTTTACACGATCGCCCAAGATCAAAAGAGCACCAACCAAAACAGTGATGTCTGCTTTGATGCAGCAACCAAGAGGGGAAAGGACACATATTATGGTTACATAGTGGACATATGGGAACTTGACTATGGACATGATTTTAAGGTCCCTTTGTTTCAGTGCAAATGGGTCAATCTGTCAGGAGGCGGGGTACAGGTAGACGCACATACGGAATGACAATAGTGGATCTGAACAATCTTGGGTACACAGACAAACCATTCGTCCTAGCCAATGATGTGGTGCAGGTTTTCTATGTGAAAGACATGTCTACCAAACCGAGAAAAAGAAAAGATAAGGAAGCGAATACATCATACGATGAGCCAAAGCGCCACATAGTTCTTTCAGGAAAAAGAGACATCGTGGGAGTGGAGGGCAAGACAGACATGTCTGAAGATTATGAAAAGTTTCATGAAATTCCTCCCTTCAAAGTCAAGGCTGACCCAAGCACCCTGTTAAACGATGAAGATTATCCATGGTTACGGCGCAATAAGCAAAGGACACAAGCGAAGAAAAAGTGAAGAATTTCTCTCCACAACTATTATGATGATGCCTTTGATCTAGAATATCACTGCAGTTACATGTGAAGAAATGAAATGCCTTTCGTAACAGATGAGTTTCCGTCCGAAACCCTGATACTTCGAAAGAGATTGTCCGTTTTGTACGCGAAGTGCATCCAGTTTTTGCCATAACCCTCTCAACTTTTTAGCACATGCTATGTGGGTGAAATGATGATACCATGCCAACTTTCAACCTTTTCACAGTACATTTGAAGTGCTTTTCAATTTCAGGGTCATTTAGCTCAAAAAAATCAGTAAATGCATGAAAAATACCAAATGAAGTCAGAAAGGGTTGAAAATTGATGATGTGGCTTTGAATGGTGCATTTTGAACACACAAAAAGTATGGAGTTCAAATAAGTTCAAAAAAATTAAATCCCTTTGTAACAGATGAGTTTTCGTCCGAAACCCTGATACTTCGAAAGTGATTGTCCATTTTGTACACGAAGTGCATCCATTTTTTGCCGTAACCCTCTCAACTCTTTAGCACATGCTATGTGGGTGAAATGATGATACCATGCCAACTTTCAACCTTTTCACAGTTCATTTGAAGTGCTTTTCAATTTCAGGGTCATTTAGCTCAAAAAAATCAGTAAATGCATGAAAAATACCAAATGAAGTCAGAAAGGGTTGAAATTGATGATGTGGCTTTGAATGGTGCATTTTGAACACACAAAAAGTCGGAGTTCAAATAAGTTCAAAAAATAAATCCCTTTGTAACAGATGAGTTTTCGTCCGAAAACCTGATCCTCGAAAGAGATTGTCCATTTTGTACACGAAGTGCATCCAGTTTTGCCGTAACCCTCTCAACTTTTTAGCACATGCTATGTGGGTGAATGAAATGATGATACATGCCAACTTTCAACCTTTTCACAGTTCATTTGAAGTGCTTTTCAATTTCAGGGTCATTTAGCTCAAAAAAATTAGTAAATGCATGAAAAATACCAAATGAAGTCAGAAAGGGTTGAAAATTGATGATGTGGCTTTGAATGGTGCATTTTGAACACACAAAAAGTCTGGAGTTCAAATAAGTTCAAAAAAAGGAAATCCCTTTGTAACAGATGAGTTTTCTTCCGAAACCCTGATACTTCGAAAGAGATTGTCCATTTTGTACACGAAGTGCATCCAGTTTTTGCCGTAACCCTCTCAACTTTTTAGAACATGCTATGTGGGTGAAATGAAGATACCATGCCAACTTTCAACCTTTTCACAGTTCTTTTGAAGTGCTTTTCAATTTTAGGGTCATTTAGCTCAAAAAAATCAGTAAATGCATGAAAAATACCAAATGAAGTCAGAAAGGGTTGAAAATTGATGATGTGGCTTTGAATGGTGCATTTTGAACACACAAAAAGTCTGGAGTTCAAATAAGTTCAAAAAAATAAAATCCCTTTGTAACAGATGAGTTTTCGTCCGAAACCCTGATACTTCGAAAGAGATTGTCCATTTTGTACACGAAGTGCATCCAGCTTTTGCCGTAACCCTCTCAACTTTTTAGAACATGCTATGTGGGTGAAATGATGATACCAAAACTTTTATAAAACTCTAATAGCAAAAAGAATGAACTAAAAAACTTTTATAAAACTCTAATCGCAAAAAGAATCAACTAAAAAGCTTTTATAAAACTCTAATAGCAAAAGGAATCAATTAAAAAGAATCAATAAAAAGTAAAATTTATGCAACTGAAAAGAGTCAACTAAAAAGCTTTTATAAACCTCTAGTATTTTTCAAACTAAAATTATATAAAATTTATGCAACTAAAATTATCAAAGTATTTTTTGTTCAAAACATTAATAGCAAAAAGAATTTACAGAAAGTATTTTTTGTTAGAAACTTTAATAGCAAACTAAAATAACAAAATCTGTTTGTGATTAAATATAATGATAAAACACACTAATATTACATAGCAGGAAAAAGAATCACTCAAAAATATATTTTTAAAGTAAAGTTATTCATAAACTAGTGATTCACACAAATTTCATAGAAATCAAATTTCACAGAAAGTTTATAATTTTTGTGACCTAAAGCAAAAAGAATCACTCAAAACTCTAAAAATTAAATAATGCAAAAAACAAAAAAAAATTAAAAAATGCCGCCTACAAGGCCACCACGGCCTTCATACGACTAGAAACCCAGCTAGTTGGGCCAGGATGCAGGCCCGCAGAAGGCCCAGTAGGCCCACAGGCATAGCAGTGTGAGATTAGGCCCGTAGGCCTGCAGTTCAGAGGAGTTCCAGAGAGAGGGCGGGACAGAGCTTATAAACAACACTCGACGCGTCTCAGCTAGCGAGGTGGGACTAAACATTCCACCGCACCGCGCCAGTTACAGCACAAGGCCATTGGTCCCGGTTGGTGCCATGAACCGGGACCAATGCACCCCTTTGCTCCCGGTTCGTCGCACCAACCGGGACCAATGCCCACCTTTGGTCCCGGTTCGTGCCACCTCGACCTTTGGTCCCGGTTGGTGGCACGAACCGGGACCAAAGGTTGGAATTGGTCCCGGTTGGTGCCACGAACCGGGACCAATTCTCTGGGTATATAACCAGCACTTAGCAGTTTCTCCAAAATCTATCACTTCTTCCCCGCCCGACGCCCCTGCTCCTCTCGTCGCCGTCGCCGCCCGACGCCCCTGCTCCTCTGGACCACCTCGCCGTCGCCGCCGCCGCCGACGCCGTCAGGCTGCTCAACGTCGCCGCCGTCACCGCCGACGCCCTCTGCCCCGACGTCGGCGTCGCTCCCCGCGCCCCTGCCCGCCCCGACGCCGCCCGCCGTGCCCCGCCGCCCCCTGTGAGCACCATACCCTGCTCCCGCGCCCCTCCCTGCCCCGCGCCCCTGCCCTGCCCCACTGGCGCCGCCGCCGTGCCCCTCTGCCAGCTTCCTTTTTTTTGTAATTTTTAGATGTTTTTACATGTTTTTTAGATGTATTTTTTTAGATGTATATATATGAAAACTTGGTCTATTTTTTCTGTAGTATATATATGAAAACTTGGTCAATTTTTTTTTGTAGTAGTAGATGATGATGATGATGATGATGATGATGATATGATGATGTATGAAAACTTTGTCAATTTTTTTGTACTAGATGATGATGATGATGATATGATGTTATATGAAAACTTGGTCAATTTTTTCAGTTGTAATTTTGTTTCATGATATATGATGATATATGAAAACTTGATGATATGATGATATACTTTATGTTTTGATGTTTTAGATGTTTTATTGAGTAGGAATTTTTTATGTTTTAGATGTATATATGTATGTTTTAGATGTTTGAATGTATTAAAAGTTTGTCATATTGAAAAAAGTTTGAATGTTGCATATTTCACGATGCAACATTTGATCCCATGTAACTAGATGCAATAATTTTGATCATATGTCAAAGTTTGAATTTTGACATATGCAATATTTGATCATATGTCAAAGTTTGATCATATGTCAAAGTTTGAATTTTGACATATGCAACATTTAATAAGGGATTTATCAAGAATGCCCCCATTAATAAGAGATTTATCAAGAATGCCCCAATTATGGATGTGCATAATTAAGTTGATCCATATTTTTCCTGATCTCATCTACGCTTCTATATGTGCACGTTCTCTTGTGTCAAAGTATTGAAGAAATCCATGGTTTCATCATTATCCGGAAGTAACAGGCGCATGATGGTATGAAGCTTTCCAAAGTTATTTTTGAACGGAGTCCTGATAGGATAATTCACTTTTTGGTACGAAGTTCAGCAAAGGCCTTCCAAATAGCGATATTCGGAAGGCTCTTGCTGAACTTCGTACCAAAAAGCGAATTATCTTATCCGGGACTCCGTTCCAAAACAACTTTGGAGAGCTTCGTACCATCATGCGCCTGTTACTTCCGGCTAATGATGACGCCATGGTTTTCTTGAATCCTTTGACACTAGACAACGTGACATATAGAAGGGTAGATGAGATCAGGAAAAATATGGACCATTTTCTGCACATCCAGAATGGCGCCATTTTGTTAAATCCCTTAAAGGTTAAGAGAATCCCTTGTTTGACATCCATGAGAGAGGCGGTCCGGACGTCGGACATTCATGAGAGAGGCGGTCCGGTCCGGTCGCCGGACATGTCATGTGATAGGTAGTATTTTTTTTGTTCATAGAAAACTCTGGTAACTCTTCAACATGAGGGGGGACGTCGATCAACCCCCTCTCGCCCGACCAAACCCTAGAAGCGTCGAGGCCACCCCAAACCCTAGAAGCGTTGTCGAGGCCACCCCAAACCCTAGAAGCGTCGAGGCCACCCAAATTTACCAAGTTAAAAGAGCGTTGTCGAGGCCACCCCAAACCCTAGAAGCGTTGTCGAGGCCACCCGGCCCAAACCCTAGAAGCGTTGTCGAGGCCACCCCAAACCGTAGAAGCGTCGAGGCCACTAATATGATTCCTTATTGTGATTAGCTAGCTAGGTCTATGTTTGCCACTAATATATCCATCTCTCATGTTTGTATATTAATTGCCATGTTGTAATATTTGCAGAAACTATGGATCAAAGAGACTTAGATCAAGAAGAGTTGTTGGGGGACATAATCCGCGACGGACGTGATGTCTTGTCGTTTCTCAACGACACCGATGGTCTGGAAGGAGAGGATGATGGCTCCGGTGATCAAACAATGGAGGAGGAAGGACATGATCATGACGGCTCCGGTGACCGAATGCCGGAGGAAGAAGGAGACCATGATGACGGCTCCGGTGACCGAACGGAGGAGGGAGCTGTTGCAAAGTCCGGCGAGGTATATATATTAATTAAGCCTGTGCTGACTAATTGATGCATTAATTGTTTTGGTATGTACATATATTAACGCTTCTTTCTTCTTTTATAGCCCTCCGGATCGAGCCAAACTTCGGTAACGAGACGAGGCCCGAAGAAAAGGTTGCGCCAGGATGAAAGGTTCACGATCACAACACTTGCGGACGATGGCCTGCCGATTGAACCCAAGCGGACCAAGGACGCATTTTTTGCTCAGTGCGGAGCTATTGTTAGGGACAGCATCCCGATCAGCATCCAGAAATGGAATAAGCCTAAGGACGACCCTGAAGTTTCTTATGTCAACGATAGACAGAAAGCTGATCTTTGGACCGCGCTGAAGGCAAATTTCACCCTACCGCCAGAGGAGGATCTGAATAACCCAGTTATAGAGCCAAAGGTCAAGGCGTGTGCTCTTAAGAAGATGGCAGATCTATTCAGGAGGTGGAAGAAAGAGTTGAACACAAAGTTTGTCGACAAAGGGAAGACTCCAGAATTCACCGGCCGATATGAGAAGATATGAGATCACTGGCCCGCATTTGTGGCCTACAAGACATCGGATAAGGGTAAGAAAATGTCAGAGACAAACAAGAAAAATGCTGCAAAGAAGTAGTATCACCATCACACGGGGTCAGGTGGCTACCTCAAAGCCCGACCGTTGTGGGACAAAGCTGAGAATGACCTGCTTGCTAAAGGGGTCGAACCAGCGACATTGAACTGGCCAGACCGTTCAAGGACTTGGTTCTTCGGGGTTGGGGGAACTTTGGACCCTGAAACAGGGGAGTGCCGTTGGACGGACGAGCAACTTGCAATACCCGTCAAGAAGCTTCAGGAGTATATCACCGCAGCGCAGCAAGGGACGTTCATTCCCGACAGAGAGAAGGACAAGTTGACTGAGGCCCTCGGGAATCCTGAGCACCCTGGACGAACACGAGGCACGGCAGGCTCCGTTCCGTGGGTGGTTGGGTTTGCCGGCGCAGGCGGTTACAGAAGCCGGGAGAGAAAGAGGAAAGCGGAGCTGAGCGAAATGCAGAAGCTCAATGCAAGACTAGTAAAGCTAGAGGAACTTGAGAGCCAGCGAGCTGCCGGCCAACCATCTCAGAGGCACGAAGCTACCCCGCCATCTCAGCGGAGAAGTAGCGTGGCTTCCACGGAGCTTGTTCAGCCTAACTTCACGGCTCCTCACTACCCCGTGGATACTATCACAGAGGCTCAACATTGCCAGCTTATGACGAAATGGCAGAACCTCTCTTTGAAGGCGGCTGTCGGCCCTGTTGCACCTCCTCAACCTGACGGAACTTTTCACTGTCGTCCGATTCCACATGGCTATGTTGTTGTGACGGTGGATGAAATAATGGAGGGATTTGAGGAGGTCGAGCTTGACCACCCTACAGGTGAAGGGGAGAATCAGCTGCTTTATGCTTTGAAGAGTACATGTCTATGGAGGAAGGAGTACATCAAGCTTCCAAACTGGACACCTCCGGCGAGTCAGGGCACTCCGCCTCCTCCTCCTCCTCCTCCGGCGAGTGATCAGGGCACTCCGCCTCCTTCTCCGGCTCCTCCGGCGCGTGAGGGCATTCCGCCTCCTCCTTCGCCTCCTCTGGTGCGTCGGAGCAGTCCGCCTCCTCCTCCGCCTCGTCAGCAACGGCGGAAGACAGACGCCGCCGCTCCGGCTCCTCCGGCGCATCGGAGCACTCCGCCTCCTTCTCCTCCTCGTAAGCAACGACGGAAGAGAGACGCCGCCGCTCCGGCAGCTAGCAGTACAAGCAGAGGCGGGAGGCAATTCAGATACGGTCCATCTCTCAAGCCTCTGGAAAAGTTACCATATGAGAGGACCGAGAAGGAAAACGAGGAGATCAGTGCTGCCGAAGTGAGGGACTTTTTTGCAAAGAAACCTCCACCTCCGAAGGAGACGATAGATCCGGTGAAAGCTAAGCGCACTATCGATGCCCTGAAGCGACCACCACCGCCTCCGCCGGATTCCAACTATGTCCGCTGTATTAAAAAGACATATGAAGATGCGCGGCGGTTGGGAAGTACTTCAAGTGATGCAAGGTTAGCAGAACGAAGAAGTGGGAAAAAAATTCCCCAGCTCGGCGAACCAATCGTGCCCCTCGCTCAAGGTGTCTAGCGATATCGTCGCTAATCAGCCGGGGATGGTGCCCGGTACCAATCCTGCTAATTACCTGAGCGATGATGTAGAGTTTGAAATAATGGAGGTGGACGAATTTAGATACCAGTACGGGCAGCCTCTCGTCAAACCTGATCATCCTCCTTCTCTAATAACGATGATGCGAAGATTCCATGAATGGTACATGAAAACCTGCAGCGAGTCTAGGAAGGATGCTTTGACGCTGAGAATTAAAGAGGAGCACGACCTCGTTGGAATGGATCAGTTGTCTGTTGAACTTGACGAGTTATTCCAGTTATACAATCAAAAGGCCCTCGACAAAACACTCGTGACTTGCTACTGTCTGTAAGTACTAATTCTGTAATTAAGTCTCTATATATAGCTCAGCTCTTTCATTGCATGTATATATAATTATCCTCACTATATTATGTAGATTGAAGATCGTCGAATGCAGAAAAGCACAAATCTATGACATTGGGTTCATTAACCCAAATATCATACATGAATGGACGGTTCAAAAGAATGTCACAGAAACCAAGGACAACTTGCTACAATCGTTGCTTAAAAATCAAAACAAAGAGAAAATACTCTTTCCTTACAACTTCAAGTGAGTGTTACTGTCTTGTGCATATTCGGTTTCCCTTATTACTCGAGGTTATAGTAATGTAATTGATGAGTTATGCATGCGTGCGCAGGTTCCACTTTATTCTGCTACAGATTAAGCTTGAGTGGGGAGTAGTAACCGTCTTAGACTCGAGACGAAAAGATCCCCAGGAGTATGCGGACATGACTGAAATGCTCCAGAAGTAAGTTCAATCGATCATTATCGCACCATATCGGCAACTTTGTTCATTTCCTGATATCAAGTAATTATTTTATTTGTCTGGCAGGGTTTGGAAAGAGTTCACCGGAATTGTTCTGGCACTGCCAAGAGAGCTGCAATTTACACACCCGAAAGTAAGTACTACTAGCTGGTTCCGCGCATCTCCCATTGATTCTAGTTTCATCAATACCATTTATAATGCTTGATTATCAGTTTGATTGAACTCTATTTCTCGTAAAGTGCTTGTGGCAGGAAGCCGGGAATGATTTTTGTGGATACTACATTTGCGAGTTCATCTACAACGCGACGACCTCTAAGCGGGGCTACTCTGAAAAACAATATGAAGTGCGTAAGCAATAATATTCACAATTTTATTTTATTACCATCATTTGTGTTGAGTTTCATTCATATATATGTATTGACCCCCTTCTTCAAATTAGATGTGGCAAATGCGGGATGAACTCCTACCACATGATCGCATACGAGCAATTCAAGAGGAATTGGCGGGATTCTTTCTTGACCACGTCATACATAAAGCCGGAGGATACCATGTGGAATTTGACATTAGATGTTAGGGATTATAAGAGATCTTATATTGTATATATGTAGCTAGCAGCGTCGGATAGATATACGAAAACTTGTTGTTCGACCAATCTCTCAGAGAAAGAGAGGTCGATCACTTCTCTCTGTATATGTTCATGACGATCTTGTGTACTTAATGGTTCCTTCATTTGCTTACTAGCTAGCGTGTCGAGTTCTCTCTATACGTATAGTAGCTAGCGTCGATCAAGCACGGAGAAAGAGATGACACTTCTCTCTATTAGCTAGCTAACACAATATGAAACCCCTAAATTAACCCTCCAAAACGCCCTAACCCCCCCCCCCCCCCCCCCCCCCCCCCCCCTTTCAAAAAAACAAAAACCCCAGCTCCTGCCAAATGCTGACGCGTGGATGCCTTTTGGTCCCGGTTGGTGTTACCAACCGGGACTAAAGGTCCTCCTGCCTGGACTCCCCGCAGTGGCCACGTGGAGCCCCTTCTGTCCCGGTTCGTAAGCGAACCGGGACTAAAGGTTTTGGGCTTTAGTCCCGACCCTTTAGTCCCGGTTCTAGAACCGGGGCTAATGGGCCTCTGGAACCGGGACAAATGGGCCGTTTTCTACTAGTGATCCAGGTTTAAGCATCCATTCTTCTTTGAAGTTATGCTCACAGCAGCATGGAATATTTGGATCCTAAGGAACGCAAGAACTTTTAGAGGGGAGAGAGCCACTTTTAGTTTTTGGAGGTGTAAATTTATCCATGACATTTCTCTTGTAGCTCATAGGCTTAGAGATAAGCACAAGCTGCTTGCCTGGATTGGTACTCTGTTGTAAATACAGGTAGGAATAGGTAGGCCCTCTCTTTCTAGCTTTTGTACATAGTTGTTCCTTCTGTTTGTACAGTTGTCTTATCTTTTAATAAAGGGTTGTGGGGCTTTGCCTCACAGTAAATATTCAAAAAAAAGACAGATCTGTCCAAACCTTCATCTTTCATTATGCTCACAGCCGAAAGTGAATCCATCTCGATGTGAATCAGTAGATCAGAGTGTTGAATAGCAATGCAGAGGCCCTCCATAAAGGCGCAAAGCTCTGCTTCCAGTGCATCGCGACAAGAAAACAACTCCCTGCATGGAGGGAATATTATGTTTCCCAAATGACCCCTTAGGATCATGCCCGCACCAGCCCTTCCTTCCTCAGTCCAAGAACTATCAGTACTCAATTTTAGCCAGCCCGCAGCGGGCGCAGTCCATCTGCTAGGGACTATTTAAGGTGTTATTCCTTGCTTTGTATTCGGCAGCTTCTCGTAAGTAATCACAGCCTTGCCTTTTACTGGATCACAATCTGGATTGAGCTTTAGAGCAAGCAGTGAGTCTAGGTAGCTACATAAAAATCTTTTAGGGACCTCCATTGGTGGTGGTACCTTGTCATGAACCACCTCATTCCTATTATGCCATGCTCTCCACAATGTCATTAACATCATGCTATGCTGAACTTCCGACAAAGGATATAAAGCTTCCAATAACCATTCGATTCCAGAGTTGGTTTTCTCCTTAAGGTTTGGAAGGTGCCACACCACGGACATACATTCCCAAAGATGCATCGCATTAGGACACCTACACAGTGCATGAAAAGTGTCCTCCATTTCTCTGGAGCAGATCGAACGTAGTGCAGTAACTTCAAGGCCTCTCCTGTTCTTATTCTGCCACGTTGGTAACGAGTTAACAGCTACTCGCCAAGCAAAATTCCTGACTGTTGGCGGAACATTACATTTCCAGATTAAACTCCAGCATGTCTGACGGCCATCCGGTCGAGCACTAGATGCTTCAGACATTTGTATACAGCTTTCCTGGAATGCAAAATCATATGCTGTTTTGACTGAAAACACACCCAGTTTTCCAGGGCCCCAAGCCAAGACATCCTCGCCTAATCTTGGCGAAGACCGGATCTTCAGAATTTCGTTGACATCGCATGGCAAGAAAATCTCCTGCAATAAATTAACGTTTCAGGACCCATTCTGGTTTAGCAGCTGAGAGACAAACCGGAATCTGCAACTTCCTTGTGGCGATATTGGCTTATAGGAGAAGGGCCTTGGTATCCAGTTATCTCACCAAATGCGAATCTTTTCTCCATTCCCTACTCTCCAGATCAAACCTTTTTTCAGTAGGTCAAGTCCATACGAGATTGCCGTCCATGATGACGAAGCATCTCCAGAAAAAACAATGTCCTCTAGCTTACCATTCGGGTAATATCTCGCCTTTAGTACTTGGGCACATAGACTGTCAGGCTTCGTGAGCAACCCCCACACCTGGCGGGCCAAAAGAGCTTGGTTAAACATACGAAAATCTCGAAACCCAGCGCCTCCTTTGCTCTTCGGTTGCTGCAATTTTTGCCATGCTTTCCAGTGCACTTTGTGTTTCCCGTGAACCGCTCCCCAGTAGTAGTTTCTAACCAAGTTGGTTAGATCATCACAAACTGAAAAAGGGAGCTTGAAAACACCCATGATGTATGTAGGCAAAGCTTGCGCAACTGACTTAATGAGGACCTCCCTACCCGGCTGTGCAAGGTGGCCATCACCCCATAGAATGAGCCTTTTCAAAAGTTGGGCTTGCAAATTCTGAAATCTCCCTTTAGACATACGGCCGTCAGGTGCAGGTAGCCCTAGATATTTCTCCTCGAAGACCATGTTTGTAACCTTCAACTCATCTCGTATTTCTCCTCGATTTGGGTTAAACTTTAGTTGGGTGGCTCCCTAAACTTGTTTGGGTGGCTCCCTGAACTTGTTTCCAACATAGGGGAAGTCATCATAGTCGATCAGAACCCCGCCGACCTTACTTCAGTGACGATCGAACATGTATGGGTACATTGGTGCACCCCTACATGGGTAAGTCTATTCGAATAACCGCGTCCGCGTTTATGGAGGACTTGGACATTGATCCTAGTTCATAGAACGACTTCAACTTAATAATTAAACTTGATTAAAACTTGCCAACCATATGAGTGCCTTGTGGGTTCTTTCTCGTGGGATTTGCGAGGGAGAAAACAAGGTAATGTTATAAGTGTGGTTAGGTAGGTGAATAGAGGAGTTGGATCTCACTTGTTAATGCGGCAGACGATGAGACAAGACTTATTTGGGACCCAAATTGTTGCGTACACATGTTTGACCAGATCCAACTTGTTTGATTCGGCGTGAGAATCAGTTCTTCGCCCATGATGGTCGGGATAGGCAGGGCACCCTCATGCGTTGTTATTGGTGGTGTGTGTGTGTGTTCGAATTAGCTACTTATCAGTCGACTGATTTTCCAGTTTGGGGTCAGTCGATTTTTGAACGAAGGAAAGACCTCGCCGGAGATAAGGAAAGACCTCGCCGGAGATAGGGAAGGGACTCGCCGTCATCACCCCAGTATCTATCTTAGGGCTCAGGGTGGGGGCGGTGGTGGACGGCGGCGGTGGGGGGCGGTGGTGGGGCGGGGGCGCACTTCGCCGAAGAAAAAATCCAGTCGCGGGCGGGGCTAGAGGGATGGCCGGGGCGGCGGCTAGACCGGCGGTGGGGGGCGGTTCTGGGGAGGGCGGGGCGGCGAGGCGGTCGCGGGAGCGCCACATGGGCGGTTGGGGAGCTGAGGAAGAAGAAGATCTTGCTGCCACATGATTTTCATCCAACGGTTCAAGAATCGACTGATGCAAACTGAAATATTCAGTCGACTGAACTGTAGCCTCAGCCGTGTGTGTTACACTAAAAAATGTAGTTACTTTTTTCAGTTGTAATTTCTAAACATGAACTACTTCAAGAATTTCTCACAGATGCAAAACTTAAATAATTTTCCACAAGCATCGTATGAATTTTGAGACAAATTTGCAGAGCCGCAAGCTAGAAGATCGATCATACACACACACACGTTGATCGATCTGCACATGCAAATTTACTTACAGAGGTTGCACCACGACGGTGACATGCAGCCACAGGTCGCTCTTCCTCCTCGCCGTGATCCCGAACGCCTCCGCCATGTCAAGCTCCTCCGTGCCGCCGGGGAGCTCCCAGTTGAAATGGAAGAGGAGGCTCGCCAGCGCGAGCTCCATGACAGCGAGCCCGAACGTGATCCCGGGGCACATCCTCCGCCCCGCGCCGAACGGCACAAGCTGGAAGTCTGTCCCTCTGAAGTCCACCGCCGCCGCGGATTCCTCCTCGAACCTCTCCGGCCGGAATTCCTCGGCGTCCAGCCCCCAGCTCGCCGCGTCCCGGCCGATGGCCCATGCGTTGACCAGCACCATGGCGCCCTGAGGCACGTCGTACCCCAGGACGCGACGGGGTTCCCGGCACTCCCGCGGGAGCAGCAGCGGCACCGTCGCGTGCAGCCGGAGCGTCTCCTTGATCACCAGCCGCAGGTACGGCAGCTCCTGCAGGGCCTCCTCCCGGACGCGGCTCTGCCCGGCGAGCGCGCCGCGCACCTCCGTCTGCGCCCTCCGGAGCGCCGCCGGTTTCCGCATCAGCTCCGCCATGGCCCACTGCAGCGTCGACGCCGAGGACTCGCTCCCGGCCCCGAAGAGATCCCTCACCACGGCACGGATGGTCCCGATGTCGAGAGGCGCGGCGCCGCCGCCGTCCAGAAGCACGTCCAGGATGTCCTGCTCTTCCTCCCTGCCGGCGCCGGCTGCCTTCCTCGCGCGTTTCTCCTCGACGACGCCGTCCATGAGCCCGGACATCTCCCGGATCATCGCCTCCGCTCGGCGCGCCGTCCTGCTGAGCGCGCGCGCGAGGCGCGACGACGGGAACAGGTCGGCGAGACTGAACCCGGCGGATACCCTGAGGCCCTCCTCCAGGCACGCCAGGAAGGCGTCACGGTTCCCGATCCGGCCGCCGACCATGGTGCGCACGACGGCGTCGACGACGTACGTGGTGACCAGGGAGCTGAAGTTCACGACGGCTCCGGGGGCCGACGCAGACGCCGCCGCGGCCACGGACGCGACGAGGGCGGCCGCCTCGGCCTCGCGCGTCCCCCGGAACGACCGGACCCGCGGCGCGCCGAGAAGCTCCGTGGCGCAGAGCTTGCGGACGCGGCGCCAGTGGTCGCCATACGGCGCGAGGGCGATGCCGACGCCGTCCCCACTGAGCGTGGTGATGGTGTTCGTCCTCGGCCGCGTGGCGAAGGCGGCGTCGTGGATCTTCATCACCTCCCTCGCCGCGGCCGCCGACGAGGCCACGACGACGGGGAGCTCGCCCATGCGGAGCAGCATGAGCGGGCCGTGCCGGAGGGCGAGGTGGCGCATGGCGCGGTGCGGGAGCGCGCCCACGAGATGGTGCATGCTGCCGATCACCGGCAGCTGCCATGGCCCCGGAGGCGGGTTCAGCGGCACGCCACCATACTTCTTGCGACGCCGCCTGAGCTTGACTAGGAGGAAAAGAGGGAGCAGCAGGATGGCGGCGGCCAAGAGCAGGCCATGGTTCTCGTGGTTCGCCGCCATGGCTTGGGAGTTGGGACCAATCCATGGAGCTTATATGTAGGATAGGAGCTGGCTCCCAAAATGGTCAGCTGATGGATGCCATTTGAGCTTCCAGCAGATGCTTGTTAGCTCTGTTCCAAAACAGATATATACACTGGTTTTCTTTATAGCTGTCTAAATCATCATTAGTTTACTAGGCCTGATAAATCAGTGTCTTATTTGTTAGTAAAAGTCTATCACCTATAGCTTCAAAAGTCAACCAGTGATGTTGCCAGACATAATACCCAGTGATCACCATCATATTCACACATGATCCTCCATGCTACCGACGCAGATTCAAAAATATCGCGCCAAACTTGTACATATATTGTGTCAAACATAAACTACACAAAGATGTTTTCTTGTATATATGATCCCTTCGACAATCGCAGCTTCAGGATCTCGCGACCGAATCACCACATAACCTTCAGCGCAGATGCGGTGGCCGCCTAGAAGACGTCGGGATTGCGGCGCCCAGATATGCTACTCTGTTGATTCGCCTTCCTGAGTGGAACTTCAGCAAATCGTTCATCCCCTGCAACCAAGGAAACCATAAGAGCTGATGAGCAAGCAAAGCCTGTAGTGGAGATGAAACGCGGATTAAGGCGATATGTTTTCGACGAGTTTCACAGACCTGTAGATCCTTGATCTGCTGCTGGTACCTGGCGACGATCTCATTGAACTGGGACCGCTCCTGCACCATGTTCTGGTAGTCGTTGAGCCGGTTGTGCTGGATGACGACGGCTCGCTTCAGGATGCTGGCCTGCTGAAGCAGCGCTCCCAGCATCTGCTTCAATATCTTGTTCTCCTGGATGGATGGTGCAAAAGCATAAAAAGCCACACAGGTGAGCACATCGAAATTTCCAGAAACACATCTCAGAAGTAACCGCAATTTGGCGGTATCGACCACTACCCCCTTTCCAGAAATATAAAGCGTATAATGATTTTCTAAGTTCAAGCTCTGATAAGCAGTTAATCCAATAACACATAATTTATGGGGGCACAAATTTGATATCATTAGATTTGTGCCTCATGTTGTGATTTTCTAACTATTGTACTGTCAATGTCTGAACTTGGACGATTATGATATGCAATGTTTTTCAACGGAGGGTATCAAGCAACTGCGGATGCATTAGTTACCTCGCGCGTTTTCTGCTCTTCATCAGGAGTACTGCAGTTTGCGGTAGATTTGCCGAACATTTCAAGTATCCTGAAGGCTCGATTCCTGGCGTCGTTCAGATCCGAAGCGGACGACATCTCCTTGACAATTAGCTACGCCCATTCAGTGCTGTTGGCTGGAGCATTCATCACCGGCACATCAGATGCCACTGCCATTGACAATCGTTCAAGAGTTAGATAAGATGCACATAAAAATATACATCTCTGGACATTACTATGACTATCAGGCAACAAGAGGAAGAAGCAGTCAGGCTTATTATTCAGTCATGTCGGCCATACCTCCAGATGAGGAGGCGCCAGCATTGGTCGTTGCTGAATCCAATGCCAGATAATCCCTGAAGCTTCTGATGGCAGCATCCAAGACATTTCCCGACGCTTCGAGATAGCCTCGCAGAAGCTAAAAATTCCCCAAAATTACCCATTAGACGTGTACAGAGCAACACGGTGCAAATCAGGGTTCTCAAGTCCACTGTTGTGACATAAACCAAAGCTGTATCAGGATTTCTGAAAACCATGGTAGAACTTCTGTGCACAAGGAGAAAACAGATGTACTACATGCTATTTGTTCTGAGATATTTATTTCAGACAGTTTACTTCTGATGAATCCTAAATTTAGCCATCATATGTGAGAATTCAAAGTGGAATGATCCCTGCTCATGGGTGATTCCTACCCTGCTTCCTCTGTAACGGTGTATGCACGGAGCGCTTGGCTCGCGCGAGAGGGAAATCGTGGTGGATGATTCTTCTGAACATCTGATTTCCAATTCCATCAATCTCTGAACTCTGGTCTAGTCTAATTCAATAAAGGGGATATGAATCGACAAGAGAAAAGAAGATTCAAAGCACTATCGTAGCACAAATTCGTGTCAAGATTCAAGGCACTATCTTTCTTGCGTTGTGACCAAGTTCAATTGGTTCTTGTGATGAACTGAATCGGCGGGCTCTACACGCCTGCGCACGGCCTATCAATCAACCAAAAGAACAAGAAGCGAAAGAAAGAGGCACGGCGGGGCGGCGGCGGGGGGTACCTGCGGCTCGGCGCCGGGGAAGATTTCCTGGAGCGCCACGACGGGGTCGAACTCCATGCTGATCCCGAGGTCGGCGACGGCGGCCGCGGCGGCGGACGGCGAGCGCCGGCCCCGCTTCGACTGCAGCAGCACCTCGAAGGGGTCGTCCAGGAAGGCCGCCGCCCCGCGCTTCCTGGTGCCCTCGACCTCCTCCGCCATGGCCGCGCACCGGCGAGAAAGGGGCCGGGGCTTGGATGACGACGAGCTTGCCGCGCGCTCCTCTGCTAGGTGTCGCTCCCCTCGATGGTTTGCTGTGCGGCGAGGCGAGCTGTGTGGCCGGGGTTTGTGTCGTGACTGTTTATACTCAGGCGGGCGCGCGGCGGTGGCGGCGGAGCGGCCGTTGGGAGAAGAAACCAAAGGTGGGCCGGGCCGTAAACGTGGGCCTCGCCTCTTAGGACGAGCCGGCCCAGGCCCGCGTGGAACTCATGGGCAGTAGGCTTTTTTCAATTACTTTATAAAAATCCAGAAGGTTCTGAAAAATCCCCCCAAAAAAGAAGATTATATAAAAAAAATACAGTAAAAACTGAAAATGAGGCAAAGTGTCCGCAAAATTTGAGGCAACCGCATATTTCGACCTCTCGCGCTACAAATATAACGTAGCCGCAAAACAAAATTGCAGCTGTGCACAGGCCAACCACCACCCGGAAACTTCCACCCTCGCAGCCGATGCGTCCACGTGCCGGCGCCGTCTCCGATTTTGGCCAGCGTGCCAGATCCACGCGGCCCAGCCACTGCTGCACTGCCCCTCCGACCGGACCCGTCGCCCACCGCTGTCCGAGGATGCCGCCACGCGGCCGCCCAGCAAGCAGCACGGCGACAGCGGCGTTTGGCTCTGGCAGTCTGGCCCCTACGTCGCTAAAATCTCGTGTGGCGGGCGATGGACGTGGCTCGGGACGTACGACACACCCGACCGCATGTACGACCTCATGGCTTGGAGATTCGGCCAGTCGAGGTCCGAGATCAACTTCCCCTATTGTCCGAGCATCAAGGAGGCGGAGTTCCTTGCTCCCAATGTGCAGTTTATTTCCCGCAAAGAGGAGAAGGAAGACAGCCCAGTCGTGGAGCAGTTGCTCCATGTAACTCATCTAACAAGTCCTCAATCACAAGAACAGATAAGTTGCTCTTAATGGTAGTTGCACTATAAGTTTCATGTGATCAATGCATAGTTTTTCTGACTAAAATTGATGGATGCCCATATGGACTCTGACTAGCTCTTATAACTCCGGATTTCAGTAGTTGATAGACTTGTTTTTCCAATTCATTTCTCTTCATATGGGGTGCTCTATATGGTCGGGTGTTGGGGGGACAGTACTAGATTTCCGAGGGATCTCATGGTTACACTCTCTACCTGGAGGTAGTCCTTCAGTTTTTTTTGTTTTTTTTCTTAAACAGAGTCCTTCGAGTTCTTTGGAAACTTGAGGGAATTGTTACAAAAGTTTTTCTATTTCAACTGTTGTATCCTGTACTAGTTGCAGTACATAAGCTAGAGCTAAACTAAGCAATAACTTGTCAAAGATTCTCCTTACAAAAACTTGTTAAAGATTCTATTTCAATTGCTGGAGAGTGTATCACAAGCAGGGATGGTTACAAGAGTAGTGCCATTCTAAAGAACAGTTAATTGACTTGGATCATCATAATTGAAAGACACCTGGTTGTGTTTAGTCATCCAGTCACATCCTAACACAATATCATGACCAGGAAGGTACAACACTCTGAATTTTTGTTGAAACTGAACTTTACCTGCACTAAATGTTGTTGTTGCAATATAAGATCCAGACCAGAGTTTCCCTCCACCAGCAAGAGTTACCACATTGCTTTTAGCCTTGACAATAGTACATGATGTTTTAGAGCAAATTTTGAACTCATAAAAGTGAAATTTTAGCCTGGATGGGGAGCCGAGGAGGGTGTTTTTCTAGAGCTCTCAGAAATTTAATTTTAGTTCCAACAGTTTTGAGGGATCTACTAGAGATGCTCTAACTCCCAACATGACAGCTTCAAGGGTTTCTTAGGATCTACTAAGAGAGTTACACGATTCAACGCAAAAAAAAAAAGGAAGTTTCAGACTGAATGACAATCATGCAAAGAATCGGATTGTTTTGTATATATATTAAATACGAAAAATCATTTAAACGCAACAAGTTTGAACCAACACATGATCTATCATGGGAGCCTTGCGCCCCATCCCACGGCCAACGGACGGGTGGTCAGCAAACCAACATCCACCCCAACTATTCCAGGCAACAACATTTTCCAGTCATCTTCATCATCATCATACGGCAGAGCACCACTAGTCTCAGCTCTCAATCCCCAAGGGCCAGGGCTCATCATCATCACCCTGAAGCCAAATTAGAAGACATCCGGGTTGTAGCGGCCGGGCATGGAGCTGCTCTGCTGGGCCTGCTTCAGATGCATCTGCAGGGCGTAGTTGTTGATCTGCAACACAAAGTAGATTCTTCAGTTCATATGTCAAACAGAAAAGGATGTGTGGATTTGCCGAGAGGAGGGGACTAGGGGCGAGGAGGGAGGGGTCTATCGTCACCTCGAGAGTCCTCAGCTGCTCCTGGTACTGCAGGACGAGCTGCTTCAGGCCCTGCACCTCGTGGCTCCGCTCGTCGAACTCCTTCTGCCGCTCGTGCTGGATCGCCACCGCACGCTTAAGGACCGCGTTCTGCGACAGGACGGCCGTCATCTGCTCCTTGAGCATCATGTTTTCCTGTTTTGCCAATAAGAAACAGGGTCTTGTCAGGCATTACTATTTCCTCCTAATAATCCTAAGGCTATTTATTTCCTCCTTGGACATTTGGTGGGTACCTGATGCAAGCTCTGCGCTGCTTCAGCTCCTGCACCCTCCAGGATGGACTTCGTCAAGGCTTCCAGAGCTCTTGACGCACGAGCCCGTGCATCGTTCATGTCAGAAGCATTCGACATCTCCCTCACAAAAAGATCAACCCATTCAGGGCCGCTATTACTTGGCCGATGGCTATCTGCGGCAGGTTGGTGTTCAGTAGATGTGTCCACAGCGCCGCTGCTAACAGTACCTGCCAACGTATCCAACTTTGTTGTTGTCAATATGATTCAAAGTTTATGAAATTAAGAAAATGCAGTAGGAAATAAGTGAGATACAACTACCCGTATAATGTTCAAGTAGTTGATACAGACCAGTCATGTAGTATGTAATAATGCAAGAAACGAATGCTTGGTGCTACTGGATAGACAGATGTAACTGTTATTCTAATCAATGCAAAGCATATAAGAGTTGCCGAGGGTGCGGTGATCTGAATCTACCGGTAGACAATCACATACAGTGACATGCATACTCCATAAGTTCATATGACACAAATGGATCCACACATGTTCTCTGTTCTGAATTGACAGCACATGACCTTGTAGAAATATAACAAAAAAATAGTTGCAACCTGCATGTTTTCTAGATATATTATACAAAGATAATATTACTGCACTGTTTGGTGTGTGTGGTTAGTGCAACTGGGACAAATGCATGAGGAAGCACAATGTTGAAAATTACTACTATATACCCTAGGAATGGAATAGCTTTTAGAGGAAAATGAACCTTCAACAGACGGCTGAACTGCAGTTGGCCCGTTTTCAAATGCGGAACCAGTGGCCGACAGGTTAGCCTGATTTGACTCCATCAGGTGCAGCTCCTTCAGACTCTTTATTGCATCATCCAAATCATCTCCAGACGCTTCAAGGGCTCTCTCAAGCAACTGAAATCATTTTGAGCAACCATAGTCAGCTACATGCACAGAAACAATAGCAAATATCTGCACATTTAATCATAAACTACAGAAGCAATCGAGCCCATGAGGATTCTAAGAGGAGGGTAACCATGTCAGGGTCCCTGGGGGCAGGAAACCCTTACAAGTCATCCTATGCGCCCGCAAACAGACACTATGCAAGTCATTACCCGTCTATCGTTGGATTCCTAAGCATCTATGTATTACATATGTATCAAACTGGAGTAGAAGCAGCCAGTTTCCCTGTATCTGCGCTTCTAAGCTTCCGAGGAACGCCATAATACTAAACTGATCAGTAAAAAAGAATAACAGGCATGTGTTCTGAATTGCAGTCTGAAAAGACCAATGCTTTCCCTGTTGGCCGAGAATCGCAGGGCAGCCTCCCCCTCGGACTGGGTTGACGCTGCCCAAATTCAGATCCAAGTTGTGCTTTGTCACCACATCGGGATGCGATGCCTTGCCCCCTGCGTGACCCTGACTGAATTCATCCAGATTGGGGTTGCTTGCACGCCTGCCCTTCCACATCAGGCAAGGAAACGAGCACGCGTAAACCTTTCGGGTGGGAGGGGGGATCTAGCCCTCGGCATCCAGGCGCCCGTAAATAGCAAATCTCAAATCTAGCAACAAGGGATGAAGCCCGTCCACTCTGTCATTAAAAGTAACGGAGGATTCCGCCCAAAACGGCCACGAAATCCTACCGGCGAACGCCTACTAGCCTCGCCTCATAATCAATCCGTGGAAATGGTCCGTCTTTGTGCGCCGGAGACTCGGAAACTAGGTCAAGTCGATGGGAAAAGTATCGGTGGGGCCTTTACCTGGGGATCCATGGCGGGGAAGGCGGCCCGGAGGTGTTGGAGGAGCGCGTCCCGTCCGTCCCGGCGGTGGTGGTGCGCGTAGCGGGACCTCTTAGCCGCGGGGCTGTGGTGGGAAGGAGGGGAGGAGGAAGCCTGTTGGAGCAGCAGGTCGTCCGCGAAGATGGAGGAGGACCTCTTGCCGCAGACTACCGCAGACATGGTGGTGGCGCCCTCGTCCTCCTCCCGATCGCGCCGCGTCTCGCCGCCGTCCTACTGCCCGCCGCCGCCGCCCATCCGTCGGTCCGTCGATCCGCCGCCGCCGCCTCCTCCCCGGTCGTCGCCTGGATGGGCTTTTGGGTTTGGGTTGGGTTGGTTGGGTGGCTGGTCGGGCCGGATGGATCGCGACGGCGGGCGGATGGCTGTGGTGTCGGATGGGATGGGGGGAGAATGGCGAGGCGAGGCTCCTCCCTCTGACCCTCTCCCCTCGTATTTATCGGAGGCGCTGCCTGTCCCTTGCTGTCTACGCTTGCCACGAGAATTACTACCTGCCTTTTCCAGCGGTGGGACGCGGCTGACAGGCGGGCCCCACGCTGGCCAGGGCACGCGCTTTTTGTCCTGTGACGCGGCTGACGGGTGGGGCCCACGTGTGCCTTTCCGGTCGGGCGAAGAAAGCCAGAAAAAACTGGGTGCGGGAGCGGGACGATGGGATGACGCGACGCCATTTTTTTTAAATAAAAAAAATAGAGAATTACGCGACGCCATTATCTAGTATGTCGCTGCATGCAACCGGCGTCGACACGTGTGTTTGGCACTAGCACGGATTCCTGCATATTTTTTTAGTGTTGAAAAAGAAAATGATTCCTTCATTCTTCAATCACCGCCGCGACCAGAGATCACTTCCGATTATTAAAAACAAAACAAAACAAAAAACACAGGAAACAGCAGGATCCGGGGGGTCTCCTTTTCATTCCAAAGGATTCTCAAAGAAAATATCTAAGACCCTTCCCCCCTGTCTGACCGGAAAAAAAATGATCTATCCTATATGAAAATTATACTTCTGTCGAACTGCGTTATCTGTTCGGAAAAAAAAATTGTATAGAAAGTCTTCCTTCCCTTCATCTTTATCATCTATCATCTTTATCGTGACCCTCAAGGTTCCGTCGCATTGTGGAACCGCCTCTGAAACCAGGACGGCGTTTTTAGAAACATGGGCGACGCTGCGGTCCATCAAGCGTCTCCGGCGTTCGCCTCGCCTCCCGTCTAGCGAAACTGGTTGCTTCACAAGCATAAACATCACGGACGCTGTTGCGATCCATCAACGGATCCCCTCGCCTCACGCATTGCAACATCGGTTGTGTTTTACAAACATCGTCGACGCCGTGATCCGTCGGATCCCAATGGCAGCACATGCGGATTCGGTGGTCGTTGACCTCGTAGCGGTCATCGTATCCTTTTTTTTCAGCAACCACCAGTCGTCGTCTGTCACATCGCATGATGCCCCCGTGCGGGAGGCAAAGCGGCCACGGGCGAGATCAGTGGTTCTTCCCTCTTTATAGCGGTGCTAGAGTGGCGCGTGTGAGGTTGCAGCTTGGTGACGGCGGATGAAGCAGTGGCCAATGGAGGGAGGAGAAAGGGGACGAATGAGATGAGTGTCTAGAGGAAGGATAAGGCTAAGGGGGGCAAAGTGATGTTGCTAGGGCCCACGACACGTGTCGCGCGACGAAAGTGCCAGATTTCTTCCAGAAATCAGCCAGGTGAACCGAAGCATTTCCGTTATAGAATCAGGTGTACGCATTTGCAAGGCATAACTCGCGGTTCGTACATTTTCTTTACTATCGTGTGTTTCAACCGAGGAATGAAAGATACTACTCCCTCTGTCCCATAATATAAGATCATTTTTAAGCTACGTTAGCTTGAGAAACGATCTTATATTGTGGGACGGTGGGAGTAGTTGATATGATTTTCTTTGCTGAATATGCTGTTTGGTTTGCTGTCCCACCCAACATCGCTGTCACCCGCCAATCACCATCTTTCACAGCCAATCCCACCACCCCCGTGGCCACCACCACCGGCCCGACTATCCCTCCCAGATATTCGGCACGGCAAACAAACACCCTCCACAAAATGTATCATTAGGTTTCACACAAAAAACATTTCATTTATTGCAAACATGAATCATTAGGTTTCACACAAAAAACATTTCATTTATTGCATGAATTTCAGGCACAAATGCGAATTTCATTAGGCTTCATGTAAAAAAAACTTTCAGTTCTCTCACATGAAGCAGAAAACATATTCACAACTGATCACAAGAATCAAGATGCAGCGGAATGCAGGATGCTCCATGGTTTTCAATTCTCGCATGACTTTCAAGAATTTCAAGAGCAAACGTGAAGTTCATTATGTTTCATGTAAAACCATTTCGTTTCTAGCGGGAAACAGAAAACATATTCATAACTGGTCACAGGAATTCAAGATGCAACTGATCAACAACTCGGCAAAATGCAGAATGCTCCATGAGAGAACACAATTCTTTCTCAGTTACAAAGTCAAAACAGCGCAAAACTCAATGGAAGAAGATTCGTCTGGAGCAAACTGTGCAGTGGAGTTCTCACCTCACCACATCAAACAGTGGAGTTCTCACCTCACCACCTCAAACATCTACAGAGATAAAGCAATCATGTATACCACCACCTCTGCGAAAGCAATTACATATATAGAAGCATGGCACAAAATGGGGGACCCGTTTATTTTTTCTTTCTATCATCATCACTCAGCACCGAAAAACCCTCCCCATATCCATCTAAATATATATATTATCCTCCCGCGGATTTTCATGCCAACAAGCAATAATACAACACCACGACAGTACCGCCTCCACGCCGAGACCAGAGGGGGCAGGACAGTGTGAGACTCCTCCTGCTGTTACTCTGGCAGTATACTCATCATATCAACTCTCATCAGGCCGGATAACTAGGGGAGCTAATTCACAAGGATATATACACCGGTGTTTCTATCTGTCCAGCAGCCAGTTGAGGACCGTCTTTTTTGGGACGACTCCGTCGGCGTCTTCTTTCTCCGGCTTCACGGAGGTATTTACAGCGTTGCGGATCACGGAGTTGAGGCGCATCCTCAGCTGCGCGTTGTCGATGAGCAGGTCGGACAGCATCTTTGTTGTCTCTTCGTCGGTGAGGCTTGAGTCTTCGCTGCCCATGGTAATTGAGGATTTACCATCGGAATTTTCGCCGTCATCGGAAGAGCCCCCCTGTTCATCATCCAGTGCTAAATGCTGGGCCTGCAGAGGTCGATGTAAAGCATGGATTTTTTTTTAGTATGACTTACCACATTTGAAATCAGCAGGAAAGATACATTAAGATATTGAGATAATTGTGCATGCTCCAGACATGTAATTAGCTGACAAGTAATGCTTTCATGATCGTGACTGCAAAGTACAAAGGGCGAAGCGAGCAAGTGCCTCGTGCAGAACTGAATCTAACTTGGAATGGGAAAACAAAAAGAAGCCTAGTTAGAGAGAAAAGGGACACTTTTAAATTATGCTATTTCAATGATAGCTCCAGATCCGAACCAAAAATGAGCAGCTGCAGGTCAGGTCCTTCTAATACATACAAAAGCAGGACTCCGTTGGTTGAAGTTCTTGGTTGGAACTGGACCCCAGTTTGCGACATTGGATTCTAGATGAGAAGCTAGAGCTGGAGTTTGGTGAAGCAGGGCTTCATGTCAAATGAAAACAGCCTACCAGAAGAAGAAAATTTACCTGAGCAACAAGAAGGCGTATTCTATTGTCTGATGTCGCCAGAAGGTCTAGTGCATCAGGCAAAGATGATGGGTCAACAGTCAAGTTATCTTGTTCTTCTGCAAGAAATTTAGCACTACATTCTTGTAGACGCTCGCGGAGCAGTCGGCATTCATGAAGCATTTTTTCACGGGATGACTTCACACGTGCTGACCGCTGCTTCTCTCTATTAATAATCCTCTGAACAAATGAAAAACTAAAAATTAGAGAGAGAGAGAGAGAGAGAAACACTGATCACATGAAACTAGGATACTGTTATACGTGAACAAAATCTTGAATTAGGGAAACATTGATGAGTTGGTATATAAATAATTGGTTTAAAGGTGTAAACATGCATAACAGGGTTAATCTGGTGGAGCAAGCCTCTACCGATGTTAAATATTGCTATTGTTGCGATTCTCAAAGGAGGAATGGATTATAATTTTACGAGTACCTCTAGTTCAGTCTTCTCCTCAAGATACTGATTCAGCACTTTCTTCATCTCTTTTTGAGAATTCCTAAGGGACTTGACTTCTTTAACAAGAACCTTCATATCTGTTTTAGACTTTGCCTCAACTTCTCCAAGATGCCGTTTCAAACTCTCAACTTCTTTTCGTTTCGTTTCAAGTTCTTCGACTAACTCTTCTCTATTACCACTGGCGGTTGCTTTATCTGACTCCACACGAGTTTTCTCGTCCTGTAAGTAAATAGAGGAAGATAATCAAAATCCTCATAATATGATGAATTAGGAAATGCTAAGGCACAGGAACAGAGAAAAAACTGACTTGTTCTGCCTTCAGGTTTGACTCCATCTCAAAGTACTTCCTGCGAAGCTCATCCATATCCCATTGCATCTGGGTAATCCTCTCTCTTTCAGCTAAGATAGCTTGCTGTAATGTGTCTCTGCCTTTTTGCTTTGTAGCTTCCAACTCACCCTCCAAGTCTTTTACCTGCATCACAAGTCATAAGTGGCAAGGAAATTAATTACCTAGAATCCACATAATAATAATACAAGGCTCAAGAAAGTCCACTGAATGCCAATGAAAAACACATAAAAGCAACAAAATACGCTTTGCATGATTCTGGAATACCAAGAGATTTACAGTAAAGCATAATAAATAAATATCATATAAAAAGTGATACCTTTGTGGAAAGATATTCTTTGACTGCTACTTCCTGATTTAGGCGTGCTATGAGATCCTCCATATCAGTTTTCGCTGTCCCTATTCTTCTTTGCATGGTTACCAAAAGTCTACTCAACTTCTGTCTTTGATCAGTTGGAAGGATGACTTGGGCATCCATATCATACAAAAACTGCATATCTACACCAGCAAGATTTTCTGTTTGACTATGTCCATCCACACCACTTGGGAGATCCACAGGACCATCCCATAGGGAACTACTAGCCCCTGGAGTTGACAATTCACTTCCTCTTAAAGAACTCAAATCACTGCCTAAACTTTCAGAAGAATCCTTCCGAGCATGACCAGGATTAGAATCACAATCCTCTTCAGAAACTACTCCCTTGGAAGACTCTACTGAACCATTCCTTCCATCATGTTCCGAAAAGACAAGACCCTGTTTCCTGCTTTTTGACACACTACCAGCATGCTGATCAGACTGACCTAATATAGATTCTCCCAGCACACCGTTACCAGTTACTCCTGTCAGACTGATGCTATGAACAAGTCCCGGGTTTATTTGACTAGACTCAGAGAGAGCACCTGAACCAGGATCATCAGAATGACGAGAAGAGTCTGTACTGCTTTTTACTGAAGTACCAGCTTCGGGCGGACGCTGATTCCAATCTTGGAAATCTGAATTCAGTTCAATGGTAGAAGTCAATTGTCGATTATGATATTCATCATGCACAATTAAGACGTGGGTCAATGCACACACAGAAAAAATAAAAATAAATCTTCATTATGGATCAATGCACATACATGAGCGTGCGGCAGCTTCAAGTTCAAGAAAAGCAGCAACATGAGCACTTCTTGATAAGTCAATATCAGAAAGTAGCTTTTGCATCCACTCCTCCAATGTATTCCTTCTCTGCAACCAAAACATTTTTAGAACCACAAGTCCAAAAGGCAAAGCACAATAGAATGTAGCAATTAAAAATGGGTACAGCTAACCTCTTCTAGAAGCAACCTGCTTGAATTTATTCTTAAGAAGGCATGTTTCGGTGGAGCAGGGGGAATGTCTTTTCTGGGAAACGCACGCTTAAGCTGAAATATGGGAGAATTGTAGCATGATGAGTGATGAAATAAACAAAATTTTGCATTATATAGCATTACAAAGCACATAGTTAATTCTTTCTTCAATCAGGAACACATCAAATATGGAAATTATAAAATTCCATACTGTTGTTATATTCAAGAAATATGCATGCAATTGAATGCAAATGACAATGCACCAACTATCTGAATGCACATTGTGTGTGTGAGAAGCGTGAGCACACTCATAAAATCACAAAATGCACTCCCACAGATTTAATATGCAAGACATGTAAAACAATAACATAGCAACAGTTGTATTAACTTACATCAGAACACAGCTTTAGAAAGTCACTAAACCTTCGAAGAACTCCATGACTAGAGCTAACGCCTTCCGGTGATTGTATACCAACATGTATCCTGTAAAACTGTCCTTTATGGGCATTAAAGAAAGGTCATGGAAAAACAGGAACATTTACATGAAGCAAGACCTCGAACAAATTTGTCTCCTAAGCCTATTAGGCCAAAAAAAAAAAAGAATAATGTAACATGCAAGATATCATCTACAACTTGGAACTCTTAAATTTAAGTCCATGTCTCCATGATATACTAAATTTTATTAATACATCTACATGATATGAACTTAGATAGCCCTTAAGTAAAACTTCAATACTCCTGGTCTGAAATAAGTGAGAAAAACAAAAGGGTAAAAGATAAACGATACTCACAACTATAGATTTCAAGAAGTTGTCAGAGGCTACACCAGCTTCGGGTGTTTGAGCAATCCAAGAAGGTATAGTCACACAGTAACTCCAGCCTGTTTGAGGGTTATGTGGCCATACGGTGTTCCTTCCCTCCTACGTGTAGGCAATAAATATGAGCTCGTAAGAAGAGTCAGATAATGTTCAGAGCATTCTGTTGGTAACGCCCTCATCTTTGCAACGGAACCTGTTCTAAAAAATAATTCACTGTTCATGCAACTTCCTAACTGCGTATGCACTACTAAATTTTGCCAATTAAACAAAATATCCACTTGGTTGTGCAAAGCAGTTAATTTCTTTCCTTTTTGGGTGGGAACAAATCCAATGCATGGGATCAGTAAAAAAAAAAAACGCAGCGGCCGTACTGCATGGTGCGTTACTGCAGAGGATCCCGACCCCTAGTAACAAGGGTCAGGGACTCAAGTGTATTAACCAAGGTGTCTATCAGTACAAAAGGAATTATTCAGTTGGTTGTGTAAGACCATTTCTGGCGAATGTATGGTAAGGATGTCTGTTGTTCAAACAGGGTACAGGCATGATCATCACACAACATAGGCAGGCCTAAAGAGGTCAATTTAATCGCGCGCTCGGAATAATAAAATAAGGACAAAACCTACATCTACCATGAAATGAATCGACCAAGTTATGCACTCAAATGCAACCATCAGATATAGGTTCGGTAAGCGAAGCTACAGCCCATTCAGGCTGATAAACTTCATAAGCCCAACTGGCTGGTAAAATTCATAAACCCAACTTGTTGAGATTCAGAGGCCAGAACCCTAACCCAGGGAAAGCTCCAAATCACCGGATCAGCAAGCACACACTACTTGGCAGCACTTAATTCGCAAAATCCCAATGCAGATCCCCAGCCCCCCCCCCCCCCCCCCCCCCCCCAGCCCCCACGCATTAAATTCCTCGGCTGACGTAACCAGCTGCTGCCGCGGACCACGCATCCGCAACGAAACCGAGCTGAAACCCTGCTCGCCGCCGCCCACTGTCGCGATCGGTGGACAGCAACCGCGAGAGCGCAAGCAATCCAGCAGCGGAATCGAACACGGCAGCACCAAATCTGACGCCCGCGGCGAGGGATCACTAGACCCCCGGCGCCACCGGGCCGGCCGGCGCGGCGTCGGCCCCGAGACGGATCAGAGCGCGGGCGGGATCGAGGCCGGGAATTCAGGAAGGGGGGGAGGGGATCGCGGGAGCTGCTTACCCATCGCTTGGGGGGCGGGCTCCAGTCCATGCCGAGCGGCAGCGGCGAGGTGCCGTCGTGGCGGTGCTTCGGGGGGCTGCCGCGGGCCGTCCTCCTCGCGGCCGCGGACGACGACGACGCCGACGCCATCGCCGGGCCGCTGCCTCTCCCTCCTCCGGGGCGGGGCGGGGCGGTGGGATCGAGCTGGGGGCGGGGCGGAGTCCTCCGCGCCGACGGCCCCGAGGGGGAGATTGGAGCTGGGGCGGAGGCTCCCGCGGCGGTGGCGGTGGCGAATCTAACTGTCAACGCCACCCAGACCCAGCAGCTTCTTCACCGCGGCGTTGGTGGGAGTGGGACGAAGAGCTGGGCCGGCCGGGCGTGCCGTGCGGTGCGGCTCAGACTGGGTTTCTCAGCCCAGCCACGCGGGTTGGACAGGGAAGCAACGAGGATGCGGGACATGGTTGTCAGACACGCCACGCTCAATGGGAAAAAAGAGGCAACTTTCTTGTGCCTTCTTCCTTTTCCAAAAGAGCCGAAATCAAACACAACCCTAGAGGAAAAGGAAAATAGAGTGCAGTCCTCAGGAGTCCTTCATGCTCCCTACCCCGCACGTGTCGTTTGTGGGCGATGTTGTCGCCGCCGCCATAGCCAGAGCAAGAAAGCAACGTCCACGGATCCGAGAAGAAGATGACCCAAAGACCGGGTTTAACTACAAGTCCTGCCTGCACATACATCTCGTATGCTTGGCGCCCTTCAAATGCGGAGCTCGACGAGGAGGTAGTTGGTTCCGTTTTCCTCTAGGCGCTTGGTGATTTGCTCGTGTTGGTTATTTATGCCATGTGTTGGGTTAAGTTATAATCACTGTCTAGTAGACCGGCTGCCGGCTGATGGTTCGCTAGATAGACAATCTTTTCAATTCCAACAAATATTTTTCGCTTAATTTCCACGGTTAGTTGTTGGAATGCTTAAACATGATCTCCTAATTGGTCCTTTAATCAGGTCCAAAATTTTATGTTATCCTGTCAATAAAGTCCAGAAACATTCTTTTAAGTCCAACTCATGTTTATGTTGTAAAACCGTAATTGTGATCAAGGCCATGTCCAGTGTCCCTCCAACCTGTCAACATAGGGAACTCACAAGCGGGGGAGGGGCATGTAGATTGTGGGAAATCCCGAACTGTAACTGATATGGTCTATAATGCAATGCATACGAAGGCCAAAAACGACATGCATCGCAATCAGAAGGCGGATGTGCGGACTAGATACCAGGCCCCATGTCACTCGGGGGCCAAAACACATTTTCACACTTCATACTCTACTGAGCATCTATAATTAATTTAAATAGAATTCACGAAATGGGTCAACTAGAGGTAGTTTGCACGTTCAGTTGAAATATGCATTGCCACTTAATAGTGAGTCGCAAAAATGCGGGTACAATTGCTCTTTTGTTTGATTGCAAACTTAAGTATCACGTGCTTTCTCATTACACCATGCAAAATATAGTTGTAGAAACTGTTTGCGTCATCCATGGTTCGAATAATGTACCAGATGGATGATGCTCTATGACACCGCGTTTGCTAGTGGCAAGTTGCCTGAATTTGCAACTCGTGTCAGTCCATTTCTGGATAGCGCGACCCTGAGGCGGAGATGGGGGCGCTGCCACGAGCCGCAACAAGGCGCATAACTGACAGTGAGTCAAGCCTGGAATGAGCCGAAGCCAAAGACGACGGGACTAGTCGTGACATCTCAGGCGGAGACAAGGCGGGGGCTTGATAGGTGCAGGTAGGGCTTTTGTTTTTTAGCTACTATTTGGATTAGACAACGGCCTTGCCAGAGGCGGGGATGAGGCGATGAGCAGTAGCAAGGCGCGCCCATCACATGTTGGGGAACGCGACAGAAAACAAAAATTTTCGGTATAGCGAGCACGCCCAGGACCACTATGGAGACTGCATACAAGGTTTGATCTGATCCGTACCGACTCGAAGCGCAGCGGAAGAAGAGTCGGTGGAGATCGTTGGTGCAGATCCCCGCAGCTAGGATTTACAACCTCCCAACCGCGAGGATGTACTCCCTCGCCGGACAGCCCTTCGGGAGGCGGTCGGACAGTCCCCCGGACGGTGTCGCAGACAGCCCTTCGGGAGGACCCTCGAAACTCGAACGGAGACTCGGACAGCCCTTCGGGAGGACACTCGAACAGCCCCTCGGGCAAAAGACCGAAACTACGACCTCTCTATGGGGTTGCACACATACGGTGTCAGCTATCCGGCAGGGCTTCGCCGTCCAGAACTAGTTCCTGCCGGAACCCAGACAGCCTTTCGGCTCTACGAAACTCTTTTCGTGGGAGGGAGAGAAGAAGCCAGATAATGCATGGCATGTGTATGAGAGCAAGGGATGAGGTTTGTGGGCAGCCCACTCTCCTCTATTTATAGGAAAACCAAGGGGTAAAGTTGGCATTCACAAATACCAAAAGTACCCCCACTTTATGTCATTTACATAAAGAATAAAGCAAAAAGGAGTGCCATGTGGAGCTCCATGGAGCTCCACCCTCCATGGCCGGCCACCCCTTGGGGAGGCCCCCCAAGGGGGCTTCCTTAGTGCCCAAGGCTTCTAGAAGCCTTTTGGGAAAATTCCCAAAAGGTGCTTTCCATAAAAATTCCCAAAAAGCACTTTCACTATTCACGATGACATTTTTCAGCGTCCGTACGAACTAAAAATATTTATGTGGGCTTAGAACATTTCTAGTACCCACTAAAATAATTTTCAACGCGTTCTGGAACAATTCCAGATTAGTGATTTCATCTGCGAAAAAGCATCTGAAGCGGTTCCGGCAGCTCCGAAACATTTCCGGTTTTTATCCCCGAAAATTCCAGAAAGTTTCCAGAATAATTCTGGCACCCTCCAAGAATTATCAGGGGCATCCCGAAACCAATTTGACTTAATGGAATACCCCAAAACAACTTTTCAGTTTCACCGAAACTCATCCGGTGTTCTCTCTGCGGAACTTTTCCGCTGTCCGAAACTTTTTTGGTGTCCGAAACTTTTTTGGTGTCCGAAACTTTTTCGGTGATTTTCTCTCAGACTCCCTGTCTAGTATTCAGCAGATAGATGACCCTTAAGCGTGTGACCCTATAGGTTCGGTGAAGTATAGACATGACCCGGAACCCCTTCCGATCAATGATCAACATCGGAGCCGTGGACACCCATATTAACCCCTATACCCACACGAATGATTATTCGAGTGAACCTCCAGTTGCTGTGTGCTATTCCTATTGCTTCGCGATATGTCACAAACACCCGAGGTGAGATTTATTGCATCCCCGTGGATCAACAAATTTGTCCACTATGCAAGTTACCTCGTTACCGGTTTTGTTCTCTTTTCTCGTTTCTGTGTTTTCGGCATCCCAGTGATCAAATCACAAGGTGTCTGGCCAGACGATGATGGATACCGTAACACCGAGAGGGCCCGAGAATATCTCTCCATCGTCGGAGGAGCAAATCCCAATCTTGAGCTATCTCGTTACTTGCCATACTTTTCCGTGAACCCGTAAGCCGCCGTAATAGCCACCCAGTTACGCATGACGTTTAACAAACCCCAAAGTTCACAAAGCAAGTACGAAGGAACTCAATACTCTCATGGTCTAAGGAATTATGCAAACATTAACTATCTCTATGTTAAGAACCATAAACTTGTAACGATAGAAACTCATAGCATAACATCAATCTGGGTCGATTCAACACAAGTGTTCTATCAACATCGTGCCCTCAAAATTGCTGGCATAGCCATGCCCATGATCAGGAAAACAGGATCATCATGCAATACTTGAGCCAGTCTTAGAGGCAAGACTAGGAATACATTTTACCGTTTATTATACCACACGTGCACATGAGTTTCCCTCCGAGCCTCGTGTTATTGCAGACTCGAGAATCATAGCAGTTATAGCATGGAACATAAACATTCATTACAAACTTGGAGATACAAAATAACGGTTGTTACTGCCTCTAGGGCATATCTCCTACAGACTCCCACTTGCACTAGAGTCATAACCCAGTTACATGGCTTCCCTAACACCAATGGCTATCCGGTGTTGCTCATGCTTTGCTCGTGGTAGAGGCTTTGTCATCGGGTCTGACACATTCAGATCCGTGTGAACTTTGCGTACTTTCACTAAACCCTCTTCGACATGATGTCGAATGAGTTTATATTTGCGTTGAATATGTCTTGTCTTATGGTGCGAACTTGGCTCCCTTGCCTGAGACACGGCACCACTATTATCACAATAGATCTCCACCGGGTCCAGAGCACTTGGAACCACACCAAGGTCTTCAAGAAATTGCTTGATCCATACCGCCTCCTTGGAGGCTTCTGAAGCTGCAACATACTCCGCCTCCGTCGTAGAATCTGCCACAGTCTTTTGTTTGGAACTTTTCCAATCAACTGCGCCACCGTTCAACATGAAAACATAGCCTGATTGAGATTTGAAGTCATCTGGGTCAGTCATGAAGCCTGCATCAGTGTAACCACTTACAATGAGCTCTTCATCACCTCCGTACACAAGGAGTAAATCCTTGGTCCGTCTGAGGTACTTAAGAATACCCTTGACTGCGGCCCAGTGTTCCAATCCTGGATCACTTTGGTACCGGCTGCTAACACTTAGCGCATAGGAAACATCCGGTCTTGTACATAGCATGGCATACATAATAGAACCAACTGCCGAGGCATATGGAACATCATTCATTTGTACTCGCTCATCGAGAGTTCGAGGACTCTGATTCTTGCAAAGCACTGTGCCAGGTGACATGGGGAGTAGGCCTTTCTTGGAGTTCTCCATGTTGAACCTTTTCAACACCTTGTCAATGTACATGCTTTGGCTAAGAGCTATCAGGCGTTTTGATCTATCTCTATAGATTCTGATGCCCAATACATATGCTGCTTCGCCTAAGTCTTTCATTGAAAACCTTTTCTTCAATAATTCTTTTATTTCGCTAAGAAAATTCATGTCATTTCCAATCAATAATATGTCATCCACATACAAGATTAGAAATGCTTTTGCGCTCCCACTAAACTTCTTGTAAACACAAGATTCTTCGTCATTCCTGATGAAGCCAAACTCTTTGACCACTTCATCAAAACGAATGTTCCAGCTCCTTGATGCTTGCTTCAGACCATAAATAGCTTTCTAAAGTTTGCATACCTTTCCAGCATCCTCATGAATGACAAAACCTTCCGGCTGTATCATGTATACATCCTCTTTGAGGTTTCCATTTAGGAAAGCCGTTTTGACATCCATCTGCCATATTTCATAGTCGAAATAAGCAGCAATTGCTAGCAATATCCGAACAGACCTAAGCATAGCTACGGGCGAGAAAGTCTCGTCGTAGTCCACTCCTGGAACTTGCGTGAACCCTTTCGCGACAAGTCTAGCTTTGTGGATAGTAATGTTACCATCCGCGTCCGTCTTCTTTTTGAAAATCCATTTACAACCAATCGGCTTTACGCCTTCTGGAAGTTCTTCCAAGTTCCAAACTTGGTTTTCGTACATGGATTCCATTTCGGATCTCATGGCCTTGTGCCATTCCTTTGAGCTGGGCCCCGCCATCGCTTCCTTGTAGTGCGCAGGTTCATCGTCTTCAAGAATGAAGATTTCATTATGAAACCACTCAGGTGGCTGGATAGCCCTGCCTGATCTGCGCGGTTCAGTTACAACATTGTTTGAAGTCCCCGCATCATATGCGATAACTTCCGGCTCAGTTGTAGGGATAATTAGCGGAATCTCTTCCGGTTCCTTAGCCATATCAACGGTTGCCGAAGATTCACTAATCTCATTAAGTTGTACTGTCCTCCCACTCACTTCTTTAGCGAGAAATTCTTTCTCGAGAAAGCTTCCAGTTTTTGCGACAAACACTTTGCCCTCGGATGGGTGGTAGAAGGAATACCCAAAGGTTTCCTTTGGATAACCTACAAAGTAACATTTGTCTGATCTGGGATCGAGTTTTTGAGGCTGTAAACGTTTTACATATGCTTCACAACCCCAAATCTTGAGATGCGACACACTGGGTTTCTTCCCATACCATAACTCATATGGCGTTGTCTCAACAGATTTTGACGGTGCTTTGTTTAGTGTATAAGCGGCAGTTTCTAGTGCGTGACCCTAAAAAGATATCGGAAGATTTGTAAGGGACATCATCGACCTTACCATGTCCAACAGGGTTCGGTTACGTCTTTCCGATACTCCATTTCGCTGTGGAGTTCCGGGAGGCGTAAGCTGTGAAATGATTCCACGTTCACTCAGATGTTGGCCAAACTCATGACTAAGATACTCGCCTCCGCGATCAGACCGCAGAAACTTAATCTTTTTGTCACGATGATTTTCTACCTCATTCTGAAATTCTTTGAACTTTTCAAAGGTTTCCGACTTATGCTTCATTAAGTAGATATAGCCATACCGACTTAAATCATCAGTAAAAGTCACGAAGTAGAAATACCCACCCCGTGCGGCTGTGTTCATTGGACCACATACATCACTATGTATTATTTCCAATAATTCACCCGCCCGTTCAGGATGACCCGTGAACGGCGTCTTGGTCATTTTCCCCATTAAGCAAGCTTCACATGTGTCAAATGATTCAAAATCAAAGGACGGTAAAACTCCATCTTTATGGAGTCTTTGCATGCGTTTCTTTCCAATGTGGCCAAGCCGACAGTGCCACAAGAAAGTGGCGGTGGAATCAGCCTTCCTAAGGCGTTTAGCATTCACGTTAAAGACATCATTTCCACATTCAAGATTTAGTATGAAAAGGCCCCCAACAATGGGTGCAAATCCATAAAACATATCCTTACAATAAAGTGAACAACCATTGTTCTCAGACTTGTACGAATACCCATCATGTACTAAACATGATCCGGAGATAATGTTTCTACACAACAGTGGAACAAAATAACAGTTACTTAGTTCTAAGATAAATCCCGAAGGGAGACGTAGAGGCATAATGCCGATGGCTTGAGCGGCGATCCCAGTGCCGTTCCCGACGCGCATCACGACTTCATTCTTTTCCAGCTTGCGCACCTTCTGAAGCCCCTGTATCGAGTTGCAAATGTGAGCAACCGATCCGGTATCAAATACCCAAGACTTAGAATTTTCGCTAGCAAGCAAAACGTCAATGACATTAACTTGTATAACAATTATACCTTTTCCGGTTTTCCCAGACTTCTTATCTTCCAGATACTTCTTGCAGTTTCTCTTCCAGTGTCCTGTGCCCTTGCAGTAGAAGCACTCAGTTTCATTCTTGGCTCCGCCCTTAGAGTTGCTTTGGGATCCGGTCTTACCGGCGCCCTTGCCCTTCTTTGGCTTGCCTTTCTTCTTTTTGAAACTGGCGGTTTTATTCACAAGCAACACTTGCTTGCGATTTTTCCGCAGTCCTCCTTCTGCAGTTTTCAGCATGGCGAGCACCTCTTCCGGTTCCTTCTCCATCCCACTCATGTTGTAGTTTAATACAAAACCGTCGTAAGACGGGGGGAGTGAAGAAAGCAACATGTCCATCGTATGGCCAGGTGGAAGTGGAAATTCCAGGGTTTTAAGCCTTTCAGCATAGCCAATCATTTTGACCACGTGTTCGCCAACTGAACTACCCTCAGCCATCTTGCAATCCTTCAAAGCCTTCATGATATCAAATCGTTCAGACTTTGCGGTTTCCTTGTACAGAGCATCCAATTCCCGGATCATATCACGGGGTTTATGGAATTCAAAACGTTTTTGAAGGTCTGTACACATGCAAGCTAGCATGAGGCACTGCACTAAGTTGTGATCATCATCCTTAGTGGCCCAGACATTTTGTTCATCTTCCGGGGCCTCTGCCGCCGGTTTAGCTGGAAGAGCATTTTCAAGCACATACAGTTTCTTAGCGCTCCTGAGGACAATCCTCAGGTTGCGGACCCAGTCCGCATAGTTGTTTCCAGTCGCAGTTAACTTCTCTTTCTCTAACAATGGGCCTAAGTTGAACGCGGTGTTGCGAGCCATTTGATCTACAACGGAAAACACAGGTTTCACTTAGACTTTGTTTATAATGAAATTTACACTAGTGAATAAACAGTTTTATTCTAAAGTGCGCTCCCACTCAAATCAATATCTCTCATAATTGATTGTGAGTGATTCAAGACACAAATTTCAATTCAACGCCATTGATGGTAGCATCACTGATGGCGAGAACTTCAATCGTTAGGCAAACTTGCTAATCACATCTCTATGTGACTCTTGTTCATCTTTCGATGCGTGTGTTCCGAGCTCATGACTTTCATGCCTGAACGTCAAGATAACCAAGTGATCTTGCTGCGAGGTCTCAACTCACCCGCCTCACACTTCTCTAATCGTTCGTGCCCATGTTAGCATGTGACACCCCGAAGAGATAGGTGCCGTGACGGTGCTACACTTGGGAGAACACTAACTACTTGATATTTTAAGTGAGAGATCACCCTAATAAAAGCGACTACCACGCAATCAAGAAGGGTGCATCAAGAGGGATAAACATCTCAGGCAATTCATAATAGCATGATATGGTATAGCCTCTTCTGACGGAGAAGTCAAGTATTCTTCGTCTTCGGCATTTGCGTCGGTGTTCACCTTCGCGAAGATTGCCACCACCTTGTCGATGCATCAGATAATATCGCCATCTCCATAGCGGATAGAATTAAATGCATTACTTAAGGTTGACACGCAGGTCATTAAAGTGCAATCATATGGCTCCAACCATCATGCCGAATCATGACACGCAGGTCATGTTAATTACATCATATAGTCATCTCATACATAATCAAATTGAATATGAGACTTGCTATACCACATCACATGCAAACCATCCTGCAAAACCAAGTTAGACGCCTCTAATCGGTTTATGCAAAATTTTATTTTACGTGGCTTCTAAGGTTTTGACTTAAACCGCAGCTACCAACGTTTTATCATCAAGTATGATTATTCAAGTCGCTAGATTAACATCTCGGGGTGTATGAAACACGAGATAATTAAATCTCGAGCCCCATACTAAACTTCGTCATACGCATGACCCCCGTGCAGATCATATCTGCAATGCCCTTTCATCTGCGAATTTCATCTTTCTTTTGACTATGGCAGAACCCAAAGAACTGATAGCACTTCCATGATCAATCAGGATCATGGATTGCCAGAACTTTGTCAAATTCCACCATGCTGTCTCGAGATTGAGCAAACACAAATTCTAGGGAAGCAACAAGAACATCGGGTAACCGATTTCATCTGTCACCCGCATAAATAATTTTCAGCAATAGATCTTATCTACTACCTAATTATATTATGCAATACCCATACATCTCCATGTATTCTAGATCGTAACCTGCATCTACGCATAGCACGGCTCTTGATGCCACTGTTGGGGAACGCGACAGAAAACAAAAAATTTCGGTATAGCGAGCACGCCCAGGACCACTATGGAGACTGCATACAAGGTTTGATCTGATCCGTACCGACTCGAAGCGTAGCGGAAGAAGAGTCGATGGAGATCGTTGGTGCAGATCCCCGCAGCTAGGATTTACAACCTCCCAACCGCGAGGATGTACTCCCTCGTCGGACAGCCCTTCGGGAGGCGGTCGGACAGTCCCCCGGACGATGTCGCGGACAGCCCTTCGGGAGGACCCTTGAAACTCGAACGGAGACTCGGACAGCCCTCCGGGAGGACACTCGAACAGCCCCTCGGGCAAAAGACCGAAACTACGACCTCTCTATGGGGTTGCACACATACGGTGTCAGCTATCCGGCAGGGCTTCGCCGTCCAGAACTAGTTCCTGCCGGAACCCAGACAGCCTTTCGGCTCTACGAAACTCTTTTCGTGGGAGGGAGAGAAGAAGCCAGATAATGCATGGCATGTGTATGAGAGCAAGGGATGAGGTTTGTGGGCAGCCCACTCTCCTCTATTTATAGGAAAACCAAGGGGTAAAGTTGGCATTCACAAATACCAAAAGTACCCCCACTTTATGTCATTTACATAAAGAATAAAGCAAAAAGGAGTGCCATGTGGAGCTCCATGGAGCTCCACCCTCCATGGCCGGCCACCCCTTGGGGGGGCCCCCCAAGGGGGCTTCCTTAGTGCCCAAGGCTTCTAGAAGCCTTTTGGGAAAATTCCCAAAAGGTGCTTTCCATAAAAATTTCCAAAAAGCACTTTCACTATTCACGATGACATTTTTCAGCGTCCGTACGAACTAAAAATATTTATGTGGGCTTAGAACATTTCTAGTACCCACTAAAATAATTTTCAACGCGTTCTGGAACAATTCCAGATTAGTGATTTCATCTGCGAAAAAGCATCTGAAGCGGTTCCAGCAGCTCCGAAACATTTCCGGTTTTTATCCCCGAAAATTCCAGAAAGTTTCCAGAATAATTCTGGCACCCTCCAAGAATTATCAGGGGCATCCCGAAACCAATTGGACTTAATGGAATACCCCAAAACAACTTTTCAGTTTCACCGAAACTCATCCGGTGTTCTCTCTGCGGAACTTTTCCGCTGTCCGAAACTTTTTTGGTGTCCGAAACTTTTTCGGTGATTTTCTCTCAGACTCCCTGTCTAGTATTCAGCAGATAGATGACCCTTAAGCGTGTGACCCTATAGGTTCGGTGAAGTATAGACATGACCCGGAACCCCTTCCGATCAATGATCAACATCGGAGCCGTGGACACCCATATTAACCCCTATACCCACACGAATGATTATTCGAGTGAACCTCCAGTTGCTGTGTGCTATTCCTGTTGCTTCGCGATATGTCACAAACACCCGAGGTGAGATTTATTGCATCCCCGTGGATCAACAAATTTGTCCACTATGCAAGTTACCTCGTTACCGGTTTTGTTCTCTTTTCTCGTTTCTGTGTTTTCGGCATCCCAGTGATCAAATCACAAGGTGTCTGGCCAGACGATGATGGATACCGTAACACCGAGAGGGCCCGAGAATATCTCTCCATCGTGGGAGGAGCAAATCCCAATCTTGAGCTATCTCGTTACTTGCCATACTTTTCCGTGAACCCGTAAGCCGCCGTAATAGCCACCCAGTTACGGATGACGTTTAACAAACCCCAAAGTTCACAAAGCAAGTACGAAGGAACTCAATACTCTCATGGTCTAAGGAATTATGCAAACATTAACTATCTCTATGTTAAGAACCATAAACTTGTAACGATAGAAACTCATAGCATAACATCAATCTGGGTCGATTCAACACAAGTGTTCTATCAACATCGTGCCCTCAAAATTGCTGGCATAGCCATGCCCATGATCAGGAAAACAGGATCATCATGCAATACTTGAGCCAGTCTTAGAGGCAAGACTAGGAATACATTTTACCGTTTATTATACCACACGTGCACATGAGTTTCCCTCCGAGCCTCGTGTTATTGCAGACTCGAGAATCATAGCAGTTATAGCATGGAACATAAACATTCATTACAAACTTTGAGATACAAAATAACGGTTGTTACTGCCTCTAGGGCATATCTCCTACATCACAACCAAAGGAGAAGCATGGAGGCGAATGGTCATAAGAGAAAAAAAAGGAGAAAGATGAAGGGAAGGAAGAAGGGAGGCAGGAGGAAGAGGAGGAGGAGGTGAAAAATTGACTAAATCAATTTGATTTTGTTATGCCATTAAGGAAACACTATTGGCGTCATAGGTAACTTACAGATAGCCACGCCACTATGACATGTATGTTACTAGAAGCTGCCGCGCTGTTCTTCAATTATAGGGACTACTTTTTTCGTGGATGTAAATTGAGATCAAAATAACTATTTTGACCTTTCAAACAAAGTTTAGGATGATTTGACCTTCTTTTAAAAGAAAATTCTCATATGACCATTTTTGGTGATGCCAACACCCATGACATTTGGGTTGCATGGAAAATGGCATGGTCCATGACGTTTTGACCCTAAAGTTTCTCCCGTGTGACTTGGTGTCTCTGCTAGAGGACAAAACGCCACGGACCATGGTGTTTTGGGGGGGGGGGGGGGGCACCATAGACCATGGCGTCTTCCATGCAACCAAAAAGCCCTGAATGTTGGTGTCATCAAAAAAGGTCTGGATTTTTTTTTGAAAGGGGGTCAAATCATGCTAAAATATGAAAAAAAGTCAAAATAGTGATTTTGTTTATAAATTGATCGTTGGGTTGCAGGCATTAATTATGCTAGACTCAGTGTTTCCCCTTGCAATGGTTGTTTTTTTTGAAGTCATAGTTTAGATGTGAGGGGAAAGACAACGCTAGTTACATATGACACGTGTTTCTGATGAAATTCACACAAGCGCTGACCACAAAGAATATTGACCATGTCATCCCATCCACCACCCCCCTCTCCCATCTCCCTTCCGCACCCAGCGGCGCATTGCGGACCAGCGTCGGGTTGCTATAGGATTCTTAGAGTCCAATAGCATTGCCCTGCCTGCTAATTTATATATTGGGGCGACCCATTAATATAGGTTGGCTAGCTTTTTTTGTTTTCTTTTCTATTTGTGTTGCTTTTTTACTTAAGTTTTAAAAATAACTTAATGTGTAAGTAATTTCAAGAGGTATTTTAGAAAATATTCTTGATATTCTAAAAAATGTACATATTGTTTCTTTTAAATATTTACGCACATTTTAAAATATATTCATGACACTTTATAAAGTGTTTGCATGATATATTCACACATTTTTGTTTCTTTTAAATATTCCTGTACATTTTAAAATATATTTCATGACATTCTATAAAGTTTTTGCATGATATATTCGCACATTTTAAAAAAGTGTTCATGATTTAAAAATGTCTGCAGGTTTGAAAAATGTTCGTATAATTACAAACTGTGTTCCTGTATTGCTTTGAATGTGTTCACATATTTAACAAATACATACAATTTAAAAATTATTTATGTGTCTACTAAAAAATGTTCACATTTTGAAAAAAGTTCATGAAATTTAAAAACAATTGGAGAGTCCTTTTTTAGAAGATTAGAGAGTCTTTCATTGGCTTTATGTGGTACCAGGCTTTTTTATCTCGACTGGAACCCTGCTGCCCATGTACACAAGAAAAAAAACATGCAAGGGATCGAGCAGCCCACACAACACGTCTTGCCCACTATCACATGGGGCCACGTACTCTTCACACCCCTCGATTAACCAGAGGAGCTTATTTCAAGGGAGCTTAGTAACTCTATAGATTGTATAGGCCAGGTTTGTTAGTCCACTTAACTGATGAGTTTTATCTTAGGAGCTTATTCGTAGGCATGATTGTAAGAAAACACATGGCTATGAGGGGTAGGCCGGTAGGGGAGCTTGCATGCAAAGCATTAACGTGACAGCGCACCCTTGCAAGAATAGTATTTTCGAAATTCAGAACTATGCTTCTTTTTTTGACTTTTTTATATCTCCTAGTTTCGTGCATTATAGAACAATTTGTCAAGATATTTATATATAATAAAGTAGGAGGGAAAAGTCAAAAAATGGGCGCAGTAACATATAAATATATCGTATGTGACTTTTTCATCTTTATATGTGGTTTACATTAGATAGAACTCACTTTTTTAAAAAAAGTACAAAGCTAAAAATAAGACAATTTCCAGGATAAAAGGTTTATACTATTGAATTTTTGTATTCATACTAATATACATCTAATTTTAACATTACCAACATAATTATATGGTTAATAGTGTTAAATATCACTGAGCAATAAATCTGACACCAATGGAAAAATCTCATTAATATTTTGTTATAGAGGTCAATACAAAAGTAAAAATGTTTAGTATAAATAGGTGATGAAGTTTTGTTTTGATTTACACTAGGTGTGCCAAATGGTACATATACAAATATTTTCACAACCGTAAAAGTGATGTAATCTATGAATAAATATTTCCCTCGATTGAGAACTAAGGTTAATCGAACCAGTAGGAATTATCTATTACTGTCACCCAGAACCAATTGGACCGATACTATCGTGGATGCAAAGAGAAGTGGGTTTGCATCCGTCGGGCCAAGGCTAATAGAGCCAATGTCTTTGACTATATTCCATTCAAATTCACACTTATAAGTCGGAGAAAGAGATTCTTAATGCGGGTGTTGGTATTTTCTTTCTATTATGGTTTAACTGTTCTGCTCCTATTTATGCTGACAATTAACAAATCGCTTATCTTTTTTCCCGTCAGAAAATAATGGTCAACTACCTTACTAGACCAATTAGGTTCTAGAATCTCTCAGAAAAAATATTCTTAGACTAGTTCCAAGCGGATGGTTCATTTGCAGGTGACCAAACCACTGCAAATGTTGTTTGTTGTTGTTGATGATGATATTGATGATAGTGCAATCTCAAAGGAACTTGACAACTGATACATCTCAAAAATATTTATAAATCTTTGCTTGTCCCATGCCATGTTTATATTAAATTAGCATACTTTAGGCACCAATTTATATTATTTTTATTGACTAACTTATTAATCTAGTGCCTATTTCCATTTTTTATGTTTTTACTTTTCATGAAAATCAATTTTATTGGGCTTAGAAAAAATCCAGATAAATCAACGAACATCTAAGGTCCAAAATCTACTGGGGAGCACCGACATAGTCTAGGGGGGCATCCAGGGGCACCACATGCCCTAGGGGCGTGAACCTGCTCGCGCGGGCCTCCCGAGCCTCCAATTTACCGACTTTCGGTCCTTATGCCTTCATATACTTCCGAACCCCTACGGGAATTTATCGCCATAATTTTTTTGCCGCCACACACCTCTGTTTCATTGATTGAATCTAGAGGCCTTTTTCGGTACTCTGCCGGAGGGTAAAATCTTCACGGTGGCCGTCTCCATCAACTTGAAGGCCACCATAGCGGTCTTGGGGGTGGAGTATTAGCTATAGATGAAGTTGGATGGCGATATATAGATATTGGACGTGATGCTCATATGCTAATTATGGAATGGATAATCATACTCAAAAATATAGCAATTCAATCGTTGCCCAACTATAGTTTGTTCATCACACCATTGCTACCTTTTTGGAAAGAATGAATAGTGAACCTATGGATCCTGGTCCATAATCTTCCTATAATCTTTCAATAGCAGTTTATATATTTTATTTACTTTCTTACTACAATCAAACCTTCCATACGCTTATGCTTTTAATTCCTTTGAACTAGCAAGTCTAATGAGATTGACAGCCTCACTAGTTTAGTTTGGGACACGAGGACGTTTTATTTTGTGTGTGCAGATACCAAACAATCGTTGGAATCTCGTAGCTCTCGTGGATTCGATAAGCCTTGAGCTCACTTGAGTGACATTGTTGCTTGCTGCAAACCCTTGCATTTGGGGGGCCAACACCTTCCTAGTTGAGATGAAGCAACAACTATGCAATTCTAGTGGATAGTGATGAACTTGACTCCGATACAATTGGTCGACGTAGTCCTAAAGTTTATATGGATTTCAAGCCATCAAACAAGAAGCGCAAGTGTGTCACGTCATCACCTTGCAAGAAGTCAAGCAAAGGCAAAGCAATAAACAAGGGCAAGATATGTGATGATGAGATGGCAACAAGTATTAAGAGACTACCAAAATCTGTTGCAGCACCTCTCATCCCCGTGCAACTAATGCCACTTCCAGATCCTAATGCAAATTTGTGGAGCCATATAAATACCTTCCCCTTATCAGCGAAGGATAGGCTTGTGGTTGCAACCCATTTTTCCCAGACAAATCAAGTTGTTTTTCATTACCTCAACCATGCCAACAATGTAATGCTTGAAGAGTGGGTTGTTTGCTATTTCGAGCTTCAGTTTTAGGATGGACATTCTAGAGATGCTCCATAAACTGCCTCTCAAGTTTAGTATGTACTGTAAGTGCATCTAGTGCCACCCCTTTGTTGGTTTTGGAGTGTTGACGACAAACCTGGTTGAGGGACTAATGTGTTTGTGAGATTCACAGGATAACATAGATAGAAGTCCATGAAGATTCGGTTTAACTATCGAAGACGACCCCTAAAAATGTCCGAAGACATTGAAGCCAATGGTTGCCTTTGAAGATAATGAGTGAAGACAATGGGACGCGAAGACTTAGCTTCTTTGTAGGTTTCATTTTCTTTTTATTTAGTCATAGGAACCACCGCACTGTTAAGTGGGGTCGAGGCGATTCGAAGACAATTGTTGAAGTGATTGCTCAACCAAAAGCCTATGTCTTCTTAGCGAAGACAATGAGAGAAAATCTTGTCCAGAGTTGGATGACTCAACATTGCTTGTAGCCCAAGTAATGTGACCACGTGTGTTTAAAATCCGATCGTTCGGAGACGTGTTAGTTGATTGATGGCCCATGGTCATTTCAGTCAAATCATGTCGGGTTGCCCCTGGCTATAATATCCACCCCCTTCATCATAAGTTGGTGGCTGCTTCGAGTTATTGCATGACTTTTGTCGTTTGAGAGCAACCCACCTCCTAAGCCTTTGAGAGAGAATTCCCGCGAGGAAAACCCAAACACCCATAGCCCAAAGTGATTGAGCATCACTAAAGACATTGTGTTCTGAGTGAACGAGAGACTTGTTACACTTGAAGAATATGATCTTCCAGACGGTTAAGTGTCGCGTTCTGAGCATCCAAGAGTCATTATGAATTGACGGCGAACGAAGTTTGTGAAGGTTTGGAAGTCTCCCTTGAAGACTTACCTGAGTGATTGGGCGAGGTCTACAGTGACCTTAGCTCAAGGGGAATAAGGTGAAGACCAGGTCCTCTGAGTTAAATGTCAGCCTCCCTAACCAGACGTACAGCTGTCACAACAACTAGAACTGGTCAAACAAATCACTTGTCTTCTGGGAGCAATTGGTTCTATCCTTTCTCTTCATTACTATCTGCATTTACATAGTGAAGTATTTGCTTGCTCCTATCAGTTTGAAGACATTGCGTGAAGACAATCCCTCTGATCATATCATTGTCTTCACACTAACTGTTAGTACTATTCATTGCTATTTAGTTTGTTGTCTGTCTTAGCTTCTCACTTCATTTGTGTTATTCTGTCAGCATGTCTAGTGCTACTTCTTGAGCTTGCGTTGGTTTTTCCCTTGAAGAGGAAAGGGTGATGCAGCACAGTAGAGGTAAGTATTTCCCTCAGTTAAAAACCAAGGTATCAATCCAGTAGGAGAAGAATGCACAAATCACCAACACCTGCACAAAAAATCAAACACTTGCACCCAACGCGATAAAGGGGTTGTCAATCCCTTCACGGTCACTTGCAAAGGTGAGATCTGATAGAGATAGATAAACAAAAGATAAAATATTTTTGGGTTTTTTTGGTATATAGATCTGAAAATAAAAGATTGCAAAATAGTAGATCGGAAAGTAATATGATGGAAAATAGAGTCGGGGGCCATAGGTTTCACTAGAGGCTTCTCTCATGAAGGCAAATAATACGGTGGGTGAACAAATTACTGTCGAGCAATTGATAGAAAAGCGCAAAGTTATGATGATATCCAAGGCAATGATTATGCATATAGGCATCACGTCCGTGTCAAGTAGACCAACTCCTGCCTGATCTACTACTATTACTCCACACATCGATCGCTATCCAGCATGCATCTAGAGTATTAAGTTCATAAAGAACGGAGTAACGCCTTAAGTAAGATGACATGATGTAGAGGAATTAACTCAAGCAATATGATGAAAACCCCATCTTTTTATCCTCGATGGCAACAATGCAATACGTGTCTCGCTACCTCTACTTTGTCACTGGGTGAAATCACGCAAGATTGAACCCAAAGCTAAGCACCTCTCCCATTGCAAGAAAAACCAATCTAGTTGGCCAAACCAAACCGATAATTCGAAGAGAAATACAAAGATATTAAATCATGCATAAAAGAATTCAGAGAAGATTCAAATAATATCCATAGATAAGCTGATCATAAATCCACAATTCATCAGATCTCGACAAACACGCCGCAAAAGAAGATTACATCAGATAGATCTCCAAGAACATCAAGGAAAATGTTGTATTGAGAATCAAAGAGAGAGAAGAAGCCATCTAGCTACTAGCTATGGACCCATAGGTCTGAGGTAAACTACTCACGCATCATCGGAAGGGCAATGGAGTTGATGTAGAAGCCCTCCGTGATCGATTCCCCCTCCGGCAGGATGCCGGAAAAGGCCCCAAGATGGGATCTCACGGGAACAAAAGGTTGCGGCGGTGGAAAAGTGTTTTCGTGGATGCCTCTGGTGGTTCTGGAATATTTGTGAATATATAGGAGGAAGACCTAGGTCAGGAAGTCACCAAGGGGCCCACAAGGTAGGGGGCGCGCCCTCCACCCTTGTCGCCGCCTCGTGGCTCTTCTGACTTGGACTCCAAGTCCCCTGGGTGTCTTCTGGTCCAAGAAAAATCATCGTGAAGTTTTATTCCGTTTGGACTCCGTTTGGTATTCCTTTTCTGCCAGGCTCAAAAACAAGGAAAAAACAGAAGCTGGCACTGGGCTCTAGGTTAATAGGTTAGTCCCAAAAATAATATAAAATAGCATATTAATGCATATAAAACATCCAAAGCAGATAATATAATAGCATGGAACAATAAAAAATTATAGATACGTTGGAGACGTATCAAGCATCCCCAAGCTTAATTCCTGCTCGTCCTCGAGTAGGTAAATGATAAAAACAAATTTTTTGATGTGGAATGCTACCTAACATACGTATCCATGTAATTTTATTTATTGTGGCATGAATGTTCAGATCCATAAGATTCAAAACAAAAGTTTAATATTGACATAAAAACAATAATACTTCAAGCATACTAATAAAGCAATCATGTCTTCTCAAAATAACATGGTCAAAGAAAGTTATCCCTACGAAATCATATAGTCTGGCTATGCTCCATCTTCATCACACAAAGTACTCAAATCATGCACAACCCCGATGATAAGCCAAGTAATTGTTTCATACTTTTGATGTTCTCAAACCTTTTCAACTTTCACGCAATACATGAGCGTGAGCCATGGACATAGCACTATAGGTGGAATAGAATATGGTGGTTGTGGAGAAGACAAAAAAGAAGGATATAGTCTCACATCAACTAGGCGTATCAACGGGCTATGGAGATGCCCATCAATAGATATCAATGTGAGTGAGTAGGGATTGCCGTGCAACGGATGCACTAGAGCTATAAGTTTATGAAAGCTCAAAAAGAAACTAAATGGGTGTGCATCCAACTTGCTTGCTCATGAAGACCTAGGGCAATTTGAGGAAGCCCATCATTGGAATATACAAGCCAAGTTCTATAATGAAAAATTCCCACTAGTATATGAAAGTGACAACATAGGAGACTCTCTATCATGAAGATCATGGTGCTACTTTGAAGCACAAGTGTGGAAAAAGGATAGTAACATTGCCCCTTCTCTCTTTTCTCTCTCTCTCTTTTTTGGTGGGCTTCTTTGGCCTCTTTTTTTTATTTGTGGGTTTCGTTGGCCTCTTTTATTTTTTTCCTCACATGGGACAATGCTCTAATAATAAAGATCATCACACTTTTATTTACTTACAACTCAAGAATTACAACTCGATACTTAGAACAAAATATGACTCTATATGAATGCGTCCGGCGGTGTACCGGGATGTGCAAGGACTCAAGAGTGACATGTATAAAAATTATGAACGGTGGCTTGGCCACAAATACTATGTCAACTACATGATCATGCAAAGCAATATGACAATGATGGAACATGTCATAATAAAACGGAACGGTGGAAAGTTGCATGGCAATATATCTCGGAATGGCTATGGAAATGCCATAATAGGTAGGTATGGTGGCTGTTTTGAGGAAGGTAAAAGGTAGGTGTACGGCACCGGCGAAAGTTGCGCGGTACTAGAGAGGCTAGCAAAGGTGGAAGGGTGAGAGTGCGTATAATCCATGGACTCAACATTAGTCATAAAGAACTCACATACTTATTGCAAAAATCTATTAGTCATCGAAACGAAGTACTACGCGCATGCTCCTAGGGGGATAGATTGGTAGGAAAAGACCATCGCTCTTCCCCGACTGCCACCCATAAGGAAGACAATCAATAAATACCTCATGCTCCAACTTCGTTACATAACGGTTCACCATACGTGCATGCTACAGGAATCACAAACTTTAACACAAGTATTTCTACGATCCACAATTACTCACTAGCATGACTCTAATATCACCATCTTTATATCTCAAAACAATCATAAGGAATCAAACTTCACATAGTATTCAATGCACTTTATATGAAAGTTTTTATTATATCCCTCTTGGATGCCTATCATATTAGGACTAAATTTATAGCCAAAGAAAATTACCATGCTGTTTAGAAAGACTCGCAAAATAATATAAGTGAAGTATGAGAGTTCAACAATTTCTATAAAATAAAACCACCGCCGTGCTCTAAAAAGATATAAGTGAAGCACTAGAGCAAAATTGCCTAGCTCAAAAGATATAAGTGAAGCACATAGAGTATTCTAATAAATCACGATTCATGCGTGTCCGTCTCAAAAGGTGTGTACAGCAAGGATGATTGTGGAAAACTAAAAAGTAAAGACTCATATCATACAAGACGCTCCAAGCAAAACATATATCATGTGGTGAATAAAAATATAGCCTCAAGTAAATTTACCGATAGATGAAGACGAAAGAGGGGATGCCTTCCGGGGCATCCCCAAGCTTAGGCTCTTGGTTGTCCTTGAATATTACCTTGGGTGCCTTGGGCATCCCCAAGCTTAGGCTCTTGCCACTCCTTATTCCATAGTCCATCAAATCTTTACCCAAAACTTGAAAACTTCACAACACAAAACTCAACAGAAAACTCGTGAGATCCGTTAGTACAAGAAAATAAAATCACCACTTTTGGTACTGTTGTGAACTCATTCTTTATTTATATTGGTGTAATATCTACTGTATTCCAACTTCTTCATGGTTCATACCCCCCGATACTACCCATAGATTTATCAAAATAAGCAAACAACACAAACAAAACAGAATCTGTCAAAAACAGAACAGTCTGCGAATATCTGAATTGTTTTAATACTTTTGTAACTCAAAAAATTCTGAAAATTAATTACAACATAGGAAAATTGTATATAAATCCTGTGTAAAAAATTCAGGTATTTTACACCCTCCAGTGAATTATTAAAATTCTATGACTGAACGCAAAAGTTTCTGTTTTTCAGCAAGATCAAATCAACTATCACCGTAAGCCATCCCAAAGGTCTTACTTGGCACAAACACTAATTAAAACACCAAAACACAATTAATACAGAGGTAATAATTTTTATTTTCATAAAAACAGAAAAATAAAAATATTGGGTTGTCTCCCAACAAGCGCTTCTCTTTAAAGCCTTTTAGCTAGGCATTGAGATTTCGATGATGCTCACATGAAAGATAATAACTGAAACACAAAGAGAGCATCATAAAACATGTGACAAACATATTTAAGTCTAACATACTTCCTATGCATGGGCATTTTATAAGCAAACGAATTATCAAAGCAAGCAAAAACTAGCATATGCAAGGTAGAGGAAAGAAACAATAGCAATCTCAATATAACGAGAGGTAATTTAATGACATGAAAATTTCTAAAACCATATTTTCCTCTCTCATAATAATTACATGTAGGATCATAATCAAATTCAACAATATAGCTATCACATAACATATTCTCTAGATGATCCACATGCATACAAAGTTGACACTCTTCCAAGATAGTGGGATTAACATTAACTAAAGTCATGACCTCTTCAAACCCACTTTTATCAAAAATTTCATAAGATTGATCATACTCCAAAGTAGTGGGATCATTATTACCTAGAGTTGACACTCTTCCAAACCCACTTTCAATATTATTGCAAACATATTCATCATGAGGCTTAAATAAATTTTCAAGATCATAAGAAGCATTATCACCCCAATCATGATCATTGCAATAAGTAGCGGACATAGCAAAAATAGCATCCCCAAGCTTGGGGTTTTGCATATTATTAGCACAATTGACATTAATAGAATTTATAATAACATCATTGCAATCATGCTTTTGATTCAAGGAACTATCAAGTATGGGTGCAATAGCAATAATCTCATGTTTAACATAAGGAACTATAGCAAATTCATCTCCATAAATATTGGCATCATGGCCATAAGAATAGCAAGCATCATGTTCATCAAGGGATATTTCAATAAAATCAACGGAATCATAATTATCTATAGATTCATGCATATCATTATTTTCTTCCAAAGCAACGGTCATTCTCTCAATAAATTCTTTGACATAGGCATTATGAGCATAGTTTTCATAGCAATATTTAAGTATGTCAAAATTTTCAGATTTGTAGAGAGTAATATCATACTTTTCAATCAAAGAAGCAACTTCATAAGCACCCTTAAAAGCAACAAATTCTTCAATTTGTTCAATATCATAGTAACTATAAACACCCTTTTCATAAGAAGATAAGATTTCATTATCATTAAACTCACATAGGTAGGGAAGGTGTTTTTAGGGTTCTTAGAGCAACAAGTAAAATCACAAAGTTCACAAAGATTTCAAGCATAACATAGCAAACAATTTATTTGATTCCATAAGAGTCTCCCTTTTTCAGACAAACGATGACGCACAAAATGAGCATGCTCATCTAAAGATTTTCCCTCAACTAAACTAGTTGGGGTTTCAGTACGAGCACATATGGATCGAAGATGATTCAAGTAAAAAACCTTAAGTGGATCCATAAACTTTGTTTCTGATTTTCAATAAACACACAATGATACCGAGCAAACAAGCAAACGAGCCAAGTAAGACATAAAGGCAAACGAAAGAAAGGCGAATAAAAAGGCAAATATTTTTGTATTTTTCTGAAAATCATTTTAGAAGTGGGGGAGAGGAAAATGAGAGGCAAATGGCGAATAATGTAATGCAAGAGATGAGAGTTTATGATGGGTACTTGGTATGTCTTGACTTGGCGTAGATCTCCCCGGCAACGGCGCCAGAAATTCTTCCTGCTACTTCTTGAGCTTGCGTTGGTTTTTCCCTTGAAGAGGAAAGGGTGATGCAGCACAGTAGAGGTAAGTATTTCCCTCAGTTAAGAATCAAGGTATCAATCCAGTAGAAGAAGAATGCACAAATCACCAACACCTGCACAAACAATCAAACACTTGCACCCAACACGATAAAGGGGTTGTCAATCCCTTCACGGTCACTTGCAAAGGTGAGATCTGATAGAGATAGATAAACAAAAGATAATATATTTTTGGGTTTTTTTGGTATATAGATCTGAAAATAAAAGATTGCAAAATAGTAGATCGGAAAGTAATATGATGGAAAATAGACCCGGGGGCCATAGGTTTCACTAGAGGCTTCTCTCATGAAGGCAAATAATACGGTGGGTGAACAAATTACTGTCGAGCAATTGATAGAAAAGCGCAAAGTTATGACGATATCCAAGGCAATGATTATGCATATAGGCATCACGTCCGTGTCAAGTAGACCGACTCCTGCCTGCATCTACTACTATTACTCCACACATCGACCGCTATCCAGCATGCATCTAGAGTATTAAGTTCATAAAGAACGGAGTAACGCCTTAAGTAAGATGACATGATGTAGAGGAATTAACTCAAGCAATATGATGAAAACCCCATCTTTTTATCCTCGATGGCAACAATGCAATACGTGTCTCGCTACCCCTACTTTGTCACTGGGTGAAATCACGCAAGATTGAACACAAAGCTAAGCACCTCTCCCATTGCAAGAAAAACCAATCTAGTTGGCCAAACCAAACCGATAATTCGAAGAGAAATACAAAGATATTAAATCATGCATAAAAGAATTCAGAGAAGATTCAAATAATATTCATAGATAAGCTGATCATAAATCCACAATTCATCAGATCTCGACAAACACACCGCAAAAGAAGATTACATCGGATATATCTCCAAGAACATCAAGGAAAACGTTGTATTGAGAATCAAAGAGAGAAAAGAAGCCATCTAGCTACTAGCTATGGACCCGTAGGTCTGAGGTAAACTACTCACGCATCATCGGAAGGGCAATGGAGTTGATGTAGAAGCCCTCCGTGATCGATTCCCCCTCCGGCAGGATGCCGGAAAAGGCCCCAAGATGGGATCTCACGGGGACAGAAGGTTGCGGCGGTGGCAAAGTGTTTTCGTGGATGCCTCTGGTGGTTCTGGAATATTTGTGAATATATAGGAGGAAGACCTAGGTCAGGAAGTCGCCGAGGGGCCCACAAGGTAGGGGGGCGCGCCCCCCTAGGGCGCGCCCTCCACCCTTGTCGCCGCCTCGTGGCTCTTCTGACTTGGACTCCAAGTCCCCTGGGTGTCTTCTGGTCCAAGAAAAATCATCGTGAAGTTTTATTCCGTTTGGACTCCGTTTGGTATTCCTTTTCTGCGAGGCTCAAAAACAAGGGAAAAAACATAAATTGGCACTGGGCTCTAGGTTAATAGGTTAGTCCCAAAAATAATATAAAATAACATATTAATGCATATAAAACATCCAAAACAGATAATATAATAGCATGGAACAATAAAAAATTATAGATACGTTGGAGACGTATCATCTAGTATAGCTTATCTTCCACTCTATCCTGTTTAGTTACGGTTTCGCTTCCACGTCTTTGAAGACGTTGCCTGTTTCGAAGACTTTCATAAAAATCGCCTATTCACCCCCTCTAGTTGATAACTAGCACTTTCATGTACTCTTGTGAACATTTTGTCCATACCAAGAACGCTAACACCTAGTGTTGATCAGGAAGCAATCTGTACATTTTGTCCATGCATGATTAAACTTGGATGGGTTAGTAGTTGCCTTAGTGGTGTCAGTGGAAGAATAATTAGTAGGTGGATTTCATTTTGGCTCATCGATGGGCTTTAATGGAGGGTTGATTCGTATGTCAACTTCATTTTTTCACATGAGGATGTATGCGAAATGTGTCAATATGAAACTCTAAACTAGTCTACTTTGAAATCTTATTAGCGAGACCCATTGCATGTTGCATGTAAATCTTATTACTGAGTCAAATACATATCAATTGTTTTGTTTGTTGGCCACATAACCAAACTCTGGAGGCAAAGCAACCACCAGCAAACGCGAACTACCTGTAAGTGCATCTAGTGCCACCCCTAGTTGGTTTTGGAGTATTGACGACAAACGTGGTTGAGGGACTGATGTGTCTGTGAGATTCACAGGAGAACACGGGTAGAAGTCCCTATTGATTCGGTTTACTCATCGTAGATGACCCCTAAAAATGTATGAAGCCATTGAAGGCAATGGTGGTTCACGAAGACATTCGCGTTGAGGAAAATGACGTGTGAAGACATTCATTTGAAGACAATGGAGTGCGAAGACATAGTTTCTTTCGTAGTTTCATTTTCTTCTTTCTTGAGTCATAGGAACCACCGAACTGTCAAGTGGGGCCCAAGTGAACAAAGTCAGAAAATTGATGTGATGCTCAACCCAAATCCTATGTCTTCGAGTGAAGACAAATGAGAGAAAATCTTCTCCTGAGTTGGATGAGTCAGCTTTACTTGTAGCCCAAGTCAACCTTCGATACGCATGATTTCTTCATCAGGCAACTGGCAGCTTCAGGCATTGATCTCTTTGGCCAAAAAAATTATGCTCCATGGATTATGTGGCTGATTAAGCTTCGCTCAACTATCAATTATCAAGCTTTAGCGCGCAATCATGTTATCTTCCTTCCTGAAGTGGATATGTCTCATGAAGCCATCTATCCAGAACCTGCCAAGGAACCAGTTCGTGAAGACAATACTGCTTTTCAAAGCTTCTCGGCATCTCTTGAAGCCACTCATGTGCCTAATCCTACTATTGTTGCTGGTGCCCTTGTCGGTCAGCTTCGCCTACCGCATCGTGCTAACACTGATGCGACCGCCAACACAGTACCTCAAAGGCCTCTGAAGCATGCTCGTGTACTCAATGACAGAGAACTTTTGGTTTATCTCCATCAGAAGCATGATAGTCATCATGATTGGATGAAGCATCAGATATAAAGTCTTCTTGTGGATGTTAATCGGATTCGCAACCTCTCCACCAAAAACTATTTTGTTGCTCATGAAGCCTGCGTGCGTGCTTGGAAGAGCCTCACAGTGCTCTGTTCTGAAAATGATCTCATTGCAGATGGCTTCACCGAGAGATTCAAATTCGACTCCAAGCCTCCTGAATCAGCTAAGTGGCGTCCAACACCTTCCATTGAAGATTCTGATTACTCATCATCTGCTCCAACTGTCATTGCACGCGTCATTGATAAGGAGGACGACGCTACTTCGCCCGCGATGGCTTAAATGCACCAAGACGCTGCATCAGGCCCCTCTGCACCGCCCAACTCCAACGTCGACCCGAATGCCCCAACATCTTCACCAACACCTCTGGGGAACGCTTAGACACTCTATGTCTTCAGTCTGTTTTGGTCATTCGATGACAAAAGGGGGAGAAGCATATGAGTTGATAGTCTTCAAGCGGGTCTATATGGGTCGGGTGCCTTATTTTTGTTAAGTCTTGCAACTCTCGTTCGTGAATGGTTGGTTTTTGAGTTGTAACACTTAAGTCCAGATGGGACGTCTGCTACATTTTCTGCTATTTTGATTGCGTGGTTGAATTTCTATCTTATGCGCATGAAATCATTCTGCAGACGCCCATTTGTCATTGTGCGTATCATTATTTCCAATACATTCTTGTATGCACTGTGATTTGACTTCATGATCAGAGGAAGATCTCCACAAAGCAAAACCTACAATGTGCATTTGCATTCAAAGACAAATTATTTATATGCACATCTTCAGGGGGAGCCCCTCAACTTCATGAAGCCAATGACCACGTTCTTTAACTTTCACATATTTTTATCCCCGTTGAAAACTTCAACCAATTTGTCATCAATCACCAAAAATGGGGACATTGTAAGTGCATCTAGTGCCACCCCTAGTTGGTTTTGGAGTATTGACGACAAACGCGGTTGAGGGACTAATGTGTTTGTGAGATTCATAGGAGAACACAGGTAGAAGTCCCTATTGATTCGGTTTACTCATTGTAGATGACCCCTAAAAATGTATGAAGACAATGGTGGTTCGCGAAAACATTCGCGTCGCGGAAAATGACGTGTGAAGACATTCGTTTGAAGACAATGGAGTGCGAAGACATAATTTCTTTCATAGTTTCATTTTCTTCTTTCTTGAGTCATAGGAACCACCGAATTGTCAAGTGGGGTCCAAGTGGACAAAGCCAGAAAATTGATGTGATGCTCAACCCAAATCCTATGTGTTCGAGCGAAGACAAATGAGACAAAAATCTTATTCTGAGTTGGATGAGTCAGCTTTACTTGTAGCTCAAGTCAAGCTGCCGCGTGTGTTTGGAATCCGACCGTTGGACACGTGTCAGTTCCTTAGTGACCCAGGGTCATTTCGGACATCATGTCGGGTTGCCTCATGGCTATAAATAGCCCACCTCCTACACCATAAGTTGGTGGCTGCTTAGAGTTAATACACGGCTTTTGTAGTTTGAGAGCAACCCACCTTCGAAGCCTTTGAGAGAGAATCCTTGCGAGGAAAAAACCCAAAACACCCAACGCCCAAAGAGTGTTGGCATCAGTGAAGTATTTCTGTCCGCGTGATTTGAAGACTTATTACACTTGAAGACTGTGATCTTCTAGTCGGTTAGGCGTCACGTTCTGAGGATCGAAGAGTCATTGTGGATCGCCGGTGAATGAAGTCTGTGAAGGTTTGGAAGTCTACCTTGAAGACTTACCCGAGTGATTGGGCGAGGACTAAGTGACCTTTGCTCAAGGGGAATAAGGTGAAGACGTGGTCTTCTGAGTTCAATCTCAGCCTCCCTAACCAAACATACAGTTGTCATAGCAACTGGAACTGGTCTACCAAATCCTTGTCTTCACCGAGCAATTGGTTCTGTCCTCTCACTCTTTTACTTTCATCTCAGTCTCGTGAAGTCATTGCTTCCTTGCTCTGTTTGACTTCATTGTGTGAAGACGTTCTCCCTGATTGCATATTGGGCTTCATATTGTCTTCCATTCCGATCCAATCTACCTAGCTGCTGTTTGTCTTTGCACTTACTCTATACTATTCATTTGACTATGGCATGGCTAGTGTAGTTTATCTTCCGCTGCATACTGTGTAGGTGTTATTTGGTTGTCTGTTTTCGAAGATTTGCTTCTATCGAAGACTTTCATAAAAATCACCTATTCACCCCCCTCTAGTCGATAACTAGCACTTTCACTACCAAATGTTTGGCAGGCCATCTAACTACAAACCAAATTGTAGCTAGGCATATTGCCAACTTTTGGTAGATTTAATGTCTATAAATCAAAGAATATATAAGAGCCAATTAATGTATCAGTCATGCCTTCGATTTGGTCATGCCATATTTTGGTTGTGAAGAATGGGGCTCGATCCAAATAGACCCTAAACTAACAAATTTATTTAACTGCGGATATGTAGACTTCAGATCGGGCTTTGTGTTACATGTGCATAACTTGTCATTTTATACATTAACGAAATGAAATTTGACAAACAATAATAATTGATTTTCGTAGATAGGAACCACATTATGGAACAAGCATGAAACAATAATAATTAACATTTTCTTCACTTTATTGAGTTCATGTATGTTGTCAAGACAGTGGTTCACCACTCATTAGTAAAAAATGATGATTTATATATTTCTGGTTACTACTTCATAGAATGCAGGTGGCGGTATATTTTGACTTGGAGACTTGTTGGGATATGACGCTGATACATCTCCAACGTATTTATAATTTTTTATTGTTCCATGCTAATATATTATCAATCTTGGATGTTTTATATACACTTACAAGAAATTATATATCATTTTTTGGGACTAACCTATTAACTTAGTGCCCAGTGCCAGTTGCTGTTTTTTTGCCTATTTTTGGTTTTTCAGAATATCAGTATCAAACGAAGTCCAAATCCCACAGAACTTTTTGGAGATTTTTTCTGGACATAAGAGACCCTGGAAGCTTCGAGAGGGGATGAGAAGATGCAGCAGTGGCCCACGAGGCACCAGGGCGCGCCCTGGTGGCTCGTGGGGCCCACGTAGCTCCGTTTGACATAACTTCACCTCTATAAATTCTCAAAAATTGGGAAACCAAGAGAGGAGTCCACGAAATACTTTTTCTGCCGCCGCAATCTTCTGTTCTGATCGAGAGATCCCATTCGGGGGCCTTTTCTGGCACTTTGCCGGAGGGGGAATCGATCACGGAGGGGCTCTACATCATCCTTGCTGCCCTTCCAATGATGCGTGAGTAGTTTACCACAGACCTACTGGTCCATAGTTAGTAGCTAGATGGCTTATTCTCTCTTGATGTTCTTGGAGTTCTATTCGATGTAATCACTTTTTTGGCGGTGTGTTTGTTGGGATCCGATGAATTGTGAGTTTATGATCAGATTATCAATGAATATTATTTGAGTCTTCTCTGATCTCTTTTATGAATGATTATTATAACATCGTATTTCTCTCCGATCTATTGATTTGGTTTGGCCAACTAGATTGATTTTTCTTGCAATGAGAGAGGTGCTTTGTAATGGGTTCGATCTTGCGGTGCTCAATCCCAGTGACAGAAGGGGACATGACACGTATGTATCGTTGCTATTAAGGGTAAAAAGATGGGGTTTATTCATGTGTGGGTTACTTTGTCTACATCATGTCATCTTACTTAAGGCGTTACTCCATTCTTTATGAACTTAATACTCTAGATGCATGCTAGATAGCGGTCGATGTGTGAAGTAATAGTAGTAGATGCAGGCAGAAGTCGGTCTACTTGTCTCGTACATGATGCCTATATACATGATCATTGCCTTGTATATCGTCATAATTATTTGCTTTTCTATCAATTGCCCAACAGTAATTTGTTTACCCACCGTATGCTATTTTCAAGAGAGAAGGATCTAGTGAAAACTATGCCCCCCGGGTCTACTTTTATCATATATTAAAATCCAAAAATACTTTGTTGCAATTTACTTACCGTTATTTTATTTTGTATTTTTATCTATCTATTTATCTCTATCAAATTTAATCATTGCAACTTACCGCCAAGGGATTGACAACCCCTTATTCGCGTTGGGTGCGAGAAGTTGTTAATTTGTGTGTAGGTGCTGCTAACGAGTTGTTGCTTGGTTCTCCTACTGAATTGATAACCTTGATTCTTGGTTATTGACTAAGGGAAATACTTATCTCTACTGTACTGCAGTATCCTCTCGTCTTCGGGGAAAAACCAACGTAGATCACAAGTAGCAGACGCATGTTCCAAGCTTGATTTTTTGTTGTTACAATCAAATACTCCTTCTGTCCCAAAATAAGTGACTCGAGTTTGTACTAGCTTTAGTACAAAGTTAGTACAAACTTGAGTCACTTATTTTGGGACGAAGGGAGTATGTAATAATGTTAAAATATCTTTACTCTCTCTTTAGTTGTTATCATCTCATTATTATTTTATACTATGGGTATTTGGATTGGCAGATGGTCTGATGATATTATACATGCTCCCACGGCACTTGTTTGGTGCATCTAAAAATTGGTGAGCTTTTGGTTGCTCACGGATCAGCGAGAGCTTGCACTATTGCACAAAAACAGACCAACCACTATTCACACTCTTTGTTTTCAGTTACTTCTTATTTTTAACAACAACAAAATTCATTCTCGTGTGTAGCTTTTGAGCAACTTGGTTCATGTACATCGTGAGTAATCTTTCAACATTGTGTCAGATGCTATGAAGCCTGTTAATACAAGAAGGACGATGCCACACTACCTGAGTATCTTAGCACGAAAAAGAAACTTCAAGGGATGAGTTATCCGTATGTTGATTTAGTTTTCATGTATTGTTTATGTTGTGATATAGTATTTGTTGTTGTTGTTGTTGTTGTTACTATGATGTTGTGGAATCTACTTCTCCATGCACGCCAAGGCACATGCACACCTTTGACACATCGAGCTGCAAAAAATGATCCTACAATTTGTCCCTGCTGTCTTGAGGGGCGGCTTGCGTATCCAGCCCATATGAACAATAGTGTAAAGCCACATTTTCTATTGCCGAGATAAAGCCACTTTCTTGACTATGCTATTATCAGTTGTAAGCAAGACATTTTATGTAAGTGTGAGGCTGGCTTAAATCTTTCGGCAAAGCGGAGCAGGAGATTACCCTTGATATCATGACCTTCAGGGCATGGCCAATGCGTCGCCCCAACCGGGTGCTCTGCAGTCCAGCTAGGTTCGGGTGTTAGGAACGGTTGCCTCGCAGTGTACTAGTGTGGTCTGTAGAAGAGCCGGGTGCTTCACTGGAAAAGCTAGAGAAAAAAGGAAAAAAGGGCTGGATTAGCAGGAGCCCATCGTTGTCTCCTGGTTGATGCGTGTGTGAAGAGGAAGAAAGAGATGGGTAAAGTAAGAGAGAGGGAGCAACATGGGACCCACAGGCTGCTGCTGCTTGTGTTGGGTACTCCCTCCGTCCTTTAAAGAGTGTACTTCCAACTTTGTTGGAGGGTCAAACTATTTAAAGTTTAACCGAGTTTGTGCAAAAATATATCAATGTTTATGAAACCAAATAGGTATATGATGAAAATACATTTTATCATGAATCTAATGCTACTAATTTGATGACATAAATGTTGATGCATTATTATATAAATACGGTCAAATATAAAAAAGTTTGACTTTCCAACAAAGTTGGAAGTACACTCTTCAAAGGACGGAGGGAGTACAAAGCGATGGCTTCATACATACAAGCCTACATGGAGGGCATGAGACCACCGTCTAGTAATGCTTCCATTGTTCATGCCCTCACATCACCGGATCCGTGGCGCAATGGTAGCGCGTTTGACTCCAGATCAGAAGGTTGCGTGTTCGATTCACGTCGGGTTCAAACCCTCGAACTTTAAATCCGGTTCCTTTTTTTCCTTCCCTTCCACCGATTTTTTCCTCTGAGATTTGCACCGCGTCACTGGTGTCACTCTCCTCCCCCGCCCATACCCCACCAGCGCGGCAGCCGCCATGGGTCCACCAACCAGCGCGGCGCGTCGGAGCCCCGACGACGAGGCGGCGGCCTTCTTCCGCGCCGCGCCGCCCCTCCGTGACCGCGACGCTGTCGCCGCCAGCCTCGCCGCCTTCGTCGACCGCCACCACTCACGCTCCGCCGGCAAGTCGCACTCTACGATTCAATCCCCAATTCAGACGGTAGATTCGCCTCGACGGAACTAAAAGACTGCTAGTTCTCTCTTGTGTGTGCAATATTACCATAATGTGTGCTTTAACAAAAATAAAAAAATGTTTAAAAAAATACATTTCCATTTGATTTTATAAAATATTTGGTAGGCTTGTGCATTGTAGAACAATCTAGTAAGATATTAATGGATACTAAATTAGGTGCAAAACATATAAGTATATTATGATTTTCTCATATTTTTATTTGTGGTTTAGATTTAAAGAAACTCACTTCAACATAATGTCAAAAACTAAGAAGTAGCTCAATTTCCATGAGCATAATATTGATAATTTAGCATTGGATTATTCGAGATTTTGCTTATACCATTGAATAATAATATTGTCACCAATACAATTATGTGGTTAATATTGTTAAGTACAATGGAGAAATGGTACTTAATATCATACTCCCTCCATCCCAAAATAAGTGTCTTAACTTTCTACTAACTTTAGTACAAAGTTGTACTAAGGTTGAGACACTTATTTTGGGACGGAGGGAGTATGATATTGTGGCACCAATGGAAAAGTCTCATGATTTAATGATAGTGGCCAATACAAAAGTAAAAGTGTTTAGTGTAAATAGGTGGTGTGACTCCTTTTTAATCTTCTTAGGTTCTAACCCAACATATGTAATGCCAAAAAAAATCTTATTAAATTATTGTGAATTGTAAAAAACAGAGAATTTGTCTGGATGACACTTAATACTTAATTTGAAACAAAAATGTTATTTTTAAATAGCTCATTATGCATAGTGGTAAAACAATTTCAAAATATATAACTAGCCAAATAATAAATCTAATGGTACACGTCATAGTATCGGTTACCAAACAGATAGCAATAATTCTTACCATATCTTTTGTTTAACGAAACTACTCTTGAATCTTTACGTGCATTATGATCAGGAAGGATAAAGTGCCTTATTGAGTGCGGTAAAGGAAGATGGTCTATCAATCAACGGTAACATCATATGAATTAGGCAAGCATTGAAGCCATAAACAGAAATGCCACAAGGTGAAAAACCATCGGCCAACCATGATGAATTTTCTGAACTCACGATTTTCAACAGTTTTTTTCAAGATACTCAACTCCAGACCTGATACTGGGCCGCGTTTCCTCTCCGTCGACCCTCTCGTCATTGTCAGTTGATGAACCAGGGCGCTCATACTTTCAGATCAAGAAGCACGCTAGGGCCATGTAGGAGTAGACTGAAGTCGCACAGAGCATAAACCTCCAGTTGAGCGAGTAGGCGGAGTTAGCGGTGTCCATGACCATGGCTGACGGTAATGCTGTAGCTATCACTCAACCCTACTACTAGGTTGACAACATATTTTATCTGGCTCTTCTGTAAATTTTGATAACATACTTTTGGAGGCATTTCTCCCGTTCCTTGTTGACAAAGGGAGATATTTGTCGAACAACAAAAGAAAAAGGACAATACTAATTAGGTGGCATGAAACAGTGTACTCCCATGGAAAAGTTAAAAAGGTGAAATCTTTGCATCATGATGCCATGATCCATCCCATGCCCACACAGAACATACGAACAATAAACAATGGGCATAAGATGATCTTGTTTTCCAGTATAATTGTTTGGTGTGGTATAGTATTTATTGTTGCCGTTTATGTTGTTGTTGCTTGGATAATCGCGGGAGATTGATTCTTTTCCTGCAAGCGGTCAGAGGAATGTGTGTATATACGCAGTTTGCTGTCCAAGTTGCTTTCCTCTAACATGTCAAGGCTAAAGGCTTCACACGGGCAGTTAATACTTTGCTATATGTAATTTTATTTTACGCTAGAATTTCGTTACGATGTTGTGAAATCTACTCTTTCATGCTCGCTAGGCCACACGTACACCTTTCACACATCAAGCTGTAAGAGTGGTCATGTTCTCTTGTTTTATCGCCTCGAGAGGCGGCTCGCATATACAGTTCATACGAGCAATAGCATAAAGCCCCTTAAGAAAAATACTCCCTCGAGTGTCAAAAACGCTCCTGCATGATGGGACGGAGGGAGCATACAGTGTAAACCCACTTTCTTGACTATGGTGTTATCAGTTGTGACCAAGAAATTTCTTCAGATAAATCTATGTCTTAACCTTTCGGTGCGTCGCTGTGTAATTACTTCTGGTGTCGTTATGCAGACATCACCGGATCCGTGGCGCAATGGTAGCGCGTCTGACTCCAGATCAGAAGGTTGCGTGTTCGATTCACGTCGGGTTCAAACCCCCGAACTTTAAATCCGGTTCCTTTTTTTTTTTCCTTCCCTTCCACCGATTTTTTCCTCTGAGATTCGCACCGCGTCACTGGTGTCACTCTCCTCCCTCCCCACACCAGCGCGGCAGCCGCCATGGATCCACCAACCGGCGCGGCGCACCGGAGCCCCGACGACGAGGCGGCGGCCTTCTTCCGCGCGGCACCGCCCCTCCGCGACCGCGACGCCGTCGCCTCCAGCCTCGCCGCCTTCGTCGCCCGTCACCGCTCACGCTCCACCGCCGGCAAGTCGCCCCCGTCTCCCGGCCTCCTACGAATTAAATCCCCAACTTTAGGTTCGCCTCTCGACGGAACTAAAGAAAGTTCCTCTTTTGTGCGCGCTGCAGGCGCCGGAGGAGGAGGAGGAGGAGTGCCCCCGGCGGTGGCGGGGGTGGTCTGCGTCACCTCCGGCGGCACCACGGTGCCCCTGGAGCAGCGCTGCGTGCGCTACATCGACAACTTCAGCTCCGGCCAGCGCGGGGCCGCGTCCACCGAGTACGTGTCCAGGCCATGGCACCCGCTCCCATCCCCTGTCAGTCAGCCGCGTCTCTGCCTGTCGAGACTGACTGACTGACGACCGTTCGTGCGAATGCAGGTATTTCCTCAAGGCCGGCTACGCCGTCGTCTTCGTCCATCGCCGGTGAGTCTTTCTGGCTCACAGATTTCTAACGAGGCTCAACTAGTGGATCAATTTTCAATTCAGATGTTGCTAGCCTAGTTGGTTTCTACGAGCAGCAATTTTTTATTCAGTTGTGAGTGCCAACAGCGAGTCCAGAGTTGACACTCCCTCTGCTCCTCTTTGCAGCGGGAGCAAGCAGCCTTACTGCAGATTCCTTCCGGAGGACTCGTTTCTCGACCTTTTCGAGCTCGGCGAAGGATCAGAGATCCAAGGTCTGGTGATTGCAGTCCTGAGTTATCCATGCCATGCAAACTGTACCAGATCCATCTGTGCTTTTTTTTTCTCAGTCTTATCATAAATCCACACCTGTTTCATGTTCTTTACCTCCTGTGTTCTTCTTTCTCGTTTATTCGGTCTTCAAACCTTCTCACCTGAATGTTTTGCAGTAGTTTAAGTAAATGACTCTGTAAATATCCTGCTTTGGAACTTATGTGCTCATTTGAGCTACTTGTCTGTCTCAGTCCCAGAGTCTCACAGCACAGTGGTCAAGACAGCGATTAGCAGTTATCGCAAGGTATGTCGATAATTTACAAATACCCCAATTATTTATGCCGAAGTCGCTTGTGATGCATCAGCTGCCAGTTAGATTGATATGTTACCATGACCACTGGCTTGTATTCTTTGATGATTGCAGGCAATTGATGAAGGTCTACTTCTGAAACTCCCCTTCACTACAATTTTTGAGTATCTTCAGGTATTGCACGCCTATTTCCTACCAGCACATGCTGCTACATTTTATACTGCCCATAAAGCATTTTTGTAGTATGTTGGATCAGAGATAGTATATTATTGTCTTTTGTGGTTTCTCACGAATTCATCACAGCTTTGGTTCAGTGCCTTACCGGGTTACACCGAGGATAATGTTGGAAGAAAACTACTCCCTCTGGTCACAAATATAAGATGTTCTAACTTTTTTCTGAATCGGATGTATATAGACACGTTTTAGTCTGTTTGTTCACTCATTTCAGTCCGTATGTAGCCCATATTGAAATATCCAAAGCATCTTATAGTTGTGAACAGAGGGAGTAGGATATAATATGTTTTCTATTTGCACTCAGTCTTAGAAATGGAATGTAATACTTGTGGCAACTAGTCATTTATTTATTTATTCAGTAAAAGCTTAGCTACAGGTTCATGATGTTCACCCTGTGAATGAGATACTGATGCAACACCTGTTTCTGTTTGTATTGCGAACAGTTACTGCAGCTTGTATCCACTGCTATGAATTGCTTGGAGCGTCATGGAATGTTTTATTGTGCTGCTGCAGTGTCTGACTTCTATGTTCCATGGGAGAGTATGGTAGGATCTATCTTCATTTATTTTTTGTATGCTCACTATTTATTTTTAAACAAACCAATATGTTAGTGCATAGCGGATGATCACGACGATAGGTTTCTATATTGCCATTGTCAGTGTACTTGATTTGTAAATTTGCTTTGTTGTTGTGTAGAGGGCATAGCAAGGTTTAACAAGTCACTTGGTCCAATGAAAATCAGTTTGTTGAAAGGAAAACTTATGCGATAAAAATGTTCAAACTGCCTCGATGCTTAATGTTTATTGTCCTCTTATGCTGCCGTGTTGCCTGATACTTTAATAGATTAGCGTGCATCATGTTAGGGTTACCTGAAAACACAAAAATCTTGAAATCCTACCTCCCTCCCAAGATTCACATTTGCAGACGGAGGGGAGTGACATGCACAAGTAGTTGCAGCCTTGCAAGCATTATGGCACACATACTTGTGGTGGTATTGCACTAGTATCTGGAGCTTAATATTTGTTGATAGCACTCAGAGCACTGGTCCGTGAAACGTCTGCTAAGATACATAATGATTTGGCACCATTACAAGGTCCCATTTCTTATTCCTCCTGACAATCGTTATCGCAGGCTAAACATAAAATTGAGTCAGCAGGTGGCCCTTTGAAACTGGTTTATCAACAAAACGATTATATTTAAGCAAACCAATCAGTTAGTGGCTAGCGGATGATCACGATGATAGGATTCTATATTGCCATCGTCAGTGTACGTGGTTTATAAATTTGCTTTGTTCGTTGTGTAGATGGTGTAGCAAGGTTTAATGAGTCACTTGGTCCACGAAAATCAGTTTGTTGATAGAAAAATATATGTGAGAAAAATGTTTAAACTGCCTCTATGCTTAGTGTTCATTGTCCTCTTATGCTGCAGTGTTGCCTGATACTTCTTTTATAGATTACCGTCCATCGTCCAGCATCATGTTAGGCTTACATGACAACACACAAATCTTGAAATGCTCCCTCCCTCCCGAGATTCGCATTTGCAGGAGGGGAGTTACAAGTGACACGCACAAGTAGTTGCAGCCTTGCAAGCATTATGGTACACATACTTGTGGTGGCGTTGCACTAGTATCTGGAGGTTAATATTTGTTCATAGCTGTCAGAGAACTGGTCCGTGGAACTTCTGCTAAGATACATAATAGTTTGGCACCATTACAAGGTCTCAGTTGTTATTCATCCCTGACACAATCGTTATCGCAGGCTAAACATAAAATCCAGTCAGCAGGTGGCCCTTTGAACATGCAGCTCAGTCAAGTTCCTAAGATGCTTTTCATCCTCAGAAACCAGTGGGCTCCTTCTGCGTTTTGTGTATCCTTCAAGGTTGGGTTATTCGTTCTGTCTTTTCCCCACACTTCTAAATTCTGTTGTAAGCTAGTAATGGCTACCCCCTTTTCTGCTTTCAAGAAAAGTAACCGAACTCAGTACTTCCTGTAAGTGTTGCCATACTATGATCTAGATCCAGCGTAATGATTCTGATTGTCCGCAATGCGTACCTGCAAAACTGCAGCTCGAGACGGATCCGGACATCCTTATACAGAAGGCAGAGGCGGCTTTGAGAAAGTATGGTATGAATGTGGTCGTGGCGAACGAGCTAGCGAACTACAAAGACGTGGTTGTCATGGTCACAAGCAGCGGGAAGACAACCGTGAGCAGGCGGAGCAAGGAAGACGACCTAGAAGAGCAGCTCATCGCTCTCCTGGTTAAGATGCATTCAGATCACGCTAAGCAGTCCAATCCGGACCAAGAGACATGAGCTGTTGTCTTGATGAATAAGGAGTTGCTACAAGTTATTGGGCTCATTGGTCTCCTGGTTTAATTAACGAACCAGTAAGTGGAGTAGCGTTTTTCTTTTGAGAATCGCACGCACGCACGATCGTCTCCCTTATCCCTTATGTTGTGCTACACTGGCTGCGATGCCTGCCTTTATCGGCGTCGGCGGTGGTTTGGATTGGACAAGTCTCACCAATTCAAACTCTAAATCTGAAAAATGTCTCTTGTGAGTGATCCAAATTTGATTAACGGGAATCTAGGCTCCTTCGCCTGGACTGCATAATCGACCATACCTACAACAGCTTCAAATGCATACAGGGATCGGCACCATTGATGGTTCAACCAATTCTACAGTGAATGTTACAGGGTAAGTTTGGAATGTGATGAAGCTCCATTTTTTGTTACATATATACTACTGCTACAGAACTGGACCCACTAAAGACAATCATGCACCGGTGTGTGAATGTGCACAGGAAGGGTATAGCAGCAGAGATCATGAATGTTCAGGGTATGAAGCATGTTGAGTTCTATCCGAATGAATGTGTAGAGAGATGTTTTGCCAATACTAATCGTTGTATTGATTGGATGCAGGTGCACGTATATATAAGTACAGGTAGGCCTCAACCTCAACTATACACAACTAGAAGATGGGCCACAATATACGTAATACATGCAACACATATATACTCAACACCCCCCAACAGTCGAAGCGTCGCCGGAGGCACAGAGACTGGACCGAAACTCCTCGAAGACGGGAGTATGCAATCCCTTAGTCATCACATCAGCAAACTGTTGCGTCGTTGGAACGTGGAGAACCCGAATACGGCCAAGTGCAACCTGCTCAAGCATAAAGTGAATATCGAGCTCAATATGCTTCGTACGTCGATGGTGCACCGGGTTGGCGGAGAGGTAGAGGCGTCAGCGGCCGCGGGGCCGGAGGCGACAGCCGGGCGGGCCGCGGCGGGAGTGGCGACGGGCGATGGGGGTGTCGAGCCCATCACCGGAGAGGAGGCGCCGTCCGGGGTGCCTGCCGCGGCGTCGGGGTGGGGGCCCCGGTCGGACTCAACCTCGTAGGAGGGAGTCGGGGACCCAGGGGCCCGGTCCGACTCGACCTCGGGGGAGGGAGTCGGGAACCCGGGCGGCGGCAGAAGGCGCTGAGCCGGTGGGACCACCTAGGGGCGCGGCCGCGCAGCACTCCAGGCAGGGGGCGCGGGGGTCGGCGCCGAGGGAGCCGGGGCCGGAGAAACCTGAAAAAAGGAAACACCGTCTCGACAAAGTACACGTGCCTCGAGGTGTACACGCAATGAGTGACAGGGTCATAGCACCGGTAACCTTTGGTGTTAGAGAGATAACCAAGGAAGACGCATGGGAGGGATCGTGGTGCGAGTTTGTGTGGAGTGGTGGACGCGGTGCTAGGATAGGAAAGACACCTGAAGATGCGAAGACCGTCATAGGACGGTGGCGCACCGAAGAGGAGGTGGTGAGGGGCGTAGTTCCACCGAGGATGACACGGACGGATGTTAACTAGAAGAGTAGCAGTGGCAAGAGCATCAGGCCAAAACCGAGCGGGCACGTTAGAGTGAAAGAGTAACGTGCGAACGCAGTCATTAAGAGTGCGAAGAATGCGCTCGGCGCGACCGTTCTGCTGTGAGGTGTATGGGCAAGTTAGATGGAAGATGGTACCGTGAGAGGCGAGGAGAGTGCGAAGAGCGACATTGTCAAACTTTTTTCCGTTATTGGTTTGGAGTGCAAGAATGGGGCGACCGAACTGTGTGGTGACATAGGAATAAAAGGATGTGAGTGTGGCTAAAGCATCGGATTTGCGACGAAGAGGAAAAGTCCACACATAATGAGAATAATCATCTAAAATCACCAAATAGTATAGGTAGCCCGTATTACTTGCAACGGGAGACGTCCAAACATCACTATGAAGTAATTGAAACGGAAAAGTGGAAACAGTTGTAGACGCACTAAAGGGAAGACGAACGTGCTTGCCTAAGCGACAAGCCTCACAAGTATACTCGTCGAGCTTATTACATGAGAAAGAAAAACTCCTAAGAATCTGATGCAAAACGGTGGGGTTGGGGTGGCCCAAGCGAGCAAGCCAAAGGTCGACGCCGGCAGCGAGGGCGACGGGTGTGGAGCTGGAGGCGCCGGCGTGCACGGGATAGAGCTCATTGGGGTGTCACATCGGTGAAGTACCATCCGGGTACGGGCGTCCTTCACAGAAAAACCAACACCGTCAAATTCAACAGTAAGTGGGTTCTCACGAGTAAGACGACGAACGAAAACTAAGCTCATGACTAAGTCAGGTGAAACGAGAACATTAGACATAGTGATAGGTGTGGAAGTAGAAGGAAAACTAGTGCTACCGACATGAGTGATAGGTAAAGAAGAACCGTTGTCAACGGTGATACGAGTGGGTGTGTGAACGGGAGTGGAGGAGGTTAGGTTACCGGGATGAGCTGTCATGTGCGCAGTAGCACCGGAGTCCATGTACCAGTCGCCTCCACCGCCATAGTTACTCGGCGACGGCGCAGAGTGCAGGGTGGCCAGGAGGGCGGGATCCCATGGCGCAGGAACCTGCGGCGGCTGCATGCCCCCGTAGGGTGGCGCCTGGGCGGGCGGTCCATAGTCGCCGAGAGGCGGCGACGCGAGGGGGGCGCCATAGCCGGCACCAGCCGGCTGGTAGGGCGCGCCGAGGAACGCCTGGTGGCCCGCGGGACGAGGACCGAGGAGACCTGGCGCAGGAGCCCGTGGGACGGGCATATGATAGGCATGCACGACGCCCGTCCACGGGTTCTGCCTGGCTGCCCACGGCGGAGGGGGCTGCTGGTAGCGGGGCGCCCCCCCCCCCGCCCTGGGCCTGGGGCTGCTGCTGCTGCTGACGGCGGCCGCCCCGCCGGTTGCGCCAGCCCCAGCCACCTTGCGGCTGCTGGGGAGGCGCGGGGGGCGCGGGTGGCGCAGGCGGCAACGGGTAGTACCCGGCGGGCGCAGGAGGGCGCGGCTGAGGTGGCGCGGCCGATGGAGCGGGGCCGCCGTGGGTGGTGCCGGTGGCGAGGGCGGTGTGCTGGACCCGCTGCTTCAGCTTCGTCATCCGACGCTCCTCAAGTTTGAGGTACGCGACGACTCGCTGAAAGGTGGGCTGCGGCAGCAAGGTGAGGTTAGACGCCGCGTTGCCGAAATCCTCGTTGAGGCTGGCGGTGAGGGTGCTCAGCATGAGGTCGTCGGAGACTTTGGCCCCGATGTCACGAAGCTCATCGGCGAGCATCTTGAGCTGCATGCAGTACTCATCGATGGTGGAGTAGTCCTGTTGACAGCCGAAGAACTCCTGCTGCAAGAAAACAAGGTGCTGAAGTTTGTTGTCGGTGAAGAGCGCGTTGATCTTGGTCCACACGGCGCAAGCATCGTCGTCCTCAGCGACAACCGTGTGGAAGATGTCCTTCGAGACGGTTTGATAAAACCATCGGATGAGTGTGGCCTTGATGGCGGACCCCTCGGGGTCGCCCTTCATGTACTCGTCGTCCACGGAGCCATCGATGTGCTCGGTGAGATAGTACTCGCGAAAGATGAGGTTGAAGTAGGTCTTCCACGCGTAGTACGAGGTGCTGGAGCTGTCGAGGCGGATGGGGACCCGGGCCTCGATGTTGAGGTCACGGATGGCGGCGGCGGAGGGCTCGGGGCCAGCGAAGGGGTTCGACGAGCGGGTGGTGGAGGAGCCCGGGGAGTCCATGGTGCGGCTAGGGAAGGGATGCGGGTAGGGTTAGGGTTTCGGTGGCGGGTGGCGGGGTAGGAGCAGCGGCGGCGGTTGCGGTGAGAGGAGAGAGCAGCGGCGGCGGGGAGAAGTGGCTGCGCGACGGGGCGGCGGCGGCGCGGCGGCACGGGGTGGCGGCGGCGGCGTCAGGGGAAGACGCGGCGGCGGCGGCGGGAAGCGGCGGCGGCGGCGCGCGAGGAGGCGCGGCGGCGGTGGCGGCCCTAGGTCAAGACCTTCATGATGATACCATGTAGAGAGATGTTTTGTCAATATAATAATCGTTGTATTGATTGGGTGCAGGTACACGTATATACAAGTACAGGTAGACCTCAACCTCAACTATACACAACTAGAAGGTGGGCCACAATATACGTAACACATGCAACACATATATACTCAACAGAATGTTTCTCTTGCTTACTCACAGTCAAAAAAGGGTTACCCAGCAAAACTGAAGTATTCTGCTGAATATTGCAGAATATAACCCACACCCCAAGCTTATTGCGGGGATTTCAATATCCTATGGTACCAGCCAGAGAAAAACAACAACCATTTCGACACACGTTGGCCCTTCTTGTTGAACGTTGTTATTTACAGTTTGGACATCTGAGAGGCTAGTTTGTCCGGTGAGGTTGCCAATTCACTTGGAGAAACTTGGACGTGTGTTTATGGATACCGAATCGAATGGGAACTAAAGTTCATGTGCTTATGGATACCGCCCCACCCCCCCCGACGATAACAATGCACGCGGTTGCATATCGATACAATTTCAGACCATCCCTCATAATTCTTGATTCAAATTATACGAATCCCTCAACTGCATGCCACCCGTTCAAATTCGAGTTGGTATGGTTGCATCGGGATAGCTTTGCGGATCTTACCAAGAATCTTTGTCATAGGCGTATTGTTGGTTGAACGGCAATCCAGAGATGGAATTTCAAAATCCATACCACAAGGCAATTCCTAAGTGGCTAGCTGAAACTTATCAATGATACAAAAAGGAAAGACAATGCCTCTCCGCAATAATTGATGACCTCGATAAAAATGCTGAGACTCGTACACCGTCCGCACAATACTACCCTTTGAATTGTCTCTGTGTCTTTCCCCATTTCATCCGGGCAGCACTGTTCGAGAAAGAGAGAGAGAGAGAGAGAGAGAGAGAGAATCTGAGAGCGAGCTAGAGGCAGAGCCCTTGAGCGGCAGACTGCCATGTTCATGTCGATTTCGAGATCCCCCTCTGCTCGAGTTTGATTTTCTCTTTGATTCACGGTTGCTCCAGTTGGCTGTTCTCGTCTCCCTCCCTCCCCTGTGTGATTTCCCACGTTTCTGCTCGTGTATCTTTCAGATCTAAGTATATTTTTGTTTGGATTCATGGTAGGTGTATGATGTTGCCGTGTTGTTGTAGATTTTGTTGCTCTTGTAGTTGTAGCTGTCGATTCTGCTTTGTGGTATGTGTGCTTTCCCATGGATCCCCCTCTGCTTGTGTAGGATGTATGAATTCGTTTGTTAGTTCTGGCTGTGTTTCCGCTGTCAGGTTTTTGATCCCCTCAGTTGTAGGCACTGGTAGGTGGTCTCTATATTGATTCGGGTGGCTCGTTTATTAAGACTAGCAAACATGCTCGTGCGTTGCAACGGGAGGAAAAATCATCCCTCGTACACATAGAAATGACATCAGCAAATCCCTTGAATCTTTTACGATGACACATGACAAACAACATAATAAGTTGTATTATTGCATAAAAACCTAAAGGTCGGATGATTTTTGAAGTGTACTCAAAGTGTTTCCAACTTATTAGATAATGGAAATATCTACCTAGTTGCCACTATCTCTTTACACCTTTATTGTAATTACTCCTCAGTGATGCCCAACAAATATTGATGAAAAGAGCAAAGTAATTTTTAGTACTCAATGATAGCATGTGCATAAGAGCATTATTTTTATCTTGCTGATATATGTATTTACAACTGTAATCCAAGTCAAGATCCTTAATTTGGTAGGGATCAACATCCTCTATGATGCCAATAATAGCTTTTGTGAGAGCATCAGACTATCATATCTACTCAATTTAAATGGGGTAGGAAACATACGTAGTAGGCATTTTCAAAATACCCATACAAAAAAGATAGCATTTAAGGTTGCATTCTAAATGTAATTTTAGAAATGGTTAACATGCAGGATAATATCATACTTCAAATGTACACATTTTTCTAAGGGATTTTCATATATAACATTTTAGATTTGAAGTTACGGGTTTAAAAGATATGAATATTTAGAAAAGAATTTGAATCTGCCCGAAAAAGAAAAAGGAAAAAATTAATCAGCCAGAAGCTGGGCCAAAATTACAAACATAATGCGTGTAGCCCATCTGATAGGTGACGCATGGGCGAGACAACTATATCCTACGCCACCTGTATTTAAAGAGAAAAAGGCTGAGAAAAGGAAAAAAGCAGGGGAGGCTTGGATCGAACCTGGATCTCCCACATGGAAGAGAGGGCCTTTAGCCACTACCAGAAGGGTTGGGCGCTTTGCTGCGCCGTTGGTATTGTTGGGTTTCTTTAAAAATAATCATTATGTTTCAAAATATAACGTGTATTACTTTTTTGACAATTCAAACCTTTTAAGTTTGATCAAATTTGTAGAGAAATATATCAAAATCCATAATATCAATTTGGTATTTTAAAAGTCATCATGAAATGAATTTCCATACATTTTTTTGTTTAATATTGTGGATGTCAATATTTTTCTCTGAACTTGGTCAAAGTTAAAGAAATTTGACTTTCAACAAAACTAATACCCCTTATATTTAGGAAGTGATGGAATATTTAGTTTGGCAGGTGGGCGAGATGATAGAGTGTGTTTTATTTTTATTTATAATGTGGTGATTTGGTGGGTCTTTCGTGGTGTGATTCTATGTTATTTGCTAACCAACCTATATTTATGTGGGGAAATTTCTGTATCAGTGGTCACATGTACTACTATATTGGTGCCACAATATCACATGGTGACGCTTCTTTTTTTCAGTTGGTGGGAGGGCACGCGGGATTGATATGTCTTTATAGGTTGGTTGCTGCTAATTGATTTGTAAAATCGTTCGCTTTGTCAAAATCATAAACCAAAATCCAAAATTAAATGCCTCAATTGAATGAAAGAGCTTCAAAATTAGGGAACATACTGAATTAAAAGAATTGAATGCGAGAGCTTGAGGAAGTGTTAACCAGATCAAAATCGGTTGACCCAATTCTAAATTGAATACCTCAATTAATTGCGAGGTCTTAAAAATTAGGAAGCATAGTGTATAGTATAAAATAATTGAATGAGAGAGCTTTGAGAAATTATTGACCTGATAAAAGTCGGGTGGCCCAATTCTAATTGTAGACCTCAATTGAATGTGGGCTTTTTAAAACTAGTGAGCTTAGTGTTATAGAGGATGGTGCCCTTGCACTTGTGATACATCATGAGACCGATGGTTAATGAACCCAACCAACGGCCGATGCATCAACTCGAAAAAAGAATCATTTTTTGACTTACCAGTGGCATGGCGGGTATATATTTACAACTTTAGGGGCAATTTCATGACGGACGGGCAGAAGCAATAGCCCCTTTATTATTAGGTAGATTTGTTGACATGTAGGTCATCAGATGGGTGTTTTTGTGGTTAGGGTTGATGATTTCCGCTGATAGGTGGTCTTTATATTGATTTGTCTGGCTTGTCCATGACATTTGTACTGCAATCCTCTTGATTTTCGTTGTAGATGTATGGATTTGGGTAGCTTACCTGGTATTTTAGGTGTTTGTTTCCCTGGTTTAGGGTATTCATAGTGTATCAGATTTAGAGAGTAAGCAATGCTATATTCATGTGTCTATATGATTTTACAGTGTATTTCCTGGGCTATTCACATTGTAATCACCTGTGTAATAGCACAACAATTACCTCTGATTTTAAATGTTAGATCACAGTGTAGTTTTTATGATGCTTGTGAAATGTTTCTATTCCTGCCTTGTTACTGTGCACTTACAGTAGTATTTCCTCTGTAAATCTTGTGTACTTAATCATGTAATACCTCGGATTTTTTAGCGTAATTCCCGTGCTTACACTGTAATTCATGTGCTTGCACTGTATTTCCTGTAGGTTTTTGCATTTCTTACAATGCTACTTTGCACTGTATTATACCGCATAATTACAGTGTAATTTCCATGCTTCATCAATGTAATTCTTGTAGGTTTGTTACAGTGCAATTTTCAGTTAGATTATAGTGTAATATACCTCAGAATTTCAGTATAATTTTCATGCTTCATCACTGTAATTTATGTAGGTTTTTCCATTTTGTACACTGTAAATATTAGCTATGCTACAGTGTAATATACCCTAGAATTAGAGTGTAATTTCCATGCTTCATCACTGTAATTCTTGTAATTTCTTTCATTGTAAGTTAATTTTAGGTTTATTCCTGTGCAATATTCATGTGTCTCTGTTGCAGTAGTAATGAGCTAGGTCCTGATTAGGTTTCTGATTCTTTCCTAACAGTCTATTAGTGATTTAGGGTGCATTGTTTTAGAGTGTTAGGTTTTGTAGTATGAGCAAGGTCCTGGCTACCAGTTATTTCATGTGTAATTTGCTATGCATTTCTATTATTTGTTGAAGTGTACGGAGATTTGCTCTTTTCTCTTTCATTTCTTTCTTTTTCTATATCATGTAATCTGTTTATAGGTTTAGTTTAATGGGTAGGCTACAGAAAGTCTCTCACCAATACCTTCTGTTAGTACCATCTTTTGAGAGTGCAGATTCTTTGGCTGAACAGTTCGTGCCTAACGACTTTGCAGAAGATGGTTCTTATCCTATCTCTACAGTAGTTATTTCTTTCTTCTTCTCTAGTTATATTTAATCCATTCTTAGTTCTTCAAATAAATTTATTTAATTTGGGTCTGTTGAATTTTCATTTTTCAAGAACTTTCTGGTGATGAAGGAGGCTTTGACAAAGCTCTTTTCAAGTTCTATGTGAATCATGTGCGTTTTTATTTTCTTGTACTCTAGTTGATTATGTTTTTGGTTATTTTCTTTCATTGGGGGGGACCTTTGCCTTTTTGTTTTTCAGAAAGTAAAGTCCTTGAAGAGGAAACTATCATCTGCTGGAAGAAAGAATGTGGTTAGTCCCCCTGGTTACCAATCTCTCATATGGATTTAGTTCTTCTTTAGTAACGTAGCACTGTATTTTGCGTGATGTACTACCGTACTTAGGATGTAACTTATATTTTTTTTGCTTCTTTATCATCTCTTTTTGCTCGCACATCACATGTAATTTCTCAATGTCTTCTTCATTGAGGAAGTCATTGTCTTCGTGTTGTTCATGTGAGTTGTCTGGCCCTATGTTTTCTCCTTCTCTATTGATCTGGTGTGTCTCAATGTTTGATTTAGTTGTTGTTGTACCGGGATCAACAACTTCAGTCACCTGCATCTTTAGCTATTTGTTTCAGTTTTATTTTTCTATCAGTATTCTTCTATGATATGTACATGTTTCTCAAGATTGTTTTGTGACCTACCTATTCCAAATTCATGCTGTCAAACAGATCTACCTCCCAGGGATTAGGATTTGTCGCGGCTTCTTCATATGTCTTGTTTCTTCTTCACCTGTTGTAGCTTCATCATGCAATTCTTGCCACGTCTTCATAGTAAGTAAAATGTAACTTTCTTCCTACTTTTCCTTTCTTATATGATTTAATTTGATATAATTCCGCTTACATTTGAATCGAATGTTGTGCAGTTGTTGTTATCTTTTTGTTTCCATGAGATTTCCTCTCTTTCATGATTCATGTTTATAGCCCCTTCTCCTGAATGTACCTGCGAGCAACATGTCAAATTTTAATTTACCTTTTTGTACCTTTTTGTGTTTTCTTTCTGCTCTCTTTCTGCTAGTTCCATCATGCAGATTGGTAGGTCTTCATCTTGTATTGTCTGAATGTGGCGGTGAAGTAAATGAAAATGTTTCCTACAATAGATTGTGAATTTTCCATTATAATATATATAACATTTTTTCTAAAGTTTCTGCAAACATTTGCTAGTGTAACTCACATTGAGATGAGATCTTGTTGCAAGTAGATCCTCTTTAGTTATTGTTCATTTCAGGCTTCCCATCTGTAAATGTGAAAAGTAAATGTCAATAATAAATTATGAGCAGCAAACTATTTAGGGATATGTTTGCTTATTATTTCCCTGATTGTTAGTGTTTCCCTTTTGATTGACAGTACTAGTTCATTTTGTATTAAAAGGAAACTCAAAAAGTATTTTAGTTTTAGTGTAAGTACCCTATAGGAAAGACAGTGACTGGAAATCTTAGGTATAGTGATAACCCACAAGTATAGGGGATCACAACAGTTTTCGAGGGTAAAGTATTCAACCCAAATTTACTAATTCGACACAAGGGGAGCCAAAGACTATTTGCAAGTATTAGCAGTTAAGTTGTCAATTCAACCACACCTAGAGAACTAAATATGTGTAGAAGAGTGATCAGTAGCACAGTAGTATGATAATTTTGATAGCAATAGTAGCAACAACAATAGTAGCGGTAACAGTAACAATAGCAGTTTTGTAGCAATTGTAACAGTAGCAGCAACAGTAGTAATTTAGCAAAGATCAATATGTGAAAAGGTCATAGGCATTGGATCGGTGATGGATAATTATGTTGGATGACATTCATCATGTAATAGTTATAACCTAGGGCGACACAGAACTAGCTCCAATTCATCAATGTAATGTAGGCATGTATTCCGTATATAGTCATACGTGCTTATGGAAAAGAACTTGCATGACATCTTTTGTCCTACCCTCCCGTGGCAGCGGGGTCCATAAGGAAACTAAGGGACATTAAGGCCTCATTTTAATAGAGAACCGAAACAAAGCATTAACACATAGTGAATACATGAACTCCTCAAACTACGGTAATCACCGGAAAGAATCCCAATTATTGTCACCTTGGGGTATGCGGATCATAACACGTAATAGGTGCATACAACTTGCATGATAGGATCAAGAACACAAATATATTGGTGAAAACATAAACAGTTCAGATCTGAAATCATGGCACTTGGGCCCTAGTAACAAGCATTAAGCATAGCAAAGTCATAGCAACATCAATCTCAGAACATAGTGGATACTAGGGATCAAGCCCTAACAAAACTAACTCGACTACATAATAAATCTCATCAACCCATCACCGTCCAGCAAGCCTATGAAGGAAGTACTCACTCCCAGCGGTGAGCATCATGAAATTGGTGATGGAGGATGGTTGATGATGACGAAGACAGAAGACCCCCCTCTTCGGAGCCCCGAACGGACTCCAGATCTAGCCTCTGATGAAGAACAGGAGGTGGCAGTGGCTCCGTATCGTAAAACGCGATGAAACTTCCTGTCCTATTTTTTTCTCGGGAAATAGGAATTTATAGTGTCCAGATTAGGGTCAACGGAGCCTTGTGGGTCCCACTATACACCAGAGCATGCCCTAGGGGGGTGGCGCACCCTGGTGCCTAGTGGGCAGCAGCCCCCCCTTCTGTGGGTTTTCCTCCAGTATTTTTCTTTTATTCCAAAATAATTCTCCAAAAAGTTTCGTCCAATTCCGAGAACTTTATTTCTGCACAAAAACAACACCATGGTAGTTCTGTTGAAAATAGCTGCAGTCCGGATTAGATTCATTCAAATCATGCAAATTAGAGTCCAAAACAAGAGCAAAAATGGTAGGAAAAGTAGATACGACAGAGACGTATCAACTCCTCCAAGCTTAACACATTGCTTGTCCTCAAGCAATTTAGTTGACAAATTGAAAGTGACAAAGGAAAACTTTTACGAACTCTTTTGTTCTTGTTTATATATATATATATATATATATGCTTAAGTAATACCCATGTTTTCAGCAAAGATTATAACTAACCATGCAAATGATAACTCTTAGAAACTATATTCACTCATATCAATGGCATAAATCAACTAGCGAGCAATAATAAAATATCTCAAATTCTAACACTTTGTCAAAACAATCATGATATAATATGACAATAATGGTATCTCGCTAGCCCTTTCTGAGACCACACAACATAAATGTAGAGCACCTTCGAAGTTCAAGCAGCGACTAAACATTGTAATTCATGGTAGAAGAGCTTCAGTCATGATGCACACAACATTTACTATACACAATGCATGAGCATGACAATAGTGCTCTCAGGACAGGTGCTTGTTTGAGAAGGTGATGACTCAACAATAAAAGAAAAGTAACATAAAAGTAAATAGATGGGCCTTTTGCAGAGGGAAGCAGAGATTTGCAGAGGTGCCAGAGCACAGAGCTTAAATCAGAGATAAATATAATTTTGGGAGGTATACCTTTCCTGTCAACGTTACGACCAAGAGTTTTTCAATATCTTCCATGCTAAACACATTAGCGGCGGTTCCCAAGCGGTAAAAGTAAAGTTTACCCCCCCTCCACCAACAAACACATGCCATGGCTAGCCGAATCCTCGGGTGCCCTCCATACTGATACGTCTCCAACGTATCTATAATTTTTGATTGTTCCATGCTGTTATATTATCATTTTTGGATGTTTTACAATCATTTTATATCAACTTTATATCATTTTTTGGGACTAACCTATTGACATAGTGCCCAGTGCCAGTTGCTGCTTTCTGCTTGTTTTTTATTTCACAGGAAACCAATACCAAACGGAGTCCAAACGCAGCAAAACTTTTTGGAGATTTTTTTTGGACCACAAGACATCCAGTGGGCCAAAGAAGTACCGAAGAGGGGGCCCGAGGTGAGCACAAGACACCAGGGCGCGCCTGGGCCCCCAGGCGCGCCCTGGTGGGTTGTGCCCATCTCGGAGACCTCCTGTACCGCCTCTTTGCTCTATAAATACCCCAATATTCCAGAAACCCTAGGGGAGTCGACGAAAATCAATTCCAGCCGCCGCAAGTTCCAGAAACCACAGATCCAATCTAGACACCATCACGGAGGGGTTCATCATCCTCATTGGTGCCTCTCCGATGATGCGTGAGTAGTTCATTGTAGACCTACGGGTCCGTAGGCAATAGCTAGATGGCTTTCTCTCTCTCTTTTGATTCTTAATACAACGGTCTCTTGGAGATCTATTTGATGTAACTCTTTTGCGGTGTGTTTGTTGGGATCCGATGAACTTTGAGTTTATGATCAGATCTATGTTTTTATCCATGAAAGTTATTTGAGTCTTCTTTGATCTCTTATATGCATGATTGCTTATAGCCTCGTATTTCTTCTCCGATATTTGGGTTTTGTTTGGCCAACTTGATCTATTTATCTTGCAATGGGAAGAGGTGCTTTGTGATGGGTTCGATCTTACGGTCCTTGATCCCAGTGATAGAAGGGGAACCAACACGTATCGTTGCCATTAAGGATAACAAGATGGGGTCTATTTCTACATAAATAGATCTTGTCTACATCATGTCATCGTTCTTATTGCATTACTCCGTTTCTCCATGAACTTAATACACTAGATGCATGCTAGATAGCGGTCGATGTGTGGAGTAATAGTAGTAGATGCAGGAAGGGGTCGGTCTACTAATCTTGGACGTGATGCCTATATAATGATCATTGCCTGGATATCATCATGATTATTTGAAGTTCTATCAATTGCCCAACAGTAATTTGTTTACCCACCGTATGCTATTTTTCTCGAGAGAAGCCACTAGTGAAACCTACTGCCCCCGGGTCTATTTTCTCACCATATATTTTCAGATCTATTTTGCTATTTGCCTTTTCGTTTATTTGCCATTTTTATTTTCAGATCTATATTATCAAAACCCCAAAAATATCTCGCTGAATTTTATTTGCTTTTATTTGCATCTATCAATCTATTACAACTTTCTCCCGTCCACTTGCCAATTTCCGTCGCCGTTACCCAAAAGGGATTGACAACCCCTTTAACACGTCGGGTTGCAAGTATTTGTTCTTTGTGTGCAGGAGCTGTTTACGTGGTGTTGCGTGGTTCTCCTACTAGTTCGATAACCTTGGTCTCATCACTGAGGGAAATACCTACCGTTGCTATGCTGCATCATCCCTTCCTCTTTGGGGAAATACCGACGTAGTTCAAGCAAACATCAAAAGGAATTTCTGGTGCCGTTGCCGGGGAGACATCATCAACATCTACCAGGTTCCTAATCACAAATCTCATCTCCTTGCAATTTACATTATTTGCCATTTGCCTCTTGTTTTCCTCTCCCCCACTTCACAAAATTTTTCTGTTTTATTCGCCCTCTTCTTCGTTCGCCGTTTTCTCGTCAGATCTGTTTTTGAGTGCAATCTTGTTTGCGTAGTCATGCTGCCTCAAAGAAAATACTATGATGTTCCTTACCCAAATATTTTGCTTGAGATCGAGAAAAGTACTAAGGAATATATGACTACACAATTTGAGCATAATGAGTATTTCACCGAAGAACTTAAGGAGCATTCCGTTGTGCTAGATGCTATAACAAAACAACTTGATGATATCAGTAGAGAAGTTTGCAATATCCAATCTAAGTATGCTTTTGCCGAAAGTTTGTTAGGTAAAATATCCGATGCACAAGCTACCCTAGTAAATCAAATGGCCACTAAACCAATCTCGTTAGAAGGTAAAAGTGATGAAGATCTTAAAATAATTGGTGTTTCTTCTATTGATTCCTTGTTTAGTAAAATTAAGATTGATGAAAAAGGGACTGGAGAAGAGTCAACTTTAGCTAGAAGGCGTCCCAATAATTTGGAGGGTGAAAATCTTGTTGAAAATTTTGATAAAAGTGGGTTTGAAGAGGTCAAGACTTTAACTAGTGATGTGCCCACTCTTTTGGATTACAAAGACTTTAATTATGATAGTTGCTCTTTGGTTGATTGTATTTCTTTGTTGCAATCCATGATAAATTCACCCCATGCTTATGAACAAAATAAGGCTTTTACTAAACATATTGTTGATGCTATGATGAAAGCTTTTGAAGAAAAGTTAGAATTAGAAGTTTCAATTCCTAGAAAATTACATGATGAATGGGAACCTACTATCAAAGTCAAGATTAAAAATTATGAGTGTTTTGCTTTATGTGACTTGGGTGCTAGTGTTTCTACAATTCCGAAATCTTTATGTGATGTGCTTGGTCTTACCGATATTGAAGAATGCTCTTTAAATTTGCACTTGGCGGATTCTACTATTAAAAAGCCTATGGGAAGAATTAATGATGTTCTTATTCTTGCAAATAGGAATTATGTGCCCATAGATTTTATTGTTCTTGATATTGATTGCAATCCGTCTTGTCCAATTATACTTGGTAGACCGTTTTTGCGTACTATTGGTGCCGTGATTGATATGAAAGAAGGCAATATTAAATTTCAATTTCCACTAAGGAAGGGTATGGAACACTTCCCTACACTACTAGGGAAAAGCCTAGCAGTAGCGCGGGTTTTTGGCCTATCAGTAGCGCGGGGTGCCGCGCTACTGATACGGTGCTACAGCTAAAGGTTAGCAGTAGCGTAGGCTTACACACGCTACTGCTATACGTACTTAGTAGTAGCGCGTTCTGGGGAAAGCGCTGCTGGTAAATACTAGTAGCGCGTCTGTATGCCCGTGCTACTACTATTATTACGTATTCTATTTCTTTTTCATTTTATGTCGTATTCATACACCATTATACAAGTTTTCATACAGTAGCAATTTAGAGATTGTTTTTACATCATAATGAGTTATTACATCACTGGGTGAAAGAACCGTGGATTAGTTTCAGGTGGATGGATCACTTGAAACTAATCCACACGGTTCTTTCACCCAATGATATAATAAATCATCATCATCATCATCATATCATTAACAACTTATCATCATAATACATCATTGTCATATAACAACTCCTCATGATCATCATTGTCATATAACAACTCCTCATTGCCTCATTGTCATATAACAACTCCTCATTGTCATATAACAACTCGTCATGATCATCATCATCAACTCTAACACATTGTAGCACATAATAACACATTGTACCTAGGACCTACTCTCTCATAGGACCTACTACCTTCTCTTAGGTAAAATAGCATAAAACAAGATAGGCCCTGACTCTCCATTATGGATAATGCAGATTATCCTGTCTCCAATTCTTGCGCTTCGCTGTTGCTTCCAAGTAGCTCCCTACGATTGACCATACATTTTTTCCAATCTTTGATTGTCATGTCTTCATCAGTTTTAGAAATCCGGTATGAACAGCAGTGATGCGTAGGATGACCTGGCCGTAAGTTCATACCATCAAGGTGACCTTTCGAAAACATCAGATGAGGCACACAATCATTCGGGATTTTCTGTTGAAAAACATAGTAATAACTTCATAGTTAGCAATGTAGTTGAGTTTTAGAAGAATTTATGCAAACGATGCACGGATGTCGTAATAGTAAAAAATCTTACAATGACATCTCCATGGATGTTATAGTAGTTCAACACGTGCACTAGTGGCACGTATTGACCATAATGTGGAGGATTTTGATCATAGATATTGTAATTCTCAAGATCAGTAATAAATGAGATCAGATGATTTTTCTCCTGATAAGTTAATTCTGAGCCATCGGTGTAGTAGGTTCTGTCTACCATCTTCCACACATTCTTTGAAGAATGAAAATAAGCTATCAATGGAAATAAGCTATCAACTATTTTGAAATAAACAATATAAATTACTTAATAACTATGTTTGATAAACTCACATAGCGGTAGAATTGGAAGCGTATCAACAAGGACCCAAATGTCCATATTGTCTTGGGCGATGTCAGGATCACCAAGATCCATGGTGACAAGCATACCCTCATGAAAATCATACATCTTGCAAAGTGCTTCCCAATTCAGGCAACCAAAATGGGTTACGCTCTCAGAATTGTATAGATTTACATCTAAATCCATACCATGATGGGTCGTTAGGTGAATTATCTTTGTTTCCATACTTTCATGATCTTCAAAATCCATCCTCTCCAAGACATAGCGTCTTGCATGGCATGGGATAAGCTAGTCGAATTGTAAAAGACGAAAATTACACGTTGAAGTAGCAGAAGTCGTGCTTAATTACGAAAAAAACACTTGTCGTCGTTGCGTACCGTTTCAACATCGAAGGTCTCCCGGAGCTTAAAGCTGAAGCACCGACCTTCAACCAGGCGAGGCCTGTCGCATAGACCCCGGTCGTCGCCGCACTAGTCGCACTCCGCCGGGAGACTTTCGTCGTCCGACGACGACATCGACGACATTTCCTATGTTCATAATTCAAAGATTAAACTTGTAAAATTAAATATATGTACTACAAAAACTAAATTAGATCATTATTATGCATCACGGGTTGACTATCGGTCTGTCGAGTCTTTTCTTGAAAACTCTCAGCTCACGTGGTGTATACATTCGACCGTTGGTGATGGTCGCTCCTCCTTTCGTTCCCAAGTGCATTACACTAAAATGTCTAGCACAGGGGAACGAACGAGAAGCGACCCCCACGACAACAGTCGGGATTCTTCGTCCTCTCTCATATATGGTGGACACACTCCCTCACTGATTTTTCGACCATCGGTGATGGTCGTTATTCCTCCTTCCCCTAGTGCATAACAAAGGTCTAACACAAGGAGAAGAAGGAAAAACGACCCCCACGACAACAGTCGGGATTCTTCTTCTCTCATATATGGTGCAGACTTTCTCCCTCACTCATTTGTTGACTGTCATGTATGGAGCCTCGACAGACTTAAAGTCAACCCGAAATGTCGTTTAATTATCTTTCTAGAAAATCCAGGCCACTCGATATTTCCTACATATTCTAGCACAAGTCATGCCAAAATTCACGGAAAAATTCGGCATGACCTTTGCTAAAAAAGGACATATCGAGCACCTGAAATTTGCCGGAACGGAAATTAATCAACACTCCGGCAAAACATAGGCCACTCGGAGGTGTTACCTGCAAATATGGCCGGCCACTTGGGCAAGCACATATCCTATTTGAGCAACACAAGATATACATGTTTATATCTATATCATATGAGCATTCAAACTTGATGGTCATTGCATTTCAATGGTTGAAAATATGAACAAAAACATTTCAAAATATCTTATAGGACTCATATTGACATGAAGATTTGGCTGGTCTCACCTCGAGGTCGGAGGGGGTCGGTGACGGGGACGACGGTGGGGATGATGGAGGGGCTCCTTGATTTCTGCAAAAACAAAAACCCTATAAGCTATCAACTAATCAAATGCATACGCCTTGCATAGTGCTCTCCAATTTGAGCATTCAAAATAGGAGTAGTTCTCCAATTTGAGCATTCAATAAGCAAAACTAAATCATCTCTTGCGTCCGTACATCGTCGAATATTATCACTAATACATCTTGAATAGTATCATACATATAACATCACTAATACAACTAAAACCATAGCGAACGACGGGTATCGGCGTGGGCGGTGGACACCCAAAGAGAAGGAACCATCACAGGATCATAGCTCCAGTGAGATCCCTGAAGAACCTGCCCTCCAACGCAACCATGTAGCGACGGACGTGCTCGTCCTCCTCGCTGACACGGTGACGTACCACCTCCGCGGGGTCCTCAAGCCTCCGTACCGTCACTCGCCCACGCGACCGCCACCAAAGAAGGTTCGGGTCAACGACGGGCTAGCTCCTCACCAAGCTGCGCCCCCTGGAAGGTAGCACCTCCCGGTACCAGCCCGGCGGAGCCCAGTCCCGGACATGGCCCCTCTGATCAAGCAGGTGTCCTCCGCCGAGTCGACGACGAGGATGCAGGATAGGCATCGTCGACGTCGATGCGGGAATAATTGCTTTAACTAAAAAAATAACAACAAATGTGACATGTTCAAAATATGACTTGTCCACTTCAAAATGAATCAACCTAGAATTCTGTTAAATACACCTAAAAATAAACTAGTTCTATTAATTTTCTTACTAAAAATAAACTAGTTCTATAGTAAAATTTTAATTAGATCATCAAATCTCATATACCTAAATTTTCTTACTAAAAATAAACTAGTTCTATTAATTCAACTAGTTCAACTAAGCACTTACTATAAATAAAAATAAACTAATTCTTACTAAAAATAAACTAGTTCAACTAGTTCTATTAATTTTCTTACTAATTCTATTAAACACTTACTAAAAACAGTAAAAAAAATTACATTGTACAAGAACAGTAAAAAAGAGTTTAGGGTTTAGGAGAGATGGAGGGAGGAGGGGGAGGGAGGCGGGAGCGAGGGGGGGAGGAGGGAGGAGGAGGAGGAGGAGGAGAGGGGAGGAGGAGGTGGATAGGAGGAGGGAGGAGGAGGCACGCACGGAGGAGGAGGAGGGAGGAGGGGGAGGCGAGGAGAAGGGAGGAGGGGCGGCGGCGGAGGAGGAGGATAGGAGGGCGCGGTGGGAGGAGGAGGGAGGGGAGAAGGGAGAAGGAGGGAGGAGGGACTACCTCAGTGGAGGAGGAACGGCGGCGGCGGGCGACGACGGTCGTCGGGGAACGGCGGCGGCGGCGGACGACGGGGTGCGGGGGAGAGTGAGTTAGAGGGAGAGTGAGGGGGGTCGTCGGCCACGCGGGGATGATAAGGTAGGGTTAGTAGTAGCGCGTGTTGAAGAAAAGCGCTACTACTACGGAGCATAGCAGTAGCGCTGAATATGGATATGCGCTGCTGCTAAGTGGGGCTAGCCATATGCGCCCAGTTCAAACTTAGGAGCAGCGGGTTTTGCTAAAACGCGCTACTGATACCAGGATAGCAGCAGCGCCTTTTACTGACACGCGCTACTACTAATTAGCAGTAGCGCCACATTTTATCCAGCGCTACTGCTAAGATTCTGTGTATAAGGTTTTCCCTAGTAGTGCTAGAACTAGAATTAAGCTACCATATGAATCAATCATGAGGGCATCTTATGGATCCCGAAACAAAGATGACAACACTTAGATCCTTTTTGCATTATGCCTAGCTAGGGGCGTAAAACGATAGCGCTCGTTGGGAGGCAACCCAACTTGTATCTTTTTGCTTTTTGGTTTTCTTGCTGTTTTCAATAAAATACCCAATTATGCCTCTGGTTAGATGTGTTTTTGTGGTTTAAATTAGTGTTTGTGCCAAGCAAAGCCTTTGGGATGATTTGGGTGATAGTTGATTTGATCTTGTTGGAAAACAGAAACTTTTGCATCCAGTAAAACAATTTTGAAAATTCACATAAGAGACTAAAAATTCTGATTGTTTTACACAATATTTATATACAAATTGCCTCTGTTTTCCTAATTTTTAAGAATTTTTGGAGTTACAGAAGTATGAGAACAATTCGTATCTTTGTAGACTGTTCTGTTTTTGACAGATTCTGTTTTCTTTGCATTGTGTGCTTATTTTGATGAATCTATGGTTTCCTTTGAAGAGTTTTTGCCATAGAAAAGTTATAATACAGTAGACATAATGCAAGAACAAAATTTTAATGGGTTTTCTACAGTACTTAAAGTAAATATTGGTTTTCTTATACCAACGGATCTCACGAAGGTTTTGTTGAGTTTTGTGTGATTGAAGTTTTCAAGTTTTGGGTGAGATTATGATGGATGAAGTAATAAGGATTAGCAAAAGGCTAAGCTTGGGGATGCCCGAGGCACCCCAAGGTAATATTCAAGAAGTATCAAGCAACTAAGCTTGGGGATGCCCCCGAGTGGCATCCCCTCTTTCTTCTAACGACCATCGGTATTTTACTTGGAGCTATATTTTTATTCGTCACATATTATGAGTTTTGCTTGGAGCGCCTTGTATGATATGAGTATTTGCTTGTTTTGCTTTTTATTTTAAGTCTTGAATCCTTGCTGGACACACCTTTTTGGGAGAGCCAAAAATTATGCTATGCTTGCTCCTATGCTTCACTTAAATTTTTATGAGCTATGGAATTGCTCTAGTGCTTCACTTATATCTTTTTGAGCACGGTGTGCTTTATTATTTTTGAAGAAATGCTCTCATGCTTCACTTAGATTTATTTGAGAGTTAGCAAAATTTTAAACAAATTCTCTCTTGCTGCACTTAGATTAATTTGAGAGAAAGAAATATTATGCTCATGTTCTTCACTTATATTTGTTTGAGCTTATTAAAAGCAACATATGAAACTAGTCCCAAAGTGATAGATATCCAAGAAGGATATAATAAAAAATTTCATGAAGATCATTGGACAAAATAAACTTGATTCTTAGTAATAGTTTTGAGATATGATGATAGTGATATGTGAGTCATGTTGATGAATAATTATGCTTTAGTAAGAATATTGGTGTTAAGGATTGTGATTCCCTATGCAAGCACGAAAGTCAATAGTTATGCAATGAAATTATATCCTACTTGTGGTGCATTATTCGGTGTTAATTATGCTTAATGCTTGCTTACGAGATTTTTCGTTTCTTGGTTGGACGCTTCTCAATCTTTTTGCTAGCCTTCATTTGCACTAAGTATGATCACTACTTGTGCATCCAAAACCCTTTAAACCAGTTTTGCCATATGAGTCCACTATACCTACCTACCTATATGCGGTATTTCCGTGCCGTTCTAAGCAAATTTGTATGTGCCATCTCTAATTTTCAAAATAAATTTCTCTTTTGTGTGCTCGTACCGCTCGCGAGGCGGTGAGGGGTGGCCGATATTTTTCCATGCTAGATGTGTTATTCTCACGATGAGTGTTTATTCACTTGTCATTGCACGAGAGTACGACAAAGGTATTAGGGATGCCCAGTCCCGAAATGAAAAATGAATTTACTTTATGTTGTCAAATAATAAATTCCTTGGAAAGTGTTGGTATGGAGGGCACCCGTGGATACGGCTAGCCATGGAAAGTGAAAGTATGGTGGAAAAAGGAATAAACTTTAATTTCTGTTTGGGAACCGCCTATGATATATCTAGCATGGAAAGTATTGGGAACTCTAAGTCGTTTTTGTTGGTGGGAAAAGTATGCCTCTCAAAATGTTTTTATCTCTCAATTTAAGCTTTGAGGTCTGGCATCTCTACAAATCCCTACTTCCCTCCGCAAAGGGCCTTTCTTTTACTTTATGCAATTTTTATTTTTACTTGAGTCTCCATCTTCTCTTATAAAGCACCAACTAAGGGGCACTATGATCATACTTGAGCATTGGGTGTAGCTAATATTCGAGTGTGTTTCATGAATGCATCAATGATTGAGCATAATGGGCTAGGGATAACTTGCTTTAGTGTTGATATTTTGAAAGACATGGTTGCTTGTTGATATGGTTGAGTATTAAAGTCCTCATGCCAAAACTAGACTATTGCTTTGAACCACATAAAAGTCCAAATGTCCATGCTACAAAGAAAAGAATATGTGATGAACATGTTAGGCAGCATTCCACATCAAAAATTCTGTTTTTATCATTTACCTACTCGAGGACGAGCAGGAATTAAGCTTGGGGATGCTGATACGTCTCCAATGTATCTATAATTTTTGATTGTTCCATTCTGTTATATTATCATTTTTGGATGTTTTACAATCATTTTGTATCAACTTTATATCATTTTTTGGGACTAACCTATTGACATAGTGCCCAGTGCCAGTTGCTGTTTCTGCTTGTTTTTTACTTCGCAAGAAATCAATACCAAACGGAGTCCAAACGCAGCGAAACTTTTTGGAGATTTTTTTGGGACCAAAAGACATCCAGTGGGCCAAAGAAGTACCGAAGAGGGGGCCCGAGGTGAGCACAAGACACCAGGGCGTGCCTGGGCCCCCAGGCGTGCCCTGGTGGGTTGAGCTCATCTTGGAGACCTCCTGCACCGCCTCTTTGCTCTATAAATACCCCAATATTCCAGAAACCCTAGGGGAGTCGACGAAAATCAATTCCAGCCGCCGCAAGTTCCAGAAACCACAGATCTAATCTAGACACCATCACGGAGGGGTTCATCATCCTCATTGGTGCCTCTTCGATGATGCGTGAGTAGTTCATTGTAGACCTACGGGTCCGTAGGAAGTAGCTAGATGGCTTTCTCTCTCTCTTTTGATTCTCAATACAATGGTCTCTTGGAGATCTATTTGATGTAACTCTTTTGCGGTGTGTTTGTTGGGATCTGATGAACTTTGAGTTTATGATCATATCTATGTTTTTATCCATGAAAGTTATTTGAGTCTTCTTTGATCTCTTATATGCATGATTGCTTATAGCCTCGTATTTCTTCTCTGATATTTGGGTTTTGTTTGGCCAACTTGATCTATTTATCTTGCAATGGGAAGAGGTGCTTTGTGATGGGTTCGATCTTACGGTGCTTGATCCCAGTGACAGAAGGGGAACCGACATGTATGTATCGTCGCCATTAAGGATAACAAGATGGGGTCTATTTCTACATAAATAGATCTTGTCTACATCATGTCACCGTTCTTATTGCATTACTCCGTTTCTCCATGAACTTAATACACTAGATGCATGCTGGATAGCGGTCGATGTGTGGAGTAATAGTAGTAGATGCAGGCAGGAGTCGGTCTACTAATCTTGGACGTGATGCCTATATAATGATCATTGCCTAGATATCGTCATGATTATTTGAAGTTCTATCAATTGCCCAACAGTAATTTGTTTACCCACCGTATGCTATTTTTCTCGAGAGAAGCCACTAGTGAAACCTACGGCCCCCGGGTCTATTTTCTCACCATATATTTTCAGATCTATTTTGCTATTTGCCTTTTTGTTTATTTGCCATTTTTATTTTCAGATCTATATTATCAAAAACCCAAAAATATCTCGCTGAATTTTATTTGCTTTTATTTGCATCTATCAATCTATTACAACTTTCTCCCGTCCACTTGCCAATTTCCGTCACCGTTACCCGAAAGGGATTGACAGCCCCTTTAACACGTCGGGTTGCAAGTATTTGTTCTTTGTGTGCAGGAGCTGTTTACGTGGTGTTGCGTGGTTCTCCTACTGGTTCGATAACCTTGGTCTCATCACTGAGGGAAATACCTACTGTTGCTGTGCTGCATCATCCCTTCCTCTTTGGGGAAATACCGACGTAGTTCAAGCAAACATCACATACCAACAACTTTCTAGGGGAGTTTTGTTTAATTATTTACAATTTTAATCATGGGACTGAGCATCCCGATTACCGGCTGCTCCGTGCAAGGACAAGTGAATAAACACTCATGATGAGAATAACCCACTTAGCATGGAAGATACTGACCACCCCCTGTCGCTCCATGAGCGGTACGGGCACACAAAACATATGTTCATTTGAATTGTTAGAGGTGGCACATGCAAATTTACTTGGAATGACAAAGTAATACCGCATATAGGTAGATATAGTGGACTCATTTGGAATAACTTTGGTTTAAGGATTTGGATGCACAAGCAGTATTCCCGCTTATTAAAGGCGAAGGCTAGCAAATAGGTTGAGAAGCGACCAACTAGAGGGCAAAACGGTCATAAATATGCGTTGTGATTAATTAACATTTAATATTAGCATGAGTAGGATATAAACACCACGAACATAAATATCGTGGAGGCTATGTTGGTTTTGAATCAACTGCATGCATGAACATGTGCCAAGTCAAGCCACTCGAAACATTCAGAGGAGGATACCATATCATCATACTACATCACAACCATTTTAATGCATGTTGACACCCAAGATAAATCATTATGCACTCCTAGCTACTTAAGCATGTGATGAGCAACTATAATCTCTAATTGTGATCATAAACATGTTTAATCATAATATGCTGAATCATGGATACTGAATTAAACATATTTAGAAAAACAAAAACAAGTTGAGTTCATACCCGCTTTTCCTTGCCATAGTCACTTCATCAAATATCGTCATTATTGTCTTTCACTTGCACGACCAAATGATATGAAAATAATAATAGTGCAAGAGTGCCATGGACTAAGCTGGAATCTGCAAAGATTTTATTCAAGGGAGAAGACACAATAATATGGGCTCTTTGTTAGATCAACAATAATGCATATGAGAGCCACTCAACATTTTCATCATGGTCTTGTCCTTAGTACGACTCAACAAAAGAGAAGAATTTCAGAGAAACACACTGAAATATTTTTGAAGTTTTTAGTTTTTCTTGAAGGAAGCAAATTAAATAAAGGAAAACAAAAACGAGAAAAATTATTTACACGGGAAAGCTCCCAACAAGAAAGAGAAGAAATGAGAAACTTTTTGGGTTTTCTTTTAAAACTACAACTAATTAAACTAGAAACAAAAAACTAAAAAGAACCGAGAAATATGTTTGGATTTTCTTGAAGTTTTTCAAATAGACAAGAAGAAAGCGAGAAAATAAATATAACATGGATAATACAATGAAAAAGGATGAACACCGACAACTAGAATGAAGTGTGTGAACATGAATTTGATGAAGGTGTGAAAACATACTCCCCCAAGCTTAGGCTTTTGCCTAGCTTGGTAATCACCATCCGTAGTAGCCGTCTGGTCCCATATGAAAGTGCTAAGGTGGCGGCACCTAAGCGTCCCAGTCCTGGGCGTCGACCTCTGCCGCTGCCAACGCGTTCCGGTAAGCAATGATGTCCGCTGGTAAGATGGTGTATCCGTTCCTGGCATAGGAATCAAACAAAGCAGGTGCAGGCAACGGAATAATATCACGAGTGTCCTCACTAAATACCAAGTTATAACGAATATGGTGTGGAGGCTCAGGCATATCGATAAAGTGGTGATCTATCATAGACAGGTTCTAAATAGTCTTTAGGCAATAGATAATCATGGGGGCGTATAGCAACATTTAGACATCTCGCAAGCGAGTAACATAGATGCCACCATGAATTTTACCCTTGGTCCTATTATTGTGCAGGCGGCGTGCAATGATAGCCCCTAAGCTATAGGTATGGTCATTATGAAGTGCACGACATAAAATGGCAAGGTCAGGGGTGTGACGCCCCCGGCTTAATCGTGCACTAATCATACACGCAAATGCACACGATCAAGCCTAAGGACTCACGGGAAGATATCACAACACAACTCTAAAACATAAATAAAGTCATACAAGCTTTATGTTACAAGCCAGGGGCCTCAAGGGCTCGAATACATAAACTTGCGCACAAGCGTCAGCGGAAGCATCAGATATCTGGGTACAGATATGAAACAGAAACAGATAAGCCTTTATAAAAGCGGGGCAAAACAAAAGCTACGATCGAAAGGCGCATGCCTCCTGCCTGGGACCCTCCGAACCTACTCCTGGTCGTCGGCCAAGTCATAGAAGTATCCACCCTCGGGGTAGTAGTAGCGATCGTCTGCGTGGGCAGCTGTATCCGGGGCTCCGTCATCTAGTTGCATCAAAACGATATGGGGGAAAAAGAAAGCAAAGCAACCATGAGTACTCATCCAAAGTACTCAGCAAGCAAGGATCTACACTACATATGCAACATTATCAAAGGAAGGCTGTATATGTGGACTGGGCTGCAGAAACACCAGAATAGAGAGGAAAGCCTAGTCCTATCGAAGACTAGCATCTTCAGCGGTCTTGCAGCAATAGAAGAGAGTAGATCAACACAGTATAATGTAGTAGTGGTTGTGTCAAGTAAAAGTCTCGCCCAGAGATCCTTCCTCGACTCCCTGCGAGAAAGCGATCCCGGAGCCACATATCCAGGTATCATCTCAAGTTCTAGTTGTATGGATCGGGATACAACTCCGAGTGTCCTTTACCGTAGGACCGGCTATCGATATATGTGTTCTTCCCTGCAGGGGTGCACCAACTTACCCACCACGCTCGCTTAACTCCGGCCGGACACACTTTCCTGGGTCATGCCCGGCCTCGGCCAAATGATACACCGCAACCCTACCTTCAGCTCAGCAGAGAGGTCCCCGTCGGTCTATATCCTAAGCGCTCAGGGGTCTTGGGCCATCGCCCAGTGTGTGTAGGGTCGGGACGAGCACCAGCTCAGTCCTGGATGGCACTGGCCCGGCCCGGCCACGAGGCTGAACTGGACGTCTGACAGAGCTTTCGGCTGATGCTACGATGCAGAGTGCCCATAACTGTTCCCACGTGATGGTTAGTGCTATCAGGCCAGAGGCCTGCTCGGATCAAATATCCAAATTGTTAGCGGACTAGGGGCTTGCGGTAATGAACAGAGACTCACGATCGATGTGACCCCGTCGCCCTGTCTTGAGGACTTGCTGCAAGGGCTAAGAATGCCCGGCCGCGCCTCATAAATACCTCACGGGTAACTTCCTGCTCAACCCGACATCCCATCATTCGCGGGTACCCCTCAGGGTCGACCCGCCTTTCCAAGTACCAGCTGTAAAGTCCAAGTATCCGTGTGTCCATAACATCTGAGGAATCCGAGGTATCACCCTTGTTGGATTCCTACTCGATATATCCGTCAAGGTGAACTCGGAGGAATCACCCTCGATTGGTTCACACTTGAGGTGTTGCATGACAGGGTCGTATCGGAAGTGGAGAAGGAGGAATCACCATCGATGGCCACGACTGAATAGCTACTCTACAGAGTTAACATCAGAAGTGCTAAACGAGGTATCACCCTCGGTACTCGATAGTAACGCTGCAGTGTCGTACAACTAAGGGGGTGATGTGCGTTGCCGGGGTCTGGCTGTCGATCCCGTTGATCGAGTCATCTGATAATCCAGCGGGGCAAATGGGGACAAGTTGGGGTCTCTGGTAAGTCTCTACCCAACCTATACTAAACAATTTAGGATAAGCAGGTAAGGTTTCAATAGCAGGTTACAATAAACAGGCTATGCATCAGAATAGGTTAAACAGTAGCAGCAGCAATTTCTAATGCAAGCATGAGAGAGAAGGAATAGGCAATATAGGCATGCTCAAGGGGGGGGGGGGTGCTTGCCTAGTTGCTCGGCGGCAAAGGCAAGGTCGTCAACGGTGTCGTCGGGCTCCTGAGCCGCGTCGGTCTCGGGAACTGCGTCTGTAGCGGGGTCTACCAAGAGAGAAGAGGGGGAGGAAACAGATAAATACTCGGCAAACATATGTAACACAGAGCAGGCTACGCTAACGTGCAGTGCAGGGTTGCCTAAAGACATGTCTAAACCATATTAGTTACTTTAGGATTTAAGTTGGAATTATTACCCGAAGTATAAGCACTATTCATCTACTAGAAATAGGCTAAAAGTTGCGGGTTCACCTTCATAGAGGGTCCCGACACGGAAACGGATAGCACGGTTGGATTCGTCTCGTCGTTCTGAGCAACTTTCATGTACAAAGTTTTTCGATCTGAGCTATGGATTATTTTATATGAATTTCTAAAGATTTAATTGATTTTCTGGATTTATTTAATCATTTGAAATCAACATTATCCAGAACAGTGCGGGGGGCCCCATTTGTCAGTGACTAATTAGTGTTTTAATTAACTAACATTTTAATTAACATTTCTATTTATTTTAAAAACGTTTAAACGGCAGGCCCTACATGTCAGCGACACGGGCAGCCCAGCCAGCGGGTCGACCCGGTCAATGGGGCCCAGTGGGTCGCTCTGTCAGTGGCAGAGAGGCGGGGCCCGCGGTGCCAGGTGGCAGCCACGTCCGCACCGGCCACCGGAGTGCGCCGGCGAGGCCGAGCGCGGCGTCGAACTCCGGCGAGCCCGGGTTTTGTCTACGGTGCATCAATTCGCGTGGTTCTTCTTGCGTTCGAAAGCTGAGACCGAGCCGCGTCGATCCGTGGTGGTGGCCGTAGCTGGGGTGGCCAGAAATGAGTGGCACGACCTCGTCGGCGACGACGTTGTTCGGGTGGAGCTCGGGATCGGTGAGGCAATGTGCTAGCGAGCGATGCGAGGAGCTAGGCGAGGTCTACGCGACGCGGCGAGCTCAACAGACTCGGTTGCGAGGCCATTTGGTCACCGGAATAGCGCCAGCGACGAGCTACGTGGAGGCGCGTTCGGTCGTCTCTAACGCGGTGGCTACAACGATGGATTAATGCGGGGGAGTGAGGGGAGAGACGCGGGGGCTCACTGGGATCCGTAGGGAGGTGGCAGCGTGCTCGGGGAGGCGCGGAGTAGCCGGAATCGACGACGGCATGCGGCGGCGTTCCGGGGAGGAAGAAGGCTCGGGGAGGCGCTGCGGTGGCTCCTGGCTTCAGTTCGTTGGCGAGGTCGAAGAAGGTGACGACGGTGAGCACGGTGGGCACGTCGGGGAGACGAACAGGGCACAGTGGCCGCGCAGCTCAGCCGCAGCCGTCCATGGCGGCGCTCGGGTGCGGTGGGGAGGCGACGAAGATGGATAGGGCGGCAGCTAGGGTTCGTCCGAGGGGTCGAGGGGGGGTCCTTGTAGGCGCCCGCTGCGGCAGCAGCGCGCGTTGTCGAGCAGAGGCGAGGGGGGCGGGGGCGGTGCGCGGCGTGCGGCAGAGGCGACAACAGCGCAGGAGGAGCAGTGCGAAGGTGGGAGGCGACAGGCGGTGGGCTGGGCCGGCACTGTGGCACTTAGGCCCAGTAGCACGGGCCTTTTCCCTTTTCTGTTTTTGTTTTCTGTCTTCTGTTTTGTTTTCTATTTTCTTTTTTGCTTTGCAATTAGTTTAGCCACCAAATAAGTTTTGCAAGATATGTGACTTAGCCCAATATTTACAGTGCAATATTTGTCACTGCTAGAAATTGGTTTGGAGGCAAATGAATTTTATTTGGATTTTAATTAAATGAAAATGGATTAATTATTTCTGTTTTGGTTCTATTAGAGGCACATAATTAATTTAGTATATGTTTATTATAATTTTAGAATTGTCTCTGGATTATTTACAATATTATGAACATTTTAGTTCCTGGATTTGAACAACTTTTATTTTCACTTTCAGTTTGGAATTTCCATTTGAATTTGAATTTGAAAAGAGATATGATCCAAATGATGTTAAGCACTGTTGATCATGATGACATGGCATTATCAAAGGGGGATTACTGTATTTAACCACTGGGGGTGTTACAAGGGGCACTAAGTATACTAGCCTGCTCTCTAGCAGTCAAACATTTTCCTATGAATAAAGCGAAGTAATGCACAGAAGGAAATTGTAACCTAGTGGCTATGGCTTTCGACACGCCCCTTTCCTCTCCCACAGTTAAGGTGCGGAGGAAACCATCAAACTCCGCCGGTCTAGGCTCTCTTAATTCCCCATCAAAGGGAATCAAACATATTTCATAGAATTCAGCAAGTGGTATCTGAAGATGTTCAGAATATAAATCAAAACGCACCTCAGGGGGTTTGAGCCTATTCAGGAAATGAAAATTTTGCACAAAGGAGTTCGTAAGGATGTGGTGTTGGTCACACTCATCTGCGAGGAAGTTGGTCAATCCAGCATTTGTAACAAATTGCGCGAATTCTTGGTAGAACCCGACTTCGTTCATGAAGGTATTGTGCGGCCATTCGCACGGCCGGACCTCCGTCCTTTGCGGAGTGTTGAGGTCGCTGTCCGAAGATTCCCTAATGACTCCCTTGGTATTCCTTCTGGAGGATCTCCTCCAGAAGATATCCATTTTTCCTATGAACAAATTTCTAAATTTTTTGGGCCACAAAATAATATCAATAAATTTTCACAATATTAATAGCAACTACTCATATGGATGTCTAGAGGCTATATCAAGCATTCAAATTACTTGGAGCTCAAAGAATCCAACATGAAAGCTCATTTTCAGTAGTGCCAAGAGCAACTAATTACTCAAAATATAAATCACTAAAGCAAAAACTAATTGGAGCAACGGAGGAGTCAGATACCAAGTAGCAATCCCCCAAAACAGTTTCGGAAATGGAGCTCCGAGCAAAGAGATCGGAAATCTCAGGTTTGGGAGCAAGAACACGAGAGAGAGAGAGAGAGAGAGAGCTACAAAGATTTTTTTTCTGGAGGTGAGTGACGATGTGAGCTGAGAGAGTAAGTGAGGGGGTCCTTGTGGGGCCCACTACCCACCAGGGCATGTCCTGGTGCCTAGTGGGCACCTGGGGCACCCCCCTGTGGTATTTCCAGTGCCAGAAATTATCAAATATTCAGAAAAAATCGTGTTAAAATTTCATGTCATTCTGAGCACTTTTATTTTTGGGCTATTTTTTATTGCACGGATAATTCAGAAAATAGGTTAAACATGGTGTTTTATTGCATTTAACTAAAATCAACAAAAAACAAAAGGCAGTGACAGAAAGTTGTGCTTACTAAATTCATCGACCACATACCTCTTAAAACGAATCCATTAATAAGGTTGATGAAGTCTTATTAAGAAACTATTTTCGATTAACATGAAACCGAAGAATCTTAGTATAACACTAGGTTGCCTCAACGTGAATATGCATATCCCCTATAATAAGTATTTCATATTTCTTTTTGACAGTAGGAATGGGGAGTTGAAAACTTCCAATAGTAATTGTTGGAGTCTTTTCAATAACATTAATACCATTGACTTGAAATTGTTTCTTCAGAAAGTGCACCGTATGCTCATTACCATTGATATGAAAAGTGACCTTGCTTTTGTTGCAATCAATAACAGCCCCTGTAGTATTCAAAAAGGGTCTACCAAGGATAGTCGACATGTTTTCATCCTCGGGCATATTAAGTATAACAAAGTCTGTTAAGATAGTAACATTTGCAACTACAACGGGCACATGCTCACAAACACTGATAGGTATGGCAGTTGATTTGTCAGCCATTTGCAAAGATATTTCAGTGGGTGTGAGTTTATTGAAATCAAGTCTTTTATATAAATGGAAAGGCATAACACTAACACCAGCTCCCAAATCACATAAGGTAGTTTTGACATAATTGCTTTTAATAGAGCATGGTATAGTTGATATTCCTGGATCTCCTACTTTTTTAGGTACTCCATCCTTAAAAGAATAATTAGCAAGCATGGTGGAGATTTCAGCTTCAGGTATTTTTCTTTTATTAATGACAATATCATTCATGTATTTAGCATAAGGGGCCATCTTCAAAATATCAGTCAAACGAGTACGCAAAAAGACTGGCCTAAGCATTTCAACAAAGCGTTCAAATTCTTCCTGATCATTCTTAGATGGTATAGGTGGGAAAGGCTTGGGTTTTTGAACCCATGGTTCTCATTCTTTACCATGTTTTCTAGCAAGAAAGTCTCTTTTATCATAACGTTTATTTTTTAGGAGGTGGGTTATCAAGATCAACAGCAGGTTCTATTTCAACATCATTATCCGGCTCTTTATTATTGTCTGCTTGAGCATCTACATGAACATCATCATTGTCATTATCATTATCACTAGGTGAATGTTCATTGCCAGATTGTGTTTCAGCATCAGAAATAGAAACATCATTATCATTCTAAGAAGATTTTTCTACTTCAGGTTCACTAGAAGTATGCAAAGTCCTATCATTTTTCTTTTTCTTTTCTTTTTAGATGGACTAGGTGCATCAACATTAATTCTTTGAGAGTCTTGTTCAATTCTTTTAGGGTGACCTTCAGGATAAAGTGGCTCCTGAGTCATTTTACCTCCTATAGTCATTACTCTAACACCATGATCATTCATATTATTGTTCATTTCATTGAGCAATTCACTTTGAGATTTAGCAACTTGTTCTAACTGGGTTTGGACCATAGAAGCATGTTTACTGGCATCATTAACAATTCTAGATAGCAGGTCACTCAAGCGATCAATCATGTAAGCATTTCATTTCAATTGTTTTATAACATTTGCATTAAAATGATCTTGCTTAATAATGTAATTATCAAATTCATACAAGCATTGACTAGGAGATTTATTATAGGGAATATCACCTTCATCAAACTTTATAAAAGAATTTACCTCTACCACCTGTGGTGGTATGTCAAGACCATGTATTTATTCAATAGGTGGTAAATTCTTAACGTCTTCAGCTTTAATACCTTTTTCCTTCATACATTTCTTTGCCTCTTGCATATCTTCCGTGCTGAGATATTGAATACCCTTCTTCTTCGGAGTGGGTTTAGGCGGTGGTTCAGGAAGAGTCCAATCATTATCATCCTTTAATATATTATTCAATAATTCCTCAGCTTGTTCAATAGTTCGTTCCCTGAAAACACAACCAACACAACTATCTGGGTAGTCCCTAGAAGCATCGGTTAGTCCATTATAGAAGATATCAAGTATTTCATTTTTCTTAAGAGGATGACCAGGCAAATCATTGAGTAATTGGAGAAGCCTCCCCCAAGCTTGTGGGAGACTCTCTTCTTCAATTTGGACAAAGTTAAATATTTCCTGTAAGGCAGCTTATTTCTTATGAGCAGGAAAATATTTTTTAGAGAAGTAATAAATTATATCCCGGGGGCTACTCACACAACCAGGAGCAAGAGTATTATACCATATTTTAGCATCACCCTTTAACGAGAACGGAAATAATTTGAGAATAAAGTAATAGCAATTTTTTCCTCATGAGCAAATAGGGTGGCTATATCATTTAATTTGGTAAGATGTGTCACAACAATTTCAGTTTCATAGCCATGGAAAGGATCAGATTCAAACAAAGTAATTAACAGGATCGATAGAGAATTCATAATCCTTATCAGTAATAAAAATAGGTGAAGTAGCATACTCAGGATCACACTTCATTCTAGCATTCAAAGATTTTTCTTTCAACTTGCATGGTAATTTCTTAAGATCATCTCTATCCTTACAAGCAAGAAAGTCCTTAGATACCTCACCATCCATAACGTAACCTTCAGGTATCTCAGGCAATTCATATCTAGGAGCACTAGTTCCAATAGGTGAATCATAATCTTCAGTTTCAATAATTTCATCAGTTTCAATAACTTCATCAGTTTCAACATTTTCAAATTCTTTAGCTTTAGCAAGTTGTTCATCAAGAAATTCACCTAGTGGCACAATATTATCAAGCAAAGTACTAGCATCATCAATAGCATCATTCCTAGCAGAAGTGGCATCATCAATTACTTGTGACATATCGGAATTAATAGTAGGTGGTGGTGTTGCAAGATTACTTAAAATAGAAGGTGAATCAAGTGTAGAGCTAGATTACAGCTCCTTACCTCCCCTCGTCTTAGAGGGAATGATCTTGGTTCTATCATCCTTAAGATTCTTCATAGTTATGAACAGATATAAATCCCAAGTGACTCAACAAATATAGCTATGCTTCCCGGCAACGGCGCCAGAAAAAGGTCTTGATAACCCACAAGTATAGGGGATCACAATAGTTTTCGAGGGTAGAGTATTCGACCTAAATTTACTGATTCGACACAAGGGGAGCAAGAATATTTGGAAGTATTAGTAGTTGAGTTGTCAATTCAACCCCACCTGGAGAACTAAATATCTGCAGCAGAGTGATCAGTAGCACAGTAGTATGATAATTTTGATAGCAATAGTAGCAATAGCAATAGTAGCGGTAACAGTAATAGTAGCAGTTTTGTAGCAATTGTAACAGTAGCAGCAATGGTAGTAATTTAGCAAAGATTAATATGTGAAAAACTCGTAGGCATTGGATCGGTGATGGATAATTATGTTGGATGACATTCATCATGTAACAGTTATAACCTAGGGCCACAGAGAACTAGCTCCAATTCATCAATGCAATGTAGGCATGTATTTCGTATATAGTCATACGTGCCTATGGAAAAGAACTTGCATGACATCTTTTGTCCTACCCTCCCGTGGCAGTGGGGTCCATAAGGAAACTAAGGGATATTAAGGCCTCATTTTAATAGAGAACCGGAACAAAGCATTAACACATAGTGAATACATGAACTCCTCAAACTACGGTAATCATCGGAAAGAATCCCAATTATTGTCACCTTGGGGTATGCGGATCATAATATGTAATAGGTGCATATAACTTGCATGGTAGGATCAAGCACACAAATATATTGGTGAAAACATAAACGGTTCAGATCTGAAATCATGGCACTCGGGCCCTAGTGACAAGCATTAAGCATAGCAAAGTCATAGCAACATCAATCTCAGAACATAGTGGATATTAGGGATCAAGCCCTAACAAAAGTAACTCGATTACATGATAAATCTCATCCAACCCATCACCGTCTAGCAAGCCTACGAAGGAATTATTCACTCCCAGCGGTGAGCATCATGAAATTGCTGATGGAGGATGGTTGATGATGACGAAGACGGAAGGCCCCCCGCTTCGAAGCCCCAAACAGACTCCAGATCTGGCCTCCCGATGAAGAACAGGAGGTGGCAGGGCCTCCGTATCGTAAAACACGATGAAACTTCTTGTCCTATTTTTTTCTCGGGAAATAGGAATTTATAGTGTCCAGATTAGGGTCAGCGGAGCCTCGTGGGCCCCACTATGCACCAGGGCGCGCCCTAGGGGGTGGAGCACCCTGGTGCGTAGTGGACAGCAGGGCCCCTCCTCCGGTGGGTTTTGCCGCAGTATTTTTCTTTTATTCCAAAATAATTCTCCAAAATGTTTCGTCCAATTTTGAGAACTTTTATTTCTGCACAAAAACAACACCATGGTAGTTCTGCTGAAAACAACGTTAGTCCGGGTTAGTTTCATTAAAATCATGCAAATTAGAGTTCAAAACAAGAGCAAAAGCATTAGGAAAAAGTAGATACGACGGAGACGTATCATATAGCTACTGGAATTGCAGAGAAAGGAACATTGCTTGATGACCCTAGCTAGTACAGTAAATTGCTCTGATGCTTCTAATCTATTTTACAGTGTATTTCGGTGTACTTGCACTGTATACTGTATTTCCTGTGTACTAGCACTGTATTTCCTGTGTACCTACACTGTAAATTATTACAATTTAATTGATAAGTTTGTACAGTGTAACTCCAGTGCTTACTCACTGTAAATCATGTAAGTATTACAGTGGAATTCCTCGGTTTTTACAGTGTAATTCCCTAGTTTTTACACTGTAATTTCCTGTGTTCTAGCTCTATAACTTCATCTGACTTTCCAGTTTATTTCTTAAGAGCACTTTAAGTTTTTCATAGTTAATGTGTACTTAGAGTGTAGTATTCAAGTGTAATCCCATTGCTTTTGAAATGTATGTATTCCTGCCTACTTAATGTGTACTTGTAGTAGTAATTCTCTATAATTCATATACCACAAATTAATGTGTAATCATGTTTGTATAATTTTGAGCTTAATGTGTAATCCTGTTTGTATTCCATGGAAATACAGAGATAAAACATTTTAATTCCTTAGGTTTTTGCATAGTATATTTTGTTGCACTGTAAGTTTGAGCTACATTCCATTGTAATATACTACAGAATTACTGTGTAATTTCCATGCTATTTCACTGTATTTCCTATATTTTATAGAGCATATCTTGCACTGCAAATTTCTGCTTTATTACCCTAATATTCCACATATTTTTATAGCGTGGTTATCATGCTTTGCCACTGTCATTGCTGTAGGTATTTACACTATCTTTTCCCTGAAATATATTTTTCCACTGGTGCTTCCGATTGTTTCAGTCAGTTAGTCTTCTAACTATAGTTTACAATTTTGTAACTAATTTCTTTGGTGTTTTCTACAGGCAAGTTCTTGTAAGAGGTATCTGTTGATCAGAAGGGGTGAGCAAAAGGAGTAGGAGTGACCCTAACCTGTGGATCGTCCCTTGGATCTCTCCCGGTATCCAGTGCATGGGGTGCAAGCTCAGGGGCAGCAGTTTCATGTTTTTACCTCTTCTTGTCCAGGCAGATCGGCTCCTAGTTAGTTAAGCAGGAATCAGGTGCTAGTTAGGTAACCGGGTCAGAGTTTTAGCCCGGCCCGTCTTTTTTGACATACATACATACAATTGTCTTATGTTTATTTGTCAGCAAATTTGAATGAAATCCAATTGAAAATCAGTTAAATGCTAAATAGACAGTCCCATAATGTTTGTATTGAATTACCCAAGGTCAATTAAATGGTACAATCACAGCCAAATACTTTAGAAAACTAATATTATGACCATGATAGATCACATTAGAAACTAGGAAGGATAGTTGTTTTGCACAAACTGAGTTTCACAATCATTACGAGAACCAGGCCAAGATATTTTGAAGCAATCATTTATGTTTTCATCCCCATCAACAATAGTTTTATAGATCATCTCAACGAATTTGGTTTGTTTCAATCAAATGTAAAACGAGGCTGAAAAATTTGAAATTTGTTATAACTAAAAAAATATAACTAAATCATATTTTCAATTAATTTATAAATTAAACATGTAAAAAATTTGGAAATATATCAAATATTATTGCTAAATACTAAATTAGTCATTACTAAATCAATTTATGACATCTTGAGCAACTACCCAACTACCATACCTACACATTTCGAACGAGTATAGAGCAATTTATTGATTGATAATTATCATCACAAATTGTATTGCTGCAATCTACAAAATGTCGATAACACCTAAACACATTATAGTGTCAATTACATAATTGATTAGTTGGTGAATAGATCGAGCATTAACTTATTACTAGTTACTAGTATTTTTTTCGGTGATGATAATGCATCCTAAATGTATCTACACATTTTTAGTTATGCACGTAATTTTCTTACCAAAACATGCAAGGTTTTAACTTTATTTGGACTAACCTATTGAGAAAATGTTGTGAAGGGCATTTGAATGCTTTTGTGTCTTTAATGCAAAAACCTCTAGAGTCTGAAGAAAATAAAGAAAATGTTAAAGAACAAAATCTAGAGGACGCAACACCCATAGGGGAGCCTTGTGGGCCTAACATAGTTGGCCCTTTGCGACCTCCGTGAGAGGGAAGAGCTCAAACCTACTTCATTAAGGATAAAATGATTGTATGAGTAGTAGTTATCATCTGTACCATGGCTGGAAAGAGTGATTCTTTCAATTGTATGTCATCATGCACATTGCTCGCAATCCTCTGTTTTACTTAATACTTGAAGTGAATTCACAAGGGTTTCAGGCACCTTAGGCGGAGTATTAGCTTTTAGATGCGATTAGTGTCCATCTAGTAGAATTATGGACATATTGCATATATAACATGATCCCAACGTATGGTATGATTTCTTATGAACATTTGATTTGTGTGAGATGTTGATTTCTAGGTATATAGCCTAACAACGATTTGGGATCCCAAGTGTCGGAGTTTGTAGCAAGCGGTAACTTTCCTTCATTGAGAAACCAAGGTATTAATCAGTGGAGGTAATGGTGTTCTGTAACAAAGGATAACTTTCTGCAACACAAATAAAAATTCACTTGTATCCCCAAATACTAACAGGAGTGTTAACCTTGCTACACAATGTAATAGATAATAATTTTGCATTTTTGGAATAAATATTAGCTGAAAATAATAATGTGTATACATTTATTGGAAGGTGATTCTTATGCTAATAACTGGATCAGAGTTTATAGTTTCACCAAGTGTATGCAACAAATAACATAGTCATGTGAAAAGTGCACAATTAAATATTTCATGTTCATGCTAAATTATATGTAATGTCTTGGTGTTATATAGGCAGTACGCCCATAAATACATAGACCGATACCCTCCCTGCATCTATAGCTAAGGGCATGTACAATGGTGCTATCTTAGGAGTGCCACGTATGATAAATGCTGAGGTGGAGGAGAGAGAAATCATAAGAAAAGGCTTGTCTTCACTTATTTAAGAGATGATCTCTTAGCACAATATGTCTCACCATATTTTTAGGAATAGCTAGTTATTGAAGATAAGACTAAGATATAACCCATTGTAGACATACTTTTTTGTCATCTCTATATTACATGCAAGACCTAAGATAAGACTGTCTTATCAACCATTATACATGCCCTAATTATCGTCCAGTCCAATTGCCATCTACACAATGCAAACATTAAGTTTAAACACAAACAATTGCCTTAAGCAAGAATGACATAATGTTGCTTACATGATTCATTTTTGGCCCCCACAGAAACATTTATCTTAGTGACAATAATGAAATACAAGTCTTTTCCACTTTCTTTCACTATGATGGTTTACTTGTAAGATTAAACCCAACTAAAGCACATCTTTCCACTACTGATTACTCATTTAAATAGGCCAAGATTAGACTAATAACCAGAGATAGTTATGCATCTATAAATCACACATGACATCCATAAAATCTGAACATAAAGAAACAATTCATCAAATGATCGACATTACCGCCAGGGTTTACATCCGATTAACCATAATCATGTAGGCAGCTCATATGGCTACTGTATTGAAATACAAAGTGAAGAGATTACATCTCTTGAGAATCGCATGTGCGATCATCTCCCTTATCCCTTATGTTTTTAGGAAACCTTATCCCTTATTTTATGTTACACCGGTTGAGATGCGTGCTGATACGTCCATTTTGCATCATGATTTCCTACTGTTATTTATAATGTTTTTATGCATAATAATGCTTTTTGGAGTAATTCTAATGCCTTTTCTCTCATAATATGCAAGGTTTACACAAAGAGGGAGAATGCCGGCAGTTGGAATTCTGGACCTGAAAAAGCTATGCCAGAGTTACCTATTCTGCACATCTCCAAATGAGCTGAAAATGTACGAAGAATTGTTTTGGAATATATAAAAAATACTGGAGCAAATAACTACCGGAGGGGGGCACCTGGTGAGCACAAGACAGCAGGGCGCGCAAGGCCCCCCAGGCGCGCCCTGGTGGGTTGTGCTCAGCCCAGCCCACCTCCGGTGCCCATCTTCTGGTATATAAGTCATTTTGACCTAGAAAAAATAAGGAGAGGACTTTTGGGATGGAGCGCCGCCGTCTCGAGGTGGTACTTGGGCAGGAACACATTTGCCCTCTGGCGGAGCGATTTCACCGGGGGAACTTCCCTCCCGGGGGGGGGGGGATCGAAGCCATCGTCATCACCAACAACCCTCTCATCTTTGGGAGGCCAATCTTCATCAATATCTTCAACAACACCATCTCCTCTCAAACCCTAGTTCATCTCTTGTGTTCAATCTTTGTACCGTAACCTTAGATTGGTACCTGTGGGTGACTAGTAGTGTTGATTACATCTTGTAGTTGATTACTATATGGTTTATTTGGTGGAAGATTATATGTTCAGATCCATTATGCTATTTAATACCCCTCTGATCTTGAGCATGAATTTCATTTGTGAGTAGTTACTTTTGTTCTTGGGATTTTTATTTCTGTGCCCCTGGTTCCTTAGCTCTACTCATTCATCCCCACGCTCTTAACTTTTGCTCACTTTTCCCCACTCACTTGTCCGAAACCCTCATAAATGGTCACAACGGAGGATGCCGTCGGGTCAAACCATTGACCGTTAACTCTGACGAGTGGGGCCGTGCTAGATTCTGTCGCCCATTGGACCTGACGAGTGGGGTCGCATTGAGACACGTCAGATGAGCTTGTCTGAGGGATCCCCTTGTCTGAACCTCGAGCAACTACAGCACCACGCCGATCTGCCCCCTCCATCGCTGTCGTGCAGCCTCCGCCGCCGTCATGCCCTCCAACCACTAACCCCATTTCGCCTCCGCCGCCGTCGTGCCCTCCGCCAGATCTACCCCCACATCCCCCTCAGGATTAAGCAGCGATGTCGGGGGAGCAGGTTCTCAAGCCCATCGACCGTGGAGAGGATTGGGTCGAATCGGCGGCGGATAATTCTTGGATTACACCTGGTTAGTGTCATTTCCCCTCTAACTGATTTGTTGATTCATAAATTCGGCCCAATTTGACAACTAGTCGCGTGAATCGATCAAATTTTACTGAATTGTTCCCGGGCTAACTGTAATTTTTCTGAATCGAATAGGATTGATCCTGCGCTTGCTTTCCGGCTGGCGGTTAGGATGGAAGTTAGTGTGCTACGCAATAGAAAACTGCATATGATTACTGGATTTTTCTATCCAAAGGAGGTAGAAACAAGTATGTCGTTCAAAGATTTGCTCACGGCGCTCCAAAATTCTTCATATGGGTGGAGCCCTGCCGATGTTGTTGAACTGAAATTTTTCAGCAGTACCGAGCAAAAATTTCTCCCACTAACTTGCGATGAGCATCTTGGATTGCTCTTTACTTTGAATGCTGAAAGACGCTTCGGTAAAATCCTTATCGAGGTGCTTCAGCCACGCAATGAATGTGACAAGGGGAAGGTTGTTTAGAAATCTTCTGTCTCTGCTAATAGTGAACGCCCCGGCACTCCTTGTAGGTCAAAACCAAGCGAAGCTAGTGGTTTTGAAAATCACAATATGTCTGCTGCCGCTTCTTGTGCTGCTTCTCCTATCGCTGCTGCAGCCGATGTAGAGCAAGATGCAGAGCCAGATGAAGAGGTGCCTCGAAATGATGATTAGGATGAGAATATGTTTCTTGATCTTGTAGATACTGTCAGTAAACAAGCAATGGAAGATGAATATCAGGAGGAACCTATCAGCCGTGCTAGATTTGATGACACTGACGATGAAGAGAGGCAGGAGAACATCGACAACCTAGTTTTAGATGAATATGATGGTGAGGACATGCCAACAATTGAGTGGAACAGGGAAGATCCTCAGCTAGCTGTCGGCACCATATTCCAGTCGATGGTGGACTATCGTAATGCAGTGACTACATATTGCATTCTCACTGAAAATACATATGTGATTGATAGGAGTGAGCCAACAAGGTTCACTGTTCATTGCCCATATGATAGGTGTAGATGGAGGTTTCATGCATCACATATGTTGAGGAGCAAGTTCATTCAGGTTTGTGTATTTCAGTTTATACTGATTCATTTTATTTTCAGATCATTGTGTAATGTTTTCTAACAATATCCCTATTTTGTTTGGGTCCCATTTTGTTTCAGATAAAAAAGAACCCACACCAGCACACTTGTCCACCTGGAGGGGGAGGAGGGAAGGCTAAAACAAAGCTAGCAAAGACTAGGTGGGTGGTAGATGCAATTTTGGATTGGTTGAGAGAAACACCAACACTTGGTCCAACAACACTCCATGGGAAGCTATTTGAGAAGTACAAGATTGATATACCTTACATGAGGATTTTCTATGCTAAGGAAATGGCTCTTGACAGGATTAATGGTCCTTGGAATGAGACATTTCAGTTGCTCTACACATTTAAATCTGAAGTGGAAGCTGCTAGTCCAGGGAGTGTTGTAGAGATTGATAAGCATACAGTTACATACAAAATAAAAGGGAAGTCATTTCAGAAGGAATGTTTCAGGAGGGCTTTTGTTTGTTTCAAGGCTTGTTGGCAGGGTTTCTTGATGGTAGCAGGCCCTATTTGACTGTTGATGCAACTGCTTTGAATGGAAGGTGGAGAGGACAACTAGTGACAGCTTCTGCAGTTGATGGACACAACTGGCTATTCCCAGTTGCATTTGGTGTGGTGGAGGCAGAGTCTGAGGAAAGTTGGGTCTGGTTTCTGCAGCAGTTGCGCAACCTTATAGGCACACCCCCAGGTTTAGCTATACACACAGATGCTTGCAAGGGTTTGGAGAGTGCAGTGGAAATTGTATTCCCTGGAGTGGAGCATAGGGAATGTATGCGACACCTAGCACAGAATTTCAGAAACAAATTCAAAGGTAAAGTTTATGATGAGAACTTATGGCCAACATCATACGCATGCAGTGAGTGGAAGCATGAGCATCATTTGAGAGTGTTGTATGCTCACAATCCTCTGGTGAAGGAGTACCTAGATGCACATCATGGAAAGTTGTGGTCAAGAAGCAAATTCAATGAAATCTGCAAAGTAGACTATGTGACCAGTAACCTGGCAGAGTGTTTCAATGCAAAGATCAAGTCATTGAAAGGGCTTATGATATGTCAAATATTTGATAAGATTCGGCAGATGATCATGATAAAGATGACTCTTCGCAAAAGAATTGCAGAAACATAATATGTTGGCCATCTTATGCTCCCATCTCTTATTAAGTCATTGCATGCCAAGGCAAGAGGACTGAACATGAAATGCATTCGAGCGGCGACACACGAGGCTGAGGTAACATATACTGACAGTAAAAATAGGGAATGGAGATATCCAGTTAACCTAGCAACTAGGAAATGCAGTTGTAGGCAATGGTAGCTCCATGGGAAGCCATGCATACATGCCCTACATCTGATGACTGTTATAGGTGGTGAAGATGGTGAAGTTGATCAATACATCTCTGACTATTTTTCTGTTGCCAAATTCAGGGCTGCTTATGCTTCCAATGTGCCTGCACTCTTGGGAAAAGACCAATGAAACATAGTAGATCCAGGGTTCAAACTACATTCTCCTGTACTGACTAGACCACCAGGAAGACCAAGGAAGAACAGGATCAGAAGAGGTGAAGAGGGTCGTGTGAAAAGACAGCGTAAGTGCAAAAAATGTGGAACCCTAGGGCACATTGTTAGGCTATGTACCAATACAGTGGATGCTTCATTTGGAGAAGAGGAACAATGGGCAGCAACAAATGCAGAGGAGAATGCAGCATTAGAGCAGATTGAAGCTAATACAAAGGAGAATGAAGCAGCAAAGCAGATTGCAGCTAATTCAGAGGAGAATGAAGTCACTGAATTAGCACTGCTAGTAGCTTGGTATGTGTGCAACAACCTTCTCTTTTTTGTGCATTTATTCTATTTTTATCGATGGCTTATAATCTTTTTTCTGTTTGACCTAGCTCTAGGAAAATTAGAGGAAAAGGAGAGAAAAGGCCAAGAGAGAAAGAATTAGAATATGAAGCCATGGCTTATGAAGGTTTTGAACCCCGTCAACTGGCCAGTGCAAGTTCTCCGTCAGCACCTCGACAGCCACCACCCGAAGTGAAGATCAGAAGGAAGAAGAAAAGGTTGATATCCCACCTAGGGAAACCAGGAGCAAGGCTATTAAGCCGTCTCAAAACACAAGGAGTAAGGCAAAGATGTGAACTTCGAATGTTGAATGCAAGTTGTAAATTTTGAACTTTAAGGATTTATACAACTGTGAAAACTTGTAAGGTTTAATAATGCTATTCGTACTTTGATGTGAAATTTGAGGCAAAATTTGAATTTTAGGCAGAATTTGAATTTTAGGCAAAATTTGAATTTGAACCAACACTTGAACTCCGATCTGTGGTGTGATGTTGCAATGTTTGCTGAACTATTGTAAACGTTAGGTGATCAATCCGATCTCTTTTGCGTGGTAAAACTTATAGTCATGGGAAATGTGCTCCAAATGTGCTCCGAAGCTAGGGTAAACTGCCCCATTTGTAATCAAGTATTTTTTGGACCTACTCTAAATGAGCCAAATATTTTTTATTAACACCTATTCAATCTATATAGTGTAGATTCGAAGTCTCACTATTTATTGAATTAATCTTCATATTTTTATTTTTTTTTGAAAATAATGTGATTTAATAGAAAACCATTAAAAACACGTTTAAAATATGAAAAAGGAAAACTAAGTTCAGATCCTTCTTATTCACTTTGAAATGAAGCTTTGGTGATTTTTCTTAATTTTTAAAAAAGCCTAACTCCTTTCCTTGAACTCTCTGTAACGTTGTACGTGATAGCTCATATTTGTGAAGGTTTTTTCATGAAAATGTCCATAGAACAAGTTTATGACTTTTTTTTTGGTAACATGTCACATAAGACAACATTGTGCGCAGGTTTTATATTTTTTTCGATTTTTTTTAAATTAATGGTGCTCATTTAACCACGATCGTGCCAACAAGTTTTTTTTTTTTGAAAATGAGCGTAGACGAAGTTTATTATTTTTCCTCGTTAGTTTATCTTATAAAACGATGATTCGTGAAGGTTTCATATTTTTTGGATTTTTTTTAAATTAGTTATGCTTAGTTGAATATTGGTCAAACACTAGATAACCCCGTTGACCAACTCAAAACCCCTCGGGGTTTCGCCTAACCCTAGCTCCGAACATCAGCCGTCCGATCATACCCTAGCGCCAAGCGACAGCCCTCAGATATGATCTTCTAGAAGGAATTCTGAGGCCAGGCTGCGTGCAGGCTCCGCGCCGTTGGATCACAAGGACGGCTCCGCATCGTTGGATCCTTGGGCGATCCGCGAGAGGCGATCCGCGAGACGTTGGTTGTGCTCGCCCACCATTGCCTCCCCTGTCTTCTTCTTCTTCTTCTTCTTCTTCTTCTGCGGCGACCAGAGGAGCCACTCGTCTGCTTCTTCTTCTCCGGTGACTAGATATGTCGAGCTCCACTTCAGCCTCCCGCCCCTCGTGGCACCAGTATAGTCTAGTGCCCATGGAGCGATGCCCTGACTGGCCACGCACCGCGCCACTGAAAAGGTTGATTTCGAGGGAGGACAAGAATGGCAACTTTGGGCACGAGTTCGTGAAATGCGAGAGCAAGCCAGAGGGGCAGGTTAGATCTCATGATGTTTCGTTGACCCTTTCTTTTTCTCTTTGCTTCTAATTCTTTTTTGTTGGATCTGAGATTTAGGGTTCAGGATTTCGTTTCAGATCGTGAAGAGATGCAAACATTTTGAATGGATGGATGACTACGTTCGGAGGCTTCAAGGGGAGGGCTTGCTTCGATTCAATGGGGCCGCAACCCGGGAGGTCAATCTGCCGTCAGCCACTCGGAATTTGGTCTCTGAAAGTGCTGCTCCGATAGTTGGGGATGAGGATCTGAAGGGGGAATTAAAGAAGATGAACAAGAACTTGAGGCAGATGATTCAGTTGAACAAGCAGGCGAATCTGATAGCTTTAGGATTTTATTTTTGTATAGTTGCTCTAGGATTTGCTTACTTTCTGGTCATCACTCGTTAGAGATGTTATTTGTGTTGTGTCATGTGCTCTACGATTTGCTTAAGGGTTTGTGGATCATGTGCTCTCTGTGTTGCTTAATTTGTGGATCATGTGCTCTCTGTGTTGCTTAAACTATGTATCTATCTCCATCTCTGAATCTCTGTAGGTGTTAGTTTTTGACACTTTCAGTTTCGTCAGACAACACCAAGGGCAAGAGAAACACTTTCAGTTTTGCCAGACAACACTGAGGGCAAGAGAAAAAAAATGTAGTTATTAGGCCCAAAATGAAACCAAGCTCTGGTTGGGCCCTCGCATTGCGTTGACTGTCGAAGGCCCACAAAGATTAAAGAGGCCTAGAAAAATAGCGCATGCGCTGGCTCTGTTTTTCCTCTATTTTTTTGCTTGATTGTTTTGATTGCACCTACAGAGATTGAGTGCACGTTGGTTACATTACAAGAATATGTTACATCGTTTGAAATTACACAAGAATTGATATTGCCACCAAGAAGTCAACAATTTCCGTTTTGTTTCATGCAATATGGGCACCAACAAGTAAACAATGGGCTACCCTTCATTTTATCCTGCCAAATTGCCACAAACTATTCAAAAACTAGCTTCTTTTTGTTCATACAATATAGTATCCTACAATATATATGGGCACCAACAATTCAAAATATTCAGCTTCTTTTTCTTCTTATTTTCAACATCAACATGGCTCATCTTTCTAGCTTTAATTTCCTTTTTGACACCTCAACTAGTCCATTAGCCGCCCATGCCAAAACTTGGAACCAATAAAACCTATAATATAAGGGCCAAAATTAATTTCATCATGCCAAATGGCCACAAACTATTCAAAAATTAGCTTGTTTTTGTTCATACAATATACGGAATAGGGCCACCAACAAATTTTTTTTTAGCTTTTCTCCTTCTTCTTTTCAACATCAACATGGATCTTTTCAACATCAACATCACCCTAAAATATAAGGGCCAAAATACAAATATTACACAACATGAATATAACAAGACGAATGGGCTACCCTCCAACCAGTTTTACAAGGCTAACCCCAAAACTTGCTGGTTTTCATTGAGGGATACCCTTTCATTCATTGATTTAGTAGAAGGGCTCGGCTATGACACCATATCCATCTAGCAAGCAAAACAAATAAGGGTACAACCAACGACATATAAAAGTAGCAAGCAAAACACAGATAACCAATGACATATCAAATAAGGGTAACAAGCATAACATAGTTCTTAGGGTTCCCAACATGATATAACACGACAGAGATAAAAAGTTAACGGTACAACCAACGACATAATTAAGATAGAAATATATAAAAGATAAAAAGCCCTAACACCCTAGGGCAAGACAAGCTTCACGAGACCGGGCCTTCACCACCATATTCACTGCGCCTCCTCTTCACTGCTCCTCTTCACTACTCCTCCTCCATGCCATCCTCGCCAAGGTAGTAGGGGAGGCTGTGCACACTGTTGCGGGTGGGGAAGATGCTGTTGAAGTCGGTGAAGATGTTGTAGGTGGTGAATGCGATAAATTCGCACCCCCACCAAAACACCTTGCCGAGGAGGTAGTACGCATCAAATCTGTTGGTGAAGTTGACGATGAGCCCTATCGGCAGAGTGTTGGAGTTTGGACGCACTTCCTCCAGTCAGAACATCACCGGCAAGCCTGCTGGGAGGTGGGCGAAGCCCGTACTGAGGAACCACTGGGCAAACTCCTTTGCACCCCTTCAGCGTGAGAACGCCCACACGCGGAGCGTCGTCTCCACGACGACGCCGGCGGGATACCGCCTCTCCGGCACGGTCGGTGAGAGCTCGAAGGTGGGGACGTTACTAATCACCCACTGACTGCTGGGCCCCACCGTCTAATTTAGTTAATTAGTTAAATTAACCTTGTTGATTAGCTACAGAGGCTGACATGTGGGTCCCACTGGACCCACCTGTCAGGTTTGACTCTGGTCAGCTGGGTTTGAACTGCTGACATCACACCTAGGTCATGCTGACGTCATCATTTACTATTCTGGATAATTCGAATTTAATTAAATAATTAAATTCCAGAAATGATTAAATCTTTATAAAATCATATAAAATAAACCGTAACTCAGATGAAAATAATTTATATATGAAAGTTGCTCAGAATTTCGAGACGAATCCGAATACGTGGTCCATTCATCTGTCAGATGCCCCTAGCTATCTGAACATGGAACTTTTGGACCGATTTCGACAAATGAATAGTGCTCAACTTTAATTAAATAAATCCAAATAAATTCCTAAATTAACTAAATCATTTAGATAGGCAGTAGAACACCTCGGCATAGCATTTTGGCATGTCATGCATATTGTTTGCATCTTTGCCGTGAATTTATTGTTTCTTCCCCCTCCTTCTCTCTCGATAGACGCCGAGACCGATGCCGTTGCAGCTGAGTACGACTACGCTCCAGACGAGCAGCCCGTTAACGACCCCTCCTTCTTGCCAGAGCAACCAGGCAAGCCCCCCCCTTGAGCTTCCAGATATCGCCCATTTCATTTCTCCTGCTTGCATTAGATTTTGCCTCTGTTAATGTTTGCTCCTATTCTGATGCATAGCCTGCTTTTGTAACCTGTTTATTGTTACCTTACCTGCCTATGTTAAACTGCTTAGTATAGGTTGGTAGTGAACCATCAGTGACCCCCACCACCTTACCCTTGTTGCCCCTGCTTGATCATCGACGACTTGATCAATGTGATCGTCGACCAGAGACCGACACATCACTTCACCCCCTTAGTTGTACGACTCTACATAGTAACTATCGAGTGCCGAGGGTGATACCTCGTAACACACTCCTGATGAATACTCTGCAGTGTAGCTATTCGGTCGTGGTCACCGAGGGTGATTCCTCCTTCTCCACTTCCGATACGACTCTGTCGTGCAACCCCTCAGTGTGAACCTTGAGGGTGATGCCTCATACGTTCACCCTGATGATTTCATCGAGTGGAATCCACCGAGGGTGATTCCTCGGGGTTTCCCTCTTGATGTTATGACCACACAGTTACTTTGACCTTTGTTAAAGGCAGGTCGACCCTGATGGGTACCCGCAGGGGATCTATGATGTCGGGTGTGCCGGAAGGGCACTCGAGTGTGATATTGTGGCGGAGCTTCAGAAACTCTGATTGTCTCCGCGTGTTACTAAATCAGCCTATCGGATTTGGGTATTTGATCTGAGTGGGTCGACATGCCCTATACGCACTACCACCACGCGGGATTATGGTTTATGGGGCCCTCTACGTTGTACGTTCCTCCCGAAAGCTCTTGAGACGTCATGGTTCACCGTGCGGGCTGATTGTTGGGGTTGGGCTGGATACTTCACTGACGAGTTCAGTGTCGCGCCTACTCCCTGGCTAGTCTCGCAATGCGCAGGGTGCCCAGGGCGATGGCCCAAGACCTCTAGGTGCATAGGTTAGTCCGGCGTGCTGACCTCTCTGCTGAGCCTTGGTAGGGCGCTACTTTGTGTTGATCTCCCGAGGCTGGGCATTACCCAGCAAGTGTGTCCAGCCAGAGGTGATCGAGCATGTTGGGTAACAGTAGTGCACCCCTGCAGGGAAGAATAATCTATCGATAGCCGGTCCTATGGTAAAGGATACTCAGTTTGTGTATCCCGATCTACTACTTGAACTGGATACTTGTTACTTAATTGAAGCTTCGGGATCGCTTTCTCGCAGGGAGTCGAGGAAGGATCTCTAGGCTTACTTCAACATGTTTGCTTAATAAAATGCTATTCTACTTTCTTCTATTGCTGCAAGATGGTGGCTTCGTGAAGATGTTTGAAGATGCTAGTCTTCGATAGGACTAGGCCTTCTCTCTATTCTGGCATTTCTGCAGCCCAGTCCACATATACAACCTTTCCCCTTTGATAATGTTGCATATTTAGTGTAGATCCTTGCTTGCTGAGTACTTCGGATGAGTACTCACGGTTGCTTTGCTTCCTCTTTTTCCCTATATTCCCCTACTTGATGATACAACAGACGATGGAGCCCAGGAGCGAGATGACGCCGCAGGAGCTTACTATCAGATGGGTCCAGACGGTACATACTACTGGATCGAGCCAGCCGACCAGGAGTAGGATCGGAGGCTCCCAGGCAGGAGGCCTTCGCCTTTCGATCTAGAATCGTTGTTTGTGCTAGCCTTCTTAAGGAAACCTTGTCTAACTATGTCTGTACTCAGATATTATTTGTATGACTGACTTATGTATTCGGATCCTCGTGATCCCTGGTCTATAATATTGTGGATCTCCGTTTATTTGTGTTAGAGTTGTGTTGTGATATCTTCCCGTGAGTCCCTGTGCTTGATCATGCATGTTTGCGTGTATGATTAGTGCACGATTGAGTCGGGGGCGTCAGAAGTTGGTATCAGAGCCGACTGCCTGTAGGAAGCCCCCTTCCAATTCCTTGGCCGAAGTTGAGTCTAGACACCGAAAAACTAATTTTCTAACTTGGCTGTGTGGCTTACGGGCCCACGTCGCCAACTGGGTGGTATTAGGATCTTTTATTCCTCGTCTATACTCTGGGACTCTGATCTCTCTTCTATTCGGGTTAAATAAATTTTACTAACGCCGACACTTAGGATCTCGTAAATCTTGTCTACCCGGAGAGCTGGATATCTGTGCTTACTTCCTTACCATTGATCTGATTAGTCTGATAATCATTTTCCTTTCCATTGTTTTGTTTAACTTTTCTCTCCGAGTTGTATTATACTCCGAGTTGTCATTCGATAAGACCGGGTTCTGCATCAGAGTGCACATGGAGCACAGGATTTTCCTGCGACGGCCATTCGTCATCCGCACTTGCAGTTACCCCGTTTCAGTGGTTTTCTCCGACGTTGATGTAGCCTTTGCTATGTCTCGTTGTGTACTTCCATACCGCGTGCCTGCGCGCCGCCTAGCATGTCTAGTTTTTAAATTTGCGCCATTATGCTGTCAGCATGTACCCGACTCTGTGTATGGATCTGTATGTCTTAATTGACTACTGTTAAGTATCTGTTACACTACTTAATTGTTGTCGAGTTACATCATGCTTGTCGCTAAACACTCGCAATTTCTTTTACTAAACTGCCCCCTGTTGATACTTAGCAGGATGGTTAGACCAGGTGGTCATGGTTGTGGTTGTGCCCCTGAACGCCCACCACCGCCAGATTATATGGCAGCTATGATGCAACAATTCGAGCTCAACCGTCAGTTCATGACCGGAATCATGGCTCAGTTTCCGCATCAGAACAACCAGAACCAGAACCCTGCTTCAATAACTTTGACAGAGTTTATGCGACTCAACCCCACTCAGTTCCGCAACTCTGACAAGCCACTGGATGCTGATGACTGGCTCTGCGACATCACTCACGAGATGGAGTCTACTAATGTCGCCCCTGCCAACTTCGTCACCTTCGCGGCCTTTTTCTTAAAGGGCCCCACTGCTCAATGGTGGGACACACACAAGCATACACTGCCCGCTGGAACAGCCGTTACTTGGCTTGAGTTCCAGGCTGCCTTTCATTCCCGTTATATTCCTCAAGGAATTATGGACCGGATGAAAACCCAGTTCCGCAACCTCACCCAGGGCAACAAGACTGTCGAAGCCTATCAGCGGGAATTCCTTGACCTGTCCCGCTATGCTGAAGAAGACATCACCACGGATGCCCATAGACAAGAGAAGTTTCGTAATGGACTCCACCCAGACATTGAGCTTGCACTTGCTGCTCAAGACTTCAATGATTTTCTACTCTTGTGAACAAGGCTATTCTGGTTGAGACCGCTCAGATGAAGCATAAGGACTCGCAGAAGCACTATCGTGATGCTGGCTCATCTTCGGGCTCAGCACAGAAGCGTCGAGTCTGGATTCCCAACAACGTGTTTCGTCCAAATGCCCCTGCGCCAAAGAACAACTATGCTGCACCACGTCTGCCTCCTCCACCACCGAGGCAGCTAAGAGCTCAAGCTGCACTACCCAATGCTCCTCTTCGTCCTGAAGATGGTCTGTGCTTCAAGTGCCGCAAACCAGGTCACCTTGCTAAGGACTGCCGCCAGACTCAGAATCAGTTGGCTTTCCCTCGTACTAGCCATGGCAATGGTCATGGCAACAATCAGGCCCGCAACTATAATACTGGGTCTGCTGCTCATGGTCGTGGACACGCTTACAACATTGATATTGAAGAAGTCCAGGATCAACCTGCTACTGTGATGGGTACCCTTCTCGTTAACTCAGTACCTGCTCCTGTTTTATTTGATTCAGAAGCATCACATTCATTCATCTCTGGAAAATTTGCATTCATGCATGGCATTCGACATGAGAAGATGCATACTCCGTTAGTCGTTAAAACTCCCGGAGGTCATTGTCATGCTGACGTGATAGCACCTGACGTTACCGTCGAAATTAAAGGATTGGAATTCCTTGCCTCACCCATCGTCTTGAAATCTTCCACCATAGACCTCATTCTCGGAATGGATTGGTTGAAAGCTCACATTGCTTCGATCAATTGTGCCACAAAAGTTGTACAACTTCTTCACCCCTCCGATGAGATAGTGAACTACACCACCCGAATTACTCGGAATACTGAAGCTCAGATATATGCTCTGAATGCTTTGAACACCTCACCTCTGGAAGGAATCGAGAACATTCCTGTCATTCGAGATTTTCTGGACGTTTTCCTGGAAGAACTTCTAGGGATACCCTCGGTTAGAGCTGTCGAGTTTGTCATCGACTTGAAGCCTGGCACTACCCCTATTGCGAAGCGTCCTTATAAGATGCCTCCGCACCACCTTCTTGAACTTAAGGAAGAAATCGACAAGTCACTTAAGAAAGGTTTCATCCGCCCCAGTTCCTCTGCTTGGGGAGCACCTTCACTCTTCGTTAGGAAGAAGGATGGAACTAACCGATTGGTTCAGGATTATCGGCCCATTAACCAAGCCACAATCCAGAATAAATACCCACTACCCCGGATCAATGATCTTTATGATCAGCTTGCTGGATCCTCTGTCTTCTCGAAACTCGACTTGAGGTTGGGTTATCATCAGATCCGTGTTCGCGAAGAGGATATTCCGAAGACTGCCTTTGTTACTCGATATGGCTCTTATGAGTACACCGTTATGTCTTTTGGCTTAACAAATGCTCCAGCAACCTTCTCCCGGTTGATGAACTATATCTTCATGGATTACCTCGACAAATTTGTCGTGGTTTATTTGGATGATATCCTTATATATTCCAAGAATGAAGAAGAACATGCTGAATATCTTCGGCTTGTATTGGAGAAGCTTCGGGAACACCAGCTTTACGCCAAGTACTCTGTGTGAATTCTGGTTATCTGAAGTGACCTACCTTGGTCATGTGATTTCCAAGAATGGAATTGCTGTTAACCCGGAACGAGTTCAAGCCATTCTTGACTGGACTCCCCCGAAGAATGTCAAGCAAGTTAGAAGTTTTCTCGGACTCGCTAGTTATTGCCGTCGATTCGTTGAGAACTTTTCCAAGATTGCAAAGCCACTGACTAACCTGCTCCACAAAGGTGTTAAGTTCGAGTGGACCGAAAAATGTCAAGAAAGCTTTCAGACGCTAAAAGATAAGTTGACATCTGCCCCAGTGCTAGCACCCCCGGATTTCCAAAAGGATTTCGTGATATACTGTGATGCATCTCGTCAAGGATTAGGCTGTGTCCTAAAGCAAGAGCATAAAGTGATTGCTTATGGCTCTCGACAATTGCGTCCTCACGAAGAAAATTATCCAGTGCATGATCTCGAACTTTCTGCGGTTATTTATGCCCTGAAGCTATGGCGACATTACCTTCTCGGTAACCGTTGCGAGATATACACGGATCATCAGAGTTTGATGTATCTAGATACTCAACCAGATCTGAACCTTCGTCAACAAAGATGGCTCGAAACAATTGCCGATTATGATATGAATATCTCATATACCCCTGGCAAGGCTAATGTAATGGCCGATGCTTTGAGTCGCATGGCTTATTGCAACAGTCTTATGGTTCAGGAAGCACAACCTCACCTTTATGAAGAGCTTCACAAATTGAACCTCCATATTGTTCCACAGGGTTATCTTAATACCCTGGTTGTTGAACCGGATCTTGAGCACAGCATTAAGACTATGCAACGGTATGACTCTGAAGTTGAAAGGATTAAGCGATACCTCGAAAAAGGAAAGCCGTCGGAATTCCATCTTGATCATGATGGGATCCTATTCTTCCAACGCCGTCTCTTCGTACCCAAATTCAAGGATGAGAGGGAACACGTTATGAAAGAAGCTCATGACACTCCTCTGTCAATTCATCCTAGTAGCACAAAGATGTACCGTGACATTTGTCAGAGATACTGGTGGCCTAATATGAAGCGAGACATTGCTCGTTATGTTTTTGAGTGTGACGTTTGCCGCCGCATTAAGGCAGAACATCAAAGGCCTGCTGGAACTCTGCAACCACTTGATATTCCTGAATGGAAATGGGACAAAGTCCAAATGGACTTCATTACTGGTTTTCCCAGATCTCAGAAGGGTCATGATGCTATTTTTTCGTCACTGACCGATTCTCAAAGGTTGCTCACTTTCTGCCAGTCAAGGAGACAATCACTGCTAGTCAGTTAGCAGACTTGTATGTTTCCCGAATTGTGTCACTCCACGGTGTTCCATTGGAGATCATTTCTGATCGTGGTAGCCTCTTCACCTCCAGATTCTGGGAAAGTTTCCAAGAAGCTATGGGAACTCATCTATCCTTCAGTACCGCTTTTCACAATCAGTCTCAGGGTCAAGTCGAACGAGTTAATCAAGTGCTCGAAGATATGCTTCGAGCTTGTGTCATCTCCTTCGGTAAGAAGTGGGAGGAATCTCTCCCGTATGCCGAATTCTCTTACAACAATAGCTACCAAGCTAGTCTGAAGATGGCACCGTTTGAAGTTCTTTATGGACGTAAGTGTCGAACCCCTCTGAATTGGTCAGAAACTGGGGAACGCTCACTCGTCGGACCGAACATTGTTCAACAAGCTGAAGAAAAAGTCCGCATTGTCCGTGAACATCTGAAAACTGCTCAGTCTCGTCAGAAGAGCAACTATGACCGAAAGCACAAGGAAATGGTCTATCATCCTGGCAAGCAAGCCTACCTTCGCGTCACTCTGTTGAAAGGCACTCATCGGTTCGGAATCAAAGGCAAGTTAGCTCCTCGCTACATTAGCCCGTTCCGTATTCTTGCCCGTCAAGGAGAAGTGGCATATCAAGTGCAACTGCCGCCAACTCTTTCTCAAGTGCATGATGTTTTTCATGTATCCCAACTTCGTCGCTGCTTCAAGGATCCTATTCGAGCTGTGGATCATGAAATGCTTGAATTGCGGGAAGATCTGTCTTATACAGAATATCCCATCCGTATTCTTGATCAAGCTGAGCGTCGAACTCGTCAGAAGTCAATCAAATTCCTTAAAGTTCAGTGGTCGAATCATTCTGAAGATGAAGCCACTTGGGAACGCGAGGATCGTCTTCGCGAAGAATACCCGCTTTCTTTCAGTCTTCCTCTTAATTCTCGGGACAAGAATTCTTGTTAGATGAGGAGAATTGTGACACCCCCTGTAATAAACAACAGTGATCACCCTTAGTTAATGCCATGTCAGCAAGTTTAACAGTACCTAATCATCATTTGCATCATATTGCATTTCAAACTCCTAATTCAAACTTCAACTTAAATTAAAGTGGAAAATAAAAGTTATTCAAAACAGAAACTAAATTGTTCATTAAATAACAAATATTCTAGAGACAATGCTAAAATTTTAACCAACATTTAATAAATTAATTAAGTGACTCTAACAGTGTAAAAACAGCAATATTTAATCCCATTTTGTTTTATAAAATTACAAATGAAATCATATTGTCTCCAAACCAGTTTCTGGCAGTAGTAGATAATATATAGCATTTAATGGTACAAGTCACATATTTTGCTAGAGTCATTTTGTGGCCTAACTATTTGCAAAACAGAAAAAGGAAAATAGTAAAACAAAACAGAAACAGAAAGTAAAAGGAAAAGTGCATAGGGCAAAGGCCTATTGTGCGCTCAGGCCTGCTTGCTACAGCGCGGCCCAGCCCACCCCCGCACCTCCTCCCTCCTCCCGCACTGCTCATGCCGCCCCGCTATCGAACACCCCGCACGCGCACGCGCGCACGCACCCGGCCCCCCTCGCTCGCCGCTTGACAGCGCGTCGCCGCGTGTGTAGAGGATAAGAGCGACCCCCCTTAGCCACTCTGGTGAACCCTAGCTGCCCCGTTCGCCCCTCTCCCTCGTTCCCCCACTTCGCCCGACGCCGCCATGGCCTCGCCGCCGTAGCCTCGCGGCCACTGTAGCCCCTGCGCCTCGCCGCCGTGCCAGATCGCTCCGCCATCGTCCTCCTTGTCGTCTGGTAGCCTTATCTGGAGCTTGGAGGCGCTGCAGCACCGGGCCTCCTCCGTCCCCTTCTCCAATCGCTGCCGTTCTTCTTCGTCTCCGGCGCCGGCCCCTGCAGCTACTAAACCACCACCGGCCATCATGCGTGCCGCTCGGTGAGCTGCCTCCCTCCTCAGCCCTCTAGGCCCTCTAGTTCATGCCGTAGCCGTTGCTTCGCTCGCGCCCGAACCCGCTGCCGCCGACGGGCTAGCTACCATGGCCGTCGTCACCATCACGCGCAGCCGAGCCTCGCATCGAGCTCCTGGAGCTCGTGCGAGTCCAACGAAACCCCTAGCGTGCCTCCCTATGCTGTGCAGCGCCGGATCCGGCAACGCTCGAACTCCGGCGCCCGCTCCGCCGCTCGCCACCGCCGTCTCTGGCCACTTCCGGCCGGGCCACCACCATAGATCGATGCGGCATCAAGTGCTCGATCGAACGCAAGTAAAACCACGTCGAAAGGTGCACCGCAGCGGTTTTCCGACGAGGATCGTGGCCGCGCCGGCGCGTATTTGGTCGCCGGCGTCGCTCCGGCCGCCGCGCTGACCTGGCGCCGGTGGGCCTCGCCTCTGTGTCACTGACCGCGGGCCCCCTTCGCCCCAGTTCACCCAGTTGACTGGGTCAACTGCTGACTGGGCGCCCCTGTCTCACTGACATGTGGGTCCCGCCCAGTTAAACGAATTAAAAATAAGTAAATAATCTATTAATTAGTTTAAGCACTAATCACCCACTGACTGTTGGGCCCCACCGTCTAATTTAGTTAATTAGTTAAATTAACCCTGTTGATTAGCTACAGAGGCTGACATGTGGGTCCCACTGGACCCACCTGTCAGGTTTGACTCTGGTCAACTGGGTTAGACCTGCTGACGTCACACCTAGGTCATGCTGACGTCATCATTTACTATTCTGGATAATTCGAATTTAATTAAATAATTAAATTCCAAAAATGATTAAATCTTTATAAAATCATATAAAATAAACCGTAACTCAGCTGAAAATAATTTATATATGAAAGTTGCTCAGAATTTCGAGACGAATCCGAATGCGTGGTCCGTTCATCTGTCAGATGCCCCTAGCTATCTGAACATGGAACTTTTGGACCGATTTTGGTAAATGAATAGTGCTCAACTTTAATTAAATAAATCCAAATAAATTCCTAAATTAACTAAATCATTTAGATAGGCAGTAGAACACCTCGGCATAGCATTTAGGCATGTCATGCATATTGTTTGCATCTTTGCCGTGAATTTATTGTTTCTTCCCCCTCCTTCTCCCTCGATAGACGCCGAGACCGACGCCGTTGCAGCTGAGTACGACTACGCTCCAGACGAGCAGCCCGTTGACGACCCCTCCTTCTTGCCAGAGCAACCAGGCAAGCCCCCTCCCCCCTTGAGCATCCAGATATCACCCATTCCATTTCTCCTGCTTGCATTAGATTTTGCTACTGTTAATGTTTGCTCCTATTCTGATGCATAGCCTGCTTTTTGTGACCTGTTTATTGTTACCTTACCTGCCTATGTTAAACTGCTTAGTATAGGTTGGTAGTGAACCATCAGTGACCCCCACCACCTTACCCCTGTTGCCCCTGCTTGATCATCGATGAATCGATCAATGTGATCGTCGACCAGAGACTGACACATCACTTCACCCCCTTAGTTGTACGACTCTGCATAGTAACTATCGAGTGTCGAGGGTGATACCTCGTAACACACTCCTGATGAATACTCTGCAGTGTAGCTGTTCGGTCATGGTCACCGAGGGTGATTCCTCCTTCTCCACTTCCGATACGACTCTGTCGTGCAACCCCTTAGTGTGAACCTCGAGGGTGATGCCTCATACGTTCACCCTGATGATTTCATCGAGTGGAATCCACCGAAGGTGATTCCTCGGGGTTTCCCTCTTGATGTTATGACCACACGGTTACTTTGACCTTTGTTAAAGACAGGTCGACCCTGATGGGTACCCGCAGGGGATCTATGATGTCGGGTGTGCCGGAAGGGCACTCGAGTGTGATATTGTGGCGGAGCTTCAGAAACTCTGATTGTCTCCGCGTGTTACTAAATCAGCCTATCGGATTTGGGTATTTGATCTGAGTGGGTCGACGTGCCCTATACGCACTACCACCACGCGGGATTATGGTTTATGGGGCCCTCTACGTCGTACGTTCCTCCCGAAAGCTCTTCAGACGTCACGGTTCACCATGCGGGCTGATTGTTGGGGTTGGGCTGGATACTTCACTGACGAGTTCAGTGTCACGCCTGCTCCCCGGCCAGTCTCGCAATGCGCAGGGTGCCCAGGGCGATGTCCCAAGACCTCTAGGTGCATAGGTTTGTCCGGCGTGCTGACCTCTCTGCTGAGCCTAGGTAGGGCGCTGCTTCGTGTTGATCTCCCGAGGCCGGGCATTACCCAGCAAGTGTGTCCGACCAGAGGTGATCGAGCGTGTTGGGTAACAGTAGTGCACCCCTGTAGGGAAGAATAATCTATCGATAGCCAGTCCTACGGTAAAGGACGCTCAGTTTGTGTATCCCGATCTACTACTTGAACTGGATACTTGTTACTTAATTGAAGCTTTGGGATCTCTTTCTCGCAGGGAGTCGAGGAAGGATCTCTAGGCTTACTTCAACATGTTTGCTTAATAAAATGCTATTCTACTCTCTTCTATTGCTGCAAGATGGTGGCTTCGTGAAGATGTTTGAAGATGCTAGTCTTCGATAGGACTAGGCCTTCTCTCTATTCTGGCATTTCTGCAGCCCAGTCCACATATACAGCCTTTCCCCTTTGATAATGTTGCATATGTAGTGTAGATCCTTGCTTGCTGAGTACTTCGGATGAGTACTCATGGTTGCTTTGCTTCCTCTTTTTCCCTATATTCCCCTACTTGATGATACAACAGACGATGGTGCCCAGGAGCCAGATGACGCCGCAAGAGCTTACTATCAGATGGGTCCAGACGGCACATACTACTGGATCGAGCCAGCCGACCAGGAGTAGGATCGGAGGCTCCCAGGCAGGAGGCCTTCGCCTTTCGATCTAGAGTCGTTGTTTGTGCTAGCCTTCTTAAGGCAAACCTTGTCTAACTATGTCTGTACTCAGATATTATTTGTATGACTGACTTATGTATTCGGATCCTCGTGATCCCTGGTCTATAATATTGTGGATCTCCGTTTATTTGTGTTAGAGTTGAGTTGTGATATCTTCCCATGAGTCCCTGTGCTTGATCGTGCATGTTTGCGTGTATGATTAGTGCACGATTGAGTCGGGGGCGTCACACCATTGTACTGCATCCTTGCCTCGCTTTGATAGTGCTCTAGGTTTGGGTGAAGAAGAGAAGGGGGCGGCGCAAATGGATGTGTGGAGAATAGGTGGAGGGGTGGGTGGTTTGAGTAGGGAAAGGGGAAGGGAAGGGGAGTGGCACCGGTCGCGCTTTGGATTTGCTACGTTCAAACGAGCCACGTCGATCGATATGCCACTTTAATTGCCAACAGGTTTTAATTGCCACGTTGAATAGATGCGAGTGGATAAAAAAGCCTAAATGATGCTCTACATCGAGGAGACAAGCGTGCGAGATGAGAAGAACCAGCGGCAGCGACCGTCCCTGCGTCCGTGGTGGCTCGCGTGCAGAAAGTGGCCGGTTAGCATCCGTGGCGGCTCGTGTGCAGAAAGAGGCCGGTCAGCGCATCATGGCGGCGGGCATCGGCGCATGCAGGCAGGCTAGCTACGTTTATGCATAGCAGGCTAGCTGGACATGTCGTGCATGCAGAGCAGGCTTCTGTCGTTGCGGCGCGTGCAGGGCCCAACAGTCTAACCACGGCCCAACGAGCGAACAGCGGCACCGTCCGATGCGGCCCCAATTGTTAGGTCCAATGGGCGACACACTCTAGCGCGGCCCCACTCGTCAGAGTTAATGGTCAAAGCACTGACCCGACGGCATCCACCGTTTGTGACCATTTCTGAGGGTTTTAGACAAGAGAGTGAGGAAAAGTGAGCAAATGTTAAGAGCATGGGGATGAATGAGTATGGCTAAGGAACCAGCGGCACAGATGTAAAAATCCCTTTGTCCTTGAGGTCACGGGAGAAGTCATGTTGCAAGTAATCATGTGAACTTGATATGTGTTCGATATTTTGATGATATGTATGTTGTGATTCCCTTAGTGGTGTCATGTGAACGTTGAATACATGGCACTTCACCATCTTTGGGCCTAAGGGAATGCATTGTGGAGTAGTTATTAGGTGATGGGTTGCTAGAGTGACAGAAGCTTAAACCCTAGTTTATGTGCTACTTCGTAAGGGACTGATTTGGATCCATATGTTTAATGCTATGGTTAGATTTTATCTTTATACTTTTCTCGTAGTTGCAGATGGTTGCGAGGGGGTTAATCATAAGTAGGAGGCTTGTTCAAGTAAGAACAGCGCCTAAGCACTGGTCCACCCACATATCAAATTATCAAATTAGCGAACACGAATAAAACCAACATGATGAAAGTGACATGGTGAAATTTCTGTGTGCCCTCAAGAACGTTTTGCTTATTATAAGAGACCATTTTGGCCTGTCCTTTGCCACAAAAGGATTGGGTTACCTTGCTGCACTTTATTTACCATTACCATTACTTGCTCATTACAAATTATCTTGCTATCAAACTACCTGTTACCTACAATTTCAGTGCTTGCAAAAATTACCTTGCTGAAAACCACTTGTCATTTCCTTCTGCTCCTCGTTGGGTTTGACACTCTTACTTATTGAAAGGACTAGGATTGATCCCCTATACTTGTGGGTCATCAAGACTCTTTTCTGGCGCTGTTGCCGGGGAGTGAAGCGCTCTTGGTAAGGAAAAATTTATATAGTGTGCTGAAATTTATTGTCACATGTTACTATGGAAAACAATCCTTTGAGGGGTTTGTTCGGGGTATCTTCACCTCGACTGGAAGCACAATTAGTTGCCCCTCAACCTACTGCACCTACTGAAAATATTGGTTATGAAATTCCTTCGGGTATGGTAGAACAACTGCTAGCTAATCCTTATGCAGGGGGCGAAACTGAACATCCTGATATGCATTTGATATATGTGGATGAAATTTGTGGATTATTTAAGCTTGCAGGTTTGCCCGGAGATCAACATAAGAGGAAGCTCTCCCCTTTATCTTTGAAGGGAAAGGCATTGGCATGATATAGCCTATGCGATGATGTTGGATCTTGGAACTGGAATCGATTGAAATTGGAATTTCACCAAAAATTTTATCCTATGCATCTAGTTCATTGTGATCGGAATTATATATATATAATTTTTGGTGTTGTGAAGGAGAAAGTATCACTCTAGCTTGGGGGAGGGTTAAGTCAGTGTTTTATTCATGCCCCAATCATGAGCTCTCAAGAGAAATTATTATTCAGAATTTTTATGCTCAGCTTTCTCGTGATGATCAATCCATGCTCGATACTTCTTGTAATGGTTCTTTTATGAAGAAGACCATTGAATTCAGGTGGGATTTCTTAGAAAGAATTAAATGCAACTCTGAAGATTGGGAACTCGACAAAGGTAAAGAGTCAAGTATTAAGCTTAAGTTTGATTGTGTTATATCTTTTATGAATACCGATGCCTTTCAAAAGTTTAGCACTAAATATGGAGTTGACTCTGAGATAGTAGCCTCTTTTTGTGAATCATTTGCTATTCATGTTGATCTCCCTAAGGAGAAGTGGTTTAAATATCATCCCCCTATTAAAGAAGAAATTAAATAACCTGTTTTAGCTAAAGATGAGACTATCATTTATAATGTTGATCCAGTTGTGCCAGCTGCTTATATTGAAAAAACGCCCTTCCTTGTTAGGATAAAGGAACATGCTAAGGTATCAACTGTGGTTCGCAAAAGTAATATTAAAGCACCTAAACCCTTTGAACAAATTAAAGTAGAACCTAGTGTTGATATGGTTAAAGATCTCTTGGTAGAAAATATTGATGGGCATGTTATTTACTTCTGTGATGAAGCTGCTAGAATTGCCAATCCTGATGAAAAAGATAAACATAGACCCGTAGTTGGCGTGCCTGTTGTCTCAGTTAAAATTGGGGATCATTGCTATCTTGGTTTATGTGACTTCGGTTCTAGTGTGAGTGCTATTCCTTTTACTCTTTACCAAGAAATTATGAATGACATAGCACCCGCCGAAATGGAAGACATAGATGTTACTATTAAACTTGCTAATAGAGACACCATCACACCACTTGGGATAGTTAGAGATATTGAAGTCTTGTGTGGGAAAATAAAATACCCTACTGATTTTCTAGTTCTTGGTTCCCCACAAGATGACTTTTGTCCCATTATCTTTGGTAGACCCTTCTTGAACACCATTAATGCTAAGATAGATTGTGAAAAACAAACTGTCGGTGTCAGTTTCGGTGATGAGTCTCATGAGTTTAATTTCTCTAAGTTTAGTAGACAACCTCGTAATGAAGAATTACCTAATAAGGATGAAATAATTGGTCTTGCTTCTATTGCCGTGCCTCCTACTGATCCACTAGAACAATATTTGCTAGACCATGAAAATGATAAGCACATGCATGAAAGAAATGAAATAGATAAAATATTCTTTGAACAACAACCTATCCTAAAACACAATTTGCCTATTGAAACTCTAGGAGGTCCTCCTCCACCTAAAGGTGATCTTGTGTTTGAATTAAAACAATTGTCTGACACTTTGAAGTATGCTTATCTTGATGAGAAAAAGATATATCCTGTTATTATTAGTGCTAACCTTTTAGAACATGAAGAAGAAAGATTATTGAAAATTCTGAGGAAGCACCGTGCTGCTATTGGATATACTCTTGATGATCTTAAGGGCATTAGTCCCATTCTATGTCAGCACAAGATCAATATGGAACCTGATGCTAAACCCGTTGTTGATCACCAATGACGATTGAATCCTAAAATGAATGCACTGGTAAGAACTCAAATATTAAAGCTTCTGGAAGCAGGTATAATCTATCCCATAGCTGATAGTAGATGGGTAAGCCCTGTTCATTGTGTCCCTAAGAAGGGAGGTATTACTGTTGTTTCTAATGATAAAAATGAGCTTATCCCACAAAGAATTGTTACTGGCTATAGAATGGTAATTGATTTTAGAAAATTAAATAAAGCTACTAGAAATGATCATTACCCTTTGCCTTTTATTGATCAAATGTTAGAAAGATTATCTAAGCATACACAATTTTGTTTTCTTGATGGATATTCTGGTTTCTATCAAATACCTGTGCCACAACCTAATCAATAGAAAATCACCTTTACTTGTCCCTTTGGAACTTATGCTTATAGACGTATGCCTTTTGGTTTATGCAATGCACCTGCTACCTTTCAAAGATGTATGACTGCTATATTCTCTGACTTTTGTGAAAAGATTGTTGAGCTTTTCATGGATGATTTTCCCGTTTGCGGAACTTCTTTTGATGATTGCTTAAGCAACCTTGATCGAGTTTTGCAGAGATGTGATCAAACTAATCTTGTCTTGAATTGGGAGAAGTGCCAATTTATGGTTAATGAAGGTATTGTCTTGGGGCATAAAATTTCTGAACGAGGTATTGAGGTGGATAAATCTAAAGTTGATGCAATTGAGAAAATGCCATGTCCTAAAGATATTAAAGGTATTCGTAGTTTCCTTGGCCATGCTGGTTTCTATAGGAGGTTTATTAAAGACTTCTCTAAGTTTTCTAGGCCTCTTACTAATCTTTTACAAAAGGATGTTCCATTTGTTTTTTATGATGATTGTGTAGAAGCCTTTGAAACACTAAAGAAAGCCTTAACTTCTGCACCTATTGTCCAAGGAACTTGCCTTTTGAAATTATGTGTGATGCTAGTGATTATGCTGTTGGTGCTGTTCTGGGACAAAGAGTTGATAAGAAATTAAATGTTATCCATTATGCTAGCAAAACTCTAGATAGTGACCAAAGAAATTATGCTACTACTGAAAAATAATTTTTAGCAGTTGTGTTTGCTTGTGATAAATTCAGATATTACATTGTTGATTCTAAAGTAATTGTTCACACTGATCATGCTGCTATAAAATATCTTATGGAAAAGAAAGATGCTAAACCTAGACTCATTAGGTGGGTTCTCTTGCTACAAGAATTTGATTTACATATCACTGACAGGAATGGAGCTGAGAACCCCGTAGCTGATAACTTGTCTAGGTTAGAAAATATTCTTGATGACCCACTACCTATTGATGATAGCTTTCCTGATGAACAACTAGCTGCAATAAATGTGTCTCATAATACTCCTTGGTATGCTGACTATTCTAATTACATTGTTGCTAAATATATACCACCTAGTTTCACCTACCAACAAAAGAAAAGATTCTTCTATGATTTAAGACATTACTTTTGGGATGACCCACATCTTTATAAGGAGGGAGTAGATGGTATTATTAGACGTTATCTACCTGAGCATTAACAAGAACAAATCTTACGGAAATGTCACTCCGAAGCTTATGGAGGACATCATGCGGGAGATAGAACTGCACACAAGGTATTGCAATCTGGTTTTTATTAGCCTACTCTTTTCAAGGATGCCCGTAAGTTTGTCTTGTCTTGTGATGAATGTCAAAGAATTGGTAATATCGGTAAGCGTCAGGAAATGCCTATGAATTATTCACTTGTTGTTGAACCATTTGATGTTTGGGGTTTTGATTATATGGGACCTTTTCCTTCCTCTAATGGGTATATACATATTTTGGTTGCTGTTGATTATGTTACTAAGTGGGTAGAAGCTATTCCAACTAGTAGTGCTGATCACAACACTTCCATTAAAATGCTTAAAGAAGTTATTTTCCCAATGTTTGGAGTCCCTAGATATTTAATGACTGATGGTGATTCACACTTTATTCATGGTGCTTTCCATAAAATGCTTGCTAAATATGATGTTAACCCTAGAATTGCATCACCCTATCATCCTCAATCTAGTGGTCAAGTTGAACTTAGCAATAGAGAAATAAAACTAATATTAAAAAAGACTATCAATAGGCCCGAAAGAATTGGTCTAAGAAAGTGGATGATGCACTTTGGGCCTACAGAACAACCTATAAAAATCCTATGGGTATGTCTCCTTATAAAATGGTTTATGGAAAAGCTTGTCATTTGCCTCTTGAGTTAGAACATAAGGCATATTGGGCAATTAAAGAACTTAATTATGATTTCAAACTTGCCGGTGAAAAGAGGTTATTTGATATTAGCTCACTAGATGAATGGAGAACCCTAGCTTATGAAAATGCCAAACTATTCAAAGAAAAAGTTAAAAGATGGCATGATAAAAGAATCCAAAAGGGGGAATTCAAAGTTGGAGAATATGTTCTATTGTACAACTCTCGTTTTAGATTCTTTGCAGGAAAACTTCTCTCCAAATGGGAAGGACCATATATTATTGAAGAGGTTTATCGCTCTGGAGCTATTAAGATTAATAATGCCAAAGGTACTAACCCGAAGGTGGTCAATGGACAAAGAATTCAACACTATATCTCAGGTACGCCTATTAATGTTGAAAGCAATATTATTCAAACCATGACACCGGAGGAACACATAAAAGAAACCTCCAGAACACTCCAGAACCCTGAAAAGAGGAGATACGTGATACGGTAAGTAAACAGACTCCGAAAAAGCCGCAAAAATATTTTCTGTCAGTTTTGGAATATTACTAAAATTAGGAAAATAAGAAATAACCAGAAAGGCAACCGAGGAGGTCTCAAGACACCAGGGCGCGCCTGCCTTGCCTGGCGCGCCCAGGTGGGTTGTGCCCACCTCGAGAACCTTCCCGACTCTGTTTTCCTTCCATATTCTTGTTTCCCAAGATAAAAAAATATCTATATATACCCCCAAACGATCTGACCACTGCATCGCAAAAAAAAAAACCTTATATTCTTATTTCGTGTTGTTTTCCTATCAGATCTAGATCACCATGGCTCCACCAAGATCCTCCAAGGACAAGTTCTTCGAGAAGGTCATCAACCCGTACTTGAGGGAGGTGATGCGGCACCCTCAAGCCATTGGGATGCGTGAGGGTGTGCTCCACATCCGGGATGTTCAAGGGCCCAAGAAGACGGGGACCGTGGAGGCCAGGCTAGCAGTGGTGGAGCAAGACATCTTCAAGTGCAAAGGGATGGTGGAGCGTGGACTTAGTGCCAACCACTCCATGACCATGGAATTTACCCGTGACCACATGGTGGATGGTCGGTCCATGAAGGACATCGTCTTCACCTTCAACGAGCAAATCAACTTTCTGCAAAGCCAAATCTATGATCTCCAAAACCAGGTTTTTAAGTATGAAGCAAGATTTAAAGGTATGAGTTTAGCTGCCAGTTGCAGGACTCGTGAGACTCGTGCATCGTATTTTGATGGTGAGCCCCTGCCCTGGAAATCGGAGCACAAACCTACTACCTCATCACCACCACCTTCATCATCTTGACCACCAAAGGAGACTTGAGTACACGGGTATGTGCACTCCCCTTGGCTTGTGCCAAGCTTGGAGGAGGTGCCCCGGTATCGTATCACCATCAATTCCATTACCTTTACCTATTTTTAGTTCGATCCTTAGATTTCGTGATTTAGTTGAATAAATTTAGCATGATCTATCTTTGAGTTTTAGTTTCGTGATCTATCTTTCTTTGTAATTGACTGAGAGTTATATAATAAAGTTTAGTTTGAGTTTTTGTTTCTTTACCTTTTTGTTGCAATCAAAATAAAAGGAAATAAATGAAAAAGATCATATGCTAATCTTATACTCCCTCCGTTCCTTGATATAAGGTGTATGGATTTTTGAGAAAAAAATCCGAAATATAAGGTGTATTGCGTTGCACCACTCGTTTGGATTTTTTTTTTGGGATTTGATTACATTTCCTTATATCAGGCAAGCTCCTCTATTTTCTCATGTCAATTAGTAAGCTGTAATCCCGCCCAAAACTTGTGAAATTTTCCCTCCACGTGCGTTCTTTAATTTCCGCTCCAAAAACTATAGACCCTATATTTAGGAATGGAGGGAGTAGTGAGTAATGACATCACATAAAGAAAAGTATAAGTGGTAAAATTTGTTGGAGATTGACAAACATAGCATTGGTCAATGATGTAACTCATGAAAGAATTAATAAGGAAAGAGAAGATTCACATGCAAATACACTATCTTGGACATCTTTTATGATTGTGAGCCCCCATTAAATATTATATGCCAAAATTGTAGACGTTGGACAAGGAAGACAACGTAATGAGTTATGTTTGTTCACATTCACACCGAAGTTATATTGTCATATATCCTTCAACATGTGGTGCTTGCTCAATATCTTTGCTAGCCAAAAATTCCGCACTAAGTAGAGATACTACTTGTGCATCCAAAAACCTTAAACCCAAACTCATGTTTTGAGAGTCCACCATACCTACCTATGGATTGAGTAAGATCCTTCAAGTAAGTTGTCATCGGTGCAATAAGGCAATAAAAATTGCTTCTAAATGTGTTTGATCATTTAGTGTAAGAGAAAATTGAGCGTTGTATGAACTTATGATGTCAAAGTAATAAAAGTGACAGACTGCATAATAAAGGTTGCTATCATAAGGGGCAATATAACGTGACGTTCTTTTGCATTAAGGGATTTGGCATACAAACAAACAAGCGCATGACAACCTCTGCTTCCCTCTGCGAAGGGGCTATCTTTTATTTTTATGCATTTACTTTTATGTAGGAGTCAAAGTATTCTTCCCTATTCCTTTTTATTTTCTCTTTTGCAAGCATCATGTCTTGAGGAAAGATATAGGCACATATATCCAGTTGGATGTGAGTGAGCATGAGTTATTATTGTTTACATCACCCTTGAGGTGAATATGTTGGGAGATGAAACTATAAGCCCCTATCTTCCTATGTGTCCGGTTGAAACTTTTTCTTCATGGGTATGCTTTGAGTGTTAGCAATCATAGAAGACTAAAAGATGGTTCAGTATGTGGACTTGCCAAAAGGCTCTGATACGAGACCCTTCCTGAAAATATGATGAATTATAGTTGCAAAGTTGACTGAGAACATAGTTTGTTGGTTTTCAATAAGGTTTATGCTTTATACTTCGATGTTGTGATGAATTGTTACTTGTTCATGAGAAGTTATATGATAAAGTTTGTTGCTGTTATAATAAGCATGGTGCTACTATATTCGTATTTTGTTTTTATCGACACCTCTCTCTCTCTTTCTCTAATCATGTGGACATGTTTTTCGATATCGAATTTCGCTTGGGGACAAGCGAGGTCTAAGCTTGGGGGAGTTGATACGTCCATTTTGCATCATGATTTCCTACTGTTATTTATAATGTTTTTATGCATAATAATGCTTTTTGGAGTAATTCTAATGCCTTTTCTCTCATAATATGCAAGGTTTACACAAAGAGGGAGAATGCCGGCAGCTGGAATTCTGGACCTGAAAAAGCTATGTCAGAGTTACCTATTCTGCACATCTCCAAATGAGCTAAAAATTTACGGAGAATTGTTTTGGAATATATAAAAAATACTGGAGTAAATAACTACCGGAGGGGGGCCACCTAGTGAGCACAAGACACCAGGGCACGCCAGGCCCCCCAGGCGCGCCCTGGTGGGTTGTGCTCAGGCCAGCCTACCTACGGTGCCCATCTTCTGGTATATAAGTCATTTTGACATAGAAAAAAAATAAGGAGAGGACTTTTGGGATGGAGCGCCACCGTCTCGAGGCGAAACTTGGGTAGGAGCACTTTTCGCCTCCGACGGAGCGATTCCGTCGGGGAACTTCCTCCCAGAGGGGGAAATCGAAGCCATCGTCATCACCAACAACCCTCTCATCTTTGGGAGGCCAATCTTCATCAACATCCTCAACAGCACCATCTCCTCTCAAACCCTAGTTCATCTCTTGTGTTCAATCTTTGTACCGGAACCTCAGATTGGTACCTGTGGGTGACTAGTAGTATTGATTACATCTTGTAGTTGATTACTATATGGTTTATTTGGTGGAAGAATATATGTTCAGATCCATTTTGCTATTTAATACCCCTCTGATATTGAGCTTGAATATCATTTTTGAGTAGTTACTTTTGTTCTTGAGGTCACGGGAGAAATCATGTTGGAAGTAATCATGTGAACTTGATATGTGTTCGATATTTTGATGATATGTATGTTGTGATTCCCTTAGTGGTGTCATGTCAACGTCGACTACATGGCACTTCACCATCTTTGGGCCTAAGGGAATGCATTGTGGAGTTGTTATTAGATGATGGGTTGCTAGAGTGACAGAAGCTTAAACCCTAGTTTATGCGCTACTTCGTAAGGGACTGATTTGGATCCATATGTTTAATGCTATGGTTACATTTTATCTTAATACTTTTCTCGTAGTTGCGGATGCTTGCGAAGGGGTTAATCATAAGTAGGAGGCTTGTTCAAGTAAGAACAACACCTAAGCACCGGTCCACCCACATATCAAATTATCAAAGTAGCGAACACGAATCAAACCAACATGATGAAAGTGACATGGTGAAATTCCCGTGTGCCCTCAAGAACGTTTTGCTTATTATAAGAGACCGTTTTGGCCTGTCCTTTGCCACAAAAGGATTGGGCTACCTTGCTGCACTTTATTTAACGTTACCATTACTTGCTCGTTACAAATTATCTTGCTATCAAACTACATGTTACCTACAATTTCAGTGCTTGCAGAAATTACCTTGCTGAAAACCACTTGTCATTTCCTTCTGCTCCTCGTTGGGTTCGACACTCTTACTTATTTAAAGGACTACGATTGATCCCCTATACTTGTGGGTCATCACGTGCCTTTATTAACGTCAGTTGTGGTCTGGATCGAACAAATCTCACCAATTCAAACTCCAAAGCCAAATTCAAGGGTCTCTTGTGAATGATCCAAATTTGACCAACGGAATCTAGGCTTCTTTGTTTGAACTACCTAATCTACCATATGTTACATCAAATTAAAATGCATATAAGGATCAACAACATTAATGGCCAGAAATTCTAGAGTTAATGTTATAGATTAAGATTGGAATTCTTACTTTGTCTACATTATGTCATCATGCTTCAAACATTACTCTGTTTGTTATGAACTAAATACCTTGCGATGCATGCTGGATAGCAGTCAAGGGGTGGAGTAATAGTAGTAGGCGTTAGTAAATTTAACAGTCTACTTGTCACGGACGTAATGCCTATATATTGATCATGCCATGAATATCATCATAACTATGCGCTATTCTATCAATTTCCCAACAATAATTTATTTACCCACTGTTGCTATGCTCATGAGAAAGATGCCTCTAGTGAACGCTATGCCCCCGGGTCCATTCACTTTATATTTACTAAAACCTCAAAAATATTTACTGCAATTTATTTACTTCTATTCCCCTTTTTATTTTATCTATCTACAACTATCAGATTTAATTCTTGCAATTAACGAGTACAAGGGGATTGACAACCCTCTTGCCTGCTTTGGGTGCAAGTATTTGCTTTGTTTGTGTCCAGGTACCGTTTATCTTGTTTGCTTGGTGTCTCCTACTGGTTCGATAACCTTAGTTCTTAACCGAGAGAAATACTATCTGCAAAATCACCCTTCCTCTTCAGTGAAATCCCAATGCCTATCACAAGTAGCAATAATCTGTCACCAGTAATCAGCCCGCTGGTTTGACAGGCCAAAGATTCTGACAAATGGGGCCATCAGTTGTTGATGTGGCTATTTCCATGTGGGTCCATTGTAGGTTTTATCATCAACGGTCCCCGTCAGTAATAAGTCGGGCGTCAGTGATGACCCACAAGTATAGGGGATCAATCGTAGTCCTTTCGATAAGTAAGAGTGTCGAACCCAACGAGGAGCAGAAGGAAATGACAAGTGGTTTTCAACAAGATAATTTCTGCAAGCACTGAAATTGTAGGTAACAGATAGTTTGATAGCAAGATAATTTGTAACGAGCAAGTAACGGTAACAGTAAATAAAGTGCAGCAAGGCAGTGCAATACTTTTGTGGCAAAGGACAGGCCAAAACGGTCTCTTATAATAAGCAAAGCGTTCTTGAGGGCACACGGGAATTTCATCTAGTCACTTTCATCATGTTGGCTTGATTTGCATTCGCTACTTTGATAATATGGTATGTGGGTGGACCGGTGCTCGGGTGCTGTTCTTACTTTAACAAGCCTCCCACTTATGATTAACTCCCTCGCAAGCATCCGCAACTACGAGAAAAGTATTAAGATAAAATGTAACCATAGCATTAAACATATGGATCCAAATCACTCCCTTACGAAATAGCGCATAAACTAGGGTTTAAGCTTCTGTCACTCTAGCAACCCATCATCTAATAACTACTCAACAATGCATTCCCTTAGGCCAAAAGATGGTGAAGTGCATTGTAGTCAACGTTCACATAACACCACTAAGGGAATCACAACATATATACCATCAAAATATCAAACGAATATCAAATTCACATGATTACTTGCAACATGACTTCTCCCGTGGCCTCAAGAACAAAAGTAACTACTCACAAATGATACTCATGCTCAAGATCAGAGGGGTATTAAATAGCATAATAGAGCTGAACATATAATCTTCCACCAAATAAACCATATAGCATCAACTACAAGATGTAATCAACACTACTAGTCACCCACAGGTACCAATCTGAGGTTCCGATACAAAGATTGAATACAAGAGATGAACTAGGGTTTAGAGATGAGATGGTGCTGTTGAAGATGTTGATGAAGATTGGCCTCCCAAAGTTGAGAGGGTTGTTGGTGATGACGATGGCTTCGATTTCCCCCTCCCGGAGGGAAGTTCCCCCGGCAGAATCGCTCCGCCGGAGGGCAAAAGTGCTGCTGCCCAAGTTCCGCCTCGAGACGGAGGTGCTCCGTCCCAAAAGTCCTTCCCTTATTTTTTCTAGGTCAAAAGACCTTATATACCAGAAGATGGGCACCGGAGGTGGGCTGGGCTGCCCACCACCCACCAGGGCGCGCCTGGGGGGCCTGGCGCGCCCTGGTGTCTTGTGGGCACCAGGCAGCCCCCCTCTGGTAGTTATTTCCTTCAATATTTATTATATATTCCAAAATAATTCTCCGTAAAATTTCATCTCATTTGGAGATGTGCAGAATAGGTATCTCTGACATAGATTTTTTAGGTCCAGAATTTCATCTGCTGGCATTCTCCCCCTTTGTGTAAACCTTGCATATTATGAGAGAAAAGGCATTAGAATTACTCCCTAAAGTGTTATTATGAATAAAAACATTATAAATAATAGTAGGAAAACATGATGCAAAATGGACGTATCAACTCCCCCAAGCTTAGACTTCGCTTGTCCTCAAGCGAAAGCCGATATCGAAAATCATGTCCACATGTTTAGAGAGAGATGTGTCGATAAAAACAAAATATGGACATAGTAGCATCATGCTTATTATTATAATAGCAAAAAACTTTATCATATAACTTCTCATGAACAAGTAACAATTCATCACAACATCGAAGTAAAAAAGCATAAACCTTATTAAAACAATAATCTATGTTCTCAGTCAACTTTGCAACTACAATTCATCATATTTACAGGAAGAGTCTCGTATCGGAGCCTTTTGGCAAGTCCACATACTCAACCATCATTTAATCTTCTATGATTGCTAACACTCACATCATACATATGAGCAAAAAGTTTCAACCGGACACATAGAAAGATAGGGGCTTATAGTGTCGCCTCCCAACTTATTCACCTCAAGGGTGATGTCAACAATAATAGCTCATGATCACTCACATTCAACTGGATATATGTGCTTAGATCTTTCCCCACCACATGATGCTTGCCAAAGAGAAAATAAAAAGGAATAGAGGAAAATACTTTGACTCTTGCATAAAAGTAAATACATAAAAGTAAAAGATAGGCCCTTCACAGAGGGAAGTAGAGGGTGTCATGCGCTTTTTAGTTTTGTATGCACAATCTCTTAATGCAAAAGAATGCCACGTTATATTGCCCCTTATGATAGCAACCTTTATTATGCAGTCCGTCGCTTTTATTACTTTGCCATCATAAGTTCATACAACGCTTATTTTCCCTCACACTAAAGGATCAAACACATCTAGGAGCAATTTTTATTACCCTTTTTGCAACGATGACAACTTACTTGAAGGATCTTACTCAATCCATAGGTAGGTATGGTGGACTCTCAAACATGGATTTGGGTTTAAGGTTTTTGGATGCACAAGTAGTATCTCTACTTAGTGCGGATTTTGGGCTAGCAAAGATATTGAGCAAGCACCACATGTTGAAGGATCTATGACAATATAACTTCTATGTGAATATGAACAAACATAAATCATTATGTTGTCTTCCTTGTCCAACGTCAACAATTTTGGCATGTAATATTTAATGGGGGCTCACAATCATAAAAGATGTCCAAGATAGTGTATTTACATATGAAGCTTCTCTTCCCTTATTAATTCTTTCATGAGTTGCATCATTGACCAATACTATGTTTATCATCCTTAAATAAATTTTACCACTTATACTTTTCCTTATGTGGTGTCATTACTTACCATACGATTAGCATATGATTGAACTAAAATAGGTAAAGGTAATGAAAGTGATGGTGATACGATACCGGGGCATCTCCCCCAAGCTTGGCACAAGCCAAGGGGAGTGCCCATACCCGTGTACTCAAGTCTCCTTTGGTGGGGACAATGATGAAGGTGGTGGTGATGATGAGGTAGTGTCACACATCAGCCTCAATAGGTACTCCAATGTACGGATGATGCTCCGGAGGGCGATGATGTGCTCTTCAAGCAAAATATTTTCACGAGTGAGAAATTTATTCTGAGCACGAACCGCTTCGAAGGCCATAAAGGCTTCAATTTCAATGGGGGTGAGATGGTTGTAGTAAGGTTGAAGGATATCATCTTCTTCCTCTTCTTCTGTTAGCAAGGCCTGTCCTCCTTCTTGAGCTTGATCTCCCGTAGCTTCCTTGCCCTTGTCCTCCTTGTTGGCTTCTTTTGGTTCCTCTCTTTTGAGTTCCATCTTCATGAACCAAGCATCTTCTTCTATGTTGTTGGAAGAGGGAGAAGACATGATGCCCGGCTTGATAGATCTGACAGAAAAACAACATGAAACAAGAACAGGGAATTTCTCCGCGATACGGAGGTCAAATCATCCGAGGGTATATATAAAGATTTTTTATCTTGGGAAACAAGCATACGGAAGGAAAACGAAGTCGGGGAGGTGCTCGAGGGGCCCACCACCCACCAGGGCGCGCCTAGTGGGGCAGGCGCGCCCTGGTGTCTTGTGGGCACCAGGGTGGCCTTCCCGGTTGTTTCTTATTTTCCTATTTTTTTCTAATATTCCAAAACTGACAGAAAATATTTTTGCGGATTTTTTGGAGTCTGTTTACTTATCGTATCACGTACCTCTTCCTTTTCAAGGTTCTGGAGTGTTCTGGAAGGTTTCTTTTTATGTGTTCCTCCGGTGTCATGGTTTGAATAATATTGGTTTCAACATTAATAGGCATACCTGAGATGTAGTGCTTAATTCTTTGCCCATTGACCACCTTCGGCATTATTGATCTTAATAGCTCCAGAGCGATAAACTTCTTCGATTATGTATGGTCCTTCCCATTTGGAAAGAAGTTTTCCTGCAAAAAATCTAAAACGAGAGTTGTACAACAGAACATGTTCACCAACATTGAATTCCCGCTTTTGGATTCTTTTGTCATGCCATCTTTTAACCTTTTCTTTGAATTGTTTGGTATTTTCATAAGCTTGGGTTCTCCATTCATCTAGTGAGCTAATATCAAATAACCTCTTTTCACCGGCAAGTTTGAAGTCATAATTGAGTTCTTTAATTGCCCAATATGCTTTATGTTCTAACTCTAGAGGCAAATGACAAGCTTTTCCATAAACCATTTTGTAAGGAGACATACCCATAGGATTTTTATAAGCTGTTCTATAGGCCCAAAGTGCATCATCTAGTTTCTGAGACCAATTCTTTCGGGACCTATTGACAGTTTTTTGTAATATTATTTTATTTCTCTATTGCTAAGTTCAACTTGACCACTAGATTGAGGATGATAGGGTGATGCAATTCTATGGTTAACATCATATTTAGCAAGCATTTTACGGAAAGCACCATGAATAAAGTGTGAACCACCATCATTCATTAAATATCTAAGGACTCCAAACCTAGGGAAAATAACTTCTTTAAGCATTTTAATGGAGGTGTTATGATCAGCACTGCTAGTTGGAATAGCTTCTACCCACTTAGTGACATAATCATCAGTAACGAAAATATGAGTATACCCATTAGAGGAAGGAAAAGGTCCCATATAATCAAAACCCCAAACATCAAATGGTACAACAACAAGTGAATAATTCATAGGCATTTCCTGACGCTTACCGATATTACCAATTCTTTGGCATTCATCACAAGACAAGACAAACTTACGGGCATCCTTGAAAAGAGTAGGCCAATAAAAACCAGACTGTAATACATTGTGCGCAGTTCTATCTCCCGCATGATGCCCTCCATAGGCTTCGGAGTGACACTTCCGTAGGATTTATTCCTGTTCATGCTCAGGTACACAACGTCTACCATCTACTCCTTCCTTATAAAGATGTGGGTCATCCCAAAAGTAATGTCTTAAGTCATAGAAGAATTTTTTTCTTTTGTTGATATGTGAAACCAGGTGGTATAAATTTAGCAACAATGTAATTAGCATTGTCAGCATACCAAGGAGTGTTATGAGAAGCATTTATTACAGCTAGTTGTTCATCAGGAAAACTACCATCAATAGGTAGTGGGTCATCAAGAACATTTTCTAGCCTTGACAAGTTATCTGCTACGGGGTTCTCAGCTCCTTTCCTATCAGTGGTATGTAAGTCAAATTCTTGTAGCAAGAGAACCCACCTAATGAGTCTAGGTTTAGCATCTTTCTTTTCCATAAGATATTTTATAGCAGCATGATCGGTGTGAACAATTACTTTGGAATCAACAATGTAAGATCTGAATTTATCACAAGCAAACACAACTGCTAAAAATTCTTTTTCAGCAGTAGCATAATTTCTTTGGGCACAGTCTAGAGTTTTGCTAGCATAATGAATAACATTTAATTTCTTATCAACTCTTTGTCCTAGAACAACACCAACATCATAATCGCTAGCATCACACATAATTTCAAAAGGAAAATTCCAATCAGGTGGTTGAACAATAGGTACATAAGTTAAGGCTTTCTTAAGTGTTTCAAAGGCTTCTACACAATCATCATAAAAAACAAATGGAACATCCTTTTGTAAAAGATTAGTAAGAGGCCTAGAAATTTTAGAGAAGTCTTTAATAAACCTCCTTTAGAAACCAACATAACCAAGGGAACTACGAATACCTTTAATAACTTTAGGGCATGGCATTTTCTCAATTGCATCAACTTTAGCTTTATCCACCTCAATACCTCGTTCAGAAATTTTATGCCCCAAGACAATACCTTCATTAACCATAAAGTGACACTTCTCCCAATTCAAGACAAGATTGGTTTGTTCACATCTCTGCAAAACTCGATCAAGGTTGCTTAAGCAATCATCAAAAGAAGTTTCGTAAACAAAAAAATCACCCATGAAAACCTCAACAATCTTTTCACGAAAATCAGAGAATATAGCAGTCATACATCTTTGAAAGGTAGCAGGTGCATTGCATAAACCAAAAGGCATACGTCTATAAGCATAAGTTCCAAAAGGACAAGTAAAGGTGGTTTTCTCTTGATCAGGTTGTGATACAGGTATTTGAGAGAACTCAGAATATCCATCAAGAAAACAAAAGTGTGTGTGCTTAGATAATCTTTCTAACATTTGATCAATGAAAGGCAGAGGGTAATGATCTTTTCTAGTAGCTTTATTTAATTTTCTAAAATCAATTACCATTCTATAGCCAGTCACTATTCTTTGTGGGATAAGTTCGTTTTTATCATTAGGAACAACAGTAATACCTCCTTTTTTAGGAACACAATGAACATGGCTTACCCATCTACTATCAGCTATGGGATAAATTATACCTGCTTCCAGAAGCTTTAGTATTTTAGTTCTTACCACTTCTTTCATCTTAGGATTCAATCGTCGTTGGTGATCAACAACGGGTTTAGCATCATGATCCATATTGATCTTGTGCTGACAGAGAGTGGGACTAATGCCCTTAAGATCATCAAGAGTATATCCAATAGCAGCATGGTGCTTCCTCAGAATTTTTAATAACCTCTCTTCTTCATGTTCTGAAAGGTTAGCACTAATAATAACAGGATATATCTTTTTCTCATCAAGGTAAGCATACTTCAAAGTGTCAGGCAATTTCTTTAGTTCAAACACATGATCACCTTTAGGTGGAGGAGGACCTCCTATAGTTTCAATAGGCAAATTGTTTTTGAGGGGAGGTTGTTGTTCAAAGAATATTTTATCTATTTCATTTATTTCACGCAAGTGCTTATCATTTTCGTAGGAGGCAAGGCAATAGAAGCAAGACCAATTATTTCATCCTTACTAGGTGATTCCTTATCACGAGGTTGTCTACGAAACTTAGAAAAATTAAACTCATGAGATACATCACCAAAACTAACACTGACAGTTTCTTTTTCACAATCTATCTTAGCATTGACAGTGTTCAAGAAAGGTCTACCAAAGATAATGGGACAAAAGTCATCTTGTGGGGAACCAAGAACTAGAAAATCAGTAGGATATTTTATTTTCTCACACAAGACTTCAACATCTCTAACAATCCCAAGTGGTGTGATGGTATCTCTATTAGCAAGTTTAATAGTAACATCTATGTCTTCTATTTCAGCGGGTGCTATGTCATTAATAATTTCTTGGTATAATGTAAAAGGAATAGCACTCACACTAGCACCTAAGTCACATAAACCATGATAACAATGATCTCCTATTTTAATTGAGACAACATTCATGCCAACAACTGGTCTATGTTTATCTTTTTCATCAGGTTTGGCAATTCTAGCTGCTTCATCACATAAGTAAATAACATGCCCATCAACATTTTCAACCAAGAGATCTTTAACCATAGCAATACTAGGTTCTACTTTAATTTGTTCCGAGGGTTTAGGTGCTTTAATATTACTTTTTCGAACCACTGCTAAAAGCTGAGCATGTTCCTTTATCCTAACAGGGAAAGGGGGCTTTTCAATATAAGCAGTAGGCACAACTGGATCAATATTGTAAATGATAGTTTCATCTTTAACTATAAATGGTTCTTTAATTTCTTCTTTAATAGGGGGATGATATTTAAACCACTTCTCCTTTGGGAGGTCAACATGAGTAGCAAATGATTCACATAAAGAGGCTACTATCTAAGAGTCAAGTCCATATTTAGTGCTAAACTTGTGAAAAGCATCGGTATTCATAAAAGATTTAACACAATCAAACTCAAGCTTAATACCTGACTCTTTACCTTCATCGAGTTCCCAATCTTGAGAGTTGCGTTTAATTCTTTCTAAAAGATCCCACCTGAATTCAATAGTCTTCTTCATAAAAGAACCAGCACAAGAAGTATCGAGCATGGATTGATCATTACGAGAAAGCCGAGCATAAAAATTCTGAATAATAATTTCCCTCGAGAGCTCATGATTGGGGCACGAATATAACATTGACTTACACCTCCCCCAAGATAGAGCGACACTTTCTCCTTCACGAGGCCAAAAATTATATATATAATTCTGATCACGATGAACTAGATGCATAGGATAATTTTTTTGGTGAAATTCCAATTTCAATCGATTCCAGTTCCACGATCCAATATCATCGCATAGCCTACACCATGTCAATGCTTTTTCCTACAAAGATAAAGGGAAAACCTTCTTCTTAACTTCATCTCCGGGTAAACCTGCAAGCTTAAACAATCCACAAATTTCATCCACATATATAAGGTGCAAGTCGGGATGTTTCACTCCATCTCCTGCATAAGGATTAGCTAGCAGTTTCTCTATCATACCCAAAGGAACTTCATAACTAATATTTTCAGTAGGTGCAATAGGTTGAGGGGCAACTCTTTGTGTTTCCGGTCGAGGTGAAGATACCCCGAACAAGCCCCTTAAAAGATTGTTTTCCATAGTGACAAGTGACAATAAATTTCAGCACGTAATATAAAAATTTCCTTACCGATTTCCACTTACCAAGAGCGCTTCACTCCCCGGCAACGACGCCAGAAAAGAGTCTTGATGACCCACAAGTATAGGGGATCAATCGTAGTCCTTTCGATAAGTAAGAGTGTCGAACCCAACGAGGAGCAGAAGGAAATGACAAGCGGTTTTCAGCAAGGTAATTTCTACAAGCACTGAAATTATAGGTAACCAATAGTTTGATAGCAAGATAATTTGTAACGAGGAAGTAACGATAACGGTAAATAAAGTGCAGCAAGGTATCCCAATCCTTTTGTGGCAAAGGATAGGCCAAAACAGTCTCTTATAATAAGCAAAGCGTTCTTGAGGGCACACGGGAATTTCATCTAGTCACTTTCATCATGTTGGTTTGATTTGCGTTCGCTACTTTGATAATATGGTATGTGGGTGGACCGGTGCTTGGGTGCTGTTCTTACTTGAACAAGCCTCCCACTTATGATTAACCCCCTCGCAAGCATCCGCAACTACGAGAAAAGTATTAAGATAAAATATAACCATAGCATTAAACATATGGATCCAAATCAGTCCCTTACGAAATAGCGCATAAATTAGGGTTTAATCTTCTGTCACTCTAGCAACCCATCATCTAATAACTACTCCACAATGCATTCCCTTAGGTCCAAAGATGGTGAAGTGTCATGTAGTCGACGTTCACATAACACCACTAAGGGAATCACAACATACATACCATCAAAATATCGAACGAATATCAAATTCACATGATTACTTGCAACATGACTTCTCCTGTGGCCTCAAGAACAAAAGTAACTACTCACAAATGATATTCATGCTCAAGATAAGAGGGGTATTAAATAGCATAATGGATTTAAATATATAATCTTCCACCAAATAAACCATATAGCATCAACTACAAGATGTAATCAACACTACTAGTCACCCACAGGTACCAATCTGAGGTTCCGGTACAAAGATTGAACACAAGAGATGAACTAGGGTTTTGAGATGAGATTGTGCTATTGAAGATGTTGATGAGGATTGGCCTCTCAAAGATGAGAGGGTTGTTGGTGATGACGATGGCTTCGATTTCCCCCTCCGGGAGGGAAGTTCCCCCGGCGAAATCGCTCCGCCGGAGGGAAAAAGTGCTCCTGCCCAAGTTCTGCCTCAAGACGGCGGCGCTCCGTCCCGAAAGTCCTCCCCTTATTTTTTCTAGGTCAAAAGGCCTTATATACCAGAAGATGGGCACCGGAGGTGGGCTGGGCTGCCCACCACCCACCAGGGCCGCCTGGGGGGCCTGGCGTGCCCTGGTGTCTTGTGGGCACCAGGCAGCCCCCCTATGGTAGTTATTTCCTCCAATATGTATTATATATTCCAAAATAATTCTCCGTAAAATTTCATCTCATGTGGAGATGTGCAGAATAGGTATCTCTGACATAGCTTTTTCAGGTCCAGAATTCATCTGCCGGCATTCTCCCTCTTCATGTAAATCTTGCATATTATGAGAGAAAAGGCATTAGAATTACTCCATAAAGTGTTATTATGCATAAAAATATTATTAATAATAGTAGAAAAACATGATGCAAAATGGACGTATCAGTCAGTTTTGATCGATCCACACTGCTGACATATGTGCCTAGAAGATAATGACGTGGCTACTTACATGATGGACCAAGCATTATTTTTTCTGTGATGATGACAGTCACCAACAATTACGATATTTTGATTTGATCACTCAATGATTCTGACATGTTGGCCCAATGTAGTATGTGGATGCTAGCAAGCGGGTCCATACGTGGGTGACGTGTTTTCTTACATGTGGGCCTATACACTGGTGACAACGTGCATAACCGTCACAGTTTGTAGGCACAGTCAATTTTGTTTTATATTGCAATTTGTGGGCATATTTGATACAAAATCATTGTTTTTAATAATTTCAATATGAATTTGTGCAAAATTTGAATTTGAATGCAAATTTAGCTCTCACTGCTGTTATTAAACCTCAAACTTGGCAATTGTCAAACAAAATGAGACATTGGAATAACCAACCATGGGACAGAACCACGGTATATATTTGGCACATGACTTAGTTTCATTTCTCAGATGTACTAACGGGATCCTGGTGACGCAATCGTGGCGATGAAGTGTAGTATTCCATCAATATCATCAAGCCTCTTTTCCGTAGTCAAGGTTTTCTCTTCGTTTGCATTCTCGACGAGTTCAGGTTCTTCCCGCTGCTCTACAAGGGCAGTGTTGATGTATTCAACCCGGTTACACAGATCTAATAGGGTCAATTTCAGACCTTCAATTTTAGCATGTTGCTCTCGCAGGGCTTTCTTGACACCTTCTAGTACTTTTTGCTGCTTTGCAAGGGCAATCTTCACATATTCTTGGCCATGCTGCGCATCTGGCACGAGATGCTTCACATATTCATGTTTGTGCTCATGCTCTACGATGGCCTTCTTCACAACTTGAAGTTCTAGCTACAGCCATGCCATGGCCTTCTTCAAAACATCTAGTTCATCTTGCAGGTTTGACACGGCGTGCTCGACAGTGTCTGGTTTTTCCCGTTGCACTTCCAGGGCATTGGTGACTGTTTCAGATTCTTGTTTCTGGGCCCAAAGTGTACGTTCATCATTTGAGAATTGTAACTTTCCCTACAGAGAAAATTTATACAGGTTACAACATATATAAGAATTCCAAATTATAGATGCATCTGCCGTAGTATACAGTGGTAGCGTGAACACGGACAGTTTTACTAATTAAGGAAGTGTTTACAGAAAAGAGTTCACCTACTCACCTATTGATCCCGCTTTCTCTTCGATGTGCTTGAGCTTGGGGGTACATTTGAAGTAAGAGACATGAATTTTTCAAACTCTTCATGTACCATCCGTATACCCTTAGTTACTAGTTCAAGTTGATGATGATAATATTACTACCATAATGTAATTGAAGATATTAGATTGCATGCTACAATTTACATTACGTATGCATATCAGAGAAAGTAAACATATTCTAACAATAGATGAAGAGTTTGCAATAACACTGTCCTCTACATCTTTAGGTGTGGCCAGATCTGATTATATAAAAGTTTGTAACATGAATTTTCACAAACAAATTTCCATTCTAGTGGTTAGCATGTCATGAACCTAGCCCCATGCATTGTTCTTAATTTTAATTTTTTTAACATGCAAATAACATCAGTGCCTGGCTAATTTTGCAAAAAAATCCTATAGAAATTAAACCAAGCATGAACAGTCCAAGCTACGCCGAGGCGGCAGCCATGTGGACGGGTTTTTCTCTTCTGGACTGGTTTTGGCCTTAACTGATCAAATAACAAGTTTATGGACTAAATTTGACCACTTCTTGAGTTACAGGACTAAAGCGTGCAATCACTTTGAGTTAATAGGCTAGTGGCTCATTTAACTCCAGATTTGGCATATATTGTATTATGCACAGATCCAAACACACTGATTTTGACTCTCAGCGGCACCCCACAATCTCATATGGCATACAACTAGGGATGAAAACGGAGCGGAAACGGACGGAACTGAGTGGTACCACATTTGTTTTCATATATTTTTGCAGAAGCGGAAATGAATACAGAAACCCCGGAAATGAATACGGAAACAGATACTACCAGAAACGGAAATGGAGCGAATATAAAGCGGACACAGAAACAGAAATAGGCATTGACAGGAACTTAAAAACCCCTTGAATCATAGAGAAATACACACAAACAAACAAATTTAATGAATTTTTAACATGGCTATAGGGCCAAGCTGAGTACATGTGTGGTAGTAGAAGTTGGGCATCAAATGATCCATTCTACTCATTGTTTCATTGTGTGTTGTTTGGTGGTTGGACTACAAAGCAGCCATAGGTCTATAGTAAAAACAGAAATTCCATATTCACGGAAACAGAACGTTCCGTTTCCACGCATGTTCCACCGGAAAACACTGTTCCATTTTTGTTTCCGTTTCTGCATAAAAAATTCTAATTCCACTTCTGTTTCGCAAATTTCCGCTTCCGTTTTCATATTTCCTCTCCGTTTCCGTTTTTCCTCCGGAAAAGCGGAAAGTTTCCACTCCATTTTCATCCCTACATACAACAAGGTTGAGATTACTTGTTAGACTCTGATTTTAGCAGTGATAGGCTGTAGAATGTGGTAAGTTCCAGGAATGTTAAATAATCCAGTTATGTTTTCCATTCATTTTTAAATGAAGAGTGTTTCACCTAGCTAAAATATTTGAATGGAAAAAATAAATATGTTCTTCGGAAAAACCTTGGCAATGACAAACACAACCTTCTAATAGACCTTGTGCAAATACAAGTGTGGTCTAATCCTTTGTTGGATTAAAGTGACCCTTTGCAAATATATGAACACTAGCATGAACAACGCGCTTTGCCACACCATGGAGATTTGAGGACATCCTAGAGCAAGTATATTATATCATCCAAGGTTATTTGTCGTCCGTCCACGATGGAAAACTTAAAAAAAAAATTAACCAAAAACTATGGGACTATTTTAGTTCCTCTGTCCAACTCAAGCACACTTTAATGCTGTATGAGTTGGTCTGCTGTCTTTTATAGTGAAAGATTTAGAATGCAGGCATGATTAACCATTGCTAGAAGTTCTGCATGGAAGCCTCATCGAGGATGTGCTTGGCACTGCCGTCACGACGTTGATGCCACCTACACAATGTGTCACTGTTGCACGCCACCTACACAATGTGTCACTGTTGCACGCGCCACATGGTTACTGAAGGTGGCACGTGGTGAGCAATGGCCTAGGATTAGCAGTGGGCATCAGGGTCGATGGGGCAAACACAGCGGAGTGGCCATAACGGGATATGAATTTTTGCTTGTAAATTGCGATAAAACAAATATGTTTCTGATCACAAATCAATTGTACCTACTGAAATCCAGCGAGTTATAAAGGCAAATCGCATAGTTAATTAATACTCCCTCCGTAAACATATATAAGAGCGTTTAGAATACTAAAGTAGTGATCTAAACGCTCTTATATTAGTTTACAGAGGGAGTAGTAGAATAATACAATTATGTCCTATATGATCATGTAGTACAATGCAATATCTTCTGACCTGAACTAATATACAAAAGGTAATATAGTACCGTAATAGTCTGTAGATGCAATACCAAAATGTTTGCTTGCATAAAGATACAACCATGCACCACAACAGTGACATCATTGACACGTGCTGAAAGGGCAGGTATGTAAACATGCATTGCTTCCCGCAAAAAAAAAAAAAAACATGCATTGCTACCTGAATATGCAGGCTCCTCGTGTCACTTCGACGTCATAGCATTGGACCACACATGTGGAATAGCTCTCAATTTCAGGTCATACTTTTTGCTTACCGCAAACCCAAATTTCTCGGACATGTCAAACGAAGCAAAGTTAGCACCATCAGGGAGCATCCAATCGAAGTGATACAAAAGGTTTGCTAATGCTATCTCAGTGATTGATGAGCTAAACTGAATCCCCGGGCATTGCCGTCTCCCAGCCCCGAAGGGAATGAACTCAAAGTATGTCCCTTTGTAGTTCACATTGTTGTTCTCAAATCTCTCTGGCATGAACTCTTCAGGATTGATCCAATATCTAGGATCCCGAGAAATTGTGAAAATATTAATATATACATTTGTGCCTTTAGGGATACCATAATCCATAACTGTACAATCCTCTCTGGCCATACGGGGAATCAGAGGACCAAGTGGATGCAACCTAAGGGCCTCCTTGATGATCATCCGCATATAGTGGAGTTCACCAAGGTCACTATTAGTAATGACAGATCGGCTTTCACCCAACACCTCGCGTACTTCATGCTGTGCTTTAGCCATAGTGTGAGGGTTGTGCATAAGCTCTGATATGACCCATGCCAAAGTGTTCCCTGTGGTCTCCGTAGCCCCTGCAAATACGTCCTGCAAACCAAAATAATCATGAAAAATGCAATGTTAAAGCATTGATGTATGTGCATATTATGTCTTCTCTCTGTGTATATATAGAGGATAGAGCTATTCCATAATCGGCCGAAAAATATTACTATCTCCGTCCGGAATTATTTGTCGCTTAAATAGATGTATCTAGCACTAAAATAGTGCTAGATCAAATGGATGTATCTAGCACTACATTTGAGCGACAAGTAATTCATGACAAAATATTTTTCTACAACCGGGGTCGGCCTGTATAGAAGCCGATATCTAATTTGTGAATCTAAAATGGTGCTAGAACAAATGGATGTATCTAGCACTACACTTGAGCGACAAGTAATTAGATATCGGCTTCTATGCGCTACCCACCTCCCTCTAATCCGTCTCGCTCGGGTCGTTGAGTCGGTACGAGAAACTCTCCCCCTTGCCGTGTTGAGAACTGAGATCGTGCCCTTCCTCCCACGGTTCATTCCAGGTCCTTGTGGAATCCCCAACGGTGCGTGCAGATTTATGAAACTAGATGACCAGTTGCGCCAAATGGCGCAAAGACCCGTTTAAAACCATGTTCGTGTTGAAAATATTTGCATTTTTTCAATAACCATATATTTGAGTACATTTGGTAAGAACTTATACCCCTATATATAAAGGAAATTAGATGCAAATATTTTCTTAAGGTAATAATGCCACAAATTAGATCATCGGTAGGTCAAGATAGTTGATTCTACAATTAGGAATTCCGAGCAGCTGTAAACTTGCATTAAAAAAGAGAGTAAACACAAGTGACACAATAAAATGTACTTAATACATGAACTCGTGAACATTGTGTACAGGAGATAATATAGATAGCAAATCATTACCTCAACTAAAATGTTGGGTACAAAATGTTATTTAAATAGCAGGAAAAAATGCATAACACAATCATATACATCTCTAGCAAGATAAAGGAACTTCACATGTTAATCAAGACTGAAATGAAGAAAGCATTCTGAATTACTTTGCTATCAGATATCAACGTACCAAAGGTACATGAAGTAAGTTCACTCAAGCTTGTAGTGATGGCTGTCGCGCCTCTGGTGCAAAAACCATTAGACGTTTAATTAACCATACTCCAAAGGCTGATACTTAGATGGCATCTTCAAACATAACGAATATTCACTGGATTTGATACCATGCAAGTAGATACATAGATAGCATACATTCCAGTCGATGCAGCATGATAGGCTAAAAGCATTAAGTGAAGCAAGAAGAATGGTTTATAGGTAGTTCATGATAAAGCAAGGCATTAGGGTTATTCACAATAATTTATCTAGACCGCTTTTGTAAGGCAGAGAACTACACAGAAAAGTAGGCAAACAGAGGCTACTGAAAGAGGTATTTGACAACATAAGATGATTATGGAGCAAATTTTTTTGAGCTAACCCATTCTCAAAGAAATATAGAAGTCACATCAATAATAAAATAATGGTCTTGTATTATGGAAAGGCCTATTAGCCAAGTACTGCTATTTTTTATGCATCAAGATATAAATGAAAATTAAAGTAAACTACACGGCTAATATAACCATTCCATAGACTGAAAATAGAATAGAAAAGACATAGAAGCGCGCACACACACACAAAGAGGGACACTACTTGCATTTCAGATTATCACACTGAGCTCTTGCCAATGGCATCACACAATTTTCCTGTAGGGCACAATATGGAAAGGTATTCAAGTTAGTGTCCTGTTGATCACTATGGGTGAAGTCTGAATAGACCCACCAAGATTTAGAAATTCATGCCAAAACAGATGATTCACTCTTAAAGTGAGCTTGAGCGGCGACGTGCCACGTTCGAGGGTTTCTCAAGGCACCAAGATGATAAAGAAAACTGAGAATAACAGGGGTTTGAGCTTGCTTAAACTGTAGATTATAGATGCCTGTACTATTTCTCAAGGCACCAAGAAAACAGGAAATCAACATGTATGACCATGTACCAAGCATACATAGTTTGAGAAGAGAAGAAACTTCATTCTCTCAGCCTGGATACTATAGCATTTATCAGATCAGGCTATGGAAGCAAATACGAAGTACCATCAGGCCGATGTCTGATTCTCACTGAATTACACTGTCTACCCATTACTGTTGCTGTTTATGTGGTATTGAAGCTAACTTGAATTAATTAGGATGAACCAAACACTTTTGTAATTGCCATTAACGGATTAACAGGGTAGGCATTTGCATGAAAAAAATATTGATTTTAGTGACAGGCCAATTACACTCACGGCGCAGATTCTAGAAAGCACAACAAATACCTCAGGGTCGTCTCACTGCCACTATTTTTCTGCATATGAAAACAATTAAGAAAGTTGTATTAATAATCACACTGCTCACCGTCTCCTCGCTTGAGTTTTTATCCGATGCACTCGTGCACGAATGATTCAAATTTTCATTTTCAAGAAAGTACAACAAAAAGCTCAGGGTCGTCTCATTGTCGCTCTTTCTCTGCATATGAAAACAGTTAAGGAAGTCAAGAATTCATAGACTTTAGTGCTGCTTTTAGAACATTGATAGATTGATTACAAAAACTGTACATGGCAATGAGCTTTTACTGTTCAACTATCAATTCGTCAACTCATCTATAGAAACTCCCTTGAACATGTCAGATATTTTCAAATATACCTAGAAAAACCCTTTTTTTGGTGGGTGATACCTAGAGAAGCCTAATACACACATGTACGTATTTATGCAAGATACTAATTAGCTGTCTTCTGCCATTATTTGTAGTGTTATCTTATTATCGTATCTACACCCAGCAATCCCACATGTGCAGATTAAAAAATCCAATTGCTTTCTTCTATGGGCAATAGAGATGCAATATTTAGGTACAGAGGGGGTACTCTGGAGTTGCATCTATATGCATCAGAGGAGCAAACCTGGAGCTCGCAATCGCAAGAGTCAGAAAATGCATAGCCCTAGGTTTGATGCTACTTCTCTCACCGCAAGAACATACCAGATCATTTAAACACAGGGGGCACGAATCTGGTCGACACCGGGGCTTGACTTTCCTCCTGTTGCTGTTGGTGGTGCGCTCAGAAATATCCCAATAACTGGGGCCTTTTGCCCAATAGAACGAACACTCTCGACATCAAATTCATCAGCACAATCACCCCAGAGGACAATCTAATTTCGTTGCCGCTACATATTTAGAGAATGAGAACGAGTCTAAAAGTAAATGACAGAAGACATAATTGAAAAGCAGAAAATAAATAGGTTGCAGAGCCCACAACAAATCTTTGAGCATTATTGTCCTTATCTCTAAGGGCTCTGCCTATGCATTTTTCGAAACATAATCTGCCGCAACCTTGAGATTTCTGCTTGACAGCGACCATTGAGCATATCGAAATGAATAAATTTATGTTCAGTTTGGCAAGAATAAAAGGGAGCTCTCCAAAAGAAAACTCACATGAGAAAAGTACAAACCATGGCGGGGGGTGAGGGTCAGACCTCCTGGCTTGCTTCTCGTCAAGTTCCTTGGTCCTGTACAACACCTTCATCCCCTGAAGAAGAAGAGAAACACAGACAGAGATTCAGAACAAGCAGTGGCACTACAGGTTCCTCATTTTAAACTGAATTCAACTGAAGAACAAAGGCAGCACTATAGGTTCCTTATTTCAACAACTGAATTTAACTAATCTCGTAGTGGTATTTTGGGGGTTTGTACCACTGCTACTCATCGTGTTCCAGGGCCAAGATGGGGAAGATGTGCGTCAAGCCGGAGCGCCATGCGCCACCTACTGACCTGCAACAGGGGGCTGGAGCGGGGTCAGATGTATGGGGCGCAACAACGGGGAAGGGAGGTGGCCAACGTGGTCAGAAGCAAGGGAAGGGAAGGGAAGGGAAGAGGGAGGAGGATCCATGCCTTGGCAAGCGAGGACGGCGTCGACGGCACGACAGACAACTCGGCCTCCTCGTTCGTCTCAGCTCGGCCTCCTCGTTCGTCTTTGACCCATGCGCTGAGGGAGAAGAACGACGACGCCCCTCTGCTCCTTCCCCCCATCGCCGTCCTCCTCTGCTCCTTGCCAGCAACCCGCGACCGGTCCAGAACCTTGGCGCACAACGGCGGCTGATGGAGGATGGGGAGGCTGTGGGAAGAAAGAGACGAGCGGCGGCGGCGGCGGCGGCGACCACGCGCTGGGGATTCGAGAGGAGGAGGAGAGAAGTGGAGGGGAGGAGGCGGCGACGAGGGGAACAGGGGCGAGCGGGACGGGCCGGGCGGCGGATGGGGACGCGGCTAGGGTTTCACCACGGGGTTACACAGAAGCTGCCGGGATTTATACTCAAAGGTGAAATGACGGAAATACCCCTGGCGGGGCACCGAATTAACAGGCGGTGGCACGAGCGAGGTGCAACTATTCATAGCCGATTTAAAGGCGACGTGAAGGCAACGGTCCTGCCTAGGACTTCTTCAAGGTTTATATGTTCAATTGCAAGTGATCCGGTTGATATGACGACTCCGTTAAAATTGCTCTTAGCTTCCGCCATAAAGCTGGAGGGAGTGGATGCCCGACCTGCCAACACACTAGTGTGTATTTATTACTTCTGTTGTGTTATTTTTCGTGGTTCCACCATTTTTTATGTATCGATATTAGTATTTTGGTTTTCATGTTAATTTTTTTTCTTCAAAATTTTGTTATTATCCTTTCTTTTCATGTTCTTTTTATTTTATTTTTCCTCACTTGTTGATTGACTCATAATTTATATGTTTTTATTTACTTCACGCAGAGAATAAATGGCCTTCAGAACCAAGTGTGGTTCTTTCCGGAGTTACGTTTTGGATTAATGATTGGAGCATTTTGTAGGCGAAGGAGGACGCAAGACTGGGCAGCAGCGGTGCGCAAAGCTCCTGGAAGGAGTCATGGCTGAAATCGTTCAAGCCAAACGCAGTTGGGCGTCCTGGATTCCCAGGCTCGATGGCGGTTGAACTTTCAGATGTTGGTCTGGGGAAACTAATGCTTGCCGAGAAGGAAATATGTAGCTTTTATTTTGAGTAATCTTTTTTGCTTTTGTTGTAATAATTCAACGGGAGAAATGCTTATGGGATTTGGTTGTGAGTGGTTACCTTTGCTGTTCAGGCAGCTGGTATTTTTTTTTATTTTTTTTTGCTGGGGAAGAAAAGAAAGCCAGCTGGTAGGTGTGCATTTCTATGGGTTTATCTAGTGGTGTTGTGTTTTGGTTGTAAGCAGACTCGTTGGTTTCGTTAATGAAATTGGGGAGTCATCCCTTTTATTAATACTTTTTTACTTCATGTAGGCAATACATAATTTTTTTCTAAGATACACAATCACTTACTGTGAAAGCTATGAGCACCAGTTTCAAATGCATGAATATTTATTGTGAGATATATGAATATCTCTTTTTAAAGTGCGTGAACATTCAAACGCCGTGGTGTGAACTAAGCTATGAGATACATACCATTTTTTTCACGTAAAACTTTTGTGCTGGGTCTTCCACCGAAAATTCGCGGGGCACGCAGGTGCAGGGGCACACACCTGCCAAGCATTGCCCGGCAGCTCGATTGCCTCGCGATTCGGGAAGTAATTGGATCCTACATGATGGCACCTTAAGCTTTAAGTTTCAGTCGTTGAAACTTACGATTTTTAATCTGAAACTTGCGACTTTTTCTCAAAAAAGAAAACAGAAACTTGCGACGTTTTCTCGTTCGCTCTTACCAAGTTTCACGGATAAAACTTTAAGGCATTTTTTTGTTGGTCATAGTCTCAAAAATGATGATTTTATCAGTTCCTTGTACTAAGTTTCAACATTTATTTTCAAAATTCTTCAAAATAAATCTTATTTGAAAGCCCTCGTCACAAGAAACAAGAATAGAAAAAAGAATTTAATTTGAACATTTTATTCAAAAAAATATGAAGTTTGAAAATCAAAAGCCAAAAAATGCTCACGTGAGGACTCGGTGCCCCGTCCCAAATCCTCTCCGGGTGTTCCAATAGCAGACTAGCTTCATTTACACCACCAAGGCAAGCTTGCCCGCCAAGCTCTGACCCCATTTGTCCTAGTCAAATCACTTACGAAACTGACAGGGGGCAGGGACGGATTCAAGGGGGGACGAGGGGGGGCTAGACCCCCCCCAACGATCGTGTCGCCCCCTTAATAGGGGTTGTTGTTCGCTAATTTTTTCTGTTAGACAACTGACCGTGGGTTGTTTGGCCCCCCCTGTCCCTGTGTCGTTTGTTAACGTGAAGGCCAAAGCCCAAAACAACGAGTAGCATTGCAGCCCATCACAGAAGATAAAGGGGCCAGTTAGTCGCACGCTAGCAGCAGTCGTTCTCTCAAAAATAAAAAACGATCTGTGTAGAGATAAATGAGGCACGTACACACACGTCGCTATAATCGCTACGTTTCCAAACTGCCTCCTGCAATCTAGGGTCACGCCTGTACCTTGCCTTGCCCGCGATCTTTTCGTGATTCCGCCGCATCGCCGTCAAGAGAAGCGGAGAAGGGAAGGGGACGGCCGCGGGTGAGCGCCGATCCCGTACGGATGAGCGGCAACAAAACAAGGAAAAAAGGTTCTAGTTTAATACTGTACGATCATTAGATCAGTTCTTGTTTTGTCCTTTTAAAACTGTAATCTTTCTCCCAATGCCACTGTTCTTTGATTGCTTCCATAGAATTGCATGCTTTTTGGTGTTCCGGCTTTGGAATTAGGTTCAATCAGTGAGTCGATCCCATCAATTACAAGGAAATTAATGAGATTTCGTAATGTGTTATCTACCACATTGTATTATTGGCAATTATTAGTTTGTAAGATTATCTTGTGTTTCTAGAGTTGTGAATTTGTTTTTGTCATTAAAAAAGAATTTGTCATGTGTTTCTAGAATTTGTTTTGTCATGTGAATGGAATTAATAAATAAAATCGGGCATGGTTGCACAGACGTTTCCATTAGAACAGGCCCTAAAATTTTCGACCACAACATAGCAGTTGCCCATGAACTTTGTGTGAAACCTCGCCCCCCCTATGCCGAAATCCTGGCTCCGTCCCTGGACAGGGGGTATCCCTCCTACCTCGGCAATAGTGGCGGAGCGTGACCCAAAAGCCAAGTCATAAGGGCATCTTCAAAGCTGATCCTAAATCAGACACCGTATCTGTCCGCACACCGATCCGGACCGGTGTCCGAATATTGATGTGGAAGTCGGCCATCCAATCCTATACCTTCAATTTTTCGCCAACACGCAAGCATCCTACCACCATCCGTCGCTGCCTCCGCTGTGCAGCTCAGCTTCTGACATCGCACATACATCGCATAGCTCAGCTTCCACCATCACATACACACGGCATGCCATGCATCTGCACCTTCCCCTATCCATGGCATGCACCTTCCGCCATCCGTGCTATGCACATAGCACCACATGCATGCACCTTCCGCCATCCATGTTCCATGCACATAGCACCATGCATGCCCCTTCCGCCATCCATGTAGATAGCGCATGCACCTTCTGAGTTGGTCATTCTGAGTTGGTCATGCGAAATGTTCGGACTCCCGCAAAGCCTACCTGTTTGGTTACGGTTTGCGGGATTTTGGACGTCTGAACCGCTCTGCAGACCGATAGGGTATCACGTTGGATAACATAATGCATCCGAATAACACGATTCTGACGGTTGCGGGTCCAAAACTGCCTTAAACGGACTATTTGCTGCTAATGGGCCAATTACATGCCAAATCCTAAGAGAAAGCTTGTAGGGAAGAGTCAGCCATGGCCCAATATGGTCCACGCGACGCTCCCCCACCGAAAATGCTCAACGTACGGGCAGTTTTCTACTTGGCCGCAACGTAGTTTCCCTTCCTAGAGGCTCTTCGTGTTAGGATAAACTTCTCGTTGTCTGGGTGTTACGAGTTGTTTGATGTTGATGATTGTTGTTGCATACCATGTGACAATATTAGTGTTACGCTACTACTTTGGAGGTAAGTAAGGCGCTCTTAATTTTTATAATAATTTGGTCATGTACATCTTCAATATCTTGACTAGATTCTGACATGGTATTTGTTATTGCATAGGCTAGATCTATTTAGTATCATCTTCATATTTAAATTACTGTTACTATTCTGGTTGCTAAATAAACAATTCAATACTTGAAGCTGAGGGAAATACTCACAAACAAGACGGCCCCCATTGTCTCCGTGGTGAGAGAAAATTCCAAAGAGTCCTCCTGCTGGAGCCTGAGCAGCACGTCCAGCAGGTCCTCCTTGCCTGGGATGGAACCGCCCGCACCAGAAGCTCGCGCAGCCTTGCGATTTTCGACGACCTCAGCGATGATGTGATGGATGAGGCCGTGGCATCTCTTCATGTCGCGCTCGCCATTGCTCAGCCACCGTACCAACCTCGACGACGGGAAGATGTCGGCCGGACAGAAGCCGCCCACCAGCTTAAACGCCTTGTCCATCTCACGGAGGAACTCGCACTGCCGTGCGAACTTGCCGCCGAAAACCGCCCTCGTCACGATGTCGTTTGTGAGCGCCATCACCTTCTCGCTGACGTTGATGGTGGCGCCGGCGGGGGCGGCGGCCGCGATGTTGCGGAGGAGGCCCACCTCCTCGGCCCTGATGCCCTCCAATGCGGTTCACCTGCGTGGAGCTGAGGAGCTGCACGACGCAGATCTTGCGCATCTGACGCCAGTGGTCGCCATACGGGGCGAACACGATGTCCTTGCCGCCGGAGCTGGCGATGTCCATGGTCGGGCTGCGCGGCCGGTCCACGAACACGAGGTCGTGGGTCTTCATCACCAGCGCCGCGGCCTCGGCGGTCGACACCACCACGGTGGGGACTTCGCCTAGCCTGAGGAGCATCAGCGGCCCGTGCCGGCGAGATAGGTGCATCATGGTGCGATGCGGGAGGACGCTGATGACGTGGTGGAGGCTGCCGATGACCGGGAGCGTCCATGGCCCCGGCGGCAGCTGCTTCTTGTGGGGGTCGGCCTTGCCACCGGAGAGCTTGAGTAACCAAATGGCCAGCACCGTGGCCGTGGAGAGGGCTATGAAAGTGAAACACAAGCTTTGGAGCCACTCCATGGCAACTGGTGGAAGCTAATTGGCAAGTTCTTGCAAACTTTGAGATATACTGAAGAGTATTAGCAAGGCACTTGATGTCGTTGTGTCGCGGTCCATATTGATGGCCCACAAGATAGGGAAGGGCGGTGGCACGTTGGTAACTGGCAACCTTATCTCCTCGCCGGACTCTCTCCGCCACACATCACACTCTCCGGACGGTTTGCCGCTGTTCCTTGCACCAACGACAACAACATCACCATCCGCAAGGGCTCCATCAAATTTCGGCAGCGTGCTTCCCCTGTCTGTTCGTAAGGGCACGTGCAATGATTGATGAGATAGTTTTATATAAAGTCTTGTATTTAATTTAGAGATGACAAAAAAAGTCTTATCTTTTAGACTTATCTTCAATAAATTGTCATTTCTAAAAATATGGTGAGACATATTATGCTAAAAGATCATCTCTGGTCTTCTCTTAAATAAAATAGGACAAGCCTTTCTTATGAGTTCTCTCTTCTCCATCTCATCATTTTACCTACGTAGCACTCCTAAGATAGCACCATTGTACTTGCCCTAAGGGTTCTCCAACAACGCCGATCCCAAACCGAATACTACATCCATCCCCGGACGGAAGACCAGTATGTGTATACTAATGCGAGAGCCGATCATGCAAGGCTGTGCGCATATATATGTTTACATTTCAAAAGAAATTTAGTGAAATTAAACAAATTTGATGCATATTTAAACAAAATGGACGATATTAATTCATACTTGAATAATTTTTACATGAAACTGGATGTTTTTCATCTAAACCGAAGCAAATTCATTACATTCCGACATATCTGTCTACCCCCTAGAGGAAGATCCGGAGGGATTTTGCTGGGGGTTAGATGTGAAACGCTAGAGGTCATTAATGTAGTAAGGGGTGACTTTGCGGTCAAGTTTCGGGTGAGATCAAAGTTAGATGGTTTTTGTTGGTCTCTTGTAGCTGTCTATGGAGCAGCCCAACCCGAACTCAAACCTGATTTTCTAGCGGATCTAGTACGGATATGTGGAGATGAAACACTTCCAATCTTAGTTGGAGGGGATTTCAATATTATAAGGAGGCGAGATGAGAAGAACAACGACAATTTTGATGGACGGTGGTCACTCATGTTTAACATGATTATCGAGAGTCTCAATCTGAGGGAGATTGAACTCATCGGTAGACAATTTACATGGGCTAACACGTTACCTACCCCGACTTATGAGAAGTTGGATAGGGTGCTGGCTAGTGTGGAATGGGAACAGAAATACCCATTGGTGTCGGTGCATGCGATGCAGAGGGCAATCTCAAACCATACACCATTATTACTAGACTCGGGTGACGCAACACATATTGGTAAAAGAAACACTATCTCTTTCGAAATGAGTTGGTTCGAGAAAGAGAATTTTTTGGCCATTATAGCACGCGAATGGGCAAAGCCAGTTTCTGGGCAAACAAGCATAGAGAGATGGCAAAACAAGATTAGACACTTAAGACAATTTCTACGGGGTTAGGCTAGAAACGAAAGCGGGATGTACAAACAAGAAAAAGAAAGACTTATCCAATTAATAGATACTCTGGACCTCAAAGCGGAAGTGAACTTGCTGGATGTGGCTGAGCAGGCCACAAAATCCGAAGCAGAGCAACGCCTACGAGCTCTTCTTAGAGAAGAAGAGCTCAAATGGGCATTGCGGGCTAAGGTTCTCAAAGTTGTACAAGGGGATGACAATACACAATTTTTTTACATGATTGCGAATGGCAAACATAGGAAGAAAAGAATAATCCAGCTTGAGCAGGACGAAGGGACCATAGTGGGTCATGAGAATCTTAAATCATATATTTCCAATTACTATAAACAACTATTCGGGCCTCCTGCAGAGAGTACGGTCTCCCTGAATGAGTCTGTTATTGGGGATATCCCTCAGCTTAGGTCAGAGGAAAATGAGATTTTAACTGCACCATTTACCGAGAAGGAGGTTCTAGATGCAATATTTCAAATGAAACCGAACAAAGCTCCGGGACCAGATGGGTTCCCTGCGGAGTTTTATAGGAAATGTTGGCATATTATTAAGGACAATCTTATGCCAATGTTTCACGACTTCTTTAACGGGCATCTAGAACTATTTCATCTTAACTTTGGAATGATTACGCTATTGCCAAAGAAAGAAGGAGCGGTTCGTATAGAGTAGTTTAGGCCGATATGTCTTCTGAACGTGAGTTTTAAGATTTTCACGAAAGTAGGGACTAATAGACTGACACGGATCGCCCATTCGGTGGTGCAACCTAGTCAGATGGCCTTCATGCCTGGGAGACACATCCTAGAAGGGGTAGTTGTTCTCCATGAAATGCTCCATGAAATTCATTCGAAGAAGCTGGATGGGGTTATCTTCAAAGTGGATTTCGAGAAGGCATACGATAAAGTTAAGTAGCCTTTTCTTCAGTAGGCAATGCGCATGAAAGGTTTTAATGAGACATGGCGGAACCAAGTGGGTTCTCTAGTCCAAAAAGGTAGTGTCGGAATTAAGGTTAACGATGAAATCGGCCACTATTTACAAACTCATAAAGGCTTGAGACAAGGGGATTCGATGTCTCCCCTTCTATTTAATATAGTGGCGGATTGTTGACCGTTCTTATTGGCAGGGCCAAGGAGAATGTCCTGGTCGATGGACTCGTTCCTCATCTAGTTGATGGGGGAGTTTCCATTCTACAATATGCGGATGACACTATTCTTTTCATGGAGCATGACATTGCAAAAGGTCGGAACATGAAACTAGTTTTATGTCTCTTTGAACAATTGTCAGGACTTAAAATTAACTTTAACAAGAGCTAATTGTTCTACTTTGGTCGGGCCAAGGAGGAGCAAGATACATATAGACAATTGTTCGGATGTGAGCTAGGTTCCTTGCCTTTTAGTTACTTGGGCATACCGATTCACCATCGCAAGCTTTCCAATAAAGAGTGGAAATGCATCGAAGATCGAATTGAAAAGAAGCTTAGCTGTTGGAAGGGCAAGTTAATGTCGTACGGCGGTAGGCTAGTGCTTATTAACTCAGTACTCACTAGTATGCCTATGTTCCTGCTATCTTTTTTTGAGATACCCAAGGGGGTACGAAAAAGGCTAGATTTCTTTCGATATCGACTCTTCTGGCAGTCAGATGAGGCCCAGAAGAAATATCGCCTAGCACGATGGGATATACTATGCCGTCCTAAGGATCAGGGAGGTTTAGGTATTGAGAATCTAGAAATTAAGAATAAATGCCTTATGAGTAAATGGCTTTATAGGTTATCGGTGGAGACTGACGGTATGTGGGCACAGATATTGCATAACAAATATTTGCAATCGAAAACTATTGCCCAAGTCACCGCGAGGCCGAATGATTCGCCATTCTGGAAGGGGCTTATGAGAACAAAAGACTTGTTCTTTCGGAGGACCAAATTCCATGTTGGCAATGGAATGACAACAAGATTTTGGGAGGATAGGTGGCTAGGGGAGATGCCACTAGCCATACAATATCCAAACCTTTATAATATTGTGCAACGTAAGGAAGATTATGTAGCACAGTATTACAATCGGTTCCCTTGCATATCCAGTTTAGGCGATCCTTAGTTGGGGAGCGTTGAATTCCTGGGCACACTTGGTACGGAGATTGATGAATGTTCAATTATCCAACCAACCTAACTCATTACACTGGAAGTTGGCTCGAAACGGAGTGTTTACGGTAAAATCTTTCTATATGGATCTTATTAATTCTGGCCCAATCCCGAGATCTATTCATATCTGGAAGGTTAAGATTCCCTTGCGTATTAAAATCTTCATGTGGTTTGTCCACAAGCAAGTGATCCTCACCAAAGATAATTTGTTAAAGTGACGATGGGTAGGCAGTTCACGATGTTGCTTGTGTGATCATGATGAAACAATTCAACATCTATTCATAGATTGCCCTCTCGCCAAATTGCTTTGGCGAACAATTCATATAGCCTTCAACATCGCCCCTCCAATTAGCATTGAATCGTTATTTGGGATGTGGTTAGCTGGGGTGGAACATATTACTGCGGCTCGTATTCGAATTGGGATATGTGCACTTATGTGGGCTATATGGAACTGCATGAATGATATGATTTTTAACAGACAACACATATTAACTTTCTTGCAGGTCATCTTCAGAGCTACGGCATGGATCCGTACGTGGTCCTTACTCACTCCTGCGGACTCCAGGGAGCCTATGGTTACTGGGTGCAACCAATGGGAGATGATAGCACGGGCTATATTCAACCGGTTTGGATGGCGGTCGCATAATAGGATAGGAGTCTAGGATCCTAGTCCTGTACCTCATACTGGTTGTCGCATTATGTTTCCTTTTGTTTCTTTTGCTCCTTTTGCGAGCTGTAATACTTTGAAGACTTGGTACTACTTCGAGACTTTTTAATAATATGGTTGCATGCATCGTTCCGATGCAGAGGCCGGGGGCAAGCCTCCTTTTCAAAAAAAAAATCCGACATATCTGGAATTAACCGTACTCTAAACCTAATCTAAATGAGCGCTAGTGCCCATTCCCCATGTCCGGCAGACCATGAGCCCCGGAACTGAAGCTCCGCTCCCGCAGCCTGCAAGCAGCTAATCAACAGACAATTTAAGCCGCCCAGCTCGGCTTTAGCAGGAGTGAAAGAGCGGTGGCCTTCCTAGGACCCGACCGCTGGCGACCTCCCATGCTCTACTCTTCCTCGCTGTCGGCGGTGCCCCGCGGACATGCCGGCTTCGTGGTTGCGGCGCGAGGCGTAGACGTGGCGGAGCTGGCGTCGTCCTCGTCCTCGCTCTTGCCGTAGACTTCATCCACCGCCTCGCCGATCTCCTTGAAGGCTGCTTCTAACTCCGCCGGATGGAGGCGGTACCACATGCGGTCATGGCGGATGTCGCAGGCGGAGCTATAAGAGGAGCAGCGCCTCCTGTTCGGCCATGTCCACGTCCCGTGCGATGGCCGTACTGGTGGCGAGTTGCTCCTCCGCGCGCAGGTGCTCGTCGGGGAGGCAGAGGTTGTACTCCTGGTCGGCCTGCGCCTGCTGGAACGCGACCTCCCGCTCGGCCAACACCATCTCGGTGTAGTGAGCACGAACCTCGCCCATGGTGATGACGGCATGGACCGGCGTGGAGGGTGACGCCGACTCTCATCGTCGGCCGCCTCCTCCACTGGGGCGTCCGCAACACCGGTCTCTGGCTGCCTACTGTCCTGCCACCCGACTGCAATGGCGGCAATCTTCTTCTGCTCAGAGGAGAGGTTGTCCCAAATGGCTTTGGATCCCGTGGAGGCCATGGTGGGCGTGGTGCATAGAGGAGAAAGGGAGCGGAGGAGGATGGATGCGTCTATGCCCGGGGCTGGAGTTTAAATAGCGGGCGGATGGAAGGGCAACTAGCGAGGTGGTTAATGGTGGGTGGCAGACCAATGAACAGGTGGCGTCGAAGCAGGTTCCTCGGCATCCACATGTGTTTAATGTAGGTAGGCGGACGTATGGGCAGTTGTTTGAACGTGGAGCAGTAGTATGTACCGAGAAGCGGCATGGGCGGCGCACTAGGCCAGCACACCGCTTCAATGCCAGAGCGGTGTGAGAGGTCGCGTCCGTTCTGGGCCGGCATGAGTGCGACACTAGGGCGGCGCTGACCGCTGAAAGGACATGCGGTGCCCCCATGTCTGGTTTTGGTAATTGATGACAATCTCTATGGACTAATGGTTGCCTTGAGTTATATTCGTAGGTTTTGCCCATAGGCTTTTCTTAAAGTCCATTTGTTGGTTTCAAGGAGTCTATGTGTTGGCCAAGGTGCTTTTCAAGGAATTATCCAAAGATTGGTCATGTCAGAGTTGAGCTTATTGCAAGCATATCTTGAAGAAGAAGATTGTGTGATCATTCATGTTTACCTTCAAGACATCATCCAAATGAAGAGAGTTGGAAAGATTCAAGGTTAATCAAGACTAAGAACAGAGAGTGATTCAAGTGATCAACACACAAAGCGTAGAAGATGTACCGAGTGGGATCATGTGATCCCACGGTATGGTAAGTATTGTCCATTACGCTTTGTGTACTAACCCATGGTCTACGTGAGAGTTCTATGTGGGGTTAGGTATGGTTCCAGGGGTTTGCGTCAACCGGAAGATCCCATACAACCCATGGAGGATGACATCAAGTGGTGATCATCATTAAGATTGCCGTGCGCAAGTTCAAGTGGAGCATCACGAAGATATCAAGTGCTTGAAGCTTGCCGTCCATTGTGGTGACAATGGACTTGTGAAGATGTGCCGAAGAATGGCTCACCCATAGTGGAGTATGGGGGAGCAATCAACTAGTCTTCATCGAGCCAACGCAATCAAGAAAGGTGGTCCAACTTGAGGGAGTCAAGATCGTCATCATCTAGCTCAAGTGGACTATGTGCAAGGCAAAGGTTTGCCCTTGATAGGTTTTCTATTTTACCGGTCTCATGGTGGTAGTTGGGAGACTGGGTTATAGGATCGATTGTCGTACTATCAAGGGGGGCTCTCAAGTGACTAGCTTGATCGTATCGTTCATAGAGAGCTCAAACCATTGCATCCTTGCATCATCTTTCTTGGTTCTTGTTTGGTGTTTCTCCTTGAGAGTTTTAGAGCTTATGGTGATCTTCATGACAAGCTCGAGTTCATCAAAAACGGAGTTCACATGCATCTTCTATGACGTTTTCGATGCTGGAGGTTATGCCGATTCTTCTCTGTTGGAGGTTTCACTCTTCTATATCTTAGGCATACCTCCCCTACCTCTTCTTACTATCCAACAAGCTTGAATTTGCTCAATTCGGAGCTCATTTGCAGAAGTTATGGCAGTTCTGGTTTTCTTGTTGTATCTGTTGTCGTGGAAGTGGCATTGTAGAGGAGCCAGCGGTAGTACCGTGGCTGGGAGCGGTAGTACTGCCGAGAGCAACAGGCGGTAGTACCGCTGTAGCAGCGGTAGTACCGCCGAGAGCAACAGGCGGTAGTACCGCTGTAGCAGCGGTAGTACCGCCCAGAGCAACAGGCGGTAGTTTCGCTCCAGTTCCGCTCTAGTACCGCCTCGACTCGGGACTGGCTGTTCTCGTGTCGGGTTCAGTGGCAGTAGGAGCGGCAGTAGGAGCAGTAGTACCGCTCATAAGCGGTAGTACCGCGCCTACCACCGCTACTAGTGCCGCTCGAGGTTTCTCCCCTCTGTCTCTTCTCCCTATGCTCTTGTTGCTGCTGAGCGCGGCCCCTGCGGTAGTACCGCTGGGGCAAGCGGCAGTACCGCTGTACCTACCGGTGGTACCGCTCTGGTGGCACTACCGCCCCCGAGGTTCATAGCCATTGCTCTGTTTTCCTATTTCTACCGCCCGAGCGGTAGTACCGCTCGTTGGAGCGGTAGTACCGCTTGTGTGCGGGCTGAGCACATAACGGTTGGATTTTTCCCCACCTATAAAAGGGGGTCTTCTTCCCCATTGAACCTTATCCCGTTAGCTCGTGTTCTTCCCCCATTGTTGACCTTCTTCGAGCTTGCTATCTCTCAATCCCTCCATGGATTCTTGCTAGTTTTGGGGGGAAAAGAGAGAGGAGATCTAGATCCACATTTCCACCAATCACTTTCCCCTCTATGTGAGGGGAACCCCTTGGATCTAGATCTTGGAGTTCTTGGTGTTCTCTTTCTTGTTCTTCCTCTCTTTATCCGCCATAGCTTTCGTTGCTTTGGTGGGATTTGGGAGTGAGGGACTTGGGCACTCCATGTGCCCTTGCCATTGTAGTAGTTGCATCGGTTTGAGTTCTCCACGGTGATACGTGGAAGTGAAGTTTGAGAAGCTTATTACTCTTGGGTGCTTGGTACCCTAGAGCTTGCTCCTCTTGGGCGCTTGGGTGCCCTAGACGGTTGGTGGTGCCTCGAAGCTCAATCATTGTGCAAGCATCGGGGTCTCCAATTAGGTTGTGGAGATCACCCCAAGCAATTTGACGGGTACCGGTGACCGCCCCCAAGGGTTGCCAAAGTGTAAGGGTTCAGTGACCGCCCCCAAGGGTTACCATTTGCACGGGTTCGGTGACCGCCCTCAAGGGTCCCTTAGTGGAATCACGGCATCTTGCATTGTGCGAGGGCGTGAGGAGATTACGGTGGCCCTAGTGGCTTCTTGGGGAGCATTGTGCCTCCACGCCGCTCCAAATGGAGATTAGCATCTGCAAGGGTGTGAAATTCGGGATAGATCATCATCTCCGCGTGCCTCGGTTATCTCTTACCCGAACCCTTATGCACTTTACTTTGTGATAGCCTTTGTGTTTCATGTTATATGTCCTGCTATCACTTAGTTGTTCATCTTGCTTAGCATAAGTTGTTGGTGTACATAGGCGAGCCTAGTTGTTGTAGGTTTTGTGCTTGACAAATTAACCGCTAGGTTTATTCCGCATTTGTTCAAGCCTAAACCGTAATTATTTTAAAGCACCTATTCACCCCCCCCCTCTAGGCGACATCCACGATCTTTCAACCGCTTTGGGCAGGAAAGGGAGCGGGCGAGAGAGAAGGGTTTGGGTGGGCCTGGTCAATTAGAAGTGGGCGTGGCGGCGGTCCGAACACCTGCATAGCCCCCCGGTTTGCGGGAAAAAGGACGTCCAGACCGCCCAGCGGACCGATACAGGGAAGCGTTGGATAGCAAAACACGTCCGAACCACGTGGTTCGGAAGGTTGCTCGCGGTTTGAGGATCCGCGTTGGACATGCCCTTACATAGGGTTGATAGGGAAGAATATCAGGTGATACCATCTCTCAAGTGCTCTCATGCTTTAAGTTTGACAAAGTCAAATTTGCAAGCATAAAAAATTCCATTTTTTTCAAAATATATATGTCTGCAAATCCAAAAAATTTAGATCCAAATTCAAAATAGAGACTGAGAACAAAAAAGACAAATCCAACATGAATGGTGCCTAAAATTACACTATTCATATTTTGAAAGACATGGTTGCTTCTTGATATGCTTGAGTATTGATGTCTTCATGTCAATTATAGACTATTGCTTTGAATCATCTAAAGTCCAAATGTCCATGCTACAAAAGAAAAGAATATGTGATAAATATGTTAGGCAGCATTCCACATCAAAAATTCTATTTTTATCATTTACTTACTCGAGGACGAGCAGGAATTAAGCTTGGGGATGCTGGTACGTCTCCAACGTATCTATAATTTTTGATTGTTCCATGTTGTTATAGTATCAATCTTGGATGTTTTATATACATTTTGTCGTGGACTTTACATGGCAGATGCCCTTGTGAAAGGACTTAGGTGTGGAGCCATCGCGCGTAGGTTAGCTCGAAGGGGTTGAGCGGGACAAAGGACACAAAGTTTACCCAGGTTCAGCCCCTCTCAACGAGGTAAAAGCATACGTCCTGCTTCTAGTTGTATTGCCTGAGTTTCGATTACAAGGGAGCGATTACGCTTGACCTAGCTATCGATTAGTTGTTTCTTGAGTTAACCCACCGCCGGGTCCCGCCTTTATATACACAGGTCGAGGCCCGGGGCTTACAAGAGTCCGAACCGGCTCACACAACGTGACCGGCCTGGTTTCTAAATCGCCTTGCCTTACCAGGCAAGCTACCATATGGCGGTTCATACGTCCGGGTCTTGGGCCACCATCAGGCCCTCTTCTTGAGCCGCCGTCTTCACATTGTCTTCTTGGGCCTACCTGGGCCTTCTCCATTGAGTCGGCAACGGTGTAACCCGGCCCCTCCTGGGCGGGTCACACCTCAGGGTTATTTCCCCAACATTAGGCCCCAGGTTGACTTGAACTTGTTCATGTCAATCTTCACCGCTTCTGTTGGCGAGTCATCTTTCCAAATCATAACCTTGAATAAAACATTGTAACCTGCCATGTCGTCACGCGAAGTAAATTCATAAAAAATCCATGACATCACAACGGATCCTATTGACATAGTGCCCACTGCTAGTTGTTGTTTTTTGCTTGTTTTTACTTCGCAGAAAATCAATACCAAACGAAGTCCAAATGCCACGAAACTTTTTGGAGATTTTTTTTCTGGCAAGAAGAGACCCTGGAAGCTTCTGGAGGCCACGAGAGGAGGCCCGTGGGGCCCACTAGGCATCAGGGCGCGCCAGAGGCCCCTGGCACGCCCTAATGGGTAGTGGGGCCCATGGGAACTGCCTTGACCTACTTCCGCCTCTATAAATACTCTAAAATCCCAGAAACCCTAGGGAAGTCGATGAAATACTTTTTCCGCCGCTGCAAGTTCCAAAACCACGAGATCCAATCTAGAGGCCTTTTCCGACACTCTGCCGGAGGGGGCAACGATCACGGAGGGGTTCTTCATCATCCTTGCTGCCCCTCCGATGATGCGTGAGTAGTTTACCACAAACCTACGGGTCTGTAGTTAGTAGCTAGATGGCTTCTTCTCTCTTGTTGATCTTCAATACAATGTTCTCCTCGATGTTCATGGAGATTTATTTGATGTAACTCTTTTTTGCAGTGTGTTTGTTGGGATCCGATAAATTGTGGGTTTATGATCAGTTCTATCCATGAATATTAATTGAGTCTTTGCTGATCTCTTTTATGCATGATTGTTATAGCCTCGTATTTCTTCTCGGATTTATTGGTTTGGTTTGGCCAACTAGATTGATTTATCTTGCCATGGGAAGAGGTGCTTTGTGATGGGTTCAATCTTGCAGTGCTCAATCTCAGTGACAGAAAGAGACATGACACGCATGTATCGTTGCTATTAAGGGTGACAAGATGGGGTTTATTCATACGTGAGTTTATCTTGTCTACATCATGTCATCGTTCTTATTGCATTACTCTATTTTTTCATGAATTTAATACACTAGATGCATGCTGGATAGCGGTCGATGTGTGGAGTAATAGTACTAGATGCAAAATCGTTTTGGTCTACTAATCTTGGACGTGATGCTTATATACATGACCATTGCCTTGGATATCGTCATGATTATTCGCTTTTCTATCAATTGCCCAACCGTAATTTGTTACCCACCGTATGCTATTTTCTTGAGAGAAACCTCTAGCGAAAACTACGGCCCTCGGGTCTATTTCCTATCATATATTAAACCAAAAATACCTTGCTGCAATTTTTCTTTATTTATTTTATTTTGTGTTTTTGTTAGATTTATTTATCAAAACCTATACAATTTAATCTATCTCAATACCGTTGAGGGATTGACAACCCCTTTTACGCGTTGGGTTGCAAGTTTTTGTTGTTTGTGTGCAGGTGTTGTTTACATAGTATTGCTTGGTTCTCCTACTGGATTGATAACCTTAGTTTCATAACTGAGGAAAATACTTACCTTTGTTGTGATGCATCATCCTCTCCTCTTCGGGGAAATACCAACGCAGATACAAGCAATCAGGGAGGATAGCCACAATGTTGCAGAACCCGCAGCTTGTCGAGCTACTTTGTAGGAAGACGACTAATGAAGGAGCGGCTCATCGAGAGGAAGAAAAGTTGGCCAAATTGGAGGAAGGCTCCAAATCTTCATTTTATCATAGTTGCAAAGGGAAGCATGCAAAATAGAATGTCACGCTCAAACTTCTAGAATTGAAGGCAAAACACAAAAATTCAGACGCAAGCCTCGATGACACATTGGAGTATCTGCACGAACTTCTACCCAAGGGGAACACATGGCCTAGTAGTATCGATGAGGCCAAGAAGCTCGTGTGCCCGCTTGATTTGCCGCACATAAGATACCACACATGTGTCAACGACTGCATCATTTATAGGAACGAGTACGCGAACGACTATGAATAACCTTAAGTTGCTCAGTAGTATCGGAAGAAAAACTTTGGCGGTACCAAAACTTAGAGAAATTCATACAAAGATTGGCTACGAAGTAGATAATGGATAACTTTGGCTTAGGATATGTTCTTGGAGCTCATACCAAAGTATTTCCTTTTGTCCCTCTTCATAAGTATGATTGTCCTATACTCAATGTGAATATTGGATTCACTAAAAGCTTGATGAGGACAAGAACTAGAAAAGTTGTTTGAGGGGCCCCACCAATGATCTTCCACTTATAGCCAAACCTGATACACAATAATATCAATAATTTATGAAGTATTCATGCCATGTTTACAACAATTTTATATGGTTTTGGTACGATTTAAATGGAACTAACCCGGACTGACGCTGTTTTAAGCAGAACTACCGTGGTGTTGTTTTTTGTGCAAAAACAAAAGTTCTCGGAATGGGCTAAAAATTTATGGTGATTTTTTATGGACCAAAAGAGACCCCCCAAAGCTTCGAGGAAGGGCCAGAAGAGCCATGAGAGCACGACAAGCCTGGGGGCGCGCCCTAGGGCCCTCCCCCGTGGCTAACAGGCTTGCCGCTCCCTCGCGGGCCCCCTGATGTGAAACCGACGCAAAAAATTCCTATAAATTCCAAAACCCCCGAAACTTGACCTAGATGAGAAGTTCCGCCACCTCAAGCCTCTGCATCCACGAAAACTCAATCGAGGGAAATCATCACCGGAGGTCATCTTCATCATCCCGACGGTCTCCATGACGAGGAGGGAGTAGTTCATCCTCGGGGCTGAGGGTATGTACCAGTAGCTATGTGTTTGCTCTCTCTCTCTCTCTCGTGTTCTTGATTTGGCAAGATCTTGATGTACCGTGAGCTTTGTTAACATAGTTGGATCATATGGTGTTTTCTCCCTCTCTATCATGTTGTGATGAATTGAGTTTTTACCTTTGAGGTTTCACTATTATCAGATTGAATACTTGTTGTATTTGAGAACACTTGATGTATGTCTTGCATATGAATACCCATGGTAACAATGGGATATTATATTGATTCACTTGAGGTATGTTTTGGCACCCAACTCACGGATTCCCGAGGTGACATTGGGGTAATCTATGCATAGGGGTTGATGCACGTTTTCGTCCTACTTTCTCCGATAGAAATCTTGGGGCACTCTTTGAAGTTCTTTGTGTTGGATTGAATATTATGAATCTGAAGTTGTTTGATGCATATCGACTAATCAACTCATGAATACTTGTGGTGACATTGGAGTATCTAGGTGACATTAGAGTTGGTTGATGTGTATCATATGGTGTTATTTTAATACGAACTCTAGGGTTGTTTGTGCCACTTTGAGGTGGTTTCGTACCCTACAAACAATTTCATCTTACGTTCTCTGCTAGATAAGAACTTTGCTGTGATTCTTCATCGCACGTTGAGGGATTGTTATATGATTCAATTATGTTAGCACTGTTGAGAGATTACACTAGTGAAAGTATGAACCCTAGGCCTTGTTTTTTAAGCATTGCAATACCGTTTGTGCTCACTTTTATCAATTGCTACCTTGCCATTTATATATTTTCATATTACAAAAACCTGTATCTACTATCCATACTACACTTGTATCACCATCTCTTCGCCGAACTAGTGCACCTATACAATTTGCCATTGTATTGGGTGTGTTGGGAACACAAGATATTTCTTGTATTTGATTGCTGGGTTGTTTGAGAGAGACCATCTTCATCCTATGCCTCCCACGGATTGATAAACCTTAGGTCATCCACTTGAGGGAAATTTGCTACTGTCCTACAAAACTCTGCACTTGGAGGCCCAACAGAGTCTACAAGAAGTAAAATTGCGTAGTAGACATCAAGCTCTTTTCTGGCACTGTTGCCGGGGAGGTGAGTGCTTGAAGGTATATCTTTAGATTTTGCAATCGAATCTTTTAGTTTCTTTTTTTATCACTAGTTGGTTTATAAAAAAACTACGAAAATGGAATTGAGGTTGCCTCATATTATTCATCTTTATGATGTCTTTCTTGAAAATGATGGATCGGAAAATTGTGCCAAAGTGCTAGAAGAAGAATTCAATTAAATGTTTGGCATAAAATCCTTTAATGACGAGCATGATTGCAATGTTGTTAGTATGCTTTCTATGAATATCCATGATGCTAATGATATGCAAAGCCATAAGCTTGGGGATGCTATGTTTGATGAAGATGATATTTTTAGTCCCCCAAGTTTTGATAAGAAAATTTATTATGATGAAAGCATGCCTCCTATTTATGATGATTATATTTATGAAAGTGGATTTGGAGAGGTCATGACTTTATTTAACGATGATTCCACCATTTTGGAAGAGGTTTCAATTGATTATGATAACAAAGTTGCAATCGATGATGATTATGGTGATGACTTGTATGCTATAAAGAATAATGATAACCATGAAACTTGTCATCATGATTTTAATTTCCAATTGGATTATGCCAATCAAGTATCTCATGATAGTTATTTTGTTGAGTTTGCTCCCACTATTATGAATGAGAAGAAAATTGCTTATGTGGAGAGTAATAAAAATTCTATGCTTGTGAATCATGAAAGGAATACTTTATGTGATAGTTATATTGTTGAATTCATTCATTATGCTACTGAAAATTATTATGAGAGAGGGACATATGCTTTTACATATCTCAATAATATCAAGTTTCCTCTCTATGTATTGAAAGTTTCGAAGTCATGCTTGTTTTACCTTCCTATGCTAGTTAATTCTAGCTCCCATAAGTTGTTTGCTCACAAAATCCCTATTCATAGGAAGGGTGTTAGTCTTAAATTTTCTTTCCATGTGATTCATGATGCTCTCTTTGTGTTTCAATTCTTTACTTCTATGTGAGCATCCTTGAAATCATCATGCCTAACTAAAAGGCATTAAAGAAAAACGCTTGTTGGGAGACAACCCAATATTTACCCCTACTATTTTTGTATTTTCACATGATTAAGCTACTGTAGTAATCATGTTTTATAGTTTTTTTTCAATAAAGTGCCAAGTAAAGCCTTTGGGATAGTGTGGATGATAGTTGACTTGATTCTGTGCAAAAACAATTTTTTTTGCTCTAGGCCTAGGAATTTTGTATATTTACTGAAACGTGCTTTTGATCTGAATTTTTTACACATGATTGATATACAAATTTTCTACGTTGTCCTAATTTTTGAGAATTGTTCAATTTGCATAAGTATGGTGATTGTTCAGATCATTACAGACTGTTCTGTTTTTGACAGATTCTGTGTTCAATGCATAGTTTGCTTGTTTTATACTCCCTCCTTCCCAAAATCTTAGGCGTATAAGATTTTCATGCAATCCCATAATCTAAGACACACGTGCCTTTATCTCTCATTCAGTTATGTCCATCACTAACGATCCCTATTTTTCTTGAAACAAAAACAAATTGCTGGCTAGGTCTATCATGCAGTTAGCTCACAACGTCCTCTTCATTTGAGATTGGATCGCTCAAGTAAACTTGTGCTAATTTTCGTGCAGAAACTAATACGCCTAACATTATGGGAAGGAGGGAGTAGTTTCTATGGCTTATATTGGTCAATATAAATTATGGAAATGATATAGTAAAGTAATCATTATGTGGAAACAATTATGAATCTTGTCTTGACATTATCCAAGTGAATGATTTATCCATTATCATACTAACCCATCTCACGAAGTTCCGTTAAGTTTTGTGTAATTGAAGTTTTCAAGTTTTGGGTAAGATATCGATATGCGGAGAATAAGGAGTCACAAGACCCTAAGTTTGGGGATGCCCAAGGCACCCCAAGGTAATATTCAAGGAATACCCAAGCAACCAAGCCTGGGGATGCCCTGGAAGGCATCCCCTCTTTCGTCTTCAACATTATCGCTAATCTCACTCGAAACTATATTTTTATTCATCACATGATATGTGTTTTGCTTGAAGCGTCATTTTCTTTTATTTGTATTTTCTTGCTGTTATTTAGAATAATGTTTTGTATCTTTTATTTCAATAAAAGTGTCAAGGATAGCCTTCACCATGCATAGTTTGAAAGTATATGAGTTGCTGTTTCAAAACAGAAAGTTGCACGCTATTGCGTGAATTCTCTTGAAAAGTCACATTATGATAAAATGTTGCAATTTTGACACAATAAGCTATAATAAATTTTCTACAGTGCGGTAAATTTTCAGAATTGTTTGAGTTGAATAAGTATGGATCCTTCTTCATCCTTTACAGACTGTCCTGTTTAGACAGATTGCTGTTATGATTGTATTGTTTACATATGTTTGCTTGTTTAATGATTCTATTGAGGATAGGAGTATTAAATATGCAGAGGCATTTAGTATGCAATATTTAATTATAATTTTTGTAATTTGTTACAGTAGATAATTATAATGTTTTGCATTGATTTATACTAACTTATTTCACGAGTTCTTGTTGAGTTTGTGTGGATGAAGTTCTTAAGAATTAGGGAAACCGTAATATGAGCGAAATTAAGGAGACACAAGAGCTCAAGCTTGGGCATCCCAAATTAATATTCGAAGAAGTCTCAAGCATCTAAGCTTGGGGATGCCTCGGTAGGCATCCCACCTTTCTTCATCAACAATTATCGGTTACTCTCGGTTGAGCCTAAGTTTTTGCTTCTTCACATGATGTTTTCTTTCCTTGGTGTGTCCTTTTATTTTCATTTTGCTTGCTGTTTTAATAAAATACTTGGTTCTGAAATCTTTATTTGGAGAGAGTCTTCACATAGCTACTTAATTGTTTGACTCCTCATTGTTCTTCACTTATATCTTTTGGACTAGTTTGTCATTTACTCTTGTGCTTCACTTATATACTATGAGTAAATTGTTGAATGAATCAAATATCATAAACTTGAAATTATATGTTCTTCATATGCTTGTATCATGCTTAGAAATATTTCACTTTTGGTTTAGAAAGTAAAATCTATTGAAGTTTGACAATCACAATATTAGTCACACAAGCAATTTATGAAAGATAGTATGTGGAAGAGAACTTTCACATACAAATATATTATCTTGGACATCTTTTATGATTGTGAATACGCATTAATTATTTTCACTTGATCAAATTAGTTGAAGTTGGACAAAGAAGACAACGTAATGAGTTATGTTTGGGTATATTTGCATCGAAGTTATATTGTTATGGATCCTCCAACATGTGGTGCTTGTTGTTTAGAATCTTTTGCTAGCCAAATTTTTGTACTAAGCGAGAATACTGCTTGTGCATCCAAAGTCCTTGAGCCAAGTTTCTTCCATGAGTGTCCACCATACCTACCTATATACGGTATTATTCTTCTGTTCCAAGTAAATTTGCATGTTCCACCCCTAATCATTCAAATAAGCATCTGTTTAGTGTGCCCGTACCGCTCATGAAGCGGCAGGGGTGGTCAGTATCTTCCATGCTAAGCGGGTTATTCTCACGATGGGTGTTTATTCACTTGTCATTGCACGAGAGAGGCTGGTAATTGGGATGCCCCGTCCTATGTTCAAAACAAAAAATAATGAAACAAACTCCCCCGGAAAGTTGATTGTAGGAGGGCACCCGAGGATTCGGCTAGCCATGGCTTGTTATTGAATGGTTGAGGGGGAGTAAACTTTACCTTTCCGCTTGGGAACCGCCTATAATGTGTTTAGCATGGAAGATATTGAGAACTCTCGGTCGTGACATTGACAGGAAAGGCATGCCTCTCAAAATTATATTCATCTCTATTTTAAGTTTTGAGCTCTGGCACCTCTGCAAATCCATGCTTCCCTCTGCGAAGGGCTTATCTTTTACTTTTTCTGTTAATTTTATTTTTTGTTGAGTCAATTTCATATTCCAACCTATTCTTTAGTTGGCAAGCATCATGTGGCGGGGAAAGATCCAAGCACATATGGCCATTCAAATATATTTGATCATGATTTATTATTGTTGACAATTATCTCTATGATAAATAAGTTGGGAGGCAAAACATTAAGCCCCTATCTTTCTCTGTATTCGATGGATGCTATTTGTTCTAAAAATATGCTTTGAATACTAGCAATCATAGAAGACTATATGATAGTTGAGTATGTGGAGCTCTTACTTAGACTTCATTGAAAATAAGTTTAATTGCAATTGTTTGGTGACTAAGAACATAGGTTGTTAAGTTTCAAAAGAATGCATTGTTTAAACCATTACATGTGAATTGATTGCTACTTTATAATGATGAGTTTTATGAGAAAGAATTGCTGTTATGATGCTAGGAAAAGTGATTGAAATCATCATTGATCAAACCTATGCACTATGCTAGCATTCACACTTCATTTTTTTTATTTACTTGCTCGAGGACGAGCAGGAATTAAGCTTGGGGATGCTGATACGTCTCCAACGTATCTATAATCTATGAAGTATTCATGCCATGTTTACAACAATTTTATATTGTTTTGGTATGATTTAAATTGAACTCATCCTGATTGACGTTGTTTTCAGTAGAACTACTGTGGTGTTGTTTTTTGTGCAGAAATAAAAGTTGTCGGAATGGACTAAAAATTTACGGTGATTTTTTATGGACCAAAAGATACCCCCGAAGCTTCGAGGAAGGGCCAGAAGAGCCACGAGGGCACAGCAAGCCTGGGGGCGCGCCCTGGGGCCCCTCCACGCCTAGCAGGCTTGTCGCTCCCTCGTGGCCCCCCTGACGTGAAACTAACGCCAAAAATTCCTATAAATTCCAAAAACCCCGAAACTTGACCTAGAGGAGAAGTTCCACCACCGCAAGCCTCTGTATCCATGAAAACTCAATCGGGGCCCTGTTCCGGCACCTGCCGGAGGGGGAAATCATCACCGGAGGTCATCTTCATCATCCCGGCGGTCTCCATGACAAGGAAGGAGTAGTTCACCCTCGGGGCTGAGGGTATGTACCTGTAGCTATCTGTTTGATCTCTCTCTCTCTCTCTCTCGTGTTCTTGATTTGGCACGATCTTGATGTACCGCGAGCTTTGTTAATATAGTTGGATCATATGGTGTTTTCTCCCTCTCTATCTTGTTGTGATGAATTGAGTTTTTACCTTTGAGGTTTCACTATTATCGGATTGAATACTTGTTGGATTTGAGAACACTTGATGTATGTCTTGCATATGAATACCCGTAGTGACAATGGGGTATTATAGTGATTCACTTTATGTATGTTTTGGCACTCAACTCGCAGATTCCCGATGTGACATTGGGGTAATCTATGCATAGGGGTTGATTCACATTTTCGTTCTACTTTCTCCGGTAGAAATCTTGGGGCACTCTTTGAAGTTCTTTGTGTTGGATTGAATATTATGAATCTGAAGTTGTTTGATGCATATCGAATAATCAACTCACGGATACTTGTGGTGACATTGGAGTATCTAGGTGACATTAGAGTTGGTTGATGTGTATCGTATGGTGTTATTTTAGTACGAACTCTAGGGCTGTTTGTGACACTTATAGGAATAGCTCAATAGATTGATCAGAAATGATAACTTTGAGGTGGTTTCGTACCCTACAAACAATTTCATCTTATGTTCTCCGCTAGATAAGAACTTTGGAGTGATTTTTCGTCGCACGTTGAGGGATTGTTATATGATTCAATTATGTTAGCACTGTTGAGAGATTGCACTAGTGAAAGTATGAACCCTAGGCCTTGTTTTTAAGCGTTGCAATACCGTTCGTGCTCACTTTTATTGCTACCTTACTGTTTTTATATATCCAGATTACAAAAACCTATATCTACTATCCATACTACACTTGTATCACCATCTCTTCGCTGAACTAGTGCACCTATACAATTTACCATTATATTGGGTGTGTTGGGGACACAAGAGATTTCTTGTATTTGATTGCAGGGTTGTTTAAGAGAGACCATGTTCATCCTACCACTACTAGGGATAAGCCTAGCAGTTGCGCGGGTATTTGGTGTATCAGTAGCGCGGGTACCCGCGCTACTGATACGGCGCTACAGCTAACATGTAGCAGTAGCAAGGGTCGGCCCACGCTACTGCTGTGATGCCCGGATAATTAAGCTATAGTAACTCTCTACTAATGGCGCCACATCACCACGATTACTGTTGATAAACGCGCGTTGATTCAAACCCCATTCAAATTCAAATTTAAAATAACATCAATTTTTTTTCTTCAAACGGTAAAACAAAAATGTTCGCTGGGTTGCAAAATTCACTAACAATTTGTCATAAGAAATCAACATTCAAGTGGATATTTAAAATGCCCCTGGATATGAAAACAGTACCAAAACAGCCCATTTAAGTAAATACCTTTGTAAAAAAAATTCAAATAAACCCCCAAAACTTTCGTGGCAGTGCCTAAAATTGCAACGCTAATTTTGGACCAAGTTCCGTAGTTTACAAAGCTCAATTGCTTTAAAATAAATAAATAAAAGAAAAGAAAGGAGGAGGACCTAAAGTACTGGGCACATTGGCCCATCTGACAAATGGGAGGCCCAGCCCACCTATCTCCCCACTATCTCCCTCCTGGAGGCAGGGGCGTGGCGGCCATCCACGGCGCCATGGCCGTGGTGGCAACCATCCGCCACCCCCCGACGCCCTATAAGACCCTGAGCACCCTCTCCCTCTCCGGAACACTAGCGCCCACCCTCTCCCCCTTCCTCCTCGCGCCGCATCTCTTCTTCCCGCGCAAGGCAGAGCCGTGGTCGCCATGGTCGTCGTCGTCACCGCGGCCACCGTCCACCTCAGCACCTGTGAAGACATCCAGGAGCTCCGTCGTCGCCGTCTCCTTCACCCTCGCCGAAGGGCTCGAGCTAGGACGCCCCATAGGCTCTCCATCGCCGTCGTCTTCGCCCACGGCCGCCACATCTCGTCGATGGTTGCCGCTGCTCCGGTCCGTCCCCGCGGCAACCGAGGTGTCCACAAGCCCCGGGGTGAGCTCCTCTGCCGATCCCCCTCATCTTCCCCTTCGATCCGTCGCCGTAGCCGTCGTCTTGAGATCGCCATGGCCGCCCCCGAAGCTCTCTGTGTGCCCGCAGCCGTCCGCGCCCTGCTTTACCTAGGCCGTGCCCTGGCCGCGCCCGGCACGCCGCTGCCTAGGCCCTCATGCGCGCGCTCCCGTGGGTGGCCTCGTCACCGCCTGCCGCTGCCCGTGCACTGCTGCTGGCTGCTGCTTGCTACGGCCGCTATTGCTGCTCGGCTGATGCTGCTGCTGTTTGCTGCCGTGTTGCCTTGCTACTGCTATGCGCTGCTGTTGCTCTGCTGCTCATGCCGCTACCTGCTTGCCGCTGCTACTCACTGCTCTGCCTAGCTGCTGCTGCTTGCTGTTCGCTGCTACTGCTCCACTCCAGCCGCTGCTAGTTGCTGCTCAAAGGCCATGGCCGAGTGTGTGCGTGAGTGTGTGTTCTGTGTGTATGTGGCCGGCCAAATACTAGTTTAGGTACTAGTTTAGTTAGTTAGTCTAATTAGTAGTACTGGTTAATTAGCATGTGGACCCACTGTTAGTTTAGAGAAAAACAAATTTTCAGAAAAGTCTAAGTCAATGACATGTGGACCCTACACTGTTCATATGTTGACTAGTCAATTGTTGACTTTGACCCTGACCCCACCTGTCATACACTATGGCTAGAATAGCACTAGGTGACAAAACTAATTTCTGTTTTATTTTCGAATTAAAAGAATTCCAAGCTACTAATAAAAACTTTAGAAAATCATATCTTTTAATCCGTAACTCCGATGAAAATAATTTATATATGAAAGTTGATCAGAAAAATCTCACGAATCCGAATATGCCCTCCTTTCATCTGTCACATGCTCCTAGCATGATGAACATGGAACTTCCCTCTCCGGATCGCCTGTCCGATAAATCCAGAGACCCGGGAAATATCGTCAGATATTCTCCCGCTCCGTCTGATACGTGTAGTACTGCGTTAGACTACCCCTAGCACTGCGTATTGCCATGTCATACATCGTGTTGCATATGTTTGCTTGTATTTATTGTTTCCTCCCCCTCCTCTCTCGTTAGACCCCGACGCAGTTCCCGGTACCGATGCAGCTCCGGAGCCCGACGCCACCGTTGACGACCTTGCCCTTGCCGCCGAGCAACCAAGCAAGCCCCCCCCCCTTTGATCATCCCGATATCGCCCATTCTATTTTCTCATGCTTGCATTAGAATTGCTGCTGCTACTGTTTATCCTATTCTGATGCATAGCCTGTTTATTGTAACCTGCTATTGAAACCTTACCTGCTTATCCTAAACTGTCTAGTATAGGCTGGGTAGAGACCTATTAGTGACCCCACTTGTTCCGATTGCCCCGCTGGATTATCCGAAGACCCGATCAACGGGATCGAAGACCAGGCCCCAGCACTGCACATCAGCCCCCCCCCCCTAGTTGTAACGACACTGCAGCGTTACTATCGAGTGCCGAGGGTGAAACCTCTTGTAGCACTTCTGATGTTAACTCTGTAGAGTAGCTATTCGGTCGTGGTCATCGAGGGTGATTCCTCCTTCTCCACTTCCGATACGACCCTGTCGTGCAACACTCCAAGTGTGAACCTCGAGGGTGATTCCTCCTAAGTTCACCTTGACGGTTACATCGAGTGGGCATCCGTCGAGGGTGATACCTCTGATTCCCTTGATGTTATGGACACACGACTACTGTGACTTTACCCCTGCACCCTGTTAGAAACGGGTCGGCCCCAAGGGCGACCCGAGGGAGTTACTTTAACTGCAGGACTGGAGGGACAGGCGGTACTGCCCAGTAGAGGTGGACCTGAGTTCCCGACAGTATTTTGTGAGACGGGTTGACCTGGATGGTGCCCGAGTGAGAATACGAGGTGTGGCCGGGCATTCTTGGCCCTTGCCGCAAGTCCTCGAGACGGGACGACGGGGTCACATCTTTCGTGAGTCTCTGCTCGTTGCCGCACCCCCAAGGTACTAACGATTTGGATATTTGATTCGAGTGGGCCTCTGGCCCGATAGCACTAACCATCACGTGGGAAAAGTTATGGGCACTCTGCATCGTATGCATCAGCCGAAAGCTTTGACAGACGTCCAGTTCATCATGGCGGCACGGACGGACCGGCACCTTCCTGTAGTGTTGGTGCCTGGCTTCACCGTGTGCGCAACGACCCGGAGGGCGAGGGGCGATGGCCAAGACCCCCTTGCGCTTAGGATGTAGACCGGCGGGGACCTCTCTGCTGAGCTGTAGGTAGGGTTGCGGTGTGTCGTTTGGCCGAGGCCGGGCAAGACCCAGAAAGTATGTCTGGCCGGAGTTAAGCGAGCGTGGTGGGTAAGTTGGTGCACCCCTGCAGGGAAGAACTAATCTATGCATAGCCGGATCCTCGGTAACGGACACTCGGAGTTGTATCCCGATCGATACAACTAGAATTGGATACTATGGCTCTGGGATTACTTCTCGCAGGGAGTCGAGAAGGTATCTTCGTACGAGGTTGATAACTATATGGCTCTGGGATTGCTTTCTCGCAGGGAGTCGAGAAAGGATCTCTGGGTGAGGTTGAGACTTAATGATACTGCTACATTATATTGTACTGTTCTACTCTCTTCTATTGCTGCAAGAACGCTGAAGATGCTAGTCTTCGATAGGACTAGGCTTTCCCCTCTATTCTGGCATTTCTGCAGCCCAGTCCACATATACAGTCTTCCTTTGATAATGTTGCATATGTAGTGTAGATCCTTGCTTGCTGAGTACTTCGGATGAGTACTCACGGTTGCTTTGCTTTCTTTTTCTCCCCTTATCCTTTTGGTGCAACCAGATGACGGAGCCCCGGATACCGCTGCCCCCGCCGACGATCGCTACTACTACCCCGAGGGTGGATACTTCTACGAGCTTGCCGACGATCAGGAGTAGGATCGAAGGGTCCTAGGCAGGAGGCTTGCGCCTTTCGATCGTAGTGTTTTCTTTTGCCCCGCCTTCTAAGGGCTTATCTGTGTTTTCTTTTATATCTGTACTCAGATATCTGATGCTTCCGCTGACGTTTGTACGCAAGCTTATGTATTCGAGCCCTCGAGGCCCTTGGCTTGTAATATAAAGCTTGTATGACTTTATTTATGTTTTAGAGTTGTGTTGTGATATCTTCCCGTGAGTCCTTAGGCTTGATCGTGTGCATTTGCGTGTATGATTAGTGCACGATCGAGCCGGGGGCGTCACAACTGCTATACATGGGTAGCAGTAGCGAGCTTTGGAGCAACGCGCTACTGCTAATAGCTGCAGCGCTTTTAATTAAGCCGCGCTACTGGTAAGGGCGCGCTGCTGCTAACTTTATTCCCCTCGCTACTGCTAGTTTTATTAGTTTCTGTTTTTTTTTCTGCATATTTGTTTTGTATTTGAACAGGCTTTATACAATAATCTTTAGCATATCATACACATACAAATGTAATCATAGCATATACATACAAATAGTCTCATCAAATCATGTCATCATCATAATCATCATCCAACACATAGTGGTCTCTCGTCATCATCTCGAAAATAGCGATAGAAGTCTCGAATACTTGCAACTACATCGTCATCCATCTAAACAATGATATACGCGAGAAGAGCTATCACTATGAGTGAGAGCGGAACTATGCAGTACATGAGACAACGGTTATGAGTCGTCACTCGCGCTAGCGTGAACCTCAAGTAACTAGCTTCTGCTTCTTGTCTGCTTTTGAAGCCTTTATGGCTGGCGCCCGAGACCCCCTCCACTTGCGCCTGACACTCAGGCCACTCGTCGTACACTCCCGGAACCTTCCCTTCGTACACGACATAGCACTGCTTCTTCGTCATCAAGAATCTAGGTACCTATTAGAGATGCATCTTCATCAAGAGAATGTACAATCATATGCAACAAAATATACTTGAGCAACACGAAAAAGAAAGGGTTAGCAACTAGATGCAACATATAGTAAACATATAAATAATCAACGCAGTTTTATCGTACGCAAACTAATTAACTAGAGGTACGCAGGTCATCGTACCCAAACTAACAAAGTAGCGTTACGCAAGTTCGGCAGGGACCGTGGACATCACAAAGTTTCATCGCTACAGAAACTATACAAGTTCAACCAACACATATCATCATCGGCATCGTAAATCACTAGAAGTTCCATCCTTCCATATCATCGAGGATGCACCCTAGCTTCTTGAACGGAGTGAAGTCATGACGTTGCATGCCTATGCGAGTTCGGACGTCAGCTTGCGATATAGGGCCGTGGTGGAACATCCCCTTCTCTTAGACGACTTCTTTCATGATGATCATCGCAATGTCCCTCTGGATGTGAAAGAAGTCATCTCTAAGTTTATAATCCGCTTCTCCATGAGATTCTACCCACTTGCGGATATGATCATCGTTTCTGCTTGTCATGTGAAGCTTTTGGTGATCCCTTCTGAACTCCATCATGAGATGGAGGAAGTAGAATCGATCGTGCTTGCTTGGTTTTGGGACATGGATGCAACAGAAGTTAGTTTTATGCGAGAAACCCGTCTTCTTGTTCCTTTGTTTCCTGATCTGCAGGTAGCCACCCCTCAAGCTAAAGCCTTGGAGAACATCATCTAGAATATTCATTACGTGGGTGTAGTCCTTCTTCTCGTAGTTTCTGGTAGGGTCGAAATACATGGCGTGGGAGACTCGCGGAACGATAAGGATGGCACGCCCATTGCTGCAGGAAAAAAAACACCTCAAATTATTCTCCATATGAGCGAGAAGGAATGATTGAAATGTACGAAAGGGTTGTCCGACACTGACTTACTTAGGATGATAAGGCAGGAGGACAATTTCCTGGTCCTTATTCTGTACCATGAAGTTTTCGAGGTACTCTCTAACAGTTTTACGCTCAAAGTCGCCGAGACTCAAGAAGGACTCGTGCATGTAGTATGGATCTGCCACATAGATTTGCGAGACTTCTTCTCTCTTCATGACGGAGCTCATATGTAGCGCAAAAAGGCGGACGATTGTAAAATCGAGTCGCCTTGTCAGAAACATCTCGAAGATATGCTCAAACCGCAGGAAGAACACCTCCACGGGCCATGTGTCGACGTAGCACTTCCCCTCAGGCACACGAGCCACGTATGTCGGATATCCTGGATCCTTTGAGGCTAGTAGGCTTTTCTCAGTCGACAGCACATGGTCGTGCAGTCTCCTGAGATCCCCTGATATTGCCTCCAGGGGTTTCGGCGGTAGCATCGGCTCGCCCGTGACATGAAACATGGCCGCACCTTTGACAGGTACACGATCTTCAAAATCCGCCGTCTGGCTACTATGTGCTCTGACTTGTTTGTAGGCAGCAGAGCCTCTCTTCGCCGGTCTCCTCCTCTCCTTTTTCTTGGGTTGACCTTCCAGACCCTTCCTTAATCCCGGTCAGGGAACTTGAATCTCTTGTGCAACTTCGTCAGGAGCAACTGCCTCAAATGTTCTTTACTCCTTAAGTCATCGTCGTTGATGCTCGCGCATTCCCGTAGGATGCATCCTACTTGGTTCCCATAGCACTTGCGAGGTTCTTCCGGCTCTAATGGCTCAAACTTGCCAGGGGCCATCTTTGTGATCACCAGTCGTCCGATGCCGAGTTTGTTAGGTTTTCGTATCCTCTGCTTCTTCTTTTCGGTAGCGGCTTCGGCGCCGGTACCTTCCCCGCCGGTATCTTCCCCGCCGGTCTCAGCGCTGCCATCGGTGCCGGCGCCGTCGGTGTCGATGTGGGCGTCAGTACCATCATCGAGGCCGCCCTGCAAACCTTGACTGTGCTTAGTAGACAAAAAGTCGAGGTACTGTTGTTCACCCTCATAATCCATCTCGTCTGCATCTTGGTCAGAAGGCCCGGTTTCTTCGTTGTTCGACATGTTTCCTATGATTAAGTCTCCTCGTTTAATTCTAAAACTATAATAAAATGAGAAATGACATAAAAAAAGGTCTATGGTTTGCCGGAATGTCGTTTCATTCCTGTCGCAGCAAATCCCGGCACTCGATATGCCTACTTTCTAGCACAAGTCATGCCAAAATTCACGAGAAATTTAGGCATGACCTTTGCTAAAAAGTGACATATCGCGCGCCTGAAATTCACCGGAACGGAAATGAATCAACATTCTGGCGAAACATAGGCCACTTGGATCATTTACCCTGCACATAACCATCATTTTCCAAATATCACATGTCCACTTCAAACATGTCCAAATCACATGTCCACATATCATTTAGGGTTCATATAGCAACAATAGCTTTAACTAAAAAAATCAAATAGCAACAATTCTGTTTTTCTTTAAATACCAATAAACATTCCTTGAATAAAATTTGATACCTAGCTAAATACCAAATTAACCTACTAGTTTGATACCTAGCTAAATTCATAACTAAAACCTAAGTAAATTAACCTAAGAACCCTAGCTAGAACCCTAATGGCAGAGAGAGACGAGCGGTGGGGGGCTTACAGAGGGTGCAGGGCGAGGAGGCAGGCCCGACGACGGTGGCGAGGCAGGCGCGACGACGGTCGACGTAGGGAGGGGAGGAAGCAAAGGAGGGAGGCGTACGACATCGGGGTCGGGGCCGGGGCCGAGGGAGGAGGCGCGAGGCGTCGGGGTCGGGGCCGGGCAACGGCGAGGGAGGCATGGGACGTCGGGGTCGGCGTCGGCGCTCGAGCTCCGGTGAGGGCGAGGGCAGGGGCTCCGGCTGCGGCGACGAGGGGGAGAAGAAAGTGGGGGAATTGGGGGAGAAAGCAGAGGAGGGAAGCCCGCTCGGGGGGTTATGTGAAAATAGTAGTAGCGCTGTTCTTGAAAACGCGCTATATCTAAGATAGCTATAGCGCGTTTCCTAGAAAGGCGCTACTGCTATATGAAGTAGCTATAGCGCGTTTCTGGGACAGCGCTACTGCTACATAACGTAGCTATAGCGTTTTTCTTCAACCAGCGCTCCTACAGATGCACCATGACGTCAAAGAACGCGGGCGAGAAGTACATCTCAAGCTCATTTAGTATCACAACGATCTCTTCCTGTAGCCTTCGGAGCTGCTTCACACTGATCGACTTTCGAGAGATGACGTCGAAAAAGTTGTAGAGACTAATAAGCGTGTCACGGACGTGCTTGTCTATTATCCCTCTAAGGGCAACAGGTAGTATCTGCGTCATCATCACATGACAGTCATGGGACTTCATCCCGCTGAATCTTTTCTTCTTCGTGTCTAGAAATCTGCTTATCTTCCCACAGTAACCGGAACTAACTTTGATTCCGGTAAGGCACTTGAAGAATTGATCGATCTCAGCCGGACTTAAGGTGAAGCAAGAAGGGCGGCAATAATCCTCTTCCTTTACTTTTTTGCCCTTCTTCTCCCGTGCCTCTATCTCCGTCTCTGTTTCCTCTGACTTTTTACAGGGCGGCATGTGCAGATCTTCCCTGATTTTCAAATCTTGCAAGTCTTTTCTTGCCTTCGGCCCATCCTTGGTCTTATCGGGCATGTTCATTAGTGTCGCAAGCAAGCTCTCAAGGACATTCTTACATATATGCATTTGATCAAGGCAATGAGGCGTGTCGAGTTTGTGCCAGTACTCCAAGTCCCAGAAAACAGACCTCGTCTTCCATACCTTCAGCAGCGGCTCCGGCGCCGTTTTCATCGTCTTTCCCGGCACGGGGCACTGTTCCCAGTTTTTCAATAGCTCATCGATTTCGGCACCGCTCCGCTTACATGGAGGTCCTCGATGCTCAGCCTCACCATTGAATAGATCTCCACGGTTTCTCCACGGGTCGTCCTTCTCGAGCCATCTTCGATGCCCCATGTACACGATTTTCCCAGACCCGCCATCTTTCCTTGACGTTAGCTGCTGAGACGTCGTATCATCCATGCACCGCGTGCATCCGCAATATCCATGGCACACCTGGCCTGCGACATATCCGTAACCGAGATAGTCATGCACCGTCGTGATCAGCGCGGCTCTCATATAGAAATACTCGCCTTTGCTGGCGTCCCATGTCTTGGCCGGTGTTTTCCATAACGTGTCTAACTCCTCTTGAAGTAGCCCCAGATACAGATTAATATTATTTCCCGGTTGTTTCGTCCCTTGAATCAGCATGCTCATGTGTATGTACTTCGACTTCATGCACAACTGGGGGGGGGGAGGTTGTACATCCATACAAACACGGGCCATGTGCTATGGTTGGTGTTCTGGTTGCCAAACGGATTCATGCCATCAGTACACGCGCCGAGCACGATGTTCCTTGCATCACATGCGAAATACCGATATTCGCCCTTGAACGCTCTCCACTGGCTTCCATCCACGAGGTGTCTCAGCTTCGGATCATCTCCATCGTCGGGTTTTGTCCTCTCCGCGTGCCAACACATGAGCTTTGCTTCCTTGGGATCTACAAAATAACGTTGCAGACGGGGAGTGATCGGTAAGTACCATACAACTTTCTGGGGAGATTTCTTCCCGGCCTTCTTGTATCGAGAAGCATTGCACACTGGACAGCTGGTTTTTTCCGCGTGCTCCTTCCGATAAATTATGCAATCATTGATGCATGCATGGTATCTAACATGCGGCAGATCAAGAGGGCACACAATCTTCTTGGCCTCATCCACACTAGTAGGACATAGATTCCCCGCGGGAAGAACATCCTTTAGGTACTTGAGAAGCTCATCGAGGCTAGTGTCGGTCCATTTGTTTTTAGCCTTCGTCTTCAGCAGTTCGAGCATGAAACTCAAGCGGGTCACCTCGGGATCGCAACCATCATACAATGGAGTGTTCGAGTCTACCACCAGTTGCTGCAGCTTGGCCTCCTCTCTAGAAGCAGCTCTGTCAGTACTCGTCTTCTTGCGAAGCAGTGCTTGAACATGAGGGTCCCGCACGATTGAACTTAGTACCGACGAAGTCTGCGGCGTGGAGTCCACGTTTTCTCCGCCGCCATGTCCGGCCCCTTCTCCGCTGCCATGTCCGGCCCCTTCTCCGCCGCCATGTCCAGCCTCTTCCCCGCCGCCATGTCCGGCCCCTTCTCCGCCGCCATTATCGATCATCTCTTCGTCTTGCCCCGTGTCGTCATTGCCTGCCCCGTCGGCGTCCTCAACATCATCATCCTCATCTTCAATTATCCACCGAGTATAGCCATCCATGAAACCAGTCATGAGCAGGTGTGCCATCACACGACCATCGTCATAGGGGTCGAGCCAAACTCCTCATTTGCATCTTCGACACGGACATAAAATCTTTGTCAAGTTATTTTCTTTCATGTCCTGCACCGCCGACCGCAACCACCTGTCCACCACCGTTCCACTGACCATCATGAACGCCTGCATGGTAATAATAAACAAATTGATTATAAAAATGCATGCATGCATCAAAGTCATACGAAAATTCAGCATGACCTTCCCAAAAAATAGGACATATAGAGTTTGCCCGGAATTCGCCGAAACGGAAATAAATCGACATTTCGGCGAAACATAGGCAACTCACAAGCACAATTCGGCGGCAACTCATGCCACACACACAATTTCCATCATATCGCCCGATTATGTCATATCGCACACATACACATATTTCCATTCTTGCAAAAGCATAAATTTTTAATCACCTACCTCGAGATCGAGCACGGTGATGATGATATGTCGATAGGTGTGGCCACACACACCTATGGAATGATCAAAAGTGGACAAAACTCTTCTTGACAAGGCTAGATCTAGTTAGGGAGGTACATAGGTCATTTCACTAAATGCTAGATCTACCTAGCTAGCTAGTTTGGGAGGAGACAAGTTCAACTAGTGGAGGGGGAAGGAAAAAGAGAAAGGAGATGCATTAATGGAGGTGGTGTAGTTAGCTAGGAGTAATAAAGAGAGAGAAAGATAGGTAGAAGAAGGAGAGTAATGGGGGGGGGGAGAAGTAGTGAGAAAGAAGCAAAGTGAGGGAGAGAGGAGGTGGGAGCTAGGGGAAAGTGAAGGAAGAGAGGATGGGGGAGGGGGAGGGGGGGAGGAAAAAGGTGGTATGGCTGCGGTTTGCAGTAGCGCTGGGCATAAAATGCGCTGCTGCTAATAATATAGTAGTAGCGCGCTTCTAGAAGAGGCGCTACTGCTAAGCGGGGCCCGCCATGTGGCCATGTTCAAAATTAGCAGTAGCGACCTTGAAAAAAAGCGCGCTACTACTAATACATTAGCAGTAGCGTGGTTAAAGTGGGCGCGCTACTGCTAAACCTAGCGGGGCGGGAACGGTCGGGAAATTTTAGTAGTAGCGTGGCTCTACCGAGCCGCGCTACTGCTAAGTCGGTAGCAGTAGCGCCCGTTTGGGGCCAGTGCTAGCAGTAGCGCCCCTTCTTGTCCAGCGCTACTGCTAAGGTTCTGTGTATAAGGTTTTCCCTAGTAGTGTACGCCTCCGATGGATTGATAAACCTTAGGTCATCCACTAGAGAGAAATTTGCTACTGTTCTACAAAACTCTGCGCTTGGAGGCCCAACAGAGTCTACAAGAAGTAAAGTTGCGTAGTAGACATCACTATACCTGAAATACACTTAGTGAAACAGTAGTCCTCTCAGTAGATTTTCCATGATCATCAAAACCAACTAGGGTATAATGGAGATGCACTTTCACTTCCTATGTATTTTTTAGAATGTGGATCTTATCAGCGATAGTTTGAAAGTTTCAGTTGAAATATGCATACTTTATGACACTAATAGTTGGTTCCTAACATGCTGGCACAATTGCGCTTTTGTTTGACAAACGACTTAAGTATATAATCATTTCACTATTCAAATATAGTTGTAGAAAATCCAACATCATCTATGATCTGAATATTGTGGTTCGGTTAACTTAATAGATTATCCAATCACTGAGATCTTAATTTAATTTCAGGTGATTCATGAACAATTTACTCGATGGAAGGTGTAGTATGGAACGTCTAGTTATCTAATGCATTGGTCAAGTTTGTTATCACCACTGGATTCTAAGGCCTTGGAGGTTTAGCTCCTATATTTGCCTGAAAAACTCTTCAGTAAACACAAATGCAAGGAAGCATAGAGTTGGGGAGGTGGGGAGCATGTACACAAAACACCAACCAGAGAACACACTTTGAAGTGTCGGTAATACGAAGCAGGAGGAGTTCATGGCGCACATCGCCATGATATCAGATGAGTCAACAATACACTTGGCATATGAACAATAGTTGAGGCTTGCCAAGTTTGGTTTCTTATGACTTCTACGATATATGTTGGTCACCATTACATGGGTCGGGATATAGTAGTTCAACTAAAGCTCATAGCATACATCACACTATTAATTAGCATGTGTCTACAATGCTAAAAAATAAAAGTATAACTTTATAACTAAAAATAGAATTTACCATCATTATTTTCTAGTGCAATATTCTCTTAGTGTGTGCTCTAACAAAAATACAAAAAAAAAGGTTTTGAAACTATACATAATTATACAATTGCTTCGTGCGTTGTAGAACAATCTAGGAAGATATTAATTGATAATAAAGTAGGTTTAGAAACATATAGGATATTATTTGTGATTTTTTTCATCTTTTATGCGTCGTTTAAATTTACACAAAACTCACTTCATCATATTGTCACCACGTTTTCCATTATTAATTAGAATGTCTATACTTTAGCATTGGTTTATTCATACTAATAAATATTTTGTTATTACCATTGAATAAAAATATTTTTACTAATGCAATTATGTGGTCAATATCATTGAGTACAATGGTAGTCATTAATAATGTTAATATGACGCCAATAGAAAGATCTCACAAAGATTTAGTGAGAATAACCAACACAAAAGTACAAATGTTTAGTGTAAATAGGTATAACTCAAAAAGTCATGCGTAGTCCAAATTCAAATGTGTATAATGATTTATTTGAAACATGATATGGAATAGGTTATCTAGGGTCCCGCAATTTGTTGACCATCATGTGTTTTTACAAAAAAAGAACTTTTGATGGAATTGTCATATGTACTTTTCCCCTATGGGAGCAATGATATAGGAACCATGATCTGGGTTAAACTCATCCATCTTTCAAGCATACCGGTAACATCCGTGAACTAAAAGCATTGAGCCAAGCTAAATTTGAAGAATATGTATATTAGAGGTATCACCGGTACAAAATAGGCAATGATAAATCATGCGCAATACGCCATATTGCATGTCATTCACTTAAAAATATATTTCATATCTCACATATATTAAAGATGACATAATAATTAGATATAATTATCATTTTTGATTTACAATTTAACAAGTCTAATCATTGCTAATGTTTCAAGGAAAAATAATCTGAATTAATGATAAATAATAATGAAGGAAAAAATTACCATCATCGCACAAATGATTTCACCCTTAATCGTGGTTAAAAACTACAAGCAAACCTACCATCAGATTGCTTTTGGTCAAATCACAGAATCAGAGCGACCAAGTCCATGATTGACAATTTTATGTGTCGTCTTTAACATTTTGGGTATAGAATTTTCTACTTGCCTCGCAGGAAATAAATATTTTCGCTCATCTATAACGTTTTCATCGAAATCCCGCAACATCTCACTGATGTGTTTTATCCTCATTTCGTGTCATCCCCCATAACACCGGCTCTTGTTTCATGTGCCTCATGCATCGATGTAAATACAATGCTCATCTCAACATCATGCATGACGTTGTCCTAGTTTGCGCTTGTGTGACCTTCGTCGTGATTAGTCTTGCATTTATACTCCAAAATGAATCCCCTCTTGATCAAGTGTGTCTAGATTTGTGTGGTGTTAATGAAGCTTATGAAATTCCCACAACCAAAATAGGGGCTAGATAATTACTCTCTTAACTTTTGGATCTACCATGTTCGGTTTTCCCCGAGAAATAGGGGTGAGATAATTAATCATGAATAAATGTGAAATGCTTGAAATGTGATGCGTGCGCGCGTGCTTGATGTGTACATGTAGCATAGTCCTTCTTTGCTTTCTCATAGGGTTCGCGCACGCGCATGCACACACGAGATTTTTATTGACTTACAGCCCACTAAAGGCCCAATAAGTCCAATAGTAACACCAAATGTTAGACCAATTCTACTCAAGAAGCTTCCTCTAGAGGAAGTTAGTGTTTATCATCCATCTCGTTTTAGTGATCTTTTCTTGTGGAGGTGAATGCCCAAGTTCTCACAGCTTCAAAAAGCATGCCTCAAACTTTGGTCAGTCTCACGTGACTCAAACTGTGTAGGAGGTCCTAATTTTCAAGAGGAATATTTTTGCAAAAAGGTTTTACAAAATTTAAGAGTAATATGCTCATCAAATGCTCAAAAAGAACTCAATGCTTGGCACTTCCCAAATCTTTCCACTCTCTTCTTCCTTTCATGGACCTTTAGCTTGAGGAGGCAAAATGTCTTACTTGAGTGCAATGGAGGAAATATCGAAGAGCTAGGCTTAGATGTGTAGCAGTGTAGGTGTACCTATATAGATAGTCGTCCCAAAAAAAATGGCCCGCAGATCGCCCTTGCTGAGTACGACCAGCGGCAGGCGCGGGCAGCTCCTCCGGCACCGGAAGCTCCTACGGCGCGGGTAGCTCCTCCGGCTCGAGCATCCCGACAGTGAAGAGGGAGGCGGAGGTCGAGCTGCGGGCTGTCAAGGTGGAGGAGGGCGAGCTCCGGGCCATCAAGGAGGAGGAGGAGGCCCCGCGCCGCGGCGTCATCGGTCCTGAGGACTATGTCGGCGAGGAAGAAGAGGCGGTCGCCACGGCGATAGCCGCTCGCAGCTTGCGGGAGGAGGAAGAGATCATGAAGCGGCGCCGCCATGAGGAGGAGATCGACGCGGTACTGCTCGAGCAGGGGGTCGCCGCCAACCTCGCGTGGCAGGAGAAGGGCGAAGAATGGCGGCGCGTGCGCGAGGAGCAGGCGAGCAAGTTCATCGATCTCGGCTCCGACAACGACGAGTGACCGCAGCTCACCGCCGCCGCTAGTTTTTTTTATGTATGAACTATGATCATATCTATGTACAATTTCGCTATGAACTAGGATGAACTTGCTCTTCAAATCTGCCGCGCATAACATTTTTTAAATTATGCAGTTTCGTTTAAGGTGTCTATTCTGTGCGACGATTTTCTAGCTCTTATAACAGGGAAAGTGCGAACTGTAAACCCCTTATAAGGGCTAGCCTTATAAGGGTCTGCTAGAGATGCTCTTAGGCTTTAGGGCCACCAATTTTCTACAGAACAATTATGCTGCTGAAGTGCAAAGTCCACTATTAGCTAGCGTTTGCGCACATTATCTCAGGAGGACAACTAACCTGAAAATGATAATTTGTTCTGGCTTCTGTCCATTGTTTTTTTTTCAAGGAAGGCAACTAGTGAATCCCTGAAACGTTGTATATAGTCCCGGTGAGCAAAAAAAAAAAAAAGAAAGCATATGGTTAGGAAGCACTGTTATTAGCTTTTTAAAACTCACTTATCTAAAACCCATGAAGAAGCAGAAGAAACTCACTTAATGAGGCCATGATCATTATCTCCATCTTGCTTAAACAAGGTGTCTATCATTTCCTGCCTGGGTGGCAGAGTGCACACAGAAGCTCTGTATTTTGAGATGATTGGCCACTCCAATGAACTAACCACCTAGGTAAAAGCCGAAAACACCCGGGTGAGTCAGCAAATTATCGGTCGGAAAATCTCTCAAGGACCATTAACTGACACCTAAGTTTCTTACTGCAGGAAACTGAAAACAGAAGCATAATTTGTTACTTACTGCAGCAACCGATGGCACGTCACGCCCTGGTGAACCATGGGAAACATCCATACCAAAGATGATGGTTCGAATCCTCGACACGTGAGGAATAGCACGGGTTATTTCCTTCTTCAGCAATGAATTCAACCCGCCAAGCTGTGTGGCAAGACAAAATTAATAAAAGCAAAGCATTTAGCTTTTCAGCTAACAAATCCAAAGTATATATGTGGTACATTGAAGATGGCAATGCAAATCATAATCCAAACCTTGGCATTTATCTTTAGCATATCATTTGTGAGGTACTGATCTTTGACATTGGCAGGAGGAACCAAGCATTGTGTAACAATGCCACGTTGTTTAAGGCATTCACGCTTCCATGGTCCTTCTCAGGAAGAACAAGAAAGGTTTGGATGGCAGGTAGAAGAATAATGAAGCTTACTTACAAGGCTGAGTTAGCAGAGCATACCATATATGTCAGAGTTCTTCTCAGGAAGAAAACACAGGAGAAACTCTGGATTATTTCCTCCGAATGCTCTATTTACCTGCCGAAACATATCCTCCACCCTTTTTCCCGGAGATTCATGTTTCATTTGATGCATCTCCTGAATTACAGCGCTATATTTGTCCATTCTCTGCAAATCAAATGGTTAAGACATTTGAAAAGGCTCAATATTAGGTGAAGCAGTGAACTTACGATTCCCTTCTCACTACCGGATTGGAAAAGGCGCCCCACAAGATGTTCAACATCACGTCGTGTAGAAAAATTAACAGCTCCCCATGGCCAGGTCTTCTTAAACTCAATCGGCCGGATAAACATCTGAAGAATAGAACCAGGAATGTTACAGCATCGACACGAAATAAAGAGTTTACGGTGCACATGTGTGGAGTTTAATCAGGAGAGAATTCCTTATTTGATCCTTTCTTAAAATTTGCTTCCCTATTTGACCCAAAATAATATTTTCTTCTCTATTTGACACCTAAAGTAAATTTTGTTCCTTATATGACACTTCCGTCCATTTTAGGCCCTAATGGTGGTAAGTGTGTGATGAAAATACCATTTTGCCCCTAATGGATTGTTTGACTATCCTGGATGTAGTAAAAAAGTAACCAGTGCACTCATGTTTTAGGGATGCATGTGCAACGAATGCCACGCATATATATATATATATATATGCTCCATTATTTTGTTCAACGGTAGTGCCATGAGTCGCGGTCATCAAACTGGTCAAGTACTTTCCGGCCGTAGACTGCAGGTACGTCACTTGGTTCCGTCGAGACACGAGCCAGCTGCTGATTCCGCCGTAGTTGAGGGGCATATACACACCAAGCAGGCAAGCAGGTGAATTGATTCCACTTGAACCAAAGTACTAGTACATCTGTACATGCACGCATACACGATCGTCACTTGCAAAGCTAACCTCCATTCCAACAGAGGAGGCCCAGGCTGTAGGAGTGCTGAGCCGGCATATCATTTTGAGATTTACGAAGTCACTGTAGACACCTCGTCGTCGATGGAAACGTCTCCTCCCACTGAATGCGCATCGCCGGAAATCCTGAAATAAATCCAAGAATAAATGCGAGCACCAGGATTTGAACCCTGGTGGGCTTGGGATACCACGGTCCCTCTAACCATCCAACCACAGGTTGGTTCGCAACAAACGCTGTCTTCCCTCTAATATATTCAACGAAAAGCTGCACAACAGCATTTTCGTCAAAAAAAAAAAAGTTGCGTGTAGCTGGTTGCGGGCGTTCCCCTGGTCCTCCGCTGTGCGTGGTGGTCGTCCTTGTCTGCCGGCCGTGCGTGAGGTATACGGCTGCTGATGTGTAATCAGAAGTTCAGAACGATGTGTTAATTGGAAGATTTAGTAGTATGTGACTGTGTAATACTGTACTCTGGAACGTGATTATAACTAACCAAAATATGGTATTGTACTGATCATGGATATGCTAGTACAAGTTCTATGGATGTTTTGTATGGCCTTTACACGCACATACTAGATACCTAAGCAACAGAACATTGGAGCATACATATACATGTGCAGCCTCAGTTCAACATCTCTAAAACATTGATGCACTGATTGCTTTTTTTATTACATCCAGCATAGTTACACAATGCGTTAGGGGCAAAATGGTATTTTTACCTCACACTTAACACCGTTAGTGTCTAAAATGGACGGAACTGTCATATAAGGAATGAAATGTACTTTGGGTGTCTTTTCGCAAAAAAAAAAGTACTTTGGGTGTCAAATAAAGAAGAAAATTTTATTTGGGCCAAATAGGGAAGCAAATTTTAAGAAAGAGCCAAATAAGAAATTCTCTCTTTAATCAACAGAACAGGTATGCTCAGTTGCTCACATTTTTATTGAAATTTCACCTCCCATTAGGTGTATATATAGTTGTCTGGCGTCGTATCCTATGAATCTGCCTACGTTGGTGCACCCCTGCATCCTTTCGCTACCATCCATCCGAATCAAATCGTGCGCATGTAGTTTGTTGGCTCAATTGCAAAAAGACGGCCGTCTCCAGCCCAGCTCACCCATGCGATTTGTAAAAAGATCCCTCATCCTGTGGGCCTGTCTCCCACCTCCGGCTCCCGAATCATTCTCCTGCCTCTGGCGGCTCATAGATCGGCTGCCTGCGATGAAGATCCATTAGGTGGCCACCGCATCTTGTCGATGGCAGCCCGTGAGCACGAAATTTGGATGACTACGTTTACGTCCACATAGCTAGCCCTATTAGATGATCTCCCCTCGCCGATTAGTGCCCAGCGAGATGTGACTGGCATGTGTTGGTGAATGTAAATTTCTGAAATAATCTGTTAGTTCTACTTTCGTTTTGGTCAATGCCATTTTTGAAGCTGATGTTGTTTTGTAATCGGAGGTGCTCCATGCTTGATTTGCACTGCGCAATTTGCTTTACAAATCTGATATGCTGCTGGCAAATATTTGCCTATGATACATGCTACTTCTGGTACTAAACACCTAATGGACAAATCGATGAATCATTGAACTCACTGCTTGTACATTGAATAAATGATGAGCTCATAGGTTGACAAAGTTGCTTGCACGTAATTTCTTCCAACTGTTAGCTGCTGGCCTGCTGCTAATAGGTACAAGAAATTTCAGAGCATGCTTCAGGTTTTGAGCATTTGTCTCGACTGATTGCAACTTCAGTAGCTAGGTTCAGAGTGTTTGAGTACATGCCTCCATCTAAGCTTGATACGCATCCTGTAGTTACTGAAGATTCCCAAAACACATAGCAAATGCTTGTCCTTCGCTATATGACGCCAACCACTCTTATCAAACTGACGAATACAGGAATGCTTCCTTTTTTGGTGTGCTATATTCTCCCTTACTTGGTTGGAGTTTGCAAGATATTGACCAATTTCGTGGCTCAAGGAATGTATTTACATGATAACTCTTCCAAACAACAAGGCCAAGTACAGTTCGCTTTCTGCAGATGTACTCCCTCCGTCCCAAAATTCTTGTCTTAGATTTGTCTACATACGAATGTATCTATTCACGTTTTAGTGTTAGATACATCCGTATCTAGATAAATCCAAGACAAGAATTTTGGGACGGAGGGAGTAGAATTTGGAGAGACAGATCACGACAAAGGAGATGGGTCTGCAGATGAATACGTAGATGGGAAGAAAATTTTAGGGCGTTGTGATCTCTAGAGGGACGAGGGAAAGCAAGTTTCTATTATCATCAAATAAGCTTCTCCGTCCATAATCGCGGTGGCCGCCATGGTGATTGGTCGCAAACTCGCAACGCATCATGGGAGGAGGTTTCCTCGGCCGTGCCCATCGGAACGATTCAGAAGCCGCGGAGGAGGGAGACAGGCCCACGGGATGAGGGGTCTTTTGGCAAATTGCATGCGCGAGCTGGGCTGGAGGTGGGCGTCTTTTTGCAAGAATTGAGCCAACAAACTACAGACGCAGGATTTGATTCGGATGGGTGGTAGCGAACGGATGCAGGGGTGCACCAACGTAGGCAGATTCATAGGATACGACGCCATGTCGAGGTTGTATGCTGTAAGTTACTCTGATACCCTGAATTCAGCTAAACTGTAGTGGATATGTTCGCAAGGTTCCTGAAGAAACATCGCTTAACTGAGCCGCACGCCGCCCGCCGCCGGCGCTCACAGGGGCTCAACCCTGGCCGCTCCTCCACCTCACCTCCTTCTCTCCTGCCTCTCTACGCCCGCCGCTTAGCCGTGTTGCACGATGCCGCCGGGCCAGTGGCTGCCTCTACGCCGGCTCCCCATGGCGGCCCCATGGCGAGCGGCGACCCACAGGCGATTCCCGATGATCCGCGGCGACGCGGTGACACGAGCAGAGCCCCATGGCGGCTCCCGATGACGCGCGGCGGCGCGGCGACCCGTGCCGGAGCCCCACGGCTCGACGTGGCATAGGGCGGCGGCGTGGGCCAGCAGTGTGGCCAGCGGCCATGGCGGTTCTCCGGCGTTCTTCGCGAGCAAGGAAAGTGGAGGAGAAGAAGGAAGGCTAAGAGGAGAAGAAGGAGATGAGAAGAGACACTGACATGTGGGCCCCACATGTCAGTTAACGGTCAAACTAACGCTTCATTTAGGTGTGGGTCCGACCTGTCATAATCATGATCAATTGATAAGCACTCGGTAATTTGGGTTTTTTGAAACAACCGACCCTTGACTTGGTAGTTATTTGAGAAAAATTAAAAACCGATAGTTTTTTGGAACCCTAGCTTATAAAGTAGTAGTTTTATGCTATTTACTCGACAAAAGATAGAAGATGTTGTTCATAAATAAACACAACAACATACTGTCTTGCAGCGTGCTGCCTCAGAATGATGTCAAGAACACGAAGAACCTCCTGCGAGTTCTCAGATTCCTGACCGCCGCGAAGGACGTGGGCAATGGCACTGATCAGAACCTTTGATGTGAAGGTAATATCCACTTTGAACCTTTTGGTATGTCCTGCCTGTTTCATTCTTTTCTTGTCACTTGGTCCTGGACTGCCATCTGCTCCCGGGCTCTGGCTCGTTGCAATCCTGCAGGTAAATGGCAAGACAATTCCCCCAACCAACAAGAGATCGATGAGCACAAGAACAGATAAACTTCCCCTGGTGAGAAATGGGTGATGGATTGGAGCTGATGAATGCCTTACTTTCTGGACGAAGCATCGTCGTCTATGACAACATAAAAAACAATGGTGGCAAATGGGAGAGGCCCAGAGGTGAAGAGGCTTTTGTCGCCATCGTAGGCGAACTGCTTGCCTTCAAGCAAAGAGGCATAGGTCTTGTGCAGCTGCTTCATGACCTTTCTGCATACTCCTTGTCCGATTACCGGGTGATCATCTTCACACTTGAGATCCACCCGCGCTCGAGACGATCCAACAAAATTGAAAACCAAGTGTCAAAATGTAGCCATGCATGGAAACTAATTTCAGGAACTGGAATTGTGATGGACTAGGTAGGTAGGACGGGGCATGTTCTCCTACATTGTAGTGGTAAAAGAAGTCATGTGTTGGATTCCGAGAGACTTTGAAGTCTGCCCTCTCTTGCAGGGGCGGAGCCCGGGGCCCAGGCCCGGGGCGTGCAAATATTTACAGGCTATAATTATATATGTTTCTTTGCAGGCCTGGGGTACAGCCCAATAAATAAAGAAGGCCCAAAGCTTGCTAGGCTGTCTTGCCAGAAACAAATGCACGCACGAGGCAACCCAGAACCCACCCACGATCCAACTCGTGCGCACGATCCACGAGGCTGAAGAGACGCAGCGCCAGCACTGTCTTGCTAAAAATAAGGAGACGCAACCCTCGCGCGGCCGCCGCCGAGTCGCACGCGAGCAGGACGGGCGGCACGATCGATCTCCAGACTGACCAGCGTTCGCGCCGCCGTCCGCCGTGGCTTCGCCTCCGGCCCGCCCCCCACTTTCCCCCGGCTCTGGCCTCTGGCTCCGGCGGCCGCCGCATCCTGTCCCGTGCGTCGATCGCCCGCGTGGCGCGTCATCACCTGCCCGCTGTCTCACTGCAGGCTGCTGCACCTTGTATTTTCTTTGATGCTTTCTATGTTTCCTCACTGAAGCTTTCCACAATTCTACTTATAACATGTTTTAGTTGTATGATGATGTATCAGTGTGTAAACTACTTCGAACTGAAATTTAATTCAAATAATGTGTACGTATGCAGTCATATATCTAGGGTATTTTGATGTAACCAATTTTATTTCATATTGTAGAAAAGGAAGATGAACGATCTACTCAGTTGTTAAGATGCATTGCTTGTCTTGATCCAAAAAACTTACATAGCTCTTTTTTTTTAGGGTCACTTATATAGCTCTTGCAAAGGGCTTTTACCTCGTCGAAGTAGTAAGTTTTTATATCTGTATCAATGATAATTGTTTCTCTGATGTTTACGCTTTCTATTTTGAAATTTGCTTTTGATGCCTTGAAGGTGTTGGCTCTTCTTCCACCATTGATGAGGTTATGCGAGCCACTGATGAAGCAAACCATTGATTCGGTACTTTTTTCTATCACATACTGTACTTTGTAGTTTTTGCCATGTTTCTTTACCTGTTTTGTTGTATCTTTAAGCATTGATTTTAAATTCTAAATATTTCGTGCAATTGAGCCATATTTTGTTTGAGGTATCTTTTGAGATAGCTAAAAGCCTTATGGACATTAAGTTTTTTCCTCGCAGCAAAACTTCTTTTTTGGTCCGAGGCTTGCTCCAATCCTGGCTCCGCCACTGCTCTCTTGCCAAGCCCAGGTGGCCTCCTAATCGGAAGCCTCCGAGGGGTGGCCGTCTTGCTGCGATCGCCCTTCTCAGTGTGGGACATTGTTGTCTTGCTGGGTCCGCCATGGGACTTCCTTGGATTTGGATCACCCTTGCTACTCATCTACAAACAAAAACACAGCAAGGAAATCTGACCAAACAAGGCTATACTATATATTAATTTGGGCAGGGAATTAACCAGACATTAAGCGCTCCATTCTTTTTTCAGGCACGCAGCGACTGGCCGACAAGGGAACAGAGAGAAATGGAACAGCTCAAGCCCTTCCGAAACAAGGAGAAACGGAAGCTCGGGGAGATGGGAAAGAGTGAAATCCGGGAATAGGATGGAGGCAGGGTGCGTAGATAGGCCATGGATGGAGCTCGATCGGTCGTCACCTTGGCCGGCCGCAGTGCGATCAGCGACGAGGACTGTCAGGATATGATCTGCCCTCTCCACCAGCTGCAGCGGGAGATGAAAACCCTCCTCTCTTCTCTTGTATTGTGCTTGCTTCTCACATGCTCCAACCCAAGGAGAAGAGAAGGGAAAACCAGCCCCCTTGGCCTTCCTCGCCGTGGACCGACCGACTGACTGACTGGGCCGCCTGGTAACGGGGTCCCGCATGTCAGTCCCAGTCGACCTATGCACGCATGACGGACAGACACCGAGAAGAAGACGCACGGCCGGCTGTTATCTGATATCCACTTGTTACATCTGCTCCGTCCAATCCTCAATCATACTGTAGTTAACACTAGTAACGCCAGCTTCATTAGCTGCATGAGTTTGTAAAATTTACCTGGGCATTCCCTAAAAAAAACACTCAGATGGGCAGCAGCCACCAAGTTTGGGAAGCATCACGTGCCCTTGCGATGAGCTTTGCTTTCGACTACTTCTGCCTACAATCATCACTCATTTACATGGAATTGACAAACAAGTTAATGCCTATACTCTATAGAACTCAGCTTCGTCGTTGTAACAGAGCTCAACTAGGTATTTCCGGTTCATCTAATGTCTATACAACTCAACTCACATCTCAGCAATCTCTTCTTCCATTCTTGTACCATTACTACAACTCTAGGCTTGCTTGAGTTATATCCCTATATAAAGAGTAGATACACTTTGGTGCAATCCCATGTTGTAGTATAATTCTGGCACCTTACCTTAATGGAAATGAATATTCCATATGTTTCACTATCAAGGGGCTGACGTACCACACAACAGAGAAACAAACCATTCATAGAAAGCATATATAAGACAGTATAAAAGAAAACACTAGCACAAATGCCCGTGCGTTGCAACGGAAGAAAAAAGTTGGCGTGCTTTGTTGCGAATAAACGTCAATTGTCACGATGAGGTTGGCCAGATAGAGGATAAATTTGATATGATCAAAATGATGGATCAATTAACAATAGGATTCTTTGGGGCGCTAGTTCGAAACATTGGACATGAATTAGTCATCTAATAGGATGAACAACCCTATCAATAGATTATTATTCTGTTGCGACCGTGAAATCCTTGCCATATAAATGTTCTAAGTTCATGTTCTGTTGATATATGCAGGATTCTCCATCATAATTTAATCTTTGCTTAGTCTCTTGCGCCTCAATTCACCGGTAGATCTAATTTGCCCTATTCTAGCTTTCGTCTATTGTGGTTGCATATTTGCGTATTTCTGCCTTTCTTGTGTGCATTTTTTCGCATTTTGTGCTAGCTTCATATTTGCATTTTTTTTCTCCCTCATATACATTTCTTTTAACTGGTTGAATCTTCAATTCTTTTCTTTGCTGATAGGCTTTACGAAGCTTTTTCAGCCTTTTCTGTTTTTCTTCATTCGTCATCCGTGCATATCACTCTCTATCTTTTTTCCTTGCCGTCTTTGACTAAAGATTGCGACCCAAATTGATTTCCTTTATGAGAGTTTTCTAGAATGTAGGAGTCTGTCGTTGATTAAAAATAATTCATTAGATTTTGCATCATAAATAGAGTGTACGTAGCTCCTCATAAACTAATTTAATTACACACATAAGCATTAGAATATGTTGTTGTCTTGCTTCTTCTTCGCAACCCCTTTTTAAAATTGTGTAGGTTTTTGACTTGCATTTTAGGTTGATATTAGCCAGCTATATTTGTTTGTTGAACCTGCAGACCAAAGCGGGCAGAAACTGGACATTTTCTGCGTCCCTGCCGTCCTCGTGCATCCGTTGCACGTGAGCCTGGCCCATCTGTCATTGAAACCAAAGGAGCCCACCCACCCACTCACCTCCCTCTCTCTCTCCTCCTTTCTCTGCATCCCCGGCCGGTGGTTCGGCTCCGAGCTCGAGCCGCCACATCTCCCCATCGCCGTACTCGCCGCGGGTTGACGGCGTCCAGCACCAGCGCGCCTCAGTTGAACACGTCGGTGGCCTTCGCGGAACGGCCGGTCAACGCGCGGTGGTAGGCGTGCGGTTGCGCTGGTTGGCGAGCACGCGGGCGTTGCGGCGGCGTCTTCGGAGCTCAGCGCTCGGGGCTCGCAGCGATGGTGGCGCTCGGTGCTCGCGGGCGCGCGAAGGTGGGTACGCGAGCTCGAGCGCACAGCGGACGCGGACGCGGCGGGCGCCGTGAGGCCGTGGCAGGACATATTTCGGGATAGTCTACAGCGTTAGGCGCCTCCAACAAAGTCCGGATTTTGTCTGTTTTCTAGACCCAAGCGGATAAAATCTGAACAATACAGACGTCCGTTTGCAAAAAAAAAAACCTAGCATCAAATATGGACAACAAACACATGTATACGTACAGCCCCTAAAAAAACACATATATGCGTACATGTCCTCGTATTCCAGATATTTACTGGTCTGTAAACCAAGTCGTTGCCCTGTGCATGTCTGCCACACTACGAGCCTATCTTATCTCTAGTCTACACACCGTCCCACCGAGGCACCGACCACCACTCGTTTTCTATCCCTTCTCATACCCACAAGCACAACCAAATCCCCCGTTTCTCTTCATCTTCTTCGCCATAGGAGCAGCCACAGCAGCAGGGCGGCGGCCTTCAGCACCCGAGGCCACCTCCCCCTGCCTCCTCCAACCACGCAAGCAGGCAAAGCCGACTCCCGGCCCCCTCTCTCATCCTCTCTTCCCCTTCTCTCTCTAATCTCTCACACGTTTTCTCCAGGGAGTCCGCCATGGAGACGACGCCTCTCCGTCTGCAGGCGTGGGCCGGATCCGCCGGCCGCTGCTGGTGTCCTCCAAGGAGCCCCGCCATGGAGATCGCCTCTCCGTCCACACCGCTGGTGTCCTCCAGGGACCCGCCATGGAGGTTGCCGCCTCTCCCGTCTCGATCCGTCCCCGCCACCGGATCCACGGCGGAGCAGCCGAGATCCGCCGCCTCTCCGTCCACCGCTGGTGTCCTCCAGGGACCCGCCATGGCGGTTGCCGTCTCGATCCGTCCGCCGCTAGTGGTCGCAGGTCTCCAGGCCCGGGCGTTGATGCTTCGATCCGCTGGTGTCCCTTGGTCTTTGATTTTTTTTTTTTGGATTCTTCTTTTGTTCTTCAGATCTTGGCTTGCTTGATTCTTGCAATCGACGAACATATATAAGTTGGTAGGATTTGATTTGATTTAAAGGGGCAAGGTGGGATTATTCTGGTAAATTAGAAATTTGTGGAGAGGGCCCAGGCGGGCCTAGCCAGGCCCATCTGAGCGACGGACGTATACCAAAAAAATCGAACATAGCGTACGGGCAGAAGCAAATATGTAGTGCAGGTTAAATAACATAAACAGTAGGGGCTTTTTTGCAAAAAAGCGCGACGGACGACCAGAAGCACCGTGTGCTTTATTATTAGGGGTAGAAAAAAATCGAAACGTTTTTTCAGAGACCCACTAAAACAGGGACTGCGGGTTGATTTGACAGAAACGGAGGGGCTTTTATGCAAAAGTGCCACGACGATGACGGACGACAGAAGCGATCCGTGGTTTAATATTAGGTAAAGAAATGTTACTTCTACAGACAAATATCATCGATTTTGACAGTACAAGGTTACTTCGGAACCGGGACACAACAGGGATGACGAAACAGCAAGCATAGAAGCATCGGAAAGCGGCTGACAAACTCTAGGCCATACATAATCTAGTCCATCCTGCCCTTGAGCACTCGCTCTTGAACTTCGGTCGGTGTCCTGCAAACCCAAAGGACAAGATGTCAACAAGATCAATAATCGGTTAACGGGTGTGGCACAATAGACGTGGATGCAATACAGCTTCGAGCATTCTATCCATGCATTCTTTATTGTTTTCTACATACTGATTTAGTTCCAGACAAGGTGGGTGCCCCATCAACCATAAAAGGGTCAAACTCAGAGAGCCGGTAACAGAAGCTAGTAGTGAACTTACACGATTAGAACATAGCCTCCCCACCCACTGAGGCAATCGCGATCAACTGACGACAACAGAGCTTGCGATATGGTCTCGAAGAGTTCCTCAGGTTCCTTTTGCCATGGAAAATAAGATGGTGTCAGGCAACTTGTATCACAAAATGACAAACTAATGGTAGTAGAAGAGTTTTTGCAGCCTAAAGTACCAAGTCAATGATCGCCAACGAAACTGTATAAAATATGGCACGCCCACAAGTGAATTGTGAATTTGTGTATCCCATGATTTCATTTCACAAGAACCAAGTAAATAAAGCATGTTGCGCTGGCTAAAATTGGCAATACAAATGCGTACCATGTTCGGTTTGTACATGGATTCACAAGCACCATATAGGGACTCTGAGGCTGTCCCTGAGACAACAAAATCCTTAGCAAGTTCCCTGCACATGAATAAATAGGTGCAGTTAGCTCACAAGATGACTAGATGAGAGCGGGAGGCATAATGAGATCTACAAACCACATATACATAACCAATGAAAAGCATAATTAGGTGTTGTACTTCTATATGAAACATATGAAAGTACTAAGGTCTTGTTTCAGAATGAAGTGAGAAATGAAAATGATTGCCAGTTTCAGAAAAGAAACAGTTGAAGAGAGTTAACCAATGCCCAGCATACCAATTATGTGGGACAAAGAGATTGTGTCAACTGTGTGCAAGTGTATTTATTGGTTGGTGATCAAATGAGCAACATTCTGGGTAGTGATATGCTCTCCCAAAAAAAACCCCAAATATTTTTAGCCATATTGCTATTAATGTGGGGCATACAAATCAAATCCTCAATGTGCTTTAAAATTCAGGTTTTTCACTTCGGCCATGGAAGCAAAACCAACTCCTGTCATGAGCAGTCATATGAGCCAATTTGTTGATGATTTACTGATTCTCAAAATCAGGTCAATTTTGGTTTAGTTGGCGGACCTATATATAATTTTAAAAATCGTGAAGGGAACTTACCCTTACCCCCTGAACCAAAGCAGGCATAGTACTCAACAGAATAAACAGTAGCAATGCCAATGAGAAGCAGATAATCAACCAGAATACCATGTGTATGAAATACATGAAAAAAATGTGCAGAAGGCAAAAACGCACACACACAAAAAAAACTGATACCTACTTTGCACCAATGCAGTCCATGGTACAAATAAATGGCACGTCGTCCTGTCCAAGTCCAGCAATAATTGGCTGGCAGAAGTACGGCCCAAATCTGGTGTTTCATTAGCACACAAAAGTTAGATTAACCTCTCTCTGTTATCAAATAACATATAATGAAGACACACAGTTTAGCATAGCTAGGGCATAGGTCAATATTCCTCCCTCCGTCCAAAAATAAGTGTCTCAACTTTAGTACAATTTTGTATTGAAGTTAGTACAAAGTTGAGACAGTTATTTTGGGACGGAGGGAGTAGTATACAAAGGCTAAAGACTGAGTACCTTACTGCGCAGGTAGAAACATTAAAGAATCAAGCTTATCAATCAGAAATTGTGGTTCATATCTAATACAATTGGCGAGCTAATTACCAGGACTTCACTGTTGACCTATGGTTCTAGTTCCGGAAGTGTTCAGATTTACTTTATAAGCTATCTATGAATTTTATTGATGCTCAGCTAACTTCCTACTCATGGATGTAACTCTTCTGAAGTACTACACTGTCCAATAGGTCAGCACTGCAAAATACTGGATAGTACTTTTGAGCAAATTAACAAGCAATAAAACTGTGAAAATTAATATATTTCTGGCACTAAATGGATCACTCGATAATCAAGGTAATGGCACCTGCTTTGCAGCTTTGTTCTCGCTTCTTAGTATACGCCTATATGTTTGTCCAAGTCGTAAATATTAGGCAAACCATAATGTTATGGTGATGGTACTTATTGCAAATGTCTATACTGAATCATAAAAGTAGCTGCCTCTAATCACTATTCAGTTTGTATAACAAAGGTCTTAAGCCACCTAAGAATAAATGAAGCCTGGAACAGATTGTTACATCTATATACGTATAACATTAGACAGTTAACATGGCCTAATTTCCATATTTCTGCACAACACTAGACCCCAACTGGCATCCAAATTATATGTGTGCAAGTCATCCAGCTTATACTCCACTAGTTTGTCCGCACGGTGAACAATTAAATTCGGCTTCGCGGTCGCACCAGTGTTACAAACCCTCACCTCTTCTCGTAGAGCATGGAGGAGACGAGGCTGGCGAAGGTCTCGGGCTTCATGTCGCGCTCCTCCCGCAGCTGGTACAGCTTGTGCTTGAACACGAGCCGCTGGTACCTGCGCGCCGATGCCAACAAACAAGACAAACCCTAATAAGTTAAGCACGGCCGCCGCCGCGGGAAAGCGACATCAGCCCGAGGCGAAAGGGGACGGGAGATTTGGCGGGCGGGGCGGCTCACAGCGTCTGGGCATCGGAGGCGAGGCCGGAGAGGCCGATGTAGAGCTTGCCGTGGATCTTGAAGACCCGCTGGAAGTCGGTGGCGACGGTCTGCAGCTGCACGCCGAGGCGGCGGTCGCTGGCGATGGCGAAGCAGTTCTTCCCCACCATCGCCACCACCGCGGAGCCGTTGTACTCGAAGATCTGCGCGGGGGCGAGCGGAGCGGGCCGTCAGGCGAATCGAGATCTGAAAGGAGGGGGCGCAGGGGAGGGCAGGGGCACTCACCGACATGGCCAGCCGGAGTCGCGAGGTAGCCGGGACGGAGGGCCACGAGCTCGATTGGGGGGAGGAGGGGGTCGCCGCCGCTGCTGGTCGGGGGAAGTGGGCTTATGCGGCCGGGATGGGCTTCTTGCGGAGCAAGATGAAGAAGAGCCGTTCGGTTCGGTGCCGCCGGCCCGGAGTCCTGCTGCTCGACTCGGGTGCGGCTTGCGATCGATGGACCGACGGAGTCTCGTATTCATACAGGCTAACCTATTTCTGTTGATATTGATATTGATATGCAGCCTATCCACATCAGCATATCAGCCACATCATTTTTTCTTAGCGGCTTACATGGAGAACCCACCGCTGTCCAGACCACGTTTGCTTTCAGTTACCAGTAGTTGGTCCCACGACTAGCTGACCACATATCTCTCTGTCCGTGAATGAGACGAGCCCATCGCCCCTTTTTTTTTCCTGCACCGCGTCCAGCGCAGCGGCGCATTGTAGCCAGCCTCCCCATCTGAACAGTCGGGCATGCCCTCCTATTGACTTTTCCTTCCCCAAGCAACAGAATCGAAAGCGAACCGTCATTGCAATCAAACCGTCCTTCCGTGTGTCTGAAGTCTGAACCTCCTCATAAGCTAGCCCCATCGTCTCCCATTCCCCATCTTTATCTCACCCCAAACGATACAAACCCCACGAGGCCACGGACTCTAGGGTTGCGGCCACCATCGGGGGTAGAACCAGCAGAGAGCGAGTGGCGCCGGGCTCCCGTTACTCTCCATGCCGAACATCTTCGCGTCGTTCGGTCTCTATTCCCTCCACGGCCTGGGCGGCGCCGAGGCTGGAGCGCGCCCTATGCCGACACACAGCCAACATGGCCTGACGCGATGGTGGCAGGGTGGTGTATAGTGAGGTTGTTCTCTCGAGCCCCTCCGCGTCGGCGTGCCGCAGTGGGCTCGCCTCGGCGCCGAGGACCTCTGCTGCATCAACCGGCTGACGATCGGCTACAACCACGGCCTGCTCGGCGACTGTGCCAAGGCGCTGCCCGGGCAGTCCCTCTTCGTCGATCTTAACTTGTTTTTCTTATAATTAGGCCCTCTAGGTTTTTTAGGCTCCCTTTGATCTTGCTGCTCTTTCCATGGCACTATTTTTTTTTGAACGATCACCGAGGGGGATAGGATCGCCACCTGAATATATTGCTCAAAAGGCTGCCAAAGCCAAGAGTCACCCCTTAAATTTGGCTGATCAAGTTTATAAGGGAAACCAGATAAAAAATCTAAACAAGTTGAAAGATCGAGGATGTCGCCTAGAGGGGGGGGTGGTGAATAGGCGCTTTAAAATAATTACGGTTTAGGCTTGAATAAATGCGGAAAAAACCTAGCGGTTAATTTGTCAAGCACAAAACCTACAACAACTAGGCTCACCTATGTGCACCAACAACTTATGCTAAGCAAGATAAACAACTAAGTGATAGCAAGATATATGACAAGAAACAATATGGCTATCACAAAGTAAAGTGCATAAGTAAAGGGCTCGGGTAAGAGATAACCGAGGCACGCGGAGACGACGATGTATCCCGAAGTTCACACCCTTGCGGATGCTAATCTCCGTTTGGAGCGGTGTGGAGGCACAATGCTCCCCAAGAAGCCACTAGGGCCACCGTAATCTCCTCACGCCCTCGCACAATGCAAGATGCCGTGATTCCACTAAGGGACCCTTGAGGGCGGTCACCGAATCCGTACAAATGGCAACCCTTGGGGGCGGTCACCGAACCCGTACACTTTGGCAACCCTTGGGGGCGGTCACCGGTACCCGTCAAATTGCTCGGGGCGATCTCCACAACCTAATTGGAGACCCCGACGCTTGCCCGGAGCTTTACACCACAATGATTGAGCTTCGAACACCACCAACCGTCTAGGGCGCCCAAGCACCCAAGAGGAACAAGCTCAAGGGTACCAAGCACCCAAGAGTAATAAGCTACTCAACTCCAACAACACCTATTGATCAAGTTTGAGCTTGTTGGTCCCCAACCAAGTTGGGTCCTAAGAGGTTAGTCACAATAGGTTTGGCAACCCAAATGGTTCTTTTCTTGACACCACTTTGAGTACCAACAAATTTGGCAAACACATTGCCAACCTTATCCTTCCCAAGAGAATAGATATCATCAATTAGAATAGTGTTGGATAAGGTACCATTCGTGCATGAAGAAGCGACGTGACCTTTCTCACGACATAAGTAGCAACGTCTACTCTTCACTTTCTTCTCACTTGATTTCTCAACTTGAGAAGCATTAGCTTGAGTCTTCTTGGGAAGAGGCCTTTCTTCAACTTGGGGTTGAGCATGAGAATGAACTTTTGGCCGCTTCCCTTGTTGCTTGTCACTAATGGCCTTCTTCTTCAATGGGCAAGATCTAACATGGTGCCCTTCAATTTTGCACTTGAAGCAAACAATCTTGGCCGAATTCTTGACTTGTTCTTGGCCCTTCTTCTTGTTGATCTTGGACTTCTTCTTCTTATTGGAGTTGAATCCAAGTCCACCTTTGTCATTGGGGGATTTTTGCACACTCAAGATATTGTTGAGTGTGACCTTCCCTTCATGACACTTTTCCAAGTCTTTCTTCAAAGAAGTGACTTGGGCCTTGAGCTCTTTGACTTCCTCTATATGGTTAGTCTCAACAAAAGTACTAGAGGAAGTATAAGCTTCAACGTTAAAGCAACAAGGCAAGAAAAGTAATTCATCACAAGATGTACCAATGTTATGAGTGGATGAATTACAAGGACTAGCACATGGCAATATAGCATTTTGATTTGAAGTAGTGCTTGTAGGGTAACGCAACAGAAAACAAAAATTTTCTGACCTACGCACCAGCCCAGGACCACTATGGAGACTGCATACAAGGTTTGATCATTTTTGTTACCGACTCGAAGCGCAGCGGAAGTAGAGTCGATGACGATCGGCGGTGCAGATCCCCGCAGCTAGGATTTACAACCTCCCAACCGCGAGGATGTATACCCTCGTCTTCCCTTCGGACAGCCCTCTGGGAGGCTGTCGAACAGTCCCCCAGACGATGTCGCGGACAGCCCTTCGGGAGGACCTTCGAAACTCGAACGGTCACTCGGACAGCCCTTCGGGAGGACTCACAGAACTCGGACCGTCACTTGGACAGCCCTTCGGGAGGCACTCTCGAACAGCCCCTCGGGCACTAAGATCGAAACTACGACCTCTCTACAGAGTTGCACACATACGGTGTCATCTATCCGGCAGGGCTTCGCCGTCCAGAACTAGTTCCCACCGGAACCCAGACAGCCTTTCGGCTCTACGAAACTCTTTTCGTGGGAGGGAGAGAGAAGCCAGATCATTGCATGGCACTTGTATGTGAGAAGGGATGAGTGTGGAGGGCTGCCCCTCCACCTCTATTTATAGGATAGCCAAGGGGTAAAGATGTCATACAAAAAAACCCCAAAGTACCCCCACTTTATGCCTTTCCACAAAAGAATAAAGATAAAATGGGTGCCATGTGGAGCTCCAAGGAGCTCCACCATGCTTGGCCGGCCACACCCTTGGGGGACCCCCCAAGGGGGCTTCCTTAGTGCCTAAGGCATTCTAGAAGCCTTTTGGGAAATTCCCAAAAGGTGCTTTCCATAAAATTCCCAAAAAGCACTTTCACTATTCACGACGACATTTTTCAGCGTCCGTTCGAACTGAAAATATTTATGTGGGCTTAGAACATTTCTAGTACCCACTAAAATAATTTTCAATGCGTTCTGAAACAATTCCAGTTTAGTGATTTCATCTGCGAAAAGCATCTGAAGCGGTTCCGGCAGCCCCGGAACATTTCCGGTTTTTCTTCCAGAAAATTCCCAGAAGTTTCCAGAATGATTCTGGTATCCTCCAAGAATTATCAGGCATGTGCCGAAACCATTTTGACTTAATGGTATCCCCTGAAACAACTTTTCAGTTTCACCGGAACTCATCCGGTGACCTCTCTCTGCGGAACTTTTCCGCTGTCCGAAACTTTTCGGTGTCCGAAACTTTTTCGGTGATTTTCTCTCAGACTTCCTGTCTAGTATTCAGTAGATAGATGACCCTTAAGCGTGTGACCCTATAGGTTCGGTGAAGTATAGACATGACCCGGAACCCCTTCCGATCAATGATCAACATCGGAGCCGTGGACACCCATATTGACCCCTATACCCACACGAATGAATATTCGAGTGAACCTCCAGTTGCCGTGTGCTATTCCTGTTGCTTCGCGATATGTTACAAATACCTGAGGTGAGACATGATGGCATTCCCGTGGATCAACAACTTGTCCACTATGCTAGTTACCTCGTTACCGGTATTGTTCTCTTTTCTCGTTACCATGTTCCGGCATCCCCGTGATCAAATCACAAAGTATCTGGCCAGACGATGATGGATACCGTAACACCGAGAGGGCCCAGAAATATCTCTCCATCGCCGGAGGAGCAAATCCCAATCTTGAGCTATCAAGTTACTTGACACACTTTTCCATGAACCCGTAAGCCGCCGTAATAGCCACCCATTTACGGATGACGTTTAACAAACCCCAAAGTTCATGAAGCAAGCATGAAGAAACTCGATACTCTCATGGTCTAAGGAATCATGCAAACATTAACCATCTCTGTGTTATTAACCATTAACTTGTGACGAAAGAATCTCATAGCATAACATCAATCGGGTCGATTCAACACAAATGTTCTGCTAACATTGTGCCCTCAAAATTGCTGGCATAGTCATGCCCATGATCAGGAAAACAGGATCATCATGCAATACTTGAGCCAGTCATAGAGGCTTGACTAGGAATACATTTTATCGTTTATTATTCCACACGTGCATATGAGTCTTCCTCCGAGCCTCGTTTTATTTGCAGACTCGAGAACCATAGCAGTTATAGCATGGAACATAAACCTAATTATGAACAGGGAGATAATCAATAACATTTATTATTGCTTCTAGGGCATATCTCCTACAGACTCCCACTTGCACTAGAGTCAATAATCTAGTTAATGCTAATGCACTTTACACCTGTGGCACACCGGTGTAAATATGCTTCGCATGTGGTATAGCCTGATGTCCAACGGATCTGATGACTTCAGCTCCGTGTGTATCTTTGCGTATCCTCGCGTTTTCACGCTTTCACAAAATTCATATTTTGTGTGGACTTGGCTTCGTATGTAAGTGAATCACAGGTCGAACCTGGATTCCTCAGACTGAGTTATGGAGCAACTACCTGCAGTAGTGTCCCATTGACCAAAGCCTTCTTGGAAGCATACTAAGTTCATGAAAGAACTATATGATTCAACATCTTGTTTGTCGCTTTTAAAAGCGGCAACATACTTCGCCTCTGTTATAGAATTCGCCACAGTAACTTGTTTGGAACAATTTCCAACTACCGTGCCACCATATTGTGTGTTACACAAAACCCTAAATTTAAATCGAAAATCGCTTGGAGCATGGATGAAGACTGTATCGATGTAACCTTTTACAACGAACTCTTCATGATCTCCGCTTGCGAGAAAACATGTCATCGGTGCTACTATAGTACTCAATGACCCTTTTTCACTGTTGTCCCATGATCAGAACTTTTGATCACTTTGGTATCTATACTCGCAACAACTTTGGGAGTATTGGACATATCTGGTTGTTTTACATACCATGGAATACATGATTAATCCAAACACAAGAGTGTGTGGAATCTCCATCATGTATTTTGCTCATCAGTGTTTTGGGACACCGAGTCTTGCAAAAACTCTTTCCATGTGACTTCGGCAAGAATCACTCCTTGAAATTTTTAATGCTAAAAGGTTTTAGCATCTTGTCAATATGTATCTTTGCTCAGCCCCATTAGGTAAATCTATCTTCATAGATCATCATGCCTAATATAAAGGCTATTTAGCCCAAGCACTTCATCGAAAAACTATTTTCAAATGAAGTCCTAATTCGTGTCAAGAAATTTATTTCCAATTAACAATGTGTCAAGCACACAACATTTCTAGAAATATTATTATGCTCCCACTTACTTTCCTGAATCACAAGCATCTTCGTTACCCATTGATGAAGTCAAAACCCTTTTAACCATTTCATCAAAACACGAAGATTCCAACTCCATTTTGCTCTCTTCTGTCCATCGCTGGAACTCTGAAGTTTGCATACTTACTAGCATCCTCTGGACTGACAAAATACCTTGGACTGTAACACATGCAAGTCCTTGGTTTTATTTCCATCATATGAAAATCCTATTGTCATCCATGTTTCATATCTCATGACTGAAATATGTATTAATTGCTAGTTCAACCCGAACCGACTTTAAGCAACGCTACGGTGAAACAACCTCATCGTAGTCAACTCCTTGAACTTGTTATTTCAACAAGTCGAGCTTTATGGATAAAACATTTTTATCCGTATCAGTTTTAAGTTCCATAAAATTCGTTAGACTCTAAGTCTTCCGAAAGGTGTATCAAGATTTTAATCTTAAAACATTTATATGGAAACTATCTCGGATTGTATTGGCATTTAGCCAATTCCGGAGTCAGGGCCCATCAACGCTTTCTTGTGTATCATAGGTATATTGTTGTCTAAAAACAATATCTCGTCTGCGCACCTGAGAGGTTTGCACGAGCCTTGCCTACGTGGTTCAGCTGCAAGTTCGACCGAAGTCCGTACATTTTATTGTAGAGACTTCCGTATCAGTCGTAGTAGGAAACTCTGGAATTACTTCCAAGGTCTCTTTCCTTTGACCTAATGACGGAGATACTTGTTATCTCATCGAGTTGCATTATTCTCCCACTCACCTTTTTGAAAGAACCATTTTCTTCAAAAAGCATACCGTTCTTTGTGAGAAACCTATTTGCCTCGGTATAGTGAGGGAGGAATACCCAATTGCTTGGGATAACCTACAAAGTAGCACTTGTCTGATTTGGAATAGGTTTGTAACCTTTTACACAAGCCCCATATTCCAAATGTTTAAGAAAAGATATAACATGGTTGGGCGTACCATACCATGGCGTCATTTCAACAGACCTGATGGAGCTCTTTTCAGTGTAAAAGCCGCAGTCTCTAAAGCATCACTCTTTAAAAGGGATAATGGCAAATTTATATATGTCATCTTTGATCTTACCATGTCATAAATGGTTCGATTACATTTTCATGGACTTTCCACATGCAATGGTGTTCCGAGAGGTGCAAGTTATGAAACCCCTTTCACAACTCATCAGACATTCGCTAAACTTGTAACTCAAATATTCCTTTCTGCAATCGAATTGTAGAAACATAATTTTCTTGTTACAATAACCATCTACTTCATTTTTGAAAACCTTTCGAATGAATTCAAAAGATCCAGACTTACGTCTCATCAAGTAAATATCCACATATCTACTTGAGTCATTTCTGAAGATAGATAAATCCACTACTAACAACATTTATCGGACTACACACATCAAATGTATGATCACCAATAAGTTTGTTGTCCGTTCCTTATGGCCTGTGAACGGTATTTCAGTCACTTCACTTTTCGGAGGAAAGTTGCAAGTGTCAGATGATTCAAAATCAAAGGACTTCAAAAATCCATCATAATGGAATTTATCCATGCGGGTTTCTCCAATGTGACCAAATGTAGTGCCACACTTGTGTGGTATTCTCTTAGTCTTGCGACATTTAGCGTCAGTGTTATGGATGCATCATATTACTATCAATATTCATAACATACATCCCATCTGGATGGAAGCATGGCTCTAAATGTTATTCATAACACTGAACAACAATTGTTCTTTTATGAACAACCCTTTTGCAACAACATTGTGCAAGGGGCTAGAGTGTAAAACTCTAAAATGAATTATGAAAGTAAATCCATAGGTAATATATTAATATCATTATTCATAACATACATCTCATTCTCAATGAAAGTATGGCCCTTATGTTATTCATAACTTCGAACATAAAAAGTTCTCTTATGAACAACCTTCTTGCAAGATACCTTATGCAATGGGCTAGAGTTTTAAAACTCTAAATGAATTATGAAAATAAATATAGACAGTAATACACCGATGGAAGGTATAGTAACATTTACTATGTTCCCTGTGTATACCTAAACCTCATCCCTGGCTAGTCTTTCAGGCCATAGTAGTTCTTACATCGAGTTGCAACAGAATGCAATCGAGCGGGTATCTTTGTGATTGTCTCACAATACCCAAGAATTAGTGATTAACATGTTTAACCATAATTCCCAAGAACTATATCTTTGACCAGCCTTCTATACATCAAAAACTTGTATGACATTCATACATGAGCTGGATATTCCAGTCTTCTTTCTTATTGCCTTCATACTTCTAACAGTTTAACTTTCAGTATTTCTCCTACTCTAAAAAAAAGCACCGAACTTAAGAGTGGCGTTAGCCCCGGACTTCCTAGGCGTGAAAGTCTTACTAACACCCTTCGGACACTTCCTTTCTCTTTAAGTTGTTGTTTTATTCACCTTTCATCATATGACAGGCGTTCTTCTGGATCCCTCTCTTATCAGTCTAATGCATAGTAAACTCCTTTACTAATAGTTTGTAAACAAACATTGCTTTGGATATCTCATATCTTTTAGCCTTTGTCTGTCTCTGAAAATGATTTTCAGATTCCATGAATATCACATAACTATCCAAACTTTTGAAGTTCGAGTCTCATGGAAGTAAACATATTGCACTTGACTGAAAACGAAATTCTAGCTTTTGGATCGAAGGACATGAGCCACATGATCCATAGCATAAGCGAGAGAATACCGAAAGTATGCGATAGGACAAAGTCCTTCTCAGCACTTTTGAGAACAATCCTCACATTACGTTACCAACCGTAAAGTTTTAACCAGATATTTAACAGCTATTCAAAATTAATAGGGAAGGTGGAAACGCGAGCCATTATTCTATAACTATTATGCATATAACACTTAGACAGTGTTCACAATTAATTGCACTGAGAATTAAACAAGATAATTCTACAGTGCGCTCCCACTCAAATCAATATCTCTCATAATTGATTGTGAGTGATTCAAGATCCGCATTTCAATTCAACGCCATTGATGGTAGCATCACTGATGACGAAAATCTCAATCGGTAGGCAAACTTGCCAATCACATCTCTATGTGACTCTTGTTCATCTTTCGATGCGTGTGTTCCGAGCTCATGACTTTCATGCCTGAACTTCAAGACAACCAAGTGATCTCGCTGCGAGGTCTCAACTCACCCGCCTCACACATCCCTAATCGTTCGTACCCATGGTAGCATGTGATACCCCAAAAAGTTAGGTGCCGTGACGGTGCTACACTTGGGAGAACACTAACTACTTGATATTTTTGTGAGAGATCACCCTAATAAAAGCGACTACCGCGCAATCAAGAAGGGTGCATCATAAGGGATAAACATCTCAGGCAATTCATAATTAGCATGATATGGTATAGCCCTTTCTGACGGAGAAGTCTTGTATTTCTTCGTCTTCGACATTCACGTCGGTGTTCACCTTCGCGAAGATTGCCACCACCTTGTCGATGCACCAGATATTATTGCTATCTCCATAGCAGATAAAATAAATGCAATACTTAAGGTTGACACGCAGGTCATTAAAGTGCAATCATATGGCTCCAGCCATCATGCCGAATCATGACACGTAGGTCATGTTAATTTTACATCATATAGACATCTCATACATAATCAAATTATTATGAGCACTGCTATACCACATCATATGCACATGCAAACCCTCCTGCAAAACCAAGTTAGACGCCTCTAATCGGTTCATGCAAACACTTGTTTTACGTGGCTTCTAAGGTTTCGAAACAAACCGAGGCTACCAACGTCCATCATCAAGTATGATAATTCAAGTCGCTAGATTAACTTTCCAGGGTGTATGAAAACCGAGATAATAAAATCTCGAGCCCCATACTAAACTTCGTCATACGCATGACCCCCGTGCAGATCATATCTGCATTGCCCTTTCGTCTGCGAAATTTCATCTTTCTTTTTAACTACGGTGGAATTCAATGAACTGTTAGCACTTCGTTGATCAATCAGGATCGCGGATTGCCAGAACTTTGAAACTCCACCGTACTGTTATCAAGATCAGAAATATGCAAATTCCAGGGAAGCAACAAGAACATCGGGTAACAGATTTCATCTGCTACCCGCACAAATAATTTTCAGTAATAGAACTCATCTACTACCTAATTATATTGTGCAACACCCATACATCTCTATGTATTCTAGATCGCAACCTGCATCTATGCATAGCACGGCTCTTGATGCCACTGTAGGGTAACGCAGCAGAAAACAAAAATTTTCTGACCTACGCACCAGCCCAGGACCACTATGGAGACTGCATACAAGGTTTGATCATTTTCGTTACCGACTCGAAGCGCAGCGGAAGTAGAGTCGATGACGATCGGCGGTGCAGATCCCCGCAGCTAGGATTTATAACCTCCCAACCGCGAAGATGTATACCCTCGTCTTCCCTTCGGACAGCCCTCTGGGAGGCTGTCGAATAGTCCCCCAGACGATGTCGCGGACAGCCCTTCGGGAGGACCTTTGAAACTCGAACGGTCACTCGGACAGCCCTTCGGGAGGACTCACAGAACTCGGACCGTCACTTGGACAGCCCTTCGGGAGGCACTCTCGAACAGCCCCTCGGGCACTAAGATCGAAACTACGACCTCTCTACAGAGTTGCACACATACGATGTCATCTATCCGGCAGGGCTTCGCCGTCCAGAACTAGTTCCCACCGGAACCCAGACAGCCTTTCGGCTCTACGAAACTCTTTTCATGGGAGGGAGAGAGAAGCCAGATCATTGCATGGCACTTGTATGTGAGAAGGGATGAGTGTGGAGGGCTGCCCCTCCACCTCTATTTATAGGATAGCCAAGGGGTAAAGATGTCATACAAAAAAACCCCAAAGTACCCCCATTTTATGCCTTTCCACAAAAGAATAAAGATAAAAGGGGTGCCATGTGGAGCTCCAAGGAGCTCCACCATGCTTGGCCGGCCACACCCTTGGGGGACCCCCCAAGGGGGCTTCCTTAGTGCCTAAGGCATTCTAGAAGCCTTTTGGGAAATTCCCAAAAGGTGCTTTCCATAAAATTCCCAAAAAGCACTTTCACTATTCACGACGACATTTTTCAGCGTCCGTTCGAACTGAAAATATTTATGTGGGCTTAGAACATTTCTAGTACCCACTAAAATAATTTTCAATGCGTTCTGGAACAATTCCAGTTTAGTGATTTCATCTGCGAAAAGCATCTGAAGCGGTTCCGGCAGCCCCGGAACATTTCTGGTTTTTCTTCCAGAAAATTCCCAGAAGTTTCCAGAATGATTCTGGTATCCTCCAAGAATTATCAGGCATGTGCCGAAACCATTTTGACTTAATGGTATCCCCTGAAACAACTTTTCAGTTTCACCGAAACTCATCCGGTGACCTCTCTCTGCGGAACTTTTCCGCTGTCCGAAACTTTTCGGTGTCCGAAACTTTTTCGGTGATTTTCTCTCAGACTCCCTGTCTAGTATTTAGCAAATAGATGACCCTTAAGCGTGTGACCCTATAGGTTCGGTGAAGTATAGACATGACCCGGAACCCCTTCCGATCAATGATCAACATCAGAGCCGTGGACACCCATATTGACCCCTATACCCACACGAATGAATATTCGAGTGAACCTCCAGTTGCCGTGTGCTATTCCTGTTGCTTCGCGATATGTTACAAATACCCGAGGTGAGACATGATGGCATTCCCGTGGATCAACAACTTGTCCACTATGCTAGTTACCTCGTTACCGGTATTGTTCTCTTTTCTCGTTACCATGTTCCGGCATCCCCGTGATCAAATCACAAAGTGTCTGGCCAGACGATGATGGATACCGTAACACTGAGAGGGCCCAGAGATATCTCTCCATCGCCGGAGGAGCAAATCCCAATCTTGAGCTATCAAGTTACTTGACACACTTTTCCATGAACCCGTAAGCCGCCGTAATAGCCACCCATTTACGGATGACGTTTAACAAACCCCAAAGTTCATGAAGCAAGCATGAAGAAATCGATACTCTCATGGTCTAAGGAATCATGCAAACATTAACCATCTCTGTGTTATTAACCATTAACTTGTGACGAAAGAATCTCATAGCATAACATCAATCGGGTCGATTCAACACAAATGTTCTGCTAACATTGTGCCCTCAAAATTGCTGGCATAGTCATGCCCATGATCAGGAAAACAGGATCATCATGCAATACTTGAGCCAGTCATAGAGGCTTGACTAGGAATACATTTTATCGTTTATTATTCCACACGTGCATATGAGTCTTCCTCCGAGCCTCGTTTTATTTGCAGACTCGAGAACCATAGCAGTTATAGCATGGAACATAAACCTAATTATGAACAGGGAGATAATCAATAACATTTATTATTGCTTCTAGGGCATATCTCCTACAGTGCTAGTATCCACATGAGACTCACTAGATGTTACCTTAGTAATCATAGCCTCATGAGTTATCTTTAGCACATTGTGGGATACTAGAAGATCATCATGAGAGCTTGTGAGCTTTACATGATTTTCTTCCAATTTCCCAAAATTGCTAGATAGCAACTCAAGTTGAGCTCGTAGCTCAACATTCTCCTTCAAAATGGATGCTTCACAAGAAGTAGAGTTAGTAGCACAAGCATCATCATTAACAACAGGAGGAGAAGGCAACTTGGCAAGCTCTTTTAAATAAGAAACTTCAAGTTGAGCATGAGACTCAGTGAGTTTGATGAGCTCACCCTTGATGACCCTTGAGCCATTTTCGAGGTGCTCAAAATCCTCAAGGAGTCTAGCATGAGCAACTTCAAGCTTAGCATTTTTAGTTTTGAAATCATTAGCCACCTCGAGAGCTCTATCACGGGATTCCTTTATTCTAGATAATTCTAGAGCAAAGGTGACCTCAAGAGATTCCTTAGTGGTTTGTTCAAGTTCAAGAGCTTGAGAGTGGTCCACGGTCTCATTAGCGTAATCACGCTCATGACCTTCCATTTTCTCAATGGTGACCTCATGCTCCTCAAGACGAGATTCCAACTCATCAATATATTTCTTGCCCTCAATGGCAATGGACATGATTTCCATGAAGTTGGAACGAGCAATTTTATTTTTATGAAGAGCTTTAAAAATCATTTCCCCCTTAATTTTTAAGGAGGCAACATTATCATTCTCTTCATCACTATCAACATCATCATCATCATTCTTATCATCATCAATATCATCACAAGATATATTGGGATTCAAAGTGGGAGATACCTTTGAAGCCTTAGCCATAAGGCAAAACGCAATCGATGATGATGCAGGATCCCTTGAGGCACCATTCAAGACCACATCTTGTTCCATGGGGTGTTGGGTTTCCTCTACATTGTTAGCACAACAATTCGAGAAAATAGATGCATTTTTATCATGGCAACAAGACATAGCAAGCATATCATCATGAGATTTATTAAAGCAATTTCTACATGATATGTAAGGACTATTAACACAAGTATGTGAAACATTTAGAGGGCTCGAAGTGTTGAAGTCCAAAGATGGAGCATTGCAATAAGATAGTGATGAAGGATCATCCACAATAAGCATACTATCATCATTGCAATGACCAACACTACTCACCATATCATTACCTTGTGGCAAACCACATGTAGGTGAAGTAGAAGAAGTTGAGAAGACTATACGACCGGAGGTGGAGGGAGGACAATCAACCCCACAAATCTTGGACACACCATATTTATCTTGAAGCTTTGTCCACAACTCATGAGCATCCTGGAAAGGCATGAGTTGAAAAATAACTACATTGCTCAAAGCATCGAAAAGCACATTAGAAGCTTGAGCATTGAGATAAGAGTTTTTCTCATCCTCTAAAGATAATCTTTGGGGATCCTTTGGAGGAGAAAAACCCATATCTACAATTCGCTCTAAATTTGGGTCCATGACCCTAAAGAGATTAAGCATGCGAATTACCCAAACATCAAAATTTGTGCCATCGAAACTAAGAGTGTCAGAGAAACCTAAGCCCTTAGTCGACATCCTTACTCTCTAGGTGGTTAAGCCCTAAAAGGAGAGACGAGGCTCTGATACCAATTGAAAGATCGAGGATGTCGCCTAGAGGGGGGGGGGTGAATAGGCGCTTTAAAATAATTACGGTTTAGGCTTGAATAAATGCGGAAAAAACCTAGCGGTTAATTTGTCAAGCACAAAACCTACAACAACTAGGCTCACCTATGTGCACCAACAACTTATGCTAAGCAAGATAAACAACTAAGTGATAGCAAGATATATGACAAGAAACAATATGGCTATCACAAAGTAAAGTGCATAAGTAAAGGGCTCGGGTAAGAGATAACCGAGGCACGCGGAGACGACGATGTATCCCAAAGTTCACACCCTTGCGGATGCTAATCTCCGTTTGGAGCGGTGTGGAGGCACAATGCTCCCCAAGAAGCCACTAGGGGCCACCGTAATCTCCTCACGCCCTCGCACAATGCAAGATGCCGTGATTCCACTAAGGGACCCTTGAGGGCGGTCACCGAACCCGTACAAATGGCAACCCTTGGGGGCGGTCACCGAACCCGTACACTTTGGCAACCCTTGGGGGCGGTCACCGGTACCCGTCAAATTGCTCGGGGCGATCTCCACAACCTAATTAGAGACCCCGACGCTTGCCCGGAGCTTTACACCACAATGATTGAGCTCCGAACACCACCAACCGTCTAGGGCGCCCAAGCACCCAAGAGGAACAAGCTCAAGGGTACCAAGCACCCAAGAGTAATAAGCTACTCAACTTCACTTCCACGTATCACCGTGGAGAACTCAAACCGATGCACCAAATGCAATGGCAAGGGCACACGGAGTGCCCAAGTCCTTCTCTCCCAAATCCCACCGAAGCAACTAATGCTAGGGAGGAAAATAAGAGGAAGAACGAAAGAAGAACACGAAGAACTCCAAGATCTAGATCCAAGGGGTTCCCCTCACTTAGAGGAGAAAGTGATTGGTGGAAACGTGGATCTAGATCTCCTCTCTCTTTTCCCCCAAAAACTAGCAAGAATCCATGGAGGGATTGAGAGATAAGCAAGCTCAAGAGAGTCAACAATGAAGGAGAGAGAAGTGCTCAAGAACTTGCAAGAGGATAAGACCCAAGGGGGAAGAAGACCCCCTTTTAAAGGAGGGGGAAAAACCAACCGTTATCCTCACAGTCCGCACAGAGCGGTACTACCGCTCCAAGGAGCGGTACTACCGCTAGGGCGGTAGTAGCCAAATGAAACACTACTGCAACGGGGCAACATGGCGGTAGTACTGCCGGAGCGGTACTACCACCTGCCCTTGCGGTACTACCGCAAGGGTAGTATTCAACGGCCACACAGGTGCAGCAGCGGTACTACCGCTGGGGATAGCGGTACTACCGCGAAACCACAGATGTAAAAAATTACATCCGCGCCTACATCCGCTGAGGTTGGGACGTGTGAAAATCCGACACGGTACTACCGCTCGAAGGGAGCGGTACTACCGCGTAGGGGCGGAAGTAAAAAATTACTTCCGCGCCTACTTCCGTGCGCGCCAGCGTTCTGGGCTAGAGGCAGCGGTACTACCGCTCCATTGAGCGGTACTACCGTAAGGCCCTGCGGTACTACTGCTCCCTTGAGCAGTACTACCGCACGCCACAGAAGCTATAGCACTTGGAAGCCTTCATCTCACAGCGAAAGACAACAGAAGGATACAATAAAACCAGAACTGCCATAACTTCTGCAAATGAGCTCCGAATTAAGCAAACTCAAGCTTGTTGGATAGAAGACAACGAGAGCTATCCAAACAGCGACTGGATATAGTAAGAAGAGGCAGGGGAGGTATGCCTAGCTTATAGAGGAGTGAAACCTCCAACAGAGAAGAACCGGCATAACCTCCAACATCGAAAACATCATAGAAGATGCAAGTGAACTCCATTTTCGATGAACTCGAGCTTGTCATCAAGATGACCAAAAGCTCTAAGACTCACAAGGAGAACCAAACAAGAACCAATAAAGATGATGCAAGGATGCAATGGTTTGAGCTCTCTATGAACGATACGATCAAGCTACTCATCGAGAGCCCCCCTTGATAGTACGGCAAGCGATGCTATAACCCGGTCTTCCAACTACCACCATGAGACCGGTAAAAGAGAAAACCTATCAAGGGCAAACCTTTGCCTTGCACAAAGTCCACTTGAGCTAGATGATGACGATCTTGACTTCCTCAAGTTGGACCACCTTTCTTGATTCCGTTGGCTCGGTGAAGACTAGTTGATTGCTCCCCCATACTCCACTATGGGTGAGCCACTCTTTGGCTTATCTTCACACGTCCATTGCCACCACAATGGACGGCAAGCTTCAAGCATGTAATCTCTTCGTGATGATCCACTTGAACTTGCACACCGCAACCTAACCCCACAAAGAACTCTCACGAAGACCGTGGGTTAGTACACAAAGCGTAATTGACAATGCTTACCATACCATGGGATCGCTTGGTCCCCCTCGGTACATCTTCTACGCTTTGTGTGTTGATCAACTTGATTCACTCTTTTGACTTAGTCTTGATCAACCTCTCACATGACCAATCTTTAGGTAATTCCTTGAATAGCATCTTGGTCATCACAAACTCTCCTTGAAACAAACAAATGGACTCCAAGAAAAGCCTATGGACAAATCCTTCAAATATAACTCAAGGCAACCATTAGTCCATAGAGATTGTCATCAATTACCAAAACCAAACATGGGGGCACCGCATGTTCTTTCACAAGTTGACCCTGTTTATGAGGGAAATCGGGCCGAAAAATTGTACAGGTAACAAGGTTACAGAAGATGAGAAAAAAATTGCCACCCAGGAGAAGGCATGACCTAGCTAGCAGGCAGAAAGACCAACACCACGAGAGACACAAGTAGATGTGGGGTGTTGTCGAGGGATCACAATACTAAGACCCTGCAAACAACCTAACGCACCGCACCGGCGTGCGTACCGAGCCCCACGACACAACAGAGGATCAACCATAATCAACGAGTGCCAAACCTTAACACGAACCTTGACTGGGAGATCCGCCACAGGCGGTCGAAACGATTAGCAGGTTGGGGAGGCATCATTGCGTCGTCATTGAGCAAAGGTGAACCAAGACAGCACCAAGAGCCCAAAGCTCGCCGCAGCACAACGGCAATCATGAGAGGGTCTTGAGCATGCACAACAACAGGACGGAGACCACGCGAAGGACAACCAAAGAGAAACACATGAAGAAGAAACACACCACCGTCGGCCCCCAAGCTGGCCGCACCACCACCACCAAACGCACCACCCTCAACCAGACGCAGCAACAGGAGCCGTCGCTTTGGGCCCCCAAGATGACGCCTCCAAGGAGGTAGTGCTGTCGAAGACGCAACACCATCATTCGATCCGGCGAGCCCGATCTTAGATTTTCACCCGGTGACCACAAAGCAAAGTATCGTAGGTGCTGTAGCTCCACAACAGCACCTCCTGCAAGGAAGGCGACGTCCATAGACGCCGCTGTCGCCGACATCGACATAGTCGATGCAAGGTTCTCACTCGGAGTTTGAGCATATTCCTACAGCAAGACGACCTGAGCCACGCCGAAGCAGATCCACGCGACATAGCTCGGGGACCACGCCTCTAGGAAGGTATACGACGCCGGGGTGACGCCATCGTGGTCGGCTCACACAATGGACGAGCAGGATTTCTCCCAGAGCACCCGCGTACAGGACCCTCGGACAGCATGGGTGCCAGATCCACCAAAAGCCACCGGACGCAGCACGAACCTACGGCCGCTGCCGAGCACCATGCCAGCAAGCAGCAGAGGAGCGCTGCCCGAGGCCAAGAACCACCATGGTTCCAGGCCGCAGCCAACATCTCGCGCGCGAACGCACCCCGTGTGCGCCACCGCGGAAGAGCGGAGCCATTGAGCCTGCAAGCACCACCACCCACCTAGGATCCAGAGGGGATGACCGCCACGGCCCTGATCCGGCTGGATCCAACCAGCCAGCACCACCACTGGCCAGATCCAAGCCAGGGCCGCTGAAGGGAGAGCACCACCAAGCCACCACGCCCCTCCGCCACCAGAGCTGCTCGCCGGCGAAGCAGGACCGCCCAGGAGCTCCCGGGCCCAAGATCCAAGCCGCGAAGTCCATGAACGCTGCCCCGCCAGCTGCACTCTCCACTCCATCACGGCCACCAGCGCGTCCACCCGAGGCAGCAGCTCCTCCGCCACCGCCCGCCGGAGCCACCTCCCCAGCTACCCCGCATCGCAGCCACCAACGGCGCATCTCGCGCTCACGCCCGAGCCAGGGCTGCAACGTCCACCGCGGATCCCCCCACGCCACCTTCGGAGACGGGGGCCGCCGCCACCGCGGCCTAGCCGACGGCAGCGGCGGAGTGGAGAGCGCCGGAGGGGGGAACCGACGGCTGCAGTCTTGGTCGCCCCCGAGTCGCCCAATGTTCCTTCCTGAACCTTCTGAGTTCTAAGGATGTGGTAGTTTAGATTACACATTTGGGCGTACGCACGTATTCTCAGTTCTTCTTTACGTTTAGAGATGTGGTTACAACTCCCGCTCCCACTCTCTGGTCAAGAGAACATTAGCTGCTTAACTTCAACTTCTATTCTTTTAGCGTATCCCGACCTGCAACTTTCTAAAGAGTAGATCAGAGAGTGAAACCTGGTCATCTTTTTGATGCCTTTGGGCCGCTTTTGCTCAATGGCGTTACTACTAGAAACGTAGCTGCTCTTACTAGATTTGCTTCTTTTTTTTGGATGTGATGGGAGGATCTATGCACTCTGCATCGTCTCATCTCCTTCCCCATCCATGTCAGATCCTGCTTTTGTTTGTTTGATCGTGCATGCTTGATTTCTGGATTTCATCAGGATGCCGATGCGTATAAACCGTTGGGCGTTGGCTACTTGGTTTCATCGGCTCCATCTGAGGCCGACTATTAGATTCACAGATCAGCTGACAACATACTGAGAAAAGGAGCCTGGGACATTTGTAAGTGAGTAGAAATTCAATAATGATTCTCTTTGTTTTCACCACGAAATAGGACTGAAAATGCACAGTATGATTTCTTATTGAACATAGATTAATCCTTCCAGAAGCATGTCTAATGCGAGCTGTATTGAAATGTATGGATAACATATATACTGACTTTTCTTCTAATGTCTGTACTCTTTCTCTCCATGAAGTATTTATTTCAGGTCATGTTCCCTTCAACACTACTTGGAACTGGTGAAAACTGGACAATGATGAAGACCACAAGTGTTACCGAATATGCAAATTATGAAGCAGGTATACTTACACATGTTTCGTTTGAACCTAACACTTGATTGTAACGAGTCATCTTTGTTTGCTTTGCCGAAATTTGGTTGTATGTAGCTAAGTAGTTTAGTATACTGTAAAAATATGTCTTTGAATGCCCCCGGATGAATTATTTATAGTCGTTCGTTAACATTTGAAGTAGGAGCTTCACTTCCTTTCAGAACGATTACTCATTATATGATACAGAGACTACATGCAAATTTTCTTGCGTCTGTGTTTGTATCTCAGATTATTTTCATATTTTTATTCAGGTTATGCACTGCTACAGTACTACTCTCTTACCTTTTTAAAGGAATATGACAATTCATGTGCATAATGCAATTGGGTAGTTTTTGCACAGTTTTTTTTCAATGATTGGTGCAGCCATAAGGTTCATACAAATGCACATATGATAAATCATAGAGTACAAGCTGAATTTATCGTACTGTAATCTCCAACAAAAAATTTCTGCCCTTCAACTGCAGCCTTGCAGCTTTGTCATAGTATCCCTTTGGAACATACATGCTATTTGCTAAACTGGATAACACGAGATTTTAGGTACATTTCTTAATTTTCCATCAGATTTTGTTGATATATTCCAGATAATATTTATCTCACTGAGTTTGCAATTGACCCTCCGCAGACAGTGGAGCAATTGAGTTTTTAAAAATATTTTCCAGTAAAGAAAATATATTGTGCTTTCACACCACTTTTATGTCTGTGCATTTGAGTATTAATTTTAAGCTTATGTTCTATTATGTTTTTCCGTCCAGTGCTGCCATTGCCGTCAAAGCAGAATCATCTTATTTGCAAACCTTGAAGGCATGTACTGTTGACTGAAATGTTATTTATATTGCTTCCATCCTTCCTTTGTTACAGCCCAATACAATAAATTTATTGGGGACATTTCGATTTTTCTTCCTTTTGGTTCCATTTATAGTTATATTTCCTTATTGTTCCCATTGCAATGTACTCCCTCCGTTTCTATATATTTGTCTTTCTAGAGATTTCAACAAGTGACTACATATGGAGCAAAATGAGTGAATGTACACTCTAAAATATGTCTATATACATCCGTATGTGGTAGTCCATTTAAAATCTCTAAAAAGACAAATATTTAGGAACGGAGGGAGTACTGATGATGGAGGAATGGCCGACTGAAATTTGTTGTTTTGTTTGACGATGTTCCATTGAAGCAAACAATATGTTACTTGGGGCTCTTTTTCTGTGTAGTCATGTACTAATGTGACTCAACACTCCTGGCCAAAATTGACACGCCAAATGAACTATAATATCCCGCAACAACCGGCGGGGCGCCATCAGCCCTTCACATCACCAATTGTGCCCAATTACCTTCTTTTTTCTTCTTCAATTATAACACTAACCAACGCGAGGTTGTTTAGTTTTCTTTTTTTGGTTGTTGTTTCTCTGGTTTTCCTTCTGTTTTTATATGTTCTCTTTCTTTTACTTTTTTTTTTCATTTTTCCTTTTCTTTTTAAAAATTTGTTAGCTATTTATAAAATCCTAAACTTTTTCGTTAATCTGTGAAATTTTCAAATTCGTGAACATTTTCTTAAATGTGTGAACTTTGTTTTCAAATTCATGAACTTTTTCTCAAATGCATGAACATTTTCTCAAATCAGCAAACCTTTTTCAAATTTTATGAACTTTTTTAGATCCTACAATTTTTCCAAAAAAATTCATGAACATTTTTATTTCAAAATTGATGAACTTTTTACAAATACGCGAACACTTGGGCCGGCCCAACAGGCGCCCGACGGGAGCAATGCGGTCCCTTAGTTGGGCCACGGGCTAAGCATTTTTTTTCTGTTCTATTTTTTGTTTTTTTGTTAGTTCATTTCTCTCATTTTTGAAATTTATTATTCTTTTTGAAACCTGTTAAAAATTTAGAAATATTGTTTGGAATACCAAAACATGTTCTTGTTTTCATTTATTGTTTACAATTATAAAAACTGTTCTGAAATTTCAATAAAGTGCCTATTTTCGAATTTTTTGTTCACAAAATTAAGAAATGTTTTAAAAAATTGATAATTTTTTAAAAAAGTACGTGGTTTGCAATTTTTGTTCAATATCAGTTGTTGGGAATTTGTTAACAATTTTGGAAAAAGTGTTGAAATTTGTAAAGTTTTCATACACAATTGACAATTACAAACTTGTTTACAAATTTTAAGGAATGGTTATGATATAAGGAAATGTTCATGTTGATTGATAATGATGGAAATTGCAAATAATATAAGCATTTAAATTAGAAAAAACTACATGCTCATGGATGCACCCATCTAGCCTAGTCTAGCACACACTGCTCTAAACTGGCGTTTTTTTGGATTATGGATAAATGACCTCAATTTCTTGCAGCAGCCTGACACACATATGAGGCATCCATGCCAGGAAACTCCAGAAAATGTAAGAATTGTCGAAAACTCGAACAACTTGGAATGATTCCTTGAATTGGTCATAGAAACTGGTGGAAAACATTGGGGACATTTGACGGATGCCAGGTTTAAACGATTTTCGACACCGTATGCAAGTTACGACACGCCCAGCCATTTATCGGTCTTATTTGGCCGAGAAAACTCTGGAAAATGGAAAATTTATGCAAAACCAAAACAAATTGGCATGGTGCCTTGAATTAGTCATAGAAGATCAGGAAGAAAATATGGGTCCATTTCAAGGATCTCGAGAAACAACGTGCTCTCAGACAGAGTCTTCTGGCCCTACCCGGACACCCTTCGTTGAATATCGTCTAGTTTTGGACATTATTGAAATGACCCCAATTTTTGCAAGCAGGTGGGCATGCCCATGGTAGGCATCAATGCCACATCTGGACGATTTCCAACACGACATGAAAGTTGCGACACGTCCGATCATTTATCCGCCTTTTTTTACCGAGAAAACTCTAGAAAATGGAAAATTTTGTCGAAAACCAAAACAAATTGGCCAGGTGCTTTAAATTGGTCATATAAGCTCATGGAAAAAAATTGAGGTCATTTGGCGGATGCTGAAGAAACATGCCCTCAAACGAACGCTTATAGCCTACCCAAAAATCAGTCGTTGAACATGGTCTATTTTTGGACATGCATGAAATAACCCAAACTTTTCCAATAGATTCGCATGCCAATGGTAGACATCCATGCTAGGTTTGAACGAATTCTGACACTGTATGCAGGTTGCATCACGTCCGGGCATTTTCATCGTGAAAACTCCATAAAATGCAACAATTGTCGAAAACTCAAATAACTTGGCATGGTGCCTTTAATTAGTCGTAGAAGCTGGTGGAAGTTCTTGAAGGAAATATGCCCTAGAGGCAATAATAAAGTTATTATTTTTATATTTCCTTATTCATGATAAAGGTTTATTATTCATGCTAGAATTGTATTGATCGGAAACTTAAATACATGTGTGAATACTGTCGTGGTTCTAAGTCTGACAGTAGAATAGGGGGTAGGTATGAGGAGGCAAGATCCTAGCTACGATGAGGTTGTGCACGCAAGATTTACGAGTTCGGGCCCTTCTCGGAGGAAGTAACAGCCCTACGTCTCGGTGCCCGGAGGCTCGGTCGATTGAATTATGCGTGAAGTTACAGGGGGTGCGAACCCTTGTGCCAGTGGAGGGGGTGGCTTATATAGAGTGCGCCAGGACCCCAGCCGTCCCACGTTACAAGGGGTTCAATGTCCATAAAGACAGGACGTTACTAATAACGCCAGCAATAAAGGCAAAAAAATGATCATTAAGACTACGGAGTGAACGCCTGACCATTGCTATCCTGAGTGACCTTAGATCTTCTGTCTTTCGAGTGGTTTCTGGTGTGGTCGAGTGAGTACACCTCGGTCGAATGGAATTGGGTTATCCGAGTGAACTGTTGGTCGAGTGGGTTGCACCCTGTGGTGATTTCAGTCGGTAGATGATGCTATCCTTTGAGTGTCCTTGGCCTTAGAGCAGTGACCTCGGGGAAGGGTGTCTAGGTCAGGCCTATTACCCTACCCTAGGTACATGTCTTCGTCATTAGCCCCCGAATGGATCTGGGTCCGAGTGGAGAAGGGGTTGAAGATGGTTCCGACCCGATTTATATGCTTCAGAGGCATTTTAACCGGGCCGGTGATCTTTGTAAAAACTTTAACTTCATTTTCAGTCGCTTGGGTCCATTCAGAGGTCGTCGAGTGATTTTTGCTAATAAGCTCTGAGCGTTGGTATGGTATAAAATCCTCGGCGCGATTGGTCACACTGCCGCTTCCGGATCTCACGGGATTCGAAATTTGGAGAAGCGCGCGGGACGGAGAGTACCGCAGTAAATGGAGCGGGTTAGGCAGGGACGCCTCGATTCTCGCGCCACCTTTTTCGCCACGTATCCAGCGCGCGACTGTTGCGGGATTTGACTGGATTGCCTGGGCCCACAAGTCGGCCACTCGGGAGCAGGCCCATATAAGGCGTCGGGGCCGATGAGCCTGGCACTGTGCTCCCCATCCCCTTCTTCTTCTCCTGTTTCACCACCACATTCGCCGCCACCTTCGACGCCGCCGCCCCGTCCGAACGCAGCCTGCCGCGATGGGGAAGGAGAAGACGGCGGCCCTGGAGCGTGCGAAGAAAGCGACGGCGGCAGCGAAGGGCAAGAAGACGAGTCCGGGTGGATCGTCATCGAGATCCGGCCTGCCGCCCGGCTGGATCCAGGGCGACTGGATTCGATCCACGATTCAGCAAGAGGATCTGGAGGATCTGGTCGAGGGGGGCTTGATCGCTCATGGATCCTGGAGGCTGCCAGGTGATGAGACCGAGCCGCAGCCGCAGGAGGGTGAGTGCATCCTCCTCGCGACCCACGTCGACCGTGGTTTTTCTCTGCCCCCTCATCCTTTTTTCCGAGGTTTTCTGAACTTTTTTGGGGCCCAACTTCATCACTTTTCCCCGAACACCATCACATACCTCGCTGCGTTTGTCTTCATGTGTGAGAATTTCCTGGGTTGTCGACCGCGTTGGGGTCTCTTCAAACACATCTTTACTTGCCGCTCACAGTCTGTGAAAAAGGCCAATCCGAGTGATGAGAGGACGCACGTGATCCAGATGTGCGGAGGTCTAGGGATCCAGATGAGAGGAAAAAGCACTTTTCCACCTATGACTCTTCCCGATTCGGTCAGAGGGTGGCAGTCGACCTGGTTTTATTGTAAGGACAAACCAACTCCTGGTCAGTCGACTGGCCTTCCCCCCTTCACCATGGGGCGAATTGAGAAGCCCTCTCCCTTGAAAGTGACTCCAGCAGAAAAGGTGGAGGTGACTATGTTGGTTGAACGAGTAATCCAACTTGTCCGCGATGGTGTGACCAGCATGGATTTGCTAGAGGTGTTTCTCACTCGCCGCATCCAGCCGCTCCAGGCCTGCGATCATCCTATGTGGATGTACTCGGGCGCCGATGATTCTACTCGGATCCACTCGGAGGAAGTTGCCGAGGAGACGGTGGCGCAGTGGCTGCAGGGCATTACTGGAAACAAAGACAACCCCAGGGGGTCCAGGAGAATTCCGCCACTCGGCGCTGATAACGAACCAGACAAGGTCTGACCTTCGATGTCGAGTGACTTTTACTCTAATTTGTAAACTGTCTTTGGAACCGACTGATGCTTGTTTGATTCTTTGCTTCGCAGATATATACTGAGATGTACTCGATGCCCAACGGGGAGCAGATCCAGGAAGGAGAAGAGAGCGGAGGCGACAGCGGTGACTGGAACTCCGATGGCGAGAGTGATGAAGAGCATGAAAACTCGAGCAGTGATGAGGAGGTCGATTCTCCACCTCGCGCGGAAAAGCGTTCCAAGCATAAGCACGACCCAACAAGTATCCGGGGTAAGGTGGCAGCACCGACTGGACAGACTTCGAAGCGCACTCGGACATCTTCTCTGGTGCCGACTGAGAAGGCTCCGAAGCAGCTCAAGACCGCGCCGTCAAAGCCACGGAAGGCTTTGCCCAATATCAAGGTTGACGTTCCCGTCGCCTCTGCGTAAGTGTTTCGTTTTCACCCTTTGTTCCAAGAATCTTATATCAGTTGTCGACCCATTCACTTGCTTGACCGAGTGAACCTTGAGATTTGCAGCGCTGCTACCTCCGGGACTTCTTCTTACCAAGATGATGGTGACGAGGAGATGGAGGACGCGGTCACATCCAAAGCGGGTATGACCCCTGTTATCTCGTCTTTTCTTTGCTAGCCGATTCTACAGTCGACTGAACTCTTGTGGTCAATTCTTTTGCAGCTCCGCAAAATGTTATTGAACTTCAAGACGATGATGAAGATGAGCCACAGAAGCTCGTGGGTAGGAGAAGCAGGACCTCGGTCAAGAAAGTACCAGCTAGCAAGACGCCTCAGTCGACGCCGACGACGGAACCAACTATCCAGCAATCCGGGGACTTCAACCGTGCCTCCGTTACTTTTGCGAATCCCTTGTCGAGTGTTCGTCCTTCATCGTCGACTGTGCCGGCCCTTGCTTCGTCTGTCCAACTTCATGCCTCAAGCTCCCAAGCTACTGCAACTGATACACCGACTCCACTTCCCACCGCCCATCACGTCCCAGAAGACCAAGTGAGTGCTGCCAAGGAGGCTATACGCCAGGCTGGCATTATGATGGAGCAGATGAAGGTGGTGCGCGAGGCCAGTCAAGCTGCCTATGATGCGAGCTCAGCACTTCAGGCCAATGTCCAGGTTAGCTTACTTTCGACTGAACTCCATCTTGACGCTTGTTCTGTTAGGATATGATATTTAGAAACTGCTGCTTTATCCGCAAGACGTCCGTGGATGAGCGTTTTGGAACCTTAATTGCACACCCATTGTCAGTCTGTACACCCACTGGGTGTTTTAATTTCTGTTGAGTAGTTTTTCCACTTGAGTCGACTAGGTTGTGCTGATTGAATCTCTGAACCAGTGGGGGCACGCTGAGTGCACCCACTGGGTGTAGTCCCCGAGACCGCCGTCGAATGTTTGATTCGGCGGGGGTCTTTGAATAGAGCTTTTCCACTCGGTCTGGGCAAATCATGCCGAGTGGAACCTTTACCAGTGGGGGCACGCTGAGTGCACCCACTGGGTGTAGTCCCCGAGACCGTAGTCGACTGCGGGCAGTCGGCTATGGTCTGAGTTTTTTTTTGACTGGACGGACCAAGTCGATTGAAAAAGTCGGACCAGTGGGGGCACGCTGAGTGCACCCACTGGGTGTAGTCCCCGAGGCTATTGGCGAATGTTTGATTCGGCAGTAGTCTTAGAACTATTTGAACTTGCTACTTTATTGCTCGGAAGCAACCAATTTTTGTGTCTGCCGACTGACTATCTTCTGAACACAGAAATCTTGTGATCTTGGAGCCCGGTTCGCTGACTTGGAGCAGAAGCAAATCCAGCTCAATCTTGACCTGGAGTTGGCTCAAAACAACTTGCAGAAGGCTAAGGATGACGTTGCTGGTAAGGAAAGCTTGTCGACCGGTCCTCTTGCCATCTTTTCTCCTCCTTTTTCTGATTCAAATGTTATTCTTTCTAGAAACAATGAGACAGGCTTTGGAGAAGAAGGACCTTGACCTTGCGGCTGCGAAGAAAACCGCCGAAGACAAAACGGCGCTTGCCGACCAAAAGATGGCCTCAGTCGGAAAGCTGGAGGAAGAGAATACCAAGCTGAAGGCTTCTCTTGATGAAGCCAACAAAGAAGTGACTCGTCTGAAGAAGGACAAACGGACCCTGACCGACAAAGTAGAAGACATCACCCGCAGGAGGGAGGAGTTGGAGAACTATCTGGGAGGGCTCGCCAAAAATTTATTCCTCATGCTTGAAGGTACTTTTCTCTGTGCGATTGGTTTGCTTTCGTTGACCCATCATACTGCTGTCGACTCATTATTTCTCTGCGAGTGCAGAATTCTGTCAAGACTTCGAGGAAGAGACTGGGCGAGTCGAGACGAACTTGGACCCCATCAACTCCCCTGTCAAAGATGAAGCTGCCATGAACGTGCTCCGACTGGAGTCTCGCCTTGCCAGTGCCTTGGAATATCTTGCTCGACTCAAGGTTGCGGTGTCGCGGATCGACACAGCGCTCTGGCCAAGGGAAACGCTCCGAAATGATCTCGAGTCTCTGATGACTCGACTCAACGAGATTCGTGGTCGAGTGCAGGAGTGGAAGAAGTCCGCTGCTCGATGCGGTGCTGACGTAGCTTTGTCCCTGGTTCGTGTCCACTGCAAGGAAGCCAGAGAAGAGAAGCTAGCGGCAATCAAGGTCGCCAATACCAAGAAACTTGACTTCCAGTCTTTCATGGAGACCTTCATTGCTGCTGCTACTCGAATTGTAGATGGAATCGACCTGGACGAGTTTGTCGAGCCTGCCAGCCCCTCTACGGAGTGAATGAAACTTTTATGATCTGATTCAATTTGCCTCGGTGTGCCGAGTGATTTTGTAACCGTAAAACTCCTTCAGGCCTGATGCCCGAGTACTTTAAACTCCTTCGTCCGAACTTTTATGATCCGATTCAATTTGCCTCGGTATGCCGAGTGATTTTGTAACCGTAAAACTCCTTCGGGCCTGATGCCTGAGTACTTTAAACTCCTTCGTCTGAACTTTTATGATCCGATTCAATTTGCCTCGGTATGCCGAGTGATTTTGTAACCGTAAAACTCCTTCGGGCCTGATGCCCGAGTACTTTAAGCTCCTTCGTCCGAACTTAGTTTGCCCTTAAATATGCTTGTTTTTATTTCCGAGTGGAACTTGTATCTTCACATGGAACAGACTTTTGTTCTTGTGATGCAGTTCTGAGGAGAGGATCGCGGACGACTTGCACCTCGTCGTCCTTGCAGATCAGGATGGAGCGTGTTTTACACTCAGGCGAGTATAGGACCGCAGCTAAGCCCTCGAGTGAGAGGGTTGCTCATCACTCGGTAGGATTTTACAAACTTAGGCGAGTACAGGACTGCAGCTAAGCCCCCGAGTGAGAGGGTTGCTCATCACTCGGTAGGATTTTACAAACTTAGGCGAGTACAGGACTGCAGCTAAGCCCCCGAGTGAGAGGATTGCTCATCACTCGGTAGGATTTTACAAACTTAGGCGAGTACAGGACCGCAGCTAAGCCTCCAAGTGAGAGGGTTGCTCATCACTCAGTAGGATTTTTTGAACTTAGGCGAATCGGATTCGTGGCTAAGCCCCCGAGTGAGAGGTTGCTCACCACTCGGTAGGATTTTACGACTTAGGCGATAACAGACTGCAGCTAAGCCCCCGAGTGAGAGGTTGCTCATCACTCGGTAGGATTTTACAAACTTAGGCGAGTACAGGACTGCAGCTAAGCCCCCGAGTGAGAGGATTGCTCATCACTCGGTAGGATTTTACAAACTTAGGCGAGTACAGGCTGCAGCTAAGCCCGAGTGAGAGGGTTGCTCACCACTCGGTAGGATTTTACAACTTAGGCGAGTACAGGACTGCAGCTAAGCCCCCGAGTGAGAGGGTTGCTCACCTCGGTAGGATTTTACAAACTTAGGCGAGTACAGGACTGCAGCTAAGCCCCGCGAGTGAGACTTGCTCATCACTCGGTAGGATTTTACAAACTTAGGCGAGTACAGGACTGCAGCTAAGCCCCCGAGTGAGAGGATTGCTCATCACTCGGTAGGATTTTACAACTTGCGAGTACAGGACTGCAGCTAAGCCCCCGATTGAGAGGATTGCTCACACTCGGTAGGATTTTACAAACTTAGGCGAGTACAGGACTGCAGCTAAGCCCCCGAGTGAGAGGGTTGCTCATCACTCGGTAGATTTACAAACTTAGGCGAGTACAGGACTGCAGCTAAGCCCCCGAGTGAGAGGATTGCTCATCACTCGGTAGGATTTTACAAACTTAGGCTACACAGGACTGCAGCTAAGCCCCGAGTGAGAGGATTGCTCATCACTCGGTAGGATTTTACAAACTTAGGCGAGTACAGGACTGCAGCTAAGCCCCCGAGTGAGAGGATTGCTCTCACTCGGTAGGATTTTACAAACTTAGGCGAGTACAGGACTGCAGCTAAGCCCCCGAGTGAGAGATTGCTCATCACTCGGTAGGATTTTACAAACTTAGGCGAGAACAACCGCAGCTAAGCCCCCGAGTGAGAGATTGCTCATCACCCGGTAGTTTTACAAACTAGGCGAGTACAGGACGCAGCTAAGCCCCCGAGTGAGAGGTTGCTCATCACTCGGATGATTTAACAACTTAGCGAGTACAGGACTGCAGCTAACCCCCCCGAGTGAGAGGATTGCTCATCACTCGGTAGGATTTTACAAACTTAGGCGAGTACAAGCCCGCAGCTAAGCCCCCGAGTGAGAGGGTTGCTATCACTCGGTAGATTTTACAAACTTGGGTGATACAGGACTGCAGCTAAGCCCCCGGTGAGAGATTGCTCATCACTCGGTAGGATTTTACAAACTTGGCTATACAGGACCGCAGTCTAAGCCCCCGAGTGAGAGGGTTGCTCATCACTCGGTAGGATTTTACAAACTTAGGCGAGTACAGGACTGCAGCTAAGCCCCCGAGTGAGAGGATTGCTCATCACTCGGTAGGATTTTACAAACTTAGGCGAGTACAGGACCGCAGCTAAGCCCCCGAGTGAGAGGGTTGCTCATGACTCGGTAGGATTTTTTGAACTTAGGCGAATCGGATTCGCGGCTAAGCCCCCGAGTGGGAGGGTTGCTCATCACTCGGTAGGATTTTTTGAACTTAGGCGAATCGGATTCGCGGCTAAGCCACCCACTGGGGGATTTTGGACACATGTATTAGTAACATCAATCATTTAGGAGACTGTAAAACCATGTCTTTGATAAACGAACTGAAAGGTACTCTTTATTACATCTCATCAGTCTGAACACTTAAGTATAAAAACGGCGGAGTAGCTCCGCATTCCAAGCGCGTGGCTCGTCTTTATTATGCTCCACATTGTAGAAGTGATACGCTCCGTTGTGGAGCACCTTGGTGACGATGAAGGGACCTTCCCAAGCGAGGGCAAGTTTGTGAGGCCGTTGCTGGTCCATTCGGAGCACAAGGTCCCCTTCCTGAAATGCTCAACCCTTCACATTTCTGGCATATAATCGACGAAGGTCTTGCTGATAAATGGTCGATCGGATCAAGGCCATCTCTCTTTCTTCTTCCAGAAGATCAACGGCATCTTCTCGAGCTCGTTCTGCTTCGGCTTCTGAAAAAAGTTCTACTCGGGGCGCATTGTGAAGCAAGTCACTCGGCAGCACAGCCTCAGCCCCATAGACCATGAAGAAGGGGGTTCGACCACTCTACCGATTTGGTGTTGTTCTTAATCCCCAAAGGACTGACGTTAGCTCATCTACCCAAGCGCCGGCCGCATGCTTGAGGTCGCGCATCAATCGAGGTTTTAGCCCTTTGAGAATCAAACCGTTCGCTCTTTCTGCTTGTCCATTCGACTGAGGGTGGGCGACTGAAGCATAGTCGACCCGAGTACCTTGGGACGCACAGAAAGCTCGGAACTCATCAGAATCAAAGTTCGACCCATTATCCGTGATGATGCTGTGTGGGACTCCGTACCTAAATGTTAACCCTCTGATGAAGCTGACTGCAGTACTTGCATCCAGGTTTTTGATAGGTTTAGCTTCGATCCATTTGGTGAACTTGTCGACTGCTACAAGCACATGGGTGAAACCACTCCTGCCAGTCTTCAGAGGTCCTACCATATCTGAACCCCAAACAGCGAATGGCCAGACGAGTGGAATGGTCTTCAGGGCTGAAGCGGGTTTGTGGGACATGTTGGTGTAGAACTGACAGCCCTCACATTTGTCAATTATTTCCTTTGCCATCTCATTTGCCCGCGGCCAATAAAACCCTGCTCGATACGCTTTGGCCACGATGGCCCGAGAAGATGCATGGTGACCACAGGTTCCCGAGTGAATATCATCGAGGATCATTCGGCCTTCTTCCGGAGTGATGCATTTCTGAACGACCCCAGTGACACTTTCTCTATAGAGTTGCCCCCCCATTACTGTGAAGGCTTTGGATCGACGGACAATCTGGCGAGCCTCTTCTTCATCCTCTGGAAGCTCTTTCCTGAGAATATATGCGATATACGGCACTGTCCAATCAGGAATAACGATCAAAACTTCCATGATCAAGTCGACCACAGCTGGGATTTCAACTTCAGTCGGATCAGTGGAACTTTTAGGCTGTGGGGGCTCTTCAGTGAAGGGATCTTCTTGAACTGATGGTGCGTGAATATGCTCCAAAAACACATTGCTGGGAATAGGTTCCCGCTTGGAACCTATTTTCGCCAAGTCATCAGCTGCTTGATTCTTCAGTCGGGGTATATGGTGGAGCTCTAGCCCTTCAAACTTCTTTTCTAACTTTCTCACCGCATTGCAATAACCAGTCATAGCTTGGCTCCTGACGTCCCACTCCTTCATCACTTGATTAACCACTAAATCTGAGTCACCGTAAACCATTAGGCGGCGGACGCCGAGTGAAATGGCCATACGCAACCCGTACAAGAGTGCCTCATATTCAGCTTCATTGTTGGAGGAATCAAAGTGAATCTGAAGAACATATCTGAGGTTGTCACCTCGTGGAGATACCAGGACTACTCCAGCGCCTGAACCATTCAACATCTTGGACCTGTCGAAGAACATAGTCCAATGTTCCGACTGTATCTGGGTCGGTAACTGTTGTTCAATCCACTCGACGAGGAAATCTGCTATCGCTTGAGATTTGATCGCTTTCTTTGCCTCGAACTTGATATCCAGCGGAAGGAGTTCAATCGCCCACTTTGCCACTCGACCAGTTGCATCTCTGTTGTTCAGAATTTCTGACAACGGAGCGTCGCTGACGACTGTAATCGAATGATCTGAGAAGTAATGTGCAACCTTCTTTGTGGTCAAGTAAATTCCATAGACAAGCTTCTGATAATGTGGATATCTCTGCTTGGATGGGGTTAAGACTTCGGAAATATAGTACACTGGGCGTTGAACCTTGTAGGTTTTACCTTCTTCTTCCCGCTCGACTGTGAGTACCGTACTGACAACCTGTCCAGTGGCTGCTATATAAAGCAGTAAAGGTTCTTTGCTGATTGGAGCAGCAAGCACCAGCTGGGTGGAAAGCAGGGCTTTGAGTTCTGCAAACGCTGCGTCAGCTTCCGGAGTCCACTCGAACATATCAGATTTCTTCATCAGTCGGTAAAGAGGTAATGCCTTTTTGCCGAGACGAGAAATGAATCGACTCAAAGCAGCCAAACAACCAGTAAGCTTCTGAACGTCGTGTACACGCACAGGGCATTTCATTCGGAGGATTGCACCAACTTTCTCTGGGTTTGCATCGATCCCACGTTCGGAAACGAGGAAACCGAGTAACTTTCCACCTGGAACTCCGAATGTACACTTCGACGGATTAAGCTTGATATCATATCTTCTCAAATTGGCAAAGGTTTCGGCAAGGTCAGTCAGTAGGTCGGAACCTTTGCGCGACTTAACCACGATGTCATCCATGTATGCTTCCACATTCCGACTGATTTGAGCTAGCAGACACTTCTGTATCATGCGCATGAATGTGGCACCAGCATTCTTGAGATCAAAGGGCATGGTGATGTAGCAAAAGCACCCGAATGGGGTGATAAAAGCTGTTTTTATTTCATCAGGTCCATACAGTCGGATCTGATGGTACCCGGAATATGCATCCAGGAAGGACAATCGCTCACATCCCGCAGTTGAGTCGACTATCTGATCGATGCGGGGGGAGAGGAAAATGATCTTTCGGGCAGGCCCGATTGATATGCTTGAAATCAATGCACATACGGAGTGAATCGTCCTTCTTGGGAACCATGACAACATTGGCGAGCCACTCGGAGTGGTAAATTTCGCGGATGAACTCAGCTGCCAAAAGCCGAGCCACCTCTTCGCCGATTGCCTTTCTCTTCTCCGCAGCGGACCGACGGAGGTGCTCTTTCACGGGTTTTGCCTTTGGATCGACTCGCAAACGGTGCTCAGCCAGCCCCCTGGGTACACCCGGCATGTCAGACGGCTTCCATGCGAAGATGTCCCAGTTCTCACGGAGGAACTGGATGAGCGCTTCTTCCTATTTGCTATCGAGTGTTGTTGAGATATGAGTCGGAGCAGCACTGGGATCGGTCGGATGAATGTGAACAAGCTTTGTTTCACCGGACGACTGAAATGCAGACTCGGAAGCAGGCTTCTTAGCGCGCAACAAATCACTCGGATCTGCAGTCTTCTTATATTCTTCCATTTCTATCGCTGCCATCTGTTCATCGGCTATCTTAGAGCCCTTCTGGAGGCACTCTTCTGCTCGTTGCCGATTACCAGTGACCGTGATCACGCCCCTGGGGCCAGGCATCTTCAGCTTGAGGTACACGTAACACGGTCGAGCCATGAAACGGGCATATGCAGTTCTGCCCAGAATAGCATGATAGGCACTGTGAAAATCCACAACTTCAAATGTCAACTTCTCCTTACGGTAATTCTTTGAGTCATCGAAAACCACGTCAAGAGTGATCTGTCCGAGTGAATCAGCTTTCTTCCCTGGAATGACACCGTGGAACCGCATGTTGCTCTCACTGAGCTTGGACATCGGAATGCCCATCCCACGAAGAGTCTCAGCATACAAAATGTTCAAGCCGCTGCCACCATCCATCAAGACTTTGGTCAGTCGGGTGCCCCCAACGACTGGGTCGACCACCAACGCTTGCCTCCCGGGGGTGGCGACATGCGGTGGGTGGTCAGATTGGTCGAATGTGATGGGAGTCTTTGACCATTTCAAATATGTCGTCGTTGCCGAAGCAACCATGTTTACCTCTCTGTGATGACTTTCAGTCGACTTTTACTCTCAATGTCAGCAAAAATCATCAAAGTGGAATTGACGTTAGGGAAACCGTCATCATCTTCTTCCTTGTCACCATCCTTGTCAGACTCTTTTTCCTTTTCATTGGGCTGTTTCTCTCGGAATTGCTGGATCAGGAGCCGACATTGTCGAGTGGTATGTTTGGGATAAATCAGATTTCCCTCTTCATCCTTCTTGGTGTGAATGTGACATGGCAAGTCCAACACATCGTTCCCCGCCTGATCTTTCACCTTCTTGGGGATCCAGGGTCCCTTGGGCTTCCCCTTGAATTTTCCTTGAGTTACAACTGCAGCTTCACCTGGACCTGCTGGCTCGGCTTTGCATTTCTGCTTCTGACCCACTCCGGTGTCTTGGGCGACTGGTTTGCCCTTTCCACTGCGGAGTCAGTCCTCTTCTTCACCATTAGCGTACCGGGTGGCTATTTCCATCATTCGGGTCAGAGACATATCTCCTGTCCGACCGAATTTCAAGTTAAGCTCTCGATACCGAACGTCCTCCTTGAAGGCACAAACTGCTTGGTGTTGGGATACATTTTCTACTGTGTGGTGTAAAGTGGTCCATCTTTGGATGTAATCCCTCAGAGTTTCATTCGGCTTCTGTACACAATGTTGCAATTCCGTCAACCCCGCAGGTCGTTTGCATGTGCCCTCGAATGTCCTGACAAACACTCGGGTTAACTCCTCCCAGCTGAATATACTGCCTGGAGTCAACTGATTCAGCCATGCTCTGGCCGACCCTTCCAGCATGAGAGGAAGATGTTTCATAGCTACCTCATCATTTCCACCACCGATCTGAACAGCCACTCGGTAATCTTCCAGCCAAGTGTCAGGCCTCGACTCACCGGTGAACTTACTAACCCCGGTCGCCAACCTGAAGTTGGGGGGGATCTCAGCGGCTCTGATAGCTCTGCTAAAACACTCGGGACTCGAAACATGAATTCTGCTTCCACTCGGGCGTTCCCTGCCTTGCCCCTCTCTGTGCGCTCGGTTCCTGTCGACCAAACCTTGCACTAAAATTGACTTCGCATCAAACCCTGGCTCTCTTGGGTCGACCGGCGTCCTCCGCCCTCCGCTGTACGGGCGCCTGTCATCAGAGTGCCGGGGCACATATGATCCGCTTCTCGGAGGGGGTGTAGGCGCTCGACGGCGGCCATCACGGCCGAGTCGATGATCGTACTGCTCGTGGATCTGACCCAAGTGCTGATCTTGGCGATGCACCCGCCCCTCACGCCGCGGAGGCGATCTTGGGCTGTGAGCCGATTGAACTGTGTCAGCCACCACAGATCTGCTATGGATTCTGTTACGCGACTGTGATACTGCAGTGTTTTGGTCTCCTGCCGCTCGGAGCAGAGCCCGGATCTGCATCAAACCTCGTCCAGCTTCTGACTGGGATGGCTGGATGGATTCTGCTATATGAGCTGCAGCTGCAAGATTCTGAATCGGAGTGCGGTATACCTGAGGTTCAAGAGGGAACAATTGCCGCCGTCGACTGGACTCAGGAATCCGCTACCGAGCACGTTCGTCGAGTGCATGCTAAAGATTTTCTAGTCGAGTGCGTTCAGCCAAAGTGGCCAAGCGCGCTGCCTCCAAGGCCCGAGCCTCAGAGGTCTCTCCGACGATGGGCGTGTGGAGTGCTTCCTCGTTACGGCGGTGAAGTTCCTCCCTCCGCTGTGAAGAGAGGGTTTCGGGGTGGTATTCCTCGTTAACACGCGACGGATCACCACCGCCGTTGGATTATCAGATGACTCGATCAACGTGATCGACAACCAGGCCCCGGCACCGCACATCACCCCCCCTAGTTGTACGACACTGTAGCGTTACTATCGAGTGCCGAGGGTGATACCTCATTTTAGCACTTCTGATGTTAACTCTGTAGAGTAGCTATTCGTTTATGGTAATCGAGGGTGATTCCTCCTTCACCACTTCCGATAACGACGCCGTCATGCAACACCTCAAGTGTGAACCTCGAGGGTGATTCCTCCTAAGTTCACCTTGACGATTACATCAGGTGGAATCCATCGAGGGTGATTCCTCAGGTTTCCCCCTGATGATTGGACACACAGTTACTATGACCATAACCATGAACCATGATACTAAAGTCGGGTCGGCCCTGAGGGGTACCCGTGCGAGCATGTGATGCGAGTGTTGTGGAGACGGGTTGACGTGGAGGGTGCCCGCGAAATAATTACGAGGCGCGGCCGGGCATTCTTAGCCCTTGCAGCAAGTCCTCGAGACGGGGCGACGGGGTCACATCGATCGTGAGTCTCTGCTCGTTACCGCGCGCTCCTAATTCACTAACGATTTGGATATTTGATCCGAGTGGGCCTTTGGCCCGATAGCACTAACCATCACGTGGGAACAGTTATGGGCACTCTGCGTCGTTTGCATCAGCCGAAGCTTAATAGACGTCAGCGACTGAGCGGCGCGCGCCGAGTTGGACCGCGTGAAGCAACCGCCTTGATAGTGTGGGTTGCCAGGTCTACTCTCGGCCGTGAACGTAACGTGCAGGAGTTCCCGGGGCGATGGCCCAAGACCCCTGGGGGCATAGGTTTAGTCCGGCGTGCTGACCTCTCTGTTAAGCCTAGGTCAAGTTGCGGCGTATCGTTTGGCCGAGGCCGGGCATGACCCAGAAAAGTGTGTCCTGCAGGAGTTAATCGAGCGTGGTGGGTAAGTTGGTGCACCCCTGCAGGGAAGAACTAATCTATGCATAGCCAGATCCTCGGTAACGGACACTCGGAGTTGTATCCCGATCGATACAACTAGAACTGGATACTTGAGATGAGATATGGATAGTATGGCTCTGGGATTGCTTTCTCGCAGGGAGTCGAGGAAGGATCTCTGGGTGAGGTTGATAACACTACTACTACTTTACATTATGATGTTCTGTACTCTTCTAAATGCTGCAAGATGCTTAAAGACGCTTGAAGATGCTGAAGATGCTAGTCTTCGTTAGGAGTAGGCCTTCCCTCTATTTTGGCATTTCTGCAGCCCAGTCCACATATACAACCTCCCTTTGATAATGTTGCATATGTAGTGTAGATCCTTGCTTGCTGAGTACTTCGGATGAGTACTCACGGTTGCTTTGCTTTCTTTTTCTCCCCATATCCGTTTGGTGCAACCAGATGACGGAGCTCTTGAGACTGCTGCCCCCGCCGACGACTACCACTACTACCCCGAGGGTGGCTACTACTACGAGCTGGCCGATGACCAGGAGTAGGATCGGAGGTCCCAGGCAGGAGGCCTGCGCCTTTTCGATCGTAGCTTTTGTTTTGCCCCGCCTTTTAAAGGCCTATCTGTTTTATTTTTTATATCTGTACTTAGATATCTGATGCTTCCGCTGACGCTAGTATGCGAGCTGATGTATTCAAGCCCTCAAGGCCCCTGGCTTGTAATATAAAGCTCGTATGACTTTATTTATGTTTTAGAGTTGTGTTGTGATATCTTCAAGTGAGTCCTTAGGCTTGATCGTGTGCATTTGCATGTATGGTTAGTGCACGATTAAGCCGGGGGCGTCACATCCTGCCAATTCTTCATGGTCTCGATAAAGTTGCCTTCCGGCCATATCGATCCCGGAATCCTGCTTATCATGGCCACCCCACACTCCGTGGGCTGGGCGTCGTTCGTTTGCATCTTGACGCAGAAGAGCCTGCGCCTGAGCCCGAAGTGGGGCTCGATGCAGAGAAACGCCTCACAAAATGTGACGAAACAGGCGATGTGCAAAATGGAATTGGGGGCGAGATGCTGAAGTTGAAGACCATAAAAGTGGAGGAGTCCCCGGAGAAAAGGATGAATTGGAAACCCCAAACCCCGAAGCAGATGGGAAAGGAAAATTATGCACTCACCAGAGCGGGGTTCAGGAACCCTAACCAAAGTAGGGGTGCCGCCGGTCCCTTGACCACGGGAGAACAGGTGGCGGCCACCTCGGTCGTCGGTAAATAATCGGCATCCCGGAGTGCAGCAATGTCGCCTTGAGTGACGACGGAGGGCTTCCATAGCCCCCTTGTGCTTGCGGCCTTCTGGCTTTCGCCGGCCGCCTTCTGACTCGCTGCGGCGGCCTTCTTGCCTCCCTTCAAGGTCTTCGCCATGGTGGTGGAAGCACCCTCGTTGGCCATCTCTGGAAGGTGGAAGGGGGAATGGGGAATTTTTTGAGCTCTGTTCTTCAGGCGCTGGAACTTTAGGATGAGAGAGGCGAGAGAAAGATGAAGAGAGTAAAGCTTGATTGTTCCTCGCCGTGTGCCTTTTATGGGCCAGTGAAAATGCAGATTGGGCGTACCGCGTGGCGGTATTTCGCAGCTCCCCCATGCGACGTGCGTTATGCGCGCGAGAATCAAGGGGTGTATTGATAATACCGCTGCAAATCCGGAGAACGATCTCTTTATTAATTAGACATGCCAATAGCAGTGGCCTCGAGCTGCACTAGCACACTATAATGACATCTGAAAAGACCACACATTTCTACAGTGCGCGATGATAGTTCGGATTTTGGTAAAGGCTGTCAGAGCACGATCGAACGGTCACCCATATCCCGGCGCGGGAAAACCTCGCCGTTAAGGTAGCTCTGCGCGGGAAGGATCCTTGAATCCAAAAACAGTAAGATAACTCTGGAAGTATTATTGGGGCTCCTCGGATGCCCGAGGTATACGACTCCTCGGCCAAGGTTTGATCACTTCAGAAGGGCCCATGGGAACTTGATGAACCAAGCTTACAAGACCGAGGACCGAAGATGGAGAACAGCTCGGAAGGACCGAGGAGCGTCCTCGACTTGAAGACCGGTTTAGGGGCTAATGGTGGTGTCCTGGACCAGGGGGTGCTAGCCACGCCGGCCCCAAGCCATATGGGTTGGGCCGAGGACCCTCCCCCCCCCCCCCCCCCCAATGAAGATAAACCAAGTGAGCCTCGTTCGTCAGGCCAGGAGAGCCAAGATGGAAGATTCCAAAGACTTGGCGCATACTCCAAGATTTAGAGATCGTCTTCGCCAAGTTTGACCCTAGATGGAACCAACCTATGTAAAACCCTAGGCACCCCTTGGTATCTATATAAATCAAGGGGTGAGGGCCATAGACGACAACTCTCAACTCATACATGCGATCTCATGGTAGATCAACCTGTACTCTATACCTCCTCAATTAATACAATCAAAGCAGGACGTAGGGTGTTATCTCTTTGAGAGAGCCCAAACCTGAGTAAAATCATGTGTCCCTATTACCATCGTTCCAAGGCTACCAGCTCGGGACCCCTACTAGAGATCTGCTGGATTCGACTCCATCACCCCGACCCCGCCGTTAAATACCACTCCACTCCTCTCTCAAACCCCTAGCTTGAGCACACCTATACGCTGTCAGGCCACTCGGATTTGTTCGTGCGCCACCGCATTTGGAAGCAACTTTGGCAAGCCATTCCGGCAAGCGCGGGTGAGCCCCGAGGCCATATATTTCCCCGTTTCACCCACGTGCACCAGCACATCCATTTGACACCTTGCGCGTGTCCATGACAAGCCTGGAGCACGAGCCCATTAACACGCTAATACCTTTGCCGCCGCGTCGACCATTCCAACGAGGTGAGCCACGCCCCGAGCCCCAAACCTTGCCTGACGAGTTCGCCGTGCTGTCGCGCATCGACCTAACCCATTGGTTCAACTCCAGGAGCACCAGAGCGACACCGACAACCACGCATGAGAGCTCTCAAGCGCTGAAGCAACTCCGACGAGGAACACCAGCCAACTCCGTCATGCTCAGCCACCGGCATCATCACCATCGTCATTGCCGCAACCGTCCGTCTGATTGAAATACTCCCACCATCGTCATCGTCGCAACCATGTGTCTGGTTGAAATACTTCCCTCAAAGATTGTTGTGATCTCCTACACTTGTGGGTCATCAACCTCCACATGACAATGTAAGTGAAGTGATTCGATTTGACTTAGACCTTTTCATGGCACCAGATTCATCAGATCATTTTAATTGCTATCAATGTGCATGTTTAGACCGCACACTAATTTGATTAGATTTTAGAGTGAATTCCGGTTTTTATCCCTTATTTTGACATTTTTGACACTAATTACCCCATTTAGCGAGATTTCATCCGTTTTACCCCATTTAGCGAAAGTGTTGCCAAAATTTACCCTATTTACACTTTTTGAGCGTTTTGACCGGTGAGTCACTATTGTCATGTCCAACTGACATGCCACGTTAGTGGTTTTTCCTTACTATTTTTCTCACTGCTGAACCCGGTCGTGCAGCTTCGCCCGACCGGCTCGGCACGATGGAGGTCGCTTGCGTCACATCCAACACACAACGTCCGAGTTGGTCACACGCCACGTTCATCTCCTGTCGCTTCTCGCCTGCATTGCTCGCCCCAATCAAACGTGCAAACTGATTTCCTTATAAGCATCAAATTCCTCTAGCATGTTCATCATGCCTGCATCATCTTTAAACTCAACCATGAAGTTTCCGTTGGCCCCCTTCTTCTGATAATAAACACTATCCCAAGGGTTGAAACCCAATTCCTTCATCTTCTCCTTTATATCAAAATAACTAATGAAATCCCTCTCAAGCATCTCTGGCTCTGGATTCTTGTGTTCACGGACATGTGAAAATATGCCTAACACTCCACATCTTGGTTGACATCTGCTTTGTGCAAGAAAAATAAAAATGAATTAGTGGCTACAATCATTATATACTCTAATAAGGTAAACAAACATGTTTTGGCATGCATCCTAAACAGCTAGCAAGTAGCAACAAATGCTATCACCTCTGTACAAAATACAACAATAAAGGCAGGCACATACATGTATTAACTCTCTACCACGGTCAACATATTTGCTAGCTAGATATTCAGATATGTAGGTGCACCAGAGTTAGTAAAAATAGTATATTTACAACACTTTAATCTGATCCACAGAATCACACATACTTAAGGCCGTATATGTTAATACTGAAGAAAAATATACATGATTTCAGATTATATCAGTAACAACTTCTCCTATAATTTATTCAATGGTAACATGCCACACTGATCAAGTATAGTTGTCACATCAGAATACTTCAAACCGGAAACGAGTTTAGCAGGGAGAAAATAGGCAGGAAAAAACCGTCGTCGTGGTATGCCAGCTGAACCTGACAATTGTGACCCGCTGGTTATAACGCACACAAAATATTAAACAGGGTAAATTGTGGCAACACTTTTACTAAATGGGGTAAAACGGATGAATTTCTGCTAAATGAGGTAATTAGTGTCAAAAATGTCAAAATAGGGGGTAAAAACCGGAATTCACTCTAGATTTTATCCTTAACTATGTGCCCATTGTATATATGCATTGCCTAACATACTCCTTAGGTGTTGACTGATCATAGCAATGTACTCACCTATCTGTTTCACTGTAGTTAGATGTACGATCATACTAATGTAAGATCATAATTGACTCCATTTTGCATGTGCTGTCAAATTGACCCCTATCTACTTACTATACAAGGCGATGAAGACCGGGCTGGATGTCATCGGTGATGGTGGCCTTCAACCCGAAGGCGCAAAGGACTTGATTGCCCAAAACCGTTGGGTACAAAAGATCAGAGTGCTAGGGAGAAAGGAGGCGGCGGCGGCGCTGCCTCTAGCCACGCCTAGCCGGAGGCCGAAGATTGGACACAAGGCCGTACAACTGCTGCCACGCTGCAGATCGCCGATGAAGACAACACGCCCTCTCTTGTTTTGCCAAGGGCTTTTCCGGAACCTACTGAAAGAATGGTTGCACATCCGCCATCCCTGTGTCATGTCCATCGATGCCAGCCTGTGGTGTGAGACATGGGTGCAGCCCATCGCCAGAGGATTCTAAAACCCTAGGCGCATCGCCTAGGGAGTCTATTCCATACGTGTAGGATAGGGGAAAGGTTAGAGATGCCCTTCCTAGTGTTGAAGCTTCAAACACATCACCAACTCGTTCAACTCTTTCGTCTTACTTTTTAGAGGACTTATCAGGCTTTATATGTTGGTTCACAGTCCGTACTCCCTCAGCCTGCATTAAGCCCAAAAAAAAGTCCAATGTTTTATTTTTCTCCAGCAATAGAGTCAATCAGTTTGTTCTGGGCAAATCCTATTTGACATGTGTTGCTTCAAAATGTCAAGCTTTGGCATAATGAGAGCGAATCGAGCTAGTGAATGGGCTTCGGTTTTCCGAGTTTTAGGAATCTTCTAGAAGGTTCCGGTTTGATTTCCTATACCTTTTTTGTTTTGTTTTTATTTTTCAAAAATTGCTTACAATTTATAAAATGTTCGCAGAAATTTTAAAAATGTTCAAAGACAAAAATTTTAAAGCATTCACATATTTAAAAAAAAACATGTTTTACAAAATGTTTACAAAGATTATAAAAATGTTCACATAAGTTTGGAAATGTTAAAGTTTTTCAAAATGTTCACTATTTAAAATAAATAAAATATTTTTTTTAAATATAGAACCGATTAAAAACTAGCAACATAGAAGAAAAAAGAAAAAAATGAGGGATCTTTCGCTACAACACAGAGCGCTACACCTGCGCATGGGCAGCCCGGCCCGGTCGGCCCGACTCGGCCCTGCCCGAAAATCCCGGGCCGGGCCGGGCCAAAGTGTGCCATCAGGCCGGGCTCGGGCCTGTATTTGTGAGCCTGATGGTCGGGCCGGGCCGGGCTCGGGCCTACTAAATGCACGGTTTAAGGCGTGGTCGGGCCAGGCCATTCGGGCCGGGCCGGGCTCTTTCCTGCTTTGGGCCAGGCTCGGGCCTAAATCTACGGCCCGACAGTCGGGCCAGGCCGGGCTCGGGCCTGGGTAGTCGGGCCTTTTTCGGCCCGGCCCGAGAAATGCCCAGGTATACTGAGCGCTAAATGGGTGCCCCATCTGAGCGCTACCGTGCGAAAGCTTGAGATTTTGATGCCTTTGTTGTCTTGGCTATCAGCATGTAGCTGAATTTCCAGGCCATAGTTGCGGGCATATTTACGTCCTTGCACGCATGGATGATGTACCAACTCATTGCCTCCAAGGTCATGACTCGAAAATTCATGAGTGGTTCCTCCAAAAACAGTTCTTAAAAACACAGTTCCACCAAAAATGATGTCTGTAGTCAGCTGGATGCGTGGCACAGTCGATCTCAACTTCTTGTGAATGCATAACAGAGGCATGACCTGTATATACATTTGTTTCTCTAAATTACTTTTTTTTGTAGAAAATCTTCTAAACAACCTGAAAAACCTTGTTAGTCAGTTTTGCTGTCTCCTTTGTCCTTTGAACATACCCTGAAGGACAGGGAATGCTATTTGGCGCGCGGGTCGCTAGTTAGCGAGCAAACGCATACCCCTGTGGTCGGGTCGCAACCCGATAATTGGGCCCGCCCAACTAGTGGAGACTAAGTCTTCCGGCCATCTTCTTTTCATGTGCTTTTTTTCTTTCGGTTTGTTATGTTTTTATTTTTTATTTTTCTTTGTCTTTATTTTCTATTTTTTATTTCCTGTTTGGCCTTTTCCTACTCTTGATTTTCGTAAAAATGAAAAGAAAAGAAAACAAATGCACATGATACTTTCAAATTCGAGAACATTTTTTTGTATTCGTGAACATTTTTTGAATTCATGAACATATCTTGAATTTGCGATTTTTTGAATTCACACACATTTTTGAAATCATGAATACTTTTTAAATTCATGAATATTTTTTAATTCTCTAACATTTTTTGAAATCCCAAACATATCTTGGATTCATGAACATTTTTTCAAAACCGCGAAACTATTTTGAATTCATGATTATTTTTGAATTGGTGATTTTTTGAATTTGTGAACATTTTTTAATGTTGATCATTTTTTGAATTCAGGAAAATTTTGTCAAATTCACAGATAATTTTCAAGTTTATGAAGATTTTTCAATTCATGAACAATTTTTGAAATGACCAATATTTTTCAAATTCATGAACATTTTTTCAATCTGGGAACATTTTTTGTAGTTCTTGAACATTTTTCAAATTTAAGAACATTTTCTGAATTTTGCAGACTTTTTATTTTTGCATTTTTGAGCAATTTTTCATATCACAAATTTTTAGTTAAGATTTTTAGAATTCGGGGACATTTTTAAAATTCACGAACAATTTTCAATGTTGCAAACATTGTTTTAGTTCGCAAATAAAATTCATATTCACTAAGATTTTTTAAAATCTGAAACAATTTTTTGATTCACGAACTTTGTTCAACCAATATTTTCTTCCTTTTCAAAGACCCAGTTTATCAGTACAAGGAATTAAAAATACAGTTTCTTATTAGTTTCTTTTTCAAAGACCGAACTATAGACGCCAAATCACTTAAGTATGTCCGTGAACCGGGCAAATTTAATTTGCCACACGTTGCGGCAAACAATCACCGTTTCGCACAGGACGAGTGTCGCAGAGCAAGTGGGCTGGCCCATTTTAGCTGTAGGCCAAGAGGTTCTAATTATGGTGTTGGAACCTTCTAGAAGGTTCAAGCCGATTTTTCTCGGTTTTTTGAACCTTCTAGATGGTTCCTGATATTCTTTTGTTTTCCGATTGTCCTTTTACTGGTTTTCTTCGGGGTTTTTTCTTTTCAAACTCTAAGTTCTTCTGCCAAAAAAATTTCAAAAAAGGTTCTCCTTTTATTAAAAAAAGTGTTCACGTTTTCTAAAAATTATTCTTTTTTCAGAATTTTTTTGCATTTTAATAAATGTTCGGAATTTATTTAATTGTTCTCATTTTCTAAATTTGTTCACAATTTGATACTTTTTTACATTTAAAAAAATATTCGTGTGTTAAAAAAAACACATTTTAAGAATTTTCCAGAATTTATAAAAAGGTTGGCATTTTCAAAAACTGATAGAATTTTCAAAAAATGTTCGAAATTGTTAAAAAAAAATCCACAATTTGAAAATATGTTTAAAAAAAAAATCACAATTCCAAAAGATCAAGCAGAACTGGTGCAAACTACAACACAGTCAAACGAGCCAAATGATTTGATGGAAAGTACGGGGTTTTTATTTCGTTATGCACGCAATGGAGTATAACAGACAGGGGGCTAGCCAGAGTTGGCAAAAATTATATAACTCAAAATTTCCAATCTCCCTCGGGTTAACAGCTCATGGAAGAAAATTGAAGAGAAGATGCCAAAACGCCGTGACGCACCGTGACCGGGGTCTCCCTACCACACATAGGTCACATGGGTGTGATCTTGGCAGCCAGGTGTAGCTCAGTTTTGCCATGCTCAGGTGTGATAACCGTACCATGCATGTACGGATGATTGTGTATCAAGGGCCATATGTGTCGCCGGCGGACGGCCATCTCTTGTCCAACTCCATCCGCGTGCTGTGCAACGCCAACACCTCGGAGGGGTTCAGCTCTTCCAAGGACGTACGTGTCGCTGCCAGAGATCAACCTCCGGACCGACATGGCGACATCATCGACGATCAGGTTGGCGGTCCATCGGCTTCGCGCCGCCCCATCCTGGCCTTCTTCGCTGGCGGCGACCAAGGTCCCGTCCGGCCACTGCTCCTGCAGCACTAGAAGGGCAAGGACGCTGACGTGCAGGTGAGCGATCGAGAACCTGTCTGTCCGAGCGGTACGCGGTGGCAAGCCCGAGGGTGGTGGAGGCCATCTACCTGGAGTGCGTGCCGGTGGTGATCGGCGACGACTACGTGCTGCCGTTCAGCGACGTGCTCAACTGGCCTGCGTTCTTGGTGCGGGTCGCCTTGAGGACATACCGAACCTGAAGAGCATCCTGTCCGCCATGTCGCCGCGGGCAGGAGAGTGGTGTGGTAACTCTGCCTCTCTCTCACTGACATGGTGTGATCAGGAGAGTGGGGATGAAGATGATTTCGTTCAAGTCCAGTCTAGGAAAAAGAAAAAAGTTAAATCTAATAAGAGTAAAGTGACTGTTCCATCCCCAGCTCTTCTTCTAGGCCTCTAACTAGAAGACAGAAAAAAGAAAAAGAGGATAGATCTGCCTTGGATCCTGGCAGACCTATCAGAGTGAGAGACAAACCTAATCGATATAAATGATAGGAATCTTCTGGAATTGTAGGGGGGCAGGCAAGAAAGGCATGTCTTCCTGCCTCACTGATATCATTAATGCCTATGGGGTGGATTTTGTTGGTCTCCAAGAGACCATGAAGAGTAACTATAAACCTTCCTTTTTTAGGAAGATTGACCCTCTTTCTAAATTCCACTGGGAATGGGTTCCTTCGGTTGGTAAATCTGGTGGGATTCTATGTGGGTTAAAAGTGGATAAATTTGATGTGATTGACACTGTTTGCGGCAAATATGTTTTGCAAATCAACCTTGTGGATAAAGTTAAACAATGTAAGTGGGCTTTGCTGGTGGTTTATGGAGCTGCACATGATGATAGGAAACCTGTGTTCTTGGCTGAACTCTCTTCTTTCTGTAATAAAATCGATACTCCTTATCTGATTGGTGGGGATTTTAATATCCTCAGGCACTGTGGTGAGAAGAATAAACATACGCCCATGTCTCATTTTTCTGATGTCTTCAACTCTATTATTCATTTGCTTGGGTTGAGGGAGATTTATATGTCCGGTGGCTGCTTTACCTGGTCTAATAAACAGGAATGTCCTACGTTGGAGAAGCTGGATAGGGTCCTAATGTCACCAGATTGGGAAGACTTGTACCCTTTAGTTTCTGTTCGTAAGTTGGTTAAGGAGCTCTCAGATCATAATCCCCTACTCCTGGATGTAGGAGTGGCTCCCTCGAGGGCTCCAGGAAGCAGATGCTTTAAATTCGATGTGACTTGGCTGAATAATCCCGAATTCCTCCCTCTTGTGACTAAAATTTGGTCTAAACCTGTTTATACTGACGATCCTATCGACATTTTGAATATTAAGTTGAAAAGGTTCAAAAAGTTCTTCAAGGGGTGGGGATCTAACATCTTTGGTAATAATAAAATTCGTAGGAATCTTCTTAGACTAGAGCTCCAGGATTTGGAGTTGCTAGAGGAAAAACATGACCTATGTGGTGAGGCTTATGCTAGGAAGCTGGATATCCTAGTGGAACTTAATAATATGTACACGGAGGAGGAGATGTATTGGCATCAACAGTCTAATGAGAGGTGGCTATTGAAAGGTGATAGCAACTCTGAGTTTTTCCATAAAGTAGCTAATGGGAGACGGAGGAAAAATACTATGCATTCCCTTGAATGTGGGCCTATGATCATTGAGGGGACAAAAAACCTTCTGTCCCATGCTACTAATTATTATAAGGAGCTTTTCGGGCCTGCTCCGGGTAACATCTGCAAAATTGATGCCTCTTTGTGGTCCGAGGAAGAAACCCTGTCCGCTAGCGACAATGAGGACCTGACTAGACCCTTCTCTCTTGAGGAAATTAAAGCAGCTCTGTTTGCGATGGAACCCAACCGTGCCCCTGGCCCGGATAACATCCCTGCCGAGTTTTATCAGCACTGTTGGGAGGTGGTCAAACTTGATCTGTATCGTTTGTTTGAATGGTTTTATGAGGGTAAATTAGATGTGCAGAGGTTGAACTATGGCATAATTACTCTCTTACCCAAATCCTCTGAAGCCAATAGAATTCAACAATACAGACCCATTTGTCTCCTTCGTTGCCCTTATAAGCTGATAACTAAGGTGATGGATAGGAGGGTGAGTGTTTATGCCCCTAAGCTGTTTAGTATCCAGCAGAATGCATTTATTAAAGGCAGAAATATCATGGATGGTGTCTTGTCCCTGCATGAAATTATGCATTATACACATATCAAAAAACAAGTTGGGGTTATCCTTAAGCTCGATTTCGAGAAAGCCTATGATAAAGTCAACTGGGATTTCCTTCTTGACTGCCATGCCAAGAGGGGTTTTAATGATAGATTGTGTGGATGGGTGTCTCAAGTCCTTCGCAATGGCACGGTTAGTGTCAAGATCAACGATGAGACTGGTCCGTATATTCAGAGTGCTAAAGAGGTTCGCCAGGGCGACCCCTTCTCCCCTTTCTTGTTTAACCTGGCGGCTGAGTGCCTCACCAAGATGGTGTTGGCTGCTCAGAAGAATAACATGTTCCAAGGTTTGGCGTCTGATCTTATTGATGGAGGTGTGGGTATTTTGCAATATGCAGATGATACGGTTCTGTGCATGTCCCATGACGTAGAGAATGCGAAAAATGTTAAGCTTCTCCTTTACTTGTTTGAGCTAATGTCAGGCTTGAAAATTAACTTTAACAAAAGCGAGGTGTTTACTATTGGTGGGGACAACCTGATCGATCAGCAGTACGCTGAGATGTTTGGCTGCCAAGTTGGTAAGCTTCCTATGAAATATCTGGGGGTCCCTGTAACCTATGCCACCCTTAAAACAATGGATTGGGATTTTTTAGATGCTAAGCTGATTAAGAGGCTAGCACCGTGGATGGGTTATGCTGCCTCTTCTGGGGCCAGAGCGATTTTGGTGAATACTAGCTTGGATGGCATCCCTTCCTATTTTATGTCCATGTTCCTCCTTAATAAAACTTTTATTGAGAAGATGAATGGCCATCGACGCCGGTTTTTTTGGAGGAAAGGGAGGAAAAAGCGGGCGTACCATATGGTCAAGTGGGCCAGGGTTTGCCGCTCTAAGAAAATTGGTGGTTTAGGTATTAAGGATCTTCATAAACAAAACATTAGTCTCCTTGTCAAATGGTGGTGGAAACTTGAGACTGGGGATGGCTTATGGCAACGGATTGTTCGTGCGCGATACTTCAAAAGGAAAACGGTTGCCAATGTGCAAGTTCGTTTTTCTGACTCACCTTGCTGGAAAGCGATTATGAAAGTTAAAGATATATATATGGCGGGGAGAGAGGTTAAGACAAATAGGGGAGACCTGACCAGGGTCTGGCATGACCCCTGGTTGGCTGAAGTTCCTTTAAGTGCTCAGTTCCCTGTTTTGTTTGATGTTTGCTCTGAACAGGACTGCACTGTCGCAGCTTTTGCTAATAATGGTTTTGTAATGCGCTTTAGACGCATTCTCTTCAGTGATCTAGCTGAGCAGTGGTCTAACATTAGGGAGAGGGCTGAAAAATTTCCCCTTAATAACCTTCCGGATGCGGTAGGCTGGAAGTTTACTCCTAAGAAGATTTTTACTACTAAATCTGTGTACACTTGGTTGGAAAAAGATCTTGCTGGTCCTGATTATAAATGGGTCTGGAAAGCAAAGATCCCCTTGAAGATTAAGATCTTCCTCTGGCAACTTTTTCAAAATGCTGTTCTCACTAGAGATAACATGCGCAAAAGAAAGTGGCCTGGTAACCCCTCCTGTTCGTTCTGTCATGATATTGAAACTGCTAGACACTTGTTTTTTGTTGCACCCTTGCCCGTTCTGTGTGGGGGGTTTTTGGTTTAGCTCTGGGGGCGTCTAGCTGCCCTAGATCTCTTTGGCAGAGTTGGGCTTGGCTTTATAAATTCCTCCCTGGTGGGAGGAGATATTATATGGAGATTATTGCTGCTATATGTTGGGGGATTTGGTGCACTCGCAACAAGGCCACTTTTGAGAAACATGTGATCCGTACACCCTTAGAGACTGTTTTCACCGTGTGCTCTTTCATGATGTACTGGTCAGGTTTGATGAAAGGAGACGACCAAGCCAAGTTCCAGGCGGGAGTGCAGAGGATGGTCAGGCTGGCGACGTCTTTGGCTGATCGCTCCCATGGCAGATTCGCGCTGGAAGCAGGGAACTGAAGTCTAAGCTTGCGGCTGGTGCACTAGTATTTTGGTTTTCTCGCCCCTCACTGAGGTTTGATGCCTGCTGAGGTTGATCGGTAGTTTTCTGTTGGGTGATGTCTATTGGTACCATAACCTGCTCTATCTCTTGGATTCTTTAGGTGCTTGATAGTTAGTGCTAGCAGGTTTTCGCCCCATGGCGGGTGCTTCGTTTTAGAAGTACTCGCAGTGGGTTTCCTGCTAGTGCTCCAACTCGCCCTCCCCTTTCTGCCATGTTGCTTTTGCTCCGGTGATGTTCGGTCCAGACTTAAGACTTGATACTGTTGTATTTCCGTTAAGCAATTAATGGAAAGGGGTGTGTGCCCGGTTGGAATGTCGCCGCGGGCACGGCAGTACATACGGTTGCAGCGGCGAGTGAGGACGGTGCGCCGGCACTTCATGGTAAACGCCGGTTCGACGTGCTCCACATGATCCTGCACTCTATCTGGCTCAGGACTCAGGAGGCTCAACGTCAGGCTCCATGTACATGACTGAAATATTCTTGGTTTTTTTAGGGAGTGTCTAACAATCTGTCAACTGGTTTTGATCTGGGTTTAGGTGAAATTTCTTGTCCGATTGTGATTTGACACATGTTCACCTAGCCCTGTGTGTTTTCATTCCAGCAAAAAAAATAAAAAATCACCAATTCTTCTCCTCCGGTTCAGTCAAATTAAAATGGCCTACCCCATCGACCCCTCCACTTGCTGGACTAATTGATCTCAGTATGTTTCAAAATATGAAAACAGGCCGGGCGGGAAAACACCTTATATGTCCCCATGTGCAAAAACTTTTCATACAACACATTGATATGTTAGTCTCTCTTTCAGGCAGAGGAGAAAACACATGTAGTTTCCACCATGCTATATAAGAATCTGAGAATAAATGACATGCTTAAACCAAAAATGAAAAACTGAGGGGGTGGGGACAAAATACATTTCATGCTCATGACTACATGGCCTGCTTATAGTTTTTTACATGGCATGATTTTGTCTCTCTTTGCAAACTCATGACAGCCTTTAACCGCAAAGCTAGGACTATAGGAAAGCTCTCAAGAGTTTATGAGAACAATTATCATCTTGAGATTGTCGATATTGGTCTTGAATGTAACTAGGACATCCCTACCAACCTTGAGCCCGGTTTAGAGGAGGAACTTGTTCCATCCATCCATGAATGGATGATACAACTGTCAGTTCAAGTGTCAGTACTTGATCCTAGTAAACTTGCGTTTGCCCAAATTGAGGACCCACCAGCCCATGCTTTGGGATGTCCAGCCGGTGTATGAGAAGGAAAACAAAAGTGAAGAAATTACAGAAGTTGCATTAAGAGCATTTCAGCATCAGCATTCAGCGAATGACATATATGTGCATGGAGCCAAGAAGAAAGTACAGGAGACGAGTGAATTAGCAACAAAAATCAAAATTACAGCTACCATAAAAGAGACGAGCAATCTAACAAAATCTACGCAGGAAAAATGTATCAGCACTTGTAAAAACTAAAGCATGATGATACAATAAAAAGACTTCTGAAAAAGAAAACTAAATCACAAAAAAAGAGTGAAAAAAATGTATGTTGTGGAGAGACTGATAGAAAAATGGTCACTAATGACGTTTCAAAGCCCTCTGCTAGAAATGCGCCAAATGATGTGTTTTCGCATTCTTGTTGGTGCATACTGGACATGCCATCAATGAGATCAATTAGTTCTGAGTATAACTAGTTAACACTGCATATACAAAACTGAAAATAATATAAAATAGAAACTAAAAAGAAACCTTTTCAAGTAACAACCATGAAATGCGCAAATGAACTTAGAAATATGCAGAGGCCACCTTCCTCACATAGATATCATTCGATGCAGTTGAGAAACTTGAAAAGGAATCCAATTAACTAATGTCGAAGCTCAGTTTCTTGCAGTTCTTAACCAACTAGGTCCCTCCAATCGTAACTACTCATAGTCTTTCAAAATAAATCTCGGCAGCCGCACAGCACATAAACAGTGCGATAGAAGATCAAAATGAAGGGAAAGAAATAGATGAACTGAAGTTTGTGTCGTACAGCCTACTTTACATGATCATGTGCCAGTAAAATGGACTAGATAGCTATAGTAATTCAGTTTAGTGCACTGTGGATATAGAATCAAAGACAACATAATGTAAATTCCAAGCGATACGTATTTTAGTTAAGGTAGTGCGAGAACAAACACCTACTTAATGCCTATAGATCACAAGCAACCACAAACCTGTAAAAAAATGACTGAAATGATGAGATTTTAAGAGTTTAGACTACTCATTAAGCTTAAAAAATATAGATCACAAGCAACCACGAACAAGTGCAGCTCATGGTTCTAACTCAGGCCAAGCCAAGAAGAAAAGCAAATGCTGCGGACAATAAAACTCAAAAAGATAGGCCACTACAGACAAACAGATCATGCACCCACCCAGTTTTTTCAGATTCTCGGACAAGAACATGTTTTGTTATTTTCTGCCATCGGTTGTCCTGGTATGCAAAAACTAATATAACAGCAACAAAGATACTAAAAATTTGTTGTGCTAAATGAATCCAACAGTTGAACAGGAGTGGAGACAGCAAGAGGACTGAAGAAACACTGGAAACTGGGAGAATGAAGATAGAGAGAAAGACTGAAGAAACACACACTAAACACTGATGAGGGAAAGACTAGGAAGAGAAATTAAGCTTTAACTTATAGCCTGGTGCATTAAGGCTGACAAATTAAGAGAGGGCATGGAAACTGAACTAAAATTCAGTTTTTACTGAGACCACCCCCAAGCTCACGTAACTTAAAAAGACACAAATAATGTAGTATGTGACACTAGTTAAATCTGCATAGTGTAACACATGTCCACCTAACACTGATTAGATAGCATATATGAATTTGATCCACCAAACCAGCCAGACTGAACCATGCCACAGAAGACAACAAACATACCGCTGACCAACAAACTAAGCTAACTAGTACGTAAACAGCGACAAACTAGACTGCAAATCGACATGCACTGCCACCAAAAGTTCAGACTGAACCATGTCACGGAAGACAACAGACAGATCGCTGACCAACTAAGCTGGACTAAACACTTAAATACTGAAAGAACATACTGAAGAAAGACTGGAAAAAAATACATTGAATGAAAGAATTTGAAGGTCTGAAGTAGATATAGTACAACAGATGGCACCCTAATGCTGAGTAGATAGTATAACAGATGAAAAGGAAAATTGTAGAGTAATGATGCAAAAATAGCCTAGTATTACCGGCATCGGAGTATGCTACAAAAGCTGAACAGTTGAGCATTTATCAATTTATTCCAAATCCAGCTCAAACTCTGTAGAAGCACCATAGCGCATGCACAGGATGGTAATCCAAGATTGGAAGAACAAAGCACCAAAGAAAGAAACTATGGCCATCTAAACAAACATAGCCAAGCTAAGATGAATTTACATAGCAATAAAGTACTGTACCAGTATAGCATTTTGGCTTGCCATGTTGATGAAATGCAGCGAGGAGCGGTTCAATAAGGCAGGCATAGGTTCAATAAGATTGGAATATCACTACAGATCTCTCGGCACTTTCAAGTTGTTTTTCGTATCAAGACAATGCATAGCACAGGGACACAAATCAGCGGATACAACACCTTACAAGGCCAAAACTGCAGCCATATAATGTGACCCAGACTCAACTAATACCTTTCTGCCAACCTAGCAGATACAGCCCTAAGCTTAGAATAGACCTTGCCGGCAGGAGAACCTAAGATAAGACTACACAGTGAATCCCTGGCAACCTTGATGTTAACAAAAGATCCGAGTATGTGGATCTTTGTATCAGCAATAACTATGCGAGTCCTGGTAGAGTTCTCGATGGCATATTTGGTCTTGCCTCCTTTCCCTGATAGGCGGCCAATGGCACGCGACAGATGTTCCCCTCGAAGCGTCTTCACATCCTTGATCTCAAAGGAATCCACATACAGGTCATCAAGACGAAGCAAGGCAACAGCATCGGCAATGTCAAATCCAAACATAAAAGCATGCACGAAGCCCGCACACTTCTGAAGGTTGCTCACATCTGGTGTATCTTGCCTTGTTTTCAGCTCGACCCTTTTCGCCTGTGAAAAACAAAACAGACTAATGAAATTGCTGCCAAGGAGACAGGCAAATGCTAAACATTCAGATATATCTGACAAGTTCTCCCCCCATTAAAAAGCACTGAAAGTACTCCTTGCACACCCAAGAAACATGAGAGAAACTACCAGCCACAAGGCAAATGGCAAACCAATTGAGTCACATGTAGCTGTGTTGTACTAGAACAATACTAAGCTTTCCCGCAAAACAAAAAAAGAATAACACTGAGCTAATTGATCAGATCAAGTGCTCGGTTGGTGGCAATAATTCGGATCAGTTGCTTCATCATGATGAACTGAAATAAATATGCAAATAATCAGGATATCCAGTAAACATTTACTGGCTTCAATACATACTGCCAACCGTTTTTCCAATCGATCGGATTCATGAAGAAGCCTCTAATTAAAATGAATGGCTGTCTAATTGACGAGCAAAAAACCTAATGTTCGGTTTCTAGCTATATACTGTCGAGGACAGAAGTTTCACCGGAAGTTAAAATATTGAACATTGAAGTTTGCAAAATAATCTGTTTTTATCACCATGACTGTCATGATACCTCCCATTTCCAGGTCAAGTGCAATGGAAATTAAAACACTGAACACTGAAGTTTGAAAACAGAATATGTTTTATCATGATACAAGTGCTAGTATACTGAATTGAAGGAACATGACATGCAGCAGGTGTATTTTGACCTGAATATTTAACCACAGGTGCTCTAAGCTAGTGTTGATACACAACCAAACCGTACAAGAAAAGACCATCAACGACAGACCGACAATTTTTTCCATAATTACTCACCAAATAGCGCGTTTTACTTTTACATGACAGGGAGGGAACACAGGTCACACGACTTCCTCTTAGTATTCAGAATCAAGCTGCAGGTGGAAGTGGGATTTAGTGGGATAGCCAACCCATTCCACTTAAATTGTTTTAGTGGGCTTCCATTGGACAGAGAAAGAAATAAGTGGGCCAGCCCTATTAGCCCATTGGAATCCCACTTAACCCACCAGCCCCGTCTCACTCTCGTGCATGGACAGAGAGGAACGAACAGAGGAGGCACCGCGGCACAGCCGCCGCCAATGGACTCCCACCGCCGCCGCATCCCCTCCTCTTCCGCCTTGCAGTCAGACCCTCCCGACCTCCCCTGCCTCACAGCTTCCACCCCGGCCGGACGCGATGGCCAGGTCGCCGGCAGCCCCAAATCCGACCCCCAGGTCGCCAGCTGCCCCAACCCCGACCCCCAGGGCGCCGGATGCGTCAATCCCGACACCCAGGTAGCCGCCACCCCCATCCTCGACGCCCAAGTCGTCGGCAGCAGGTAGTTCATCAGATTCAAGATGCTTGCTTTCCTTTTCATGTACCATGTAGGATTCAGATGTTGTCAAGGAAAATCTCTAACTGACAAGTTGTGATAGTTGTAGGATTCCATGTAACTTGCTTTCCCTGTGCTTTGGAGGTTAATGGCATGGTATGGACGTATGGTACAGTGCTGAATGTTAAGATTCTAATTAAGTAGCACATGATATGGTACAGTGCTGAATGTTTGGAGGTTAATGGCATGCTAGAAACACAAAGGAGCATAGCATTTCTACAGTTCGCGTAACAAAAATGAATGGCAACACTTGCTACTGTATTACTCATCTCCTAAAAAGCACGGACACGCCAGGAATTGCCGATTGGCCGTGCGGACACGGCAGGATACAGCGACACGGCGGGATACGGCGGGATACGCGTATCCCCCAGTATCCCCTGATTTTCGATTAAAAAAAAAGAAAAAAGCCCAGCGACACGGCGGGACACGTACGTGACACGGACGGGATACGGCCCGGCCCAAAACAGCCATGGCCCAAAACGAAACCCTATTTTTGCAGGAGTCGCACGCTGCTCTCCACATAACAACGAGGGGCTCCCAGGTCCCTCTTCTGGATCGAAGCCGCCACCTCCTGGAACGAAGCCGCCGCCGCCGCCGGCGACGCTTGGATCGACCGGCCACCGCTACCCCCACACCAGGAGGCAGCAGCCTCTTCTCCTGACGGCAGGTAACCCTCCCCAATTCCCGAACTAGCAGCCTCTCCTCCACTTCTTGATCTGTTTTATTCAGATTTGATTTCTTCCATTAAGCTGCTGGATGTTGTGCTTGGCTGCTTACTAGCTGCTACTCTTTGAATGCCTGTAGAATGTAGATTGTAGTAGTAGTCTGAACTTGCTAGCTGCTGCTCTTTGAATGAATGATGAATGCTTGCTGTTTGTACTGCTTGCTGTTAGGTTAGGTAGAGCATGGCATCTGGGAGTGGCACAGCCGGTAGCCAATCGTCCGTGGGTGAGAGTGAAGGGCAGTCTGGTCCTGGTGCTGTAGATCCCAAGTTTCCTCTGTGGGCTTATGTGGAGAAGCTTCAACCTACAGCCGCTGCTAATGGTACTGCTGCTGCTCCTGCTCCCTCTGGTAGCCGTGGAGGAAACACAAGGTTCCGCTGCAATTTCTGTCACAAAGTTTACCCAGGCAACTATTCAAGAGTTAGGCCTCATCTTCTTCAGATAACAAAGAAAGATGTAGCAACTTGTGACAAGATTCCACACGCTGCCTTTGAGCAACTTTGCAAAGAGGACAGAGCCGCTCAACAACTTATTGAACATGGTTCAACCAGGCACACAATTCCTTTGCCTCCCTTTAATGCTTCTGCCCCAACAAGAAAAAGAAAGCAAACAGCTATTGAAGATAGTTTTAACGCAGAGATCCGACAACAAGCTGATGCTCATGTTGCTAGAATGTTTTATACTGCAGGTGTGTAATTTTGTATAACAAACTTTTCTTTTCTTGTCCAGCATGGTTAAATACTTAAATTTATGTGTTGCTGATCTGCTGAATGTTGATTTGCAGGGCTTCCATTCAATCTTGCAAGGAACCCTGACTTTAGGGCAGCCATCACCTTCATTGCAAACAGCAGCTTGGGTGGGTATGTGCATCCAGGATATAATTCTTCGAGGACAACTCTTCTTGATCAAGAGAAGAAGCACATTCAGAGGAGCCTAGAGCCTATTAAATCAACATGGCCTAACAAAGGAGTGACCATTGCGACAGATGGGTGGTCTGATCCACAAAGGCGGCCCATTTTAAACTTCATGGCTGTGACAGAAGGTGGTCCAATGTTCCTAAAGGCAATTGACACCGAGGGAGAGGTAAATTCTTTGTACCTACATAATTTACCTTGTCTTGTGGTCCTCTTTGTTACCTATATTGCTTGCTGACTTGTGTGATTGTCTTCAAACTTCATTGCTAGATAAAAAGCAAGGAATACATCTTTGAGAAGCTAAAGGAAGTGATAGAGGAAGTTGGAGTTGAGTGTGTGGTTCAAGTGGTGACCGACAATGCTGCAAATTGCAAAGCTGCTGGGTTGATGATTGAAGCAAAGTACAAGAACATCTTCTGGACTCCTTGCATTGTGCACACTCTCAATCTTGCATTGAAGAACATATGTGATCCGAAGAACAACGAGGGCGACAATTTCCATCTTTGGTTCATCAAAGAGGTGGCTGATGATGCTTCTTTTATTAAGAACTTTGTCATGAATCATAGCATGAGGTTGTCCATGTTCAACGAGTTTAGCAAGCTCAAGTTTCTTCAAATAGCAGAAACTAGATTCGCAAGTGTCGTGATCATGCTCAAGAGGCTTCTATTAATCAAGGATGCACTTGTTCAAATGGTTGTCCATCCTAATTGGGCTGCTTATAGGGATGATGATATAGCTAAAGCTCAAAGGGTGAAGGAGCTTGTTCTCAATGATATTTGGTGGGACAGAATTGAATACATTGTTTCTTTCACCGAGCCTATTTATGCAATGATAAGGTTGGCTGACACGGACAAGCCATGTCTCCATTTGATCTATGAAATGTGGGATTCCATGATAGAGAAGGTAAACGATTAGTTTCTTCAAGCCTTCAAGCATCTTTCAATTGATTTACATGCTGTTTTCATTTGTGGAACATGCTGATTTTATTTGTTCTTTTGTTCATAGGTCAAAATACCTATCTATCGGTTTGAAGGAAAGGAGCAAGGTGAAGAGTGCATCTTGTATGACATAATTAAAGAGATCCTTGTTTCCCGTTGGACCAAGAGCAATACCCCTTTGCATTGTCTGGCTCACTCACTAAACCCAAGGTATAATCTGAATTCTGAACTTCTAAAGTGATACATAGATCATAGATGTTGACTTGGGCATGCTTGCTGATTTTATTTACTTCATATCATAGGTACTATAGTCCAGCTTGGATTAATGAAGTCCCTGGCCGTATCAGCCCCAATGATGACCATGAAGTTACAGAAATGAGAAACAAGTGCTTTCGAAAGTTCTATCCAGGTCAAGAGGATTTCAAAACCATCAAGAAGGAATTTGCTGATTTTGCTCTTTTCATGAATGCCTTCGAAAACCCAGATTCTATTGAAGATAGAGCTGATTTTGAACCTAAACAATGGTGGGGCACTCATGGAGTCAGCACAAGGCTATTGAAAAATTTAGCATTGAAGGTACTTGGGCAGCCTGCATCTTCCTCTTGCTGTGAAATGAATTGGAGCACATATGGTTTCATCCATAGTGCTGCAAGAAACAAGCTAACGCCTGCTCGAGCTGCTGATTTGGTGTACACACACAACAACCATCGCCTTCTTTCAAGGAATTCTCAAGCTTATCAAACTGGGCCAAGCCGAATGTGGGATGTTGGGGGAGATGGAGTTGAGACTTTCGCTGGTGTTGGCATGCTTGAATCTGCAGATCTTCCACTTGATGAACCAGAATTGGAGGAGGAAATCATTGATTCTCTCACTTGAGTTTGGGTGTACTGCCATAGTGCCATTCACTCCTGGAGCCTATGAGAGAATGGGACCATCAGTCATTCTCTCCATTTATGTATTAGCTGTTATGTAACGTACTTATGAACTACCTATTTCCCATTTGAACTGTTTGAGACTATGTGGCCATCTGCCCATGTGAGCCTTGTTATGCTCCTATCTATCATGTTCTTAGTGGACTATGTCTATGTGAGCTTGTCAATTTGTTATGGTTTGTATTTGTAATGCGGTGTTGAGATCGTTAAACCATTCTGCGATTGGGAGCCCAAATGGCATTGCAAATTGGGTAAGCAAAGCAAACATCTTTATTGTTTTCACTTCCGGTTATGTCTTCAACTCTTCTAATCTTCTTTACTGTTCGATGTGTTTTGCAAGATGCAACTTGCAATGACATGGGGGGACAAGGACCAATCAATCACTTGATAAAAGAGACACCGAATGGGGCAGTATCTCTATTCTAATCTTTTTCTACTTTATTTTCTGTATTAACTCTATATTACATGGCATATTTTTATTTTATTTTATATATGCTCGTATCCCCGAATGGCTGTTTTTGGAAAATGCCGTATCCCGTATCCCTGACTTTCCGTCCCCGTGTCCGTGCTTTTTAGCTCATCTCCATATGTATGGACGCTACAATCATGCATGTAGAAACCCTCTAGCTAAGAAAATAATGGCAATCGACTGGAATAAAAGGAACCTAGGACCTTGATAATCATCAATCATTAAATCTGGAACATGATTTACATATGTCTTTAATCTCCATCATTGAACAAGATTTAATTAGTTTATATGCAAACTTAATTAAGTATACATAGGACAGTATCTCCAAACTGAATGTGTGGGAGTTACAGCATGCCAGAAACAAAAAGGAGCAGAGCAGAGCAGTTCATCAGTTAGCATAACAGAAATGGCAGCACGTTGTGTACATGTTAACCATCTCCATGTATATAATCAATCATGTAGGAACTAGTAAACCCTCTAGCTAAGAAATGGGAAGAAAGGAACGGCTTATGTCACCCATGTTCAGAGCAACTGAATTTCAGAATTTGCAGCGAGACATTAGAAAACTGAACCGGGCTACCAACCTTGAGGTTCATGCGGATGTCGACCTTCATGTGCTCGTAGACAGGGGTGTAGATCTCCAGCCACGCCTCTTCAGCGGCGCAAAGCGGTGCGGCGGCACCTGGACCTTGCGGTACTGTGGCCTCCCGCCGCTCATCTCGCTTGGCGCCAGAGCGTCGAACCGCGGCTTCTCCACACCGCCGGCAGCAGCGGTCGGGGCTCTGTCGACTTCCATCCGGGTACGTCTACGGCGCGGCGGCGGGGGTGGGATGGCTCGGGGTGGGAGGCTAGGGTTTTGGGACCGAGAGGACTATAAGCCACAGGCTATTGGGCCGTAGAACGCTAGTTGGGCCACAGTAATGCTGATTAGTTGGGCCGGGCGAGCGCCGACTTCCGCAGCGAAGAAACTGGAAGATTATGCGTGTGTCACTGGGCCGGGCCGGGCGAGCGCCGACTTCCAGCCTAGTGCAATTCGACAAGAGACATCAAGTGCAGGTTGCAGATTATGCGTGTGTCACTGGAAGAGAAGAAACTGGAATGTGCAAGTTCCAAACAGATATTGCTTATGTGGTTTTTGTTGATTGTAGCATGTACTTCAAGTCAGGCTGCAGGTGGGACTGTAAGTGGGCGTCCCACCACAACCCCACCCAGTCCCACCGCTGCTTGCTGGGAAATACAGTAGTAGACAGCCCACTAAATGGTTGGTGGATTAAGTGGGTATAAAGTGGGAACCCATCAGAGAAAAGAATACGTACAACACAAATGCAAGAAAGGCTCCCACTTCAAACAAGGCTACAAGTTCTTTCTTCCCACTTCAAATACATAACTTCACATGAACATACACTTAGAAAACGAAATTGAGAATAACTTCAAGAGAATTTCCAGTCTGCAACACTGGAACACTGAACTTTGTATAGCTTCGTAGATCATTTCCTTGGACTCCGCTGATGTAGCTTTGTACATATTAAGTTAGCACGAGATTAAGCCTGCAAAAAGATAGTGACATTCATTGTCAAAGAAGAGAACGGCACTAATATGTCGAATATAAATCACGCATGTTGCCAATTATAAAATACCACACGACATGTTGCTAATCAGATGCATATAACAGTGTACTCTAATAATGATAGAAAGGAACATCAAGGAACACCACCTGCTCGTCATATAGCTATAATCAACTAATAAAGGTACATGATACTAGTGAAAATCAGAAGCTGCACGAGGCAATGACTAAGGGTAATGCTGAATTTTACCAAGATAATCAGCATTACATAGCTTGCAGGCCCTGCAATCTGTTTGTTTTAAAATCTAAGAGCACCTAGTAGGTTAACAAACCTTCTCTTCTCCTGAAGCTTTGGCCATCGCATCCTAGTACAGTAAAGAGTAACAGGTTTTCAAAATTGTAACAAGCATCTGCCAAAGAAGTACAACTAATATGTAGACTGTTAAACTTGATTTGAGGAGAAAATGGTAATCTGTAACACAAAAGACTGTTGTCAGCCATTGATCAAGCTCCAATTGCAACAGTGGTTGAGCAAGTTGATTATGTTTGTTTGTTTGTTTGTTTGATTGAATAAGCAAGTTTAATTATTTGATCATCAAGCAATTAACTAGTACACACCCTATTTGTAATCTTGTTGTTTGTGCATACATACATGCTAACTCTAGCAGCCAACCACATGCATGCAGGCCAGGTACTTGTAATCTGATTAAGAGAGCTATTTTCTTATCAAGAAAAACTAATAGTATATTATATCAGGAAAAAGAAGATGGACAAGAGATTTCTTCAAATACTTCCGATGGGTCCTCTCTTTCCAAAAATAGAAATATATCATGATATAATAATGTACCAAAAGTGCAACGTACAACTAGAAGAATTACCTAGGTGGTTCCAGCATCATCTTGATCACCACCATGGGTTGGTCCCGCCTTTTGGCGATCTACAATATTGAAGGCATTCAAAATGAAACATTCACGCGTCTCCAACTGTTGGTTCCACCATGGTCTCCAACTGTTGGTTCCACCTTTTCGACTCTATTCGTTTCTTGGTGTTCCCCGTGAAGCTCGCCGCTACTCTGTCTACTTCGCTTCCTTTTCTTGCACTTTGGTGGTTCCATATGGAGCTCACCAGCACCCTTGTGCTCCTCAAGATCTGAAATTTTTCACAATCAAGTTAAATGTTAGGTACAGCCAGTTTCTAAATCACATAACGAACTTCTCATGTTAGGTACAGCCAGTTTCTGACTAAATGTGAATACATGTTTCAAGAATCAAATCTTGCATCTACTCCATGACCGGCATTTAGATCTTCAGATTTGACAATGTCAAATTTAAGGATGGAAACACGAAGAATGACTGAACCCACATATTATTCTTGCGTGTATTTCAAAGAATATGTCAATTATTCCAAGAAAAATTACACGCATCTGATGCATTCAAGATTGAACTATATGGTGGCATGCAAGCTAGGTACTCATGATCCTTCGATGTACAGATAATATGCTCCTAACTTAAAAATTTCCTTGACAAGATCTGAATCCTACATGTTACATGGAAAGGAAAGCAAGCATCTTGAATCTGAAGAAATGCCTGCATCCGGTGCTCTGGGCGTCGGGGTCGGGGTAGCCGGCGACCTGGGGATCGGGGTTGAGGCTGCCGGCGACATGGGGGTTGGGGCGCCCGGCCGGGGTAGAAGCTGCGAGGCAGTGGAGCGGCTGACCGCGAGGCAGAAGAGGAGGGGATGCGCCGGCGTCGCGCCTCGAGAGGCGGAAGGGGAAGTCCATCGACGCAAGGAGCGGCGGCTGTGAGCAAGGATCGGCTAACAAAGGGGGTTATCGTCAATTATCCCAGTCCCATTTGATCCCATCTCCACTTGCAGCATGAACACACACGCAAGGCAGGGAGAGAACCCAGAGCGTAGCAAGCAGCAGCCATGGGATCCGCGTCGTCTACCGACTCCAAGGCCGCCGCCGGCTCCGGCGCCAAGGGAGGAGCCGAGGGCGGCTCGCACGCTTGCCCCTCCAAAGGAGAGAGAGAGAGTTGTCTTAGGCTTAATTAATTAGTTTGTGTGCTGGAGTAGTAGTAGCAGCAGCGGCTAGTGATGTTCCTATATTCTGCAGTAGGATTGATTAATTAGTGTGTGCATGCATGCGTCGAATGCTTAATTTGGCTACATAATTGCTAGTTCATCTCGTCACGTACTAGAAAAAAACTTTAACCCTCGGCAGTAGTGCTCATGCGATAATCCTACACCTACTTAGAAGCTTTTTTTTTTTTGCGAGAATACGTAGAAGCTACTTAATCCTACATAACCTTCCTAACTAGTACTCCCTTCATAAAGAAATATAAGAGCGTTTAGTTCACTAAAGGGGTGGGCACTTCCTCCCCCTCGATCCAATCCCATGTTTCCACGTTAATTGTTACGGAAAAACCGTACGTAATTTTAGGGTAGCATTACTCGTGCTCATGACTACTAGTACATATCCGAGTAAACTCGCCCGATATAACACGATTAGCTGGTGATGTGGTGAATTACCTTGTCTTCAACAATGTTTGCCATTAACGTCGAATAGAGGTTGATTTACCTAGCATGCACGCATGACCTGTCTTTTGACAAAATCAAAATTAGCCGCACTCGAGCAGGAGAGCAGAGACACTCTCACGTGCGTCGAGTGTGTGGATCATTCTAGCTAGATCGAGGGAGGCGCGCGCATGCATGCACAGGCGGAGCTCCCGGTAGGGCGAGGTGTGGCGCTCGCCCTACTTGATTTGGAGCGATTTTTTTTATATAGGTACATGTATAAGCTAGATCTGATCGATAAATAATCACGAGAAGAAAAACCGTCGTCGCCCGTGTTATTGGGCCTTATTGGGCCGGATGCAATACGTGCACCGAGCGAATAGCGGACGAGAGAGCAGGCTTCTCGACCTCGAGTATACGGTCAATCCTCTGTTCCTCTCGCTTCAGGGTCCAGATGAGAGAGGAGGAACCCTAGCAACCTAGCCGGAGCGTCCATGGAGCGAGCGCCGCGCGTTCTCGGCGTCCAGCAGCAGCGGCTCGCGATCGGCGGCGAGCAGCTGCGGCTCCCGATCCCGGCGGCAAGCAGTAGCAGCCAGCAGCGGCGCGCACGGGGGCGGGGCCGGCGCCCAGCAGGAGTGCAATCCGCGTGTGGGCGGCGCCGCGGCGTGCAGGCTGTGCTTGAGGTCCGCTGTCAGTAGTGGCGACTAGCTACATCCAGCATTCCGATGAAGATGGACAGGAAGAGAAAAAGGCTCCCAAAGAAGAATGGGAAAGGTATGTTTCTGAATTTTGGTGTCATTTTCAGAGAATGACTTAGCAATCTGCAATGCGATGGATTGCAGATTTGACAAGATATTTTGAGGCTGTTGGTAGTGGCACTAGCTCCAATCTAAGTACCCGTGAAATTTGCAATGCTACAACACATTCTGTTCATCAAAAGCAAGTGAATTCTGTGGAAATGGAGAATGCAAAAGAAGGGTAGGGCACTGCCATTGCCTGGATCTTCTTGACGCCATTAAAACTTCAATATTAATCAGTATGTTTTAGGTTGTTCTTCTATTTAGACACAAATGTTTACATTTTCTTTCTATCTGGTTATTCTATTTAGGATCATCTAAAAATATTAGTGTACACTGTCTCTCAGTGTGTGTTATCTACGTTGGTTTTGCATCAAAAAATTTATGCTTCAAAGTTCGCCACACCTTATTTTTTTTTCCGTCCTCCTCCGCCACTGCATGCATGCATGCATCACCATTCTATCGATGTATGAGCAGCAAGCACTGCGGCAGCACATACGCCATCTCGTGATGGTGGAGTGCCCACGTAGCTCTGGACCTAAAAAGGGGAAAGGAAAGATGAAATTGAAATGCAGTACGTACGAACGACCAGCCCAACGCCCATGAATGACCTGCATAGCTCTCCTCAACCACCCGGTGCTCTGTGTTGCTACACAGTACACAACACGCCTGTCTGTCCACCACAGCAAACGCAAACGCAAGAGGAAGCTAGCTAGTACACAGGGAAAGTCGTACGTGGCCGGAGCAAGGAGCCATGCATATGCATGGGATCCTCAGCTCGCCTTCCCAAGGCGCCAATGGGTCGATCCATCCACGTCTCGTCGATCCATCCGAGTCTCACCGATCCATCCGTGATCAAGGAGCTAGGAAGGAAAGAAAAATCGAAGAGCTGCTACTTTTACGGTGTATCAGCAATTCCTCATGCATATTCTCGGGAAAAAAAATCAAGTGAATTGCAAAAAAAGAAAAACACACACACATTTGAAGTTCACTTCCGGAGTTACACTAGTAGAAAACAGGGCTTTGGTCCAGGCCGGGTAAAGGGCATTAATCCCGGTTCACTCACGAACCGGGACCAATGGAGGCATCAGTCCCGGTTCGTGAGGCCAGGGGGCCGGCCAGGCCTCGGGGGCCATTGGTCCCGGTTCGTCTGGCCCCATTGGTCCCGGTTTTAGACACGAACCGGGACCAATGGGCCTCGCTTCTGGCCCGCAACCATTGGTCCCGGTTGGTAGCTGGAACCGGGACCAAATGGGGTCCTTTAGTTCCGGTTCTAGCCACAACCGGGACCAAAGAGATGCCTATATATACCCCACGAGCAGAGCAGTGGAGTGCTCTGTTTTTTTGGCCGGCTGTAGGAGAGCTTTGTGGTGCTCTAGCTCACCTCCTATGCACATGAGGTGTTCAATGAAATGCCCGAGCCACACTTAAGCTTTCTTCTCTCGAAGCTCCTTGTCCAAACTCCATTTTCCTCAAGATTTGTCTAGGTTTGGCGGTCCGTCCTGTCCCGTCCCCGTCCTCACTGCCGTCGATCGCCCGCGCCGATCTCGTCGCCGGCACCACCGTGGTGAGCCTCTTGTTCTTATCTTCTTTCTAAAAGAAAAAAGTTCTTACTTGTATGATTTAGATAGATACTTGTGTAATTTTCTTACTTTTATTATTGTTTGTTATTATATAGTGCGATGGTTTTGGTATCCGCCTCCGTCGCCCCTCGTCCTGTCTATGATTCGGATGTGGTATATATATTATCTTTTATAACTATTAGTTTCATTTAGTGTTTATGACAATTATGCCGACCAACGTGACATAGATTTTTTTATCTAGGAGGTATGTGAACCGGAAATTTCAACCGACCCTATTGTCGAGAGGTTAAATTTAGTTGAAGAAGAAAACAATTACTTGAAGGAAAAATTGAAAAAAATTGAGGAGGAGAAGATGATATTGGAGTTGCATGTTGCGGATGTCGTCGATGATCACAAGATCAAGATGGATGCAATGCGCTTGAAGATTAGAAAGTATAGAAAATATGCCATTCATACTGAGGCTTGGTATCATTATGCCGTTGGATCAATTGTTACCTTAGTTGTGATTATGATCACATTTGTTGTTGCATTGAAATGTTTTAGATAGTTTCAATGTATGGTTTAATTAGATGCTCTGGAGAGCTATATGTTGTTCAATGAGAACTATGTATGTACTTTGGTTTAATGTGATGATGAACTTCTATTAATTTGGTCACTTATCTATTCATGATGTTCTGTAATGGTTTTTGACACACTTAATTATATATAATGCACGCAGATGAACCGGCAATGGATGTACGGTGACAGACGCACCTCCGAGTACATTAAGGGCGTGCATAATTTTCTCGAAGTGACTGAGGCAAACAAGCAGAATGGTTTTATGTGTTGTCCATGCCCTATATGTGGGAATACGAAGTCTTACTCTGACTCGAAAACCCTTCACACCCACCTGCTTTATAAGGGTTTCATGTCACACTATAATGTTTGGACCAAGCAAGGAGAAAGAGGGGTTATGATGGAAGACAGCGAAGAAGAAGAGGATGATGACAACTATGTGCCCCCTAAATACGGTGATGCTGCAACGGGGGAAGCTGAAGATCAAGAGGAACCAGACGATGTGCCCGATGATGATCTTCGCCGGGTCATTGTTGATGCAAAGAGACAATGCGAAAGTAAAAAGGAGAAGTTGAAGTTCGATCGCATGTTAGAAGATCACAAAAAAGGGTTGTACCCCAATTGCGAAGATGGCAACACAAAGCTCGGTACCACACTGGAATTGCTGCAGTGGAAGGCAGAGAATGGTGTATCTGACAAAGGATTTGAGAAGCTACTGAAAATATTGAAGAAGAAACTTTCAAAGGATAACGAATTGCCCGACAGTACGTACGCAGCAAAGAAGGTTGTATGCCCTCTAGGATTGGAGGTGCAGAAGATACATGCATGCCCTAATGACTGCATCCTCTACCGCGGTGCGTACGAGGATTTGAACGAATGCCCGGTATGCGGTGCATTGCGGTATAAGATCAGACGAGATGACCCCGGTGATGTTGACGGCGAGCGCCCCAGGAAGAGGGTTCCTGCCAAGGTGATGTGGTATGCTCCTATAATACCACGTTTGAAATGTCTGTTCAGAAACAAAGAGCATGCCAAGTTGATGCGATGGCACAAAGAGGACCGTAAGAAAGACGGGAAGTTGAGAGCACCCGCTGACGGGTCGTAGTGGAGAAAAATTGAGAGAAAGTGGGGGGACTTTGCAGGTGACGCAAGGAACGTATGGTTTGGTTTAAGCGCGGATGGCATTAATCCTTTTGGGGAGCAGAGCAGCAATCATAGCACCTGGCCCGTGACTCTATGTATCTATAACCTTCCTCCTTGGCTGTGCATGAAGCGGAAGTTCATTATGATGCCAGTTCTCATCCAAGGCCCTAAGCAACCTGGCAACGACATTGATGTGTACCTAAGGCCATTAGTTAAAGAATTTTTACAGCTGTGGAATGGAAAAGGTGTACGTGTGTGGGATGAGCAAGACCAGCAGGAATTTGACCTACATGCGTTGCTGTTTGTAACCATCAATGATTGCCCTGCTCTCAGTAACCTTTCAGGACAGACAAACAAGGGATACCACGCATGCACGCACTGTTTAGATGACACCGAAAGTATATATTTGGACAAATGCAGGAAGAATGTGTACCTGGGGCATCGTCGATTTCTTCCGACCAACCATCAATGTCGAAAGAAAGGCAAGCATTTCAAAGGCGAGGCAGATCACCGGAGGAAGCCCGCCGTCCGTACTGGTGATCACATACTTGCTATGGTCAATGATTTACAAGTAATCTTTGGAAAGGGTCCCGGCGGACTATCTGTTCCGAATGACGCTGAGGGACGCGCATCCATGTGGAAGAAGAAATCTATATTTTGGGACCTACCCTATTGGAAAGACCTAGAGGTCCGCTCTGCAATTGACGTGATGCACGTGACGAAGAATCTTTGCGTGAACCTGCTTGGCTTCTTGGGCGTGTATGGGAAGACAAAAGATACACCGGAGGCACGGGAGGACCAGCAACGTGTGCACGAAAAAGACGGCATGCCTCCAAAGCAGTATGAAGGTCCTGCCAGCTACGCTCTTACCAAAGAAGAGAAGGAAATCTTCTTTGAATGCCTGCTCAGTATGAAGGTCCCGTCTGGCTTCTCGTCGAATATAAAGAGAATAATAAATATGGCAGAGAAAAAGTTACAGAACCTAAAGTCTCATGACTGCCACGTGATTATGACGCAACTGTTTCCAGTTGCATTGAGGGGGCTTCTACCAGAAAACGTTCGATTAGCCATTGTGAAGCTATGTGCATTCCTCAATGCAATCTCTCAGAAGGTGATCGATCCAGAAATCCTACCAAGGTTAAGGAGTGATCTGGCGCAATGTCTTGTCAGTTTCGAGCTGGTGTTCCCACCATCCTTCTTCAATATCATTACGCACGTCCTAGTTCATCTAGTCGACGAGATTGTCATTCTGGGCCCTGTATTTCTACACAATATGTTCCCCTTTGAGAGGTTCATGGGAGTCTTAAAGAAATATATTCGTAACCGCGCTAGGCCAGAAGGAAGCATCTCCACGGGCCATCAAACAGAGGAGGTCATTGGGCTTTGTGTTGACTTCATTCCTGACCTTAAGAAGATTGGTCTCCCTCAATCGCGGTATGAGGGGAGACTGACTGGAAAAGGCACGCTAGGAGCGGACTCAATAATATGTAGGGACGGGCATTCTTGGTCTCAAGCACACTACACAGTTCTACAGAATTCTATCTTGGTGACCCCGTATGTCGATGAACACAAGAATATTCTGCGCTTCAAACACCCGGAGCAGTGTGACGACTGGATTACATGTGAACACATCAGGACTTTCGGCAGTTGGTTGCAAACACGTCTCATGGGTGACAACGCTGTTTCTGATGAGCTGTACTCGTTGGCCAGGGGACCATCTTTGACTGTATTGACTTACAAAGGGTACGAGATAAATGGGAATACATTTTACACGATCGCCCAAGATCAAAAGAGCACCAACCAAAACAGCGGTGTCTGCTTTGATGCAGCAACCAAGAGGGGAAAGGACACATATTATGGTTACATAGTGGACATATGGGAACTTGACTATGGACATGATTTTAAGGTTCTTTTGTTTCAATGCAAATGGGTCAATCTGTCAGGAGGCGGGGTACAGGTAGACCCACAGTACGAAATGACAACAGTGGATCTGAACAAACTTGGGTACACGGACGAACCATTCGTCCTAGCCAATGATGTGGCGCAGGTTTTCTATGTGAAGGACATGTCTACCAAACCGAGAAAAAGAAAAGATAAGGAAGTGAATACATCATACGATGAGCCAAAGCGCCACATAGTTCTTTCAGGAAAAAGAGACATCGTGGGATTGGAGGGCAAGACAGACATGTCTGAAGATTATGAAAAGTTTCATGAAATTCCTCCCTTCAAAGTCAAGGCTAACCCAAGCACCCTGTTAAACGATGAAGATTATCCATGGTTACGGCGCAATAAGCAAATGACACAAGCGAAGAAAAAGTGAAGACTTTCTCTCCACAACTATTATGATGATGCCTTTGATCTAGAATATCACTGCAGTTACATGTGAAGAAATGAAATGCCTTTTGTAACAGATGAGTTTTCGTATGAAACCCTGATACTTCGAAAGAGATTGTCCATTTTGTACACGAAGTGCATCCAGTTTTTGCCGTAACCCTCTCAACTTTTTATAACATGCTATGTGGGTGAAATGATGATACCATGCCAACTTTCAACCTTTTCAGAGTTCATTTGTAGTGCTTTTCAATTTCAGGGTCATTTAGCTCAAAAAAATCAGTAAATGCATGAAAAATACCAAATGAAGTCAGAAAAGGTTGAAAATTGATGATGTGGCTTTGAATGGTGCATTTTGAACACACAAAAAGTCTGGAGTTCAAATAAGTTCAAAAAAATAATATCCCTTTGTAACAGATGAGTTTTCGTCCGAAACCCTGATACTTCGAAGAGATTGTCCTTTTGTACACGAAGTGCATCCAGTTTTTGCCGTAACCCTCTCAACTTTTTAGCACATGCTATGTGGGTGAAATGATGATACCATGCCAACTTCAACCTTTTCAGAGTTCATTTGTAATGCTTTTCAATTTCAGGGTCATTTAGCTCAAAGAATGAACTAATAGCAAAAAGAATGAACTAAAAATAATCAATTAAAATATTCTGTTATGATCAACTAAAACAAAACTATAATATTCTTCAATAGCAAAAAGAATCAACTAAAAGCTTTTATAAAACTCTAATGCAAAAGGAATCAACTAAAAAGCTTTTATAAACCTCTAGTATTTGAAACTAAATTATATAAATTTATGCAACTAAAATTATCAAATATTTTCATATTCAAAACATTAATAGCAAAAAGAATTTTCATAAAGAAATTTTTTGTTAGAAACTTTAATAGTAAACTAAAATAACAAAATCTGTTTTTGATTAAAACAGACATTTAAAATAACCTAAAAATTACCAAATTAAATATAATGATAAAACACAGTAATATTAAATAGCAGGAAAAAGAATCACTCAAAAATTTATTTTTATAGTAAAGTTATTCACAAATTAGTCATTCACACAAATTTAAAAGAATTCAAATTTAAACTATTCAAATTTGAAAACTAATGGCACTAACAGAAAGTTTATAATTTTTGTGACCTAAAAGCAAAAAGAATCACTGAAAAACTGTAAGTATTTAGTTAGTACAAAAAAAAGCATCAAAGAAAACATAAAAACTGGAAAAAAATTAAAAAAAATGCCGCCTACTGGGCCATCACGGCCTGAATACGACTAGAAACCCATTGGGCCAGGATTCAGGCCCGCAGCAGGCCCAATAGGCCCACAGGCAACGGAGTGTGCGATTAGGCCCGTAAGCCTGCAGTTGAGAGGAGCTCGAGAGGGTCAGCGCAGCAGCGCTTATAAACAACTCTCGAGCCCTCTCATCTAGCGAGGTGGGACTAAACTTTTGGCCCCGGGCCGCAGCATAAGGCCATTGGTCCCGGTTCGTGCCACCAACCGGGACCAATGCCTACCTTTGGTCCCGGTTCGTGGCACCAACCATTGGTCCCGGTTGGTGCCACGAACCGGGACCAAAGGGTTGGGTATATAACTAACACTTGTGAAAATTTTCATTTTCATCTCGCAGTTGCCGCCCCCGATGACGCCGACCTCCTCGACGCCGCCAGGCTGCCCCGACGCCGTCGCTGTCGCCCGTGCCCCTGCCCCGCCCCCGAACCCACGCCGACGCCGTCTGCCGCCCATGCCGTCGCCGTCCACCGCCCCCGAGCGCGCCCCGGCCCGCCCCCACCGTCGCCGTCGTCGCCGCCCCCGAGCGCGCCCGGCCACGCCCCTGCCCCGGCCCGCCCCCACCGTTGCCGTCGCCGACGCCCTCGCCGCCCCGCCGTCGCCCTCGCCGGCCGCCCCCGCTGTGAGCCGCCGCCGCCTTTTTTTTTTCATTTTTTATATGATGATTTTTTTGTTCATATATATATAATGTATATATGTATGTATGTGGCTATATGTATGTGTGGATGTTCATATATATATGTATTAATTTTTTTGTTCATATATGTATTTTTTTTGTTCATATGTGTATTAATTTTTTTGTTCATATATGTATTTTTTTTGTTCATAGCATTTTTTTGTTCATATGTGTATTAATTTTTTTGTTCATAGCATTTTTTTGTTCATATATGTATTTTTTTTCATAGCATTTTTTTGCATGTATATATGTATGTGGCTATGTATGTATAGATGGATATCATTTTTTTCCATGTATGTATGTCATTGTCGATATACCCCCTCCCCGATAACTTCGACATGAGGGGGGGGGTCGATATACCCCCTCCCCGATAACTTTGACATGAGGGGGGGGGGGGTCGAATTACCCCTCCCCGATAACTTCGGAAATGAGAGGGGGGGGGGGGGGTCGATATACCCCCTCCCCGATAACTTCGACATGAGGGGGGAGGTCGATATACCCCCTCCCCGATAACATTTTTTTCTAAGTTACTAAGGTAAAATGTTCACCCCCCTCTCGATATACCGGGCGACCAACTCTCGAGGCCACCCAAACCCTAGAAAAAAAGCGTTGTCGATCTCCTACCCCCTCCCGCCCCTACCCGACAAACTCTCGAGGCCACCCAAACAACTAGAAGAAAACTCCGGTAACTTCGACATGAGGGGGGACATCAATCAACCCCCTCTCGCCCGAACAAGTCTATGTATCATTTTATATCGCGGTGGACATATATCAAAGTTTGATCATATGTCAAAGTTTGAATTTTGACATATGCAAAATTTGATCATATATCAAAGTTTGATCATATGTCAAAGTTTGAATTTTGACATATGCAACATTTGATCATAAGTCAAAGTTTGAATTTTGACATATGCAACAATATTTGATCATATGTCAAAGTTTGACTTTTGCCATAGATTTATCAAGAATGCCCCCATTATGGATGTGCACAAGTTGTCATTAGCCGGAAGTAACAGGCGTATGATACTACGAAGCTCTTCAAAGTTGTTTTGGAACGGAGTTCCGGATAGAATAATTTGCTTTTTGGTACGAATTTCAGCAAAGACCTTCCAAATAGCGATATTCGGAAGGCTCTTGCTGAACTTCGTACCAAAAAACTAGTTATCCTATCCGGGACTCCGTTCCAAAACAATTTTGGAGAGCTTCGTACCATTATGCGCCTGTTACTTCCTGCTAATGATGAAGCCATGGTTTTCTTGAATCCTTTGACACTAGACAACGTGACATATAGAAGGGTAGATGAGATCAGGAAAAATATGGACCATTTTCTGCAGATCCAGAATGGCGCCATTTTGTTAAATCCCTTCAAGGTTAAGAGAATCCCCCCCCTCTCGCCCGACCAAACCCTAGAAGCATTGCTGAGGCCACCCCAAACCCTAGAAGCGTCGAGGCCACCCAAATTTACCAAGTTAAAAGAGCGTTGTCGAGGCGACCCCAAACCCTAGAAGCATTGTCGAGGCCACCCCAAACCGTAGAAGCGTCGAGGCCACTAATATGATTCCTTGTTGTGATTAGCTAGCTAGGTCTATGTTTGCCACTAATATATCCATCTCTCATGTTTGTATATTAATTGCCATGTTGTAATATTTGCAGAAACTATGGAGCAAAGAGACTTGGAACAAGAACAGTTGTTGGGGGACATAATCCTCGGTGGAGGTGACGTCTTGTTGTTTCTCAACGACACCGATGGTCAGGAAGGAGAGGATGACGGCTCCGGTGATCGAACAATGGAGGAAGGACATGATCATGATGGCTCTGGTGACCGAATGCCAGAGGAAGAAGGAGACCATGATGACGGCTCCGGTGATCGAACGGAGGAGGGAGCTGTTGCAAAGTCCGGCGAGGTATATATATTAATTAAGCCTGTGTTGACTAGCTAATTGATGCATTAATTGTTTTGGTATGTACATATATTAACTCTTCTTTCTTCTTTTATAGCCCTCCGGATCGAGCCAAACTTCGGTAACGAGACGAGGTCCGAAGAAAAGGTTGCGCCAGGATGAAAGTTTCACGATCATAGCACTCGCGGATGATGGCCTACCGATTGAACCCAAGCGGACCAAGGACGCATTTTCTGCTCAGTGCGGAGCTATTGTTAGGGACAGCATCCCGATCAGCATCAAGCAATGGAATAAGCCTAAGGACGGCCCTGAAGTTTCTTATGTCACCGATAGACAGAAAGATGATCTTTGGACCTCGCTGAAGGAAAATTTCACCCTACCGCCAGAGGCGGATCCGAATAAGCCAGTTATAGAGCCACTGGTCAAGGCAAGTGCTCTTAAGAAGATGGCAGATCTATTTAGGAGGTGGAAGAATGAGTTGAAATCAAAGTTTGTCGACAAAGGGAAGACTCCAGAATTCACCGGCCGATTTGAGAAGATAAGAGATCACTGGCCTGCATTTGTGGCCTACAAGACATCGGACAAGAGTAAGAAAATGTCAGAGACAAACAAGATAAATGCTGCAAAGAAGCTGTATCACCATCACACGGGGTCAGGTGGCTACCTCAAAGCCCGGCCGTTGTGGGACAAAGCTGAGCAAGACCTGCTTGCTAAAGGGGTCGAACCACATACATTGAACTGGCCAGACCGTTCAAGGACTTGGTTCTTTGGGGTTGGGGGAACTTTGGACCCTGAAACAGGGAAGTGCCGTTGGACGGACGAGCAACTTGCAATACCCGTCAAGAAGCTTCAGAAGTATATCACCGCAGCGCAGGAAGGGACGTTTATTCCCGACAGAGAGAAGGACGAGCTGACTGAGGCCCTCGGGAATCCTGAGCACCCTGGATGAACACGAGGCACACCAGGCTCCATTCCGTGGGTGGTTGGGTTTGCCGGCGCAGGCGGTTACAGAAGCCGGGAGAGAAAGAGGAAAGCGGAGCTGAGCAAAATGCAGAAGCTCAATGCAAGACTAGTAAAGCTAGAGGAACTTGCAGCTGCTGTGACGCCCCCGGCCCGATCGTGCACTAATCATACACGCAAATGCACACGATCAAGCCTAAGGACTCACGGGAAGATATCACAACACAACTCTAAAACATAAATAAGTCATACAAGCTTTATATTACAAGCCAGGGGCCTCGAGGGCTCGAATTCATAAGCTTGCGAACAAGCGTCAGCGGAAGCATCAGATATCTGAGTACAGATATAAAAGAAAGTACAGAAAGGCCTTTAGAAAGGCGGGGCAAAATAAAACACTACGATCGAAAGGCACAAGGCCTCCTGCCTGGGACCCTCCGATCCTACTCCTGGTCGTCAGTCAACTCGTAGTAGTATCCATCCTCTGGGTAGTAGTAGTAGCGATCGTCGGGGCATCTGTCTCAGGGGGCTCCGTCCTCTGGTCACGTCAAACTGATATGGGGAGAAAAAGGAAAACAAAGCAACCGTGAGTACTCAGAAGTACTCAGCAAGCAAGGATCTACACTACATATGCAACATTTTCAAAGGGAGGCTGTATATGTGGACTGGGCTGCAGAAATGCCAGAATAGAGAGAAGGCCTAGTCCTATCGAAGACTAGCATCTTCAGCGGTCTTGCAGCAGTAGAAGAGAGTAGAACAATACAATATAATGTAGCAGTAATAATATCAACCTCACCCAGAGATCCTTTCTCGACTCCCTGCGAGAAAGCAATCCCAGAGCCATATATACAGGTCTCATCACAGGTATCCAGTTCTAAATTGTATCAATCAGGATACAACTCCGAGTGTCCTTTACCGTAGGACCGGCTATCGATAGAAATGTTCTTCCCTGCAGGGGTGCACCAACTTACCCAACACGCTCGATTAACTTCGGCCGGACACACTTTCCTGGGCCATGCCCGGCCTCGGCCAAACGACACATCGCAACCCTACCTACAACTCAGCAGAGAGGTCCCCGCCGGTCTACATCCTAAGCGCAAGGGGGTCTTGGCCATCGCCCCTCGCCCTCCGGGTCGTTGCGTACATGGCCCAGATCCAAGCACCACCGAAATGGCGCCAATCACTCCATGCCGCACTGCTGAACTGGACGTCTGACAGAGCTTTCGGCTGATGCATACGATGCAGAACGCCCATACTATGCCCACGTGATGGTTAGTGCTATCAGACCAGAGGTCTGCTCGGATCAAATATCCAAATCGTTAGGACTAGGGCTTGCGGTAACGAGCAGAGACTCACGAAAGATGTGACCCCGTCGCCCCGTCTCGAGGACTTGCGGCAAGGGCCAAGAATGCCCGGCCGCGCCTCGTATTCACCACTCGGGCACCACACTGGCAACCCGCCTTCACATCACACGCGGGTACCCCTCAGGGTCGACCCGCCTTTCCAAGTAACATTGTAAAGTCCAAGTATCCGTGTGTCCATAACATCAGGGAATCCGAGGTATCACCCTCATTGAATTCCCACTCGATGTATCCGTCAAGGTGAACTAGGAGGGATCACCCTCATTGGGTCCACACTTGAGGTGTTGTAGGACAGCGTCGTTATCGGAAGCGGTGAAGGAGGAATCACCCTCGATGACCACGACCGAATAGCTACTCTACAGAGTTAACATCAGAAGTGCTACAAGAGGTTTCACCCTCGGCACTCGATAGTAACGCTGCAGTGTCGTTACAACTAAGGGGGGGGTGATGTGCGGTGTCGGGTCCTGGTCTTCAATCCCATTGATCGGGTCTTCTGACGATCCAGCGCGGCAGTCGGGATAAGTGGGGTCACTGATAGGTCTCTACCCAGCCTAGACTAAACAGTTTAGGATATGTAGGTAATTATCAACAGTAGGTTACAATGAACAGGCTATGCATCAGAATAGGTAAAGCAGCAGCAGCAGTAATTCTAATGCAAGCATGAGAAATTTAGAATGGGCGATATCGGTATGCTCAAGGGAGGGGCTTGCCTGGTTGCTCGGCGGCAAGGGCAAGGTTGTCAATGCTGTCTTCGGTCTCCGGAGCTGCGTCGGTCTCGGGGACGACGTCAGGGTCGGGGGCTATCGAGAGAGAAGAGGGGGAGGAAACAGTATAAATATATAGCAAACATGAGCATGACAAATACGATACACGGTGCTAGGGGTAGTCTAACGCAGCATCACACGTGACAGACGGAGCGGGAGAATATCTGACGATATTTCCCGGGTCTTTGGAATTATCGGACAGAGGATAAGAGGGGAACGGTTGCAAGTTTTGATAGTTAGAGACATGTGGCGGACGAACGGATCGCGTATTCGGATTCGTCTCGTCGTTCTGAGCAATTTTCATGTAGAAAGTATTTTCATCTGAGCTACGGATTATTTTATATGATTTTCTAAAGTTTTTATTAATTTCTGGAATTTAATTAATTATTTAAATTAACATTATCCGAAACAGTGTCTTGCTGACGTCAGCATGACGTCAGGACCAGTGGGTCCCACCTGTCATAGGCTGTTAGGTTAATTAGTGATTAACTAATTAAATTACTGTTTAATTAACATTAACTATTTAATTAAATTAACCTAATCAGGATTAATTAACTTAATTAATTAACTAATTAATTAATTATTTAATTAATTATTTTTATTTATTTTAATTATTTTTTTATTACATTTTCTTTTAATTCGTTTTTAGGGGCTGGGCCCCATCTGTCATTGCCTCAGGGGGGGCAGGGCCCACCGGTCAGTGGCACGTGGCCACCGGGGCGGTGCGTGCGCGCGAGCGCTGCGGGCGCGGCGCGGCGGGCGCGGGGCGTGTCAGGCACGCGCGCGCAGGCAACGGTAGGGGCGAGCGGCGGAGCAGAGCTGCAGCGGCAGCAGCGCGAGGGCGGCGGACGGCGAGGAGCTCCGATGGAGCAGCGGCAGGGCGCGCGTGCGAGGGGTGAGGCCACGGGGCGCGGGCGGTGGTTGCGGGGCGAAGTGGGGAAGGTGGTACGCGGTCAGGGTGCAGGGGGCGAGGGGAAACGGCGGGCCGAGCGTGGCTTCGGCCAAGGCGGCCACGGGCAGGGACGAGGGGAGCCGGGCGCGGCCCGGTGGTGCGAGGTGCGTGCGCCAGCGCGGTGGCGGGACGACGGCCCGGCGCGCGAGCGCGCGAGGTGTGCACGGGGGCGGGGGGAGGAGACGAGGGAGGCAGCGCCAGGGCTCACCCCCGTTGTAGATGTGCGCCGGCGAGGCTCGGTGATGGCCGGCGATGGAGAGACGGGGACGGCGGCGTGCGACGGCGAAGGCCAAGGAGGAGCGCGCGGGGGGGCTCGGGGAAGACGGCGCGGTGCAGGAGGGAGATGCAGGAGGCCGGGAGGGACGGCGCCGGCGACGTGACTCCGCGGAGGAGGACGGAGGCACGGCGGGGCGGCGACCGGCGGCGTCGGGGCCAGTTCCCCCCGATCTGGATCGAGAGGAACGGAGAGAGGAGAGGGATTCGTTCGGGGGGGGGGGGGGGGAGTGGGGTGTCGGTGGGCTAGGGTTACGGGAGTGAGGGGATAAGGATGGGGTGGCCGGCCAGGGGAATGGGCCGGCCTGGTTGGTGGCCTGGTGGCCAGCTGGGCCACGGCCCAGTTGGTCCGGGGGGGGGGGGGGGGGCTTTTCCTTTTTCTTTTCTTTTCTCTTTTTATTTATCCATACCCCTGTTTTGTAAATAGTTAGGGCTCAAATTGAATTTTGTAAAACATGTGACCTGGTCCATAAATACCAGTGCTCAATTCCCTAACACCTAAAATTAGTTTGGACAAAACATCATTTCTTACTTGTTTTAAATAAATTAAAAGGTCATTAAATATTATTTTCAGCCACTGTTTGAGGACGTTCAAGCCACTTATCCATTTTTAATAATGTTGGTTTCAATTTTAGAAGTGCCTCTGGAACGTTTGTTATTTATCTGACATTTTAGTTTATGATTTGAATAACTTCTATTTTCCACTTTAGTTTTAATTTGAATTTTGAGTTAGAAGTTGAAATGCATTATGGTGCAAATGATGATCATGCACTGTTAATCATGCTGACTTGGTATTGTCAAAAGGGTGATTACTGTAGTTAACCACTGGGGGTGTTACAAATCTCCTCTACTAACAAGAATTCTCGTCCCGAGAATTAAGAAGTAGAAGGAAAAAGTTCGGGGTATTCCGCACGAAGATTATCCTCGCGTTCCCAAGTGGCTTCATTTTCAGTATGATTTGACCACTGCACTTTGAGGAACTTGGTAACCTTCTGACGGGTTCGACGTTCAGCTTCATCGAGAATGCGGATCGGATGCTCCTTATAAGATAGATCATCTTGCAATTCAAGCATCTCGTGATCCACAGCTCGGTGCGGAGATTCCTTGAAGCATTTACGATGTTGCGACACATGGAAGACATCGTGGATATGAGAGAATTGCGGCGGCAACTCCAATTTATATGCCACTTGACCACGTCTTGCAACAATGCGGAAAGGACCAATGTAGCGGGGAGCCAACTTGCCCTTGACTCCAAAACGGTGAGTGCCCTTCATAGGAGTGACACGAAGATAAGCCTGATCACCAGGTTGATAAGTCAAACCCCATCGTTTGCGATCATAGTTGCTCTTCTGGCGGTCCTGAGCCGCCTTGAGATTTTCCCGGACAATACGAACTTGTTCTTCGGCTTGTTGAATAATATCTGGACCCACGAGCGGTCGTTCCCCAGTTTCTGACCAATTCAGAGGGGTTCGACACTTACGTCCATAGAGAACTTCAAAGGGGGCCATTTTCAAGCTGGCTTGATAGCTGTTGTTATAGGAGAACTCGGCATATGGAAGAGATTCTTCCCACTTCTTGCCAAACGATATAACACAAGCTCGCAACATGTCTTCAAGCACTTTATTAACTCGTTCAACTTGGCCTTGGGATTGAGGATGATAAGCTGAACTCCAGGTAATATGAGTTCCCATAGCCTTTTGGAAACTTTCCCAGAAATGACCAGTGAATATGCTGCCACGGTCTGAACTGATCTCTTTCGGAATACCGTGGAGTGAAACAATTCTGGAGATATATAACTCTGCTAACTGACTAGCAGTGATCGTCTCCTTGACAGGCAGAAAGTGTGCAACTTTGGAGAGTTGGTCGACGACGACAAGAATAGCATCGTGACCCTTCTGTGACCTGGGAAGTCCTGTAATGAAATCCATCTGAACCTTATCCCATTTCCATAAAGGAATAGGTAACGGTTGCAGAATTCCAGCAGGCTTCTGATGTTCTGCTTTAACGCGACGACACACATCACATTCAGCAACATAACGAGCAATGTCTTGCTTCATTCTGGACCACCAGTACCTTTGACGGAGATCACGATACATCTTGGTGCTACCCGGATGAATAGACAACGGGGTATCATGTGCCTCCTTCATGGCTTTGTCAGTCATAAGCTCGAAGCGAGGTACCACAATGCGGTCTTTGAAATACAAGGTTCCATCTTCAGACAGCGAGAAATCCCTGTACTTTACAAGGTGAAGGTCTTTCTTCATCAGATCAATTTCAGCATCTTTAGCTTGCGCATTCTTAACAGCTTTCTCAAGGTCTGGTTCAACAACCAAGGTTTTTAGGTATCCTTGGGGAACTATCTCGAGATTTAGCTTTCGAAGCTCTTCATACAGAAGTGGTTGCTGTAGCTGAACCTCAAGTTCGCAGCAATAGGATTTGCGGCTCAACGCATCAGCCATCACATTAGCCTTGCCAGGGGTATAAGAAATACCCAAGTCATAGTCCGCAATGGTCTCCATCCATCTTTGCTGACGGAGGTTTAGAGAAGGTTGAGTGAACAAGTACTTCAGACTTTTATGATCCGTGTATATCTCGCAATGATTACCGAGGAGGTAATGTTGCCATAACTGTAGTGCATAGATGACAGCAGCTAGTTCTAGATCATGTACCGGATAATTTTCTTCATGTGGGCGCAACTGACGAGAGCCATAAGCAATCACTTTACGCTCTTGCATTAGGACACAGCCTAATCCTTCACGGGATGCGTCACAATAGATCACAAAGTCTTTGCGGGTATCTGGAGGAGATAGTACTGGGGTATTGTAACGGATTGACATCTGCCCCAGTGGATAAAGAATGTACTCTGGATGTATCCCTGCTCGAACAGCTGGTAGCTGCGTCGCAGGGTGTGGTGGAAACAAACGATCCATCTGAAACAGAGGGAACTCATGATTGTCAAAAGACAAGGAGAAGTATAACCGATCTCGGAGAGAAAGGTTAGACAAAACAATGGAAAGGAAAATGATTATCAGACTAATCAGATCAATGTCAGGGAAATCGCACAGATATCCAGCTCTTCGGGTGGACGAGAATTACGAGATCCTAAGTGTCGGCGTTAGTAAACTTTAGTTAACCCGAAAGGAAGAGAGGTCAGAGTCCCAGAGTAAAGATGAGGAATAAAAGATACTAATACCTCCCAATTGGCGACGTGGGCCCGTAAGCCACACAACCAAGTTAGTAAAACAGTTTTCCGGTTTCTAGACTCAACTTCGGCCAAGGAGTTGGAAAGGGGGTTCCTACAGGCAGTCGGCTCTGATACCAACTTGTGACGCCCCCGGCCCGATCGTGCACTAATCATACACGCAAATGCACACGATCAAGCCTAAGGACTCACGGGAAGATATCACAACACAACTCTAAAACATAAATAAGTCATACAAGCTTTATATTACAAGCCAGGGGCCTCGAGGGCTCGAATTCATAAGCTTGCGAACAAGCGTCAGCGGAAGCATCAGATATCTGAGTACAGATATAAAAGAAAGTATAGAAAGGCCTTTAGAAAGGCGGGGCAAAATAAAACACTACGATCGAAAGGCACAAGGCCTCCTGCCTGGGACCCTCCGATCCTACTCCTGGTCGTCAGTCAACTCGTAGTAGTATCCATCCTCTGGGTAGTAGTAGTAGCGATCGTCGGGGCATCTGTCTCAGGGGGCTCCGTCCTCTGGTCACGTCAAACTGATATGGGGAGAAAAAGGAAAACAAAGCAACGATGAGTACTCAGAAGTACTCAGCAAGCAAGGATCTACACTACATATGCAACATTTTCAAAGGGAGGCTGTATATGTGGACTGGGCTGCAGAAATGCCAGAATAGAGAGAAGGCCTAGTCCTATCGAAGACTAGCATCTTCAGCGGTCTTGCAGCAGTAGAAGAGAGTAGAACAATACAATATAATGTAGCAGTAATAATATCAACCTCACCCAGAGATCCTTTCTCGACTCCCTGCGAGAAAGCAATCCCAGAGCCATAAAGTCATCAAACCTCGTCCTGAGATCCCTTCTCGACTCCCTGCGAGAAGCAATCCCAGAGCCATATATACAGGTCTCATCACAGGTATCCAGTTCTAAATTGTATCAATCAGGATACAACTCCGAGTGTCCTTTACCGTAGGACCGGCTATCGATAGAAATGTTCTTCCCTGCAGGGGTGCACCAACTTACCCAACACGCTCGATTAACTTCGGACGGACACACTTTCCTGGGTCATGCCCGGCCTCGGCCAAACGACACATCGCAACCCTACCTACAGCTCAGCAGAGAGGTCCCCGCCGGTCTACATCCTAAGCGCAAGGGGGTCTTGGCCATCGCCCCTCGCCCTCCGGGTCGTTGCGTACATGGCCCAGATCCAAGCACCACCAAAATGGCGCCAATCACTCCATGCCGCACTGCTGAACTGGACGTCTGACAGAGCTTTCGGCTGATGCATACGATGCAGAACGCCCATACTATGCCCACGTGATGGTTAGTGCTATCAGGCCAGAGGCCTGCTCGGATCAAATATCCAAATCGTTAGGACTAGGGCTTGCGGTAACGAGCAGAGACTCACGAAAGATGTGACCCCGTCGCCCCGTCTCGAGGACTTGCGGCAAGGGTTAAGAATGCCCGGCCGCGCCTCGTATTCACCACTCGGGCACCACACTGGCAACCCGCCTTCACATCACACGCGGGTACCCCTCAGGGTCGACCCGCCTTTCCAAGTAACATTGTAAAGTCCAAGTATCCGTGTGTCCATAACATCAGGGAATCCGAGGTATCACCCTCGTTGAATTCCCACTCGATGTATCCGTCAAGGTGAACTAGGAGGAATCACCCTCACTGGGTCCACACTTGAGGTGTTGTACGACAGCGTCGTTATCGGAAGCGGTGAAGGAGGAATCACCCTCGATGACCACGACCGAATAGCTACTCTACAGAGTTAACATCAGAAGTGCTACAAGAGGTTTCACCCTCGGCACTCGATAGTAACGCTGCAGTGTCGTTACAACTAAGGGGGTGATGTGCGGTGTCGGGTCCTGGTCTTCAATCCCATTGATCGGGTCTTCTGACGATCCAGCGCGGCAGTCGGGATAAGTGGGGTCACTGATAGGTCTCTACCCAGCCTAGACTAAACAGTTTAGGATATGTAGGTAATTATCAACAGCAGGTTACAATGAACAGGCTATGCATCAGAATAGGTAAAGCAGCAGCAGCAGTAATTCTAATGCAAGCATGAGAAATTAGAATGGCGATATCGGTATGCTCAAGGGAGGGGCTTGCCTGGTTGCTCGGCGGCAAGGGCAAGGTCGTCTATGGTGTCTTCGGGATCCGGAGCTGCGTCGGTCTCGGGGACGACGTCAGGGTCGGGGGCTATCGAGAGAGAAGAGGGGGAGGAAACAGTATAAATATATAGCAAACATGAGCATGACAAATACGATACACGGTGCTAGGGGTAGTCTAACGCAGCATCACACTGATACCAACTTGTGACGCCCCCGGCCCGATCGTGCACTAATCATACACGCACATGCACACGATCAAGCCTAAGGACTCACGGGAAGATATCACAACACAACTCTAAAACATAAATAAGTCATACAAGCTTTATATTACAAGCCAGGGGCCTCGAGGGCTCGAATACATAAGCTTGCGAACAAGCGTCAGCGGAAGCATCAGATATCTGAGTACAGATATAAAAGAAAATACAGAAAGGCCTTTAGAAAGGCGGGGCAAAAGAAAACACTACGATCGAAAGGCACAAGGCCTCCTGCCTGGGACCCTCCGATCCTACTCCTGGTCGTCAGTCAACTCGTAGAAGTATCCATCCTCTGGGTAGTAGTAGTAGCGATCGTCGGCAGGGCAGCTGTCTCAGGGGCTCCGTCATCTTGGTCACGACAAACTGATATGGGGAGAAAAGGTAAACAAAGCAACCGTGAGTACTCAAAAGTACTCAGCAAGCAAGGATCTACACTACATATGCAACATTTTCAAGGGGAGGCTGTATATGTGGACTGGGCTGCAGAAATGCCAGAATAGAGAGAAGGCCTAGTCCTATCGAAGACTAGCATCTTCAGCGGTCTTGCAGCAGTAGAAGAGAGTAGAACATTACAATATAATGTAGTAGTAACATTAAGTCTCAACCTCACCCAGAGATCCTTTCTCGACTCCCTGCGAGAAAGCAATCCCAGAGCCATACAGTCATCAACCTCGTCCGGAGATCCCTTCTCGGCTCCCTGTGAGAAGCAATCCCAGAGCCATAGTATCCAGGTCTCATCACAGGTATCCAGTTCTAGTTGTATCGATCGGGATACAACTCCGAGTGTCCTTTACCGTAGGACCGGCTATCGATAGAAATGTTCTTCCCTGCAGGGGTGCACCAACTTACCCATCACGCTCGCTTAACTCCGGCCGGACACACTTTCCTGGGTCATGCCCGGCCTCGGCCAAACAACACACCGCAACCCGACCTACAGCTCAGCAGAGAGGTCCCCGTCGGTCTACATCCTAAGCGCTCAGAGGTCTTGGGCCATCGCCCTGTGCACTCCGAGTCGTTGCGCGCAGGGAGAAGCCTGGCACCAGGAGGGCGCCGGTCCGTCCGTGCCGCCATGCTGAACTGGACGTCTGACAGAGCTTTCGGCTGATGCTACGATGCAGAACGCCCATACTATGCCCACGTGATGGTTAGTGCTATCAGACCAGAGGCCTGCTCGGATCAAATATCCAAATCGCTAGGACTAGGGGCTTGCGGTAACGAGCAGAGACTCATGAAAGATGTGACCCCGTCGCCCCGTCTCGAGGACTTGCGGCAAGGGTTAAGAATGCCCGGCCGCGCCTCGTATTCACCACTCGGGCACCACACTGGCAACCCGCCTTCACATCACACGCGGGTACCCCTCAGGGTCGACCCGCCTTTCCAAGTAACATTGTAAAGTCCAAGTATCCGTGTGTCCATAACATCAGGGAATCCGAGGTATCACCCTCATTGAATTCCCACTCGATGTATCCGTCAAGGTGAACTAGGAGGAATCACCCTCTCTGGGTCCACACTTGAGGTGTTGTACGACAGCGTCGTTATCGGAAGCGGTGAAGGAGGAATCACCCTCGATGACCACGACCAAATAGCTACTCTACAGAGTTAACATCAGAAGTGCTACAAGAGGTTTCACCCTCGGCACTCGATAGTAACGCTGCAGTGTCGTTACAACTAAGGGGGGGGTGATGTGCGGTGTCGGGTCCTGGTCTTCAATCCCATTGATCGGGTCTTCTGACGATCCAGCGCGGCAGTCGGGATAAGTGGGGTCACTGATAGGTCTCTACCCAGCCTAGACTAAACAGTTTAGGATATGTAGGTAATTATCAACAGCAGGTTACAATGAACAGGCTATGCATCAGAATAGGTAAAGCAGTAGTAGCAGCAATTCTAATGCAAGCATGGGAAATTAGAATGGGCGATATCGGGATGATCAAAAAGGGGGGGGGCTTGCCTGGTTGCTCGGCGGCAAGGGCAAGGTTGTCAATGCTGTCTTCGGTCTCCGGAGCTGCGTCGGTCTCGGGGACGACGTCAGGGTCGGGGGCTATCGAGAGAGAAGAGGGGGAGGAAACAGTATAAATATATAGCAAACATGAGCATGACAAATACGATACACGGTGCTAGGGGTAGTCTAACGCAGCATCACACGTGACAGACGGAGCGGGAGAATATCTGACGATATTTCCCGGGTCTTTGGAATTATCGGACAGAGGATAAGAGGGGAACGGTTGCAAGTTTTGATAGTTAGAGACATGTGGCGGACGAACGGATCGCGTATTCGGATTCGTCTCGTCGTTCTGAGCAATTTTCATGTAGAAAGTATTTTCATCTGAGCTACGGATTATTTTATATGATTTTCTAAAGTTTTTATTAATTTCTGGAATTTAATTAATTATTTAAATTAACATTATCCGAAACAGTGTCTTGCTGACGTCAGCATGACGTCAGCATGACGTCAGGACCAGTGGGTCCCACCTGTCATAGGCTGTTAGGTTAATTAGTGATTAACTAATTAAATTACTGTTTAATTAACATTAACTACTTAATTAAATTAACCTAATCAGGATTAATTAACTTAATTAATTAACTAATTAATTAATTAATTAATTATTTTTATTTATTTTAATTATTATTTTTATTACATTTTCTTTTAATTCGTTTTTAGGGGCTGGGCCCCATCTGTCATTGCCTCAGGGGGGGCAGGGCCCACCGGTCAGTGGCACGTGGCCACCGGGGCGGTGCGTGCGCGCGAGCGCTGCGGGCGCGGCGCGGCGGGCGCGGGGCGTGTCAGGCACGCGCGCGCAGGCAACGGTAGGGGCGAGCGGCGGAGCAGAGCTGCAGCGGCAGCAGCGCGAGGGCGGCGGACGGCGAGGAGCTCCGGTGGAGCAGCGGCAGGGCGCGCGTGCGAGGGGTGAGGCCACGGGGGCGGTGGTTGCGGGGCGAAGTGGGGAAGGTGGTACGCGGTCAGGGTGCAGGGGGCGAGGGGAAACGGCGGGCCGAGCGTGGCTTCGGCCAAGGCGGCCACGGGCAGGGACGAGGGGAGCCGGGCGCGGCCCGGTGGTGTGAGGTGCGTGCGCCAGCGCGGTGGCGGGACGACGGCCCGGCGCGCGAGCGCGCGAGGTGTGCACGGGGGCGGGGGAAGGAGACGAGGGAGGCAGCGCCAGGGCTCACCCCCGTTGTAGATGTGCGCCGGCGAGGCTCGGTGATGGCCGGCGATGGAGAGACGGGGACGGCGGCGTGCGACGGCGAAGGCCAAGGAGGAGCGCGCGGGGGGGCTCGGGGAAGACGGCGCGGTGCAGGAGGGAGATGCAGGAGGCCGGGAGGGACGGCGCCGGCGACGTGACTCCGCGGAGGAGGACGGGGCACGGCGGTGGCGGCGGACCGGCGGCGTCGGGGCCAGTTCCCCCCATCTGGATCGAGAGGAACGGAGAGAGGAGAGGGATTCGTTCGGGGGGGGGGGGGGAGTGGGGTGTCGGTGGGCTAGGGTTACGGGGGTGAGGGGATAAGGGGATGGGGTGGGCCGGCCAGGGGGGAATGGGCCGGCCTGGTTGGTGGCCTGGTGGCCAGCTGGGCACGGCCAGTTGGTCCGGGGGGGGGGCTTTTCCTTTTCTTTTTTTTCTCTTTTTATTTATCCATACCCCTGTTTTGTAAATAGTTAGGGCTCAAATTGAATTTTGTAAAACATGGGCCTGGTCCATAAATACCAGTGCTCAATTCCCTAACACCTAAAATTAGTTTGGACAAAACATCATTTCTTACTTGTTTTAAATAAATTAAAAGGTCATTAAATATTATTTTCAGCCACTGTTTGAGGACGTTCAAGCCACTTATCCATTTTTAATAATGTTGGTTTCAATTTTAGAAGTGCCTCTGGAACGTTTGTTATTTATCTGACATTTTAGTTTATGATTTGAATAACTTCTATTTTCCACTTTAGTTTTAATTTGAATTTTGAGTTAGAAGTTGAAATGCATTATGGTGCAAATGATGATCATGCACTGTTAATCATGCTGACTTGGTATTGTCAAAAGGGTGATTACTGTAGTTAACCACTGGGGGTGTTACAGCTGCCGGCCAACCATCTCAGCGGCACGAAGATCCTGCCCAAGAAGCTACCCCACCATCTTAGCGGAGAAGCAGCGTGGCTTCCACGGAGCTCGTTCAGCCTGATTTCACGGCTCCTAGCTACCCCATGGATACTATCACTGAGGCTCAACATTGCCAGCTTATGACGAAATGGCAGAACCTCACTTTGAAGGCGGCTGTCGGCTCTGTTGCACCTCCTCAACCTGATGGAACTTTTCACTGCCGTCCGATTCCACATGGCTATGCTGTTGTGACTGTGGATGAAGTAATGGAGGGATTTGATGAGCTCGAGCTTGACCACCCTACAGGTGATGGGGAGAATCAGCTGGGTTATGCTCTGAGGACTACATGTCTATGGAGGAAGGAGTACATCAAGCTTCCAAACTGGACGCCTCCACCTCCTCCTCCTCCTCCGGCGAGTGATCAGGGGACTCCGCCTCCTCCGGCGCGTGAGGGCACTCCGCCTCCTCCTCCGCCTCCTCCGGCGCGTGAGGGCACTCCGCCTCCGCCTACGCGTCGGAGCACTCCGCCTCCTGCTCCACCTCGTCAGCAACGGCGGAAGAGAGCCGCCGCCGCTCCGGCGGCTAGCAGTACAAGCAGAGGCAGGAAGCAATTCAGATACGGTCCATCTCTCAAGCCTCTGGAAAAGTTACCATATGAGAGGACCGACGAGGAAACCGCAAAAATCAGTGCTGCCGAAGTGCATGAACATTTTGCACGGAAACCTCCACCTTCGAAGGAGACGATAGATCCGGTGAAAGCAAAGCGCACTATCGATGCCCTGAAGCGACCACCACCGCCTCCGCCGCAATCCAACTATCTACGCATTATTGAAAGGACATATAAGGAAGCGGAGCGGTCGGGAAGTACTTGCAGTCATGCAAGGTTAGCAGAACGAAGAAGTGGAAAAAAAATTCTCCAGCTTGGCGAACAGGTGAACCAATCGTGCCCCCCGCTCAAGGTGTCTAGCGATATCGTCGCTAATCATCCAGGGATGGTGCCCGGTACCAATCCTGCTGATTACCTGAGCGATGATGTAGAGTTTGAAACAATGGAGGTGGACGAATTCAGATACCAGTACGGGCATCCTCTCGTCAAACCTGATCATCATCCTCCTCTAACAACGATGATGCGAAGATTCCATGAATGGTACATGAAAACCTGCAGCGAGTCTGGTAAGGATACTTTGACGCTGAGAATTAAAGAGGAGCACGACCTCGTTGGAATGGATCTGTTGTCTGTGGAATTTGACAAGTTATTCCAGTTATACAATCAAAAGGCCCTCGACAAAACACTCGTGACTTGCTACTGTCTATAAGTACTACTTTTGTAATTAAGTCTCTATATATAGCTCAGCTCTTTCATTGCATGTATATATAATTATCCTCACTATATTATGTAGATTGAAGATCATCGAATGCAGAAATGCACAAATCTATGACATTGAGTTCATTAACCCAAATATCATACATGAATGGACGATTCAAAAGAATGTCACAGAAACCGAGGACAACTTGCTACAATCGTTGCTTAAAAATCAAAACAAAGAGAAAATACTCTTTCCTTACAACTTCAAGTGAGTGTTACTGTCTTGTGCATATTCGGTTTCCCTTATTACTCGAGGTTATAATAATGTAATTGATGAGTTATGCATGCGTGCGTAGGTTCCACTTTATTCTGCTAGAGATTAAGCTTGAGCGGGGAGTAGTAACCGTCTTAGACTCGAGACGAAAAGATCCCCAGGAGTATGCGGACATGACTGAAATGCTCCAGAAGTAAGTTCAATCGATCATTATCGCACCATATCGGCAACTTTGTTCATTTCCTGATATTAAGTAATTATTTTCTTTGTCTGGCAGGATTTGAAAAGAGTTCAACGGAATTGTTCCGGCACTGCCGAGGGAGCTGCGATTTACACACCCAAAAGTAAGTACTACTAGCTAGTTTCACGCATCTCCCATTGATTCTAGTTTCATCAATACCATTTATAATGCTTGATTATCAGTTTGATTGAACTCTATTTCTCGTAAAGTGCTTGTGGCAGGAAGCCGGGAATGATTTTTGTGGATACTACATTTGCGAGTTCATCTACAACGCGACGACCTCTAAGCGGGGCTACTCTGAAAAACAATATGAAGTGCGTAAGCAATAATATTCATAATTTTATTTTATTACCATCATTTGTGTTGAGTTTCATTCATATATATGTATTGACCTCCTTCTTCAAATTAGTTGTGGCAGTTGCGGGATGAACTCCTACCACATAATCGCGTACGAGCAATTCAATAGGAGTTGGCGGGATTCTTTCTTGACCACGTCGTAAATAAAACCGGAGAATACCATATGAAATTTGACATTAGATGTTAGGGATTGTACGTAAGAAATCTTATATTGTATATATGTAGCTAGTAGCGTCGGATAGATATACGAAAACTTGTTGTTCGACAAATCTCTCGGAGAAAAAGAGGTCGATCACTTCTCTCTGTATATGTTCATGACGATCTTGTGTACTTAATGATTCCTTCATTTGCTTACTAGCTAGCGTGTCGAGTTCTCTCTATACGTATAGTAGTTAGCGTCGACCAAGCACAGAGAAAGAGAGTACACTTCTCTCTATTAGCTAGCTAACACAATATGAAACCCCTAAATTAACCCTCCAAAATCCCCTAAACCCTCCCCCCTTTTTAAAAAAAAACAAAAACCCCAGCCTTTTGGTCCCGGTTGGTGTTACCAACCGGGACTAAAGGTCCTCCTGCCTGGGCTCCCCGCAGCGGCCACGTGGAGCCCCTTCTGTCCCGGTTCGTAAGCGAACCGGGACTAAAGGTTTTGGGCTTTAGTCCCGGTTCCAGAACCGGGGCTAATGGGCCTCTGAAACAGGGACAAATGGGCCGTTTTTCACTAGTGTTACGACCTCATTTCTTGCTTGCCCCAAAAATCTAAATCTTTTCTTGCTAATTTTCTCAATAAACACCGATGAATGATTCGAGCCAGTTAACCCCCCACTTTTGACAACCGTGGCCCGTGAGTCAGTGCCATGTCAGCCGATGGAGACGGAAACGGGGTTGACGGCCATTACGTCACCTATGTCAGTTCCCTCCCTCTCTCCCGATCTCACAATTTCCTCTCCCCCCCCCCCCCCGGCTCTCTTCTCGCTGTCCTGCGATGGTAGCAGCTAAACCTTGTGTCTGCGATTCAATTGGTGGCGGAGGGACCGAGATGAGGCTGAGGGGTTCTCGAAGGTGGAGAACTTTCTCGGAAGCCAGAGCTTCGCGACGAAGCGACAGCCGACGGCGGAGGTGTCCTTGTAGTATCAGGCGATGATAGCCTGGCCCACTTGTTTGCCGCCTCTCTCGACACCCTTTTTTTTTTGCAGGTGCCTCTCTCGACACCCCGGCCCACTAGATTGCCGCCACTCCCGACGACGAAATCAGGCAAAGTCTAGTAGCGGCCTTAAGATTGTTGTTTTGATTTCGTAGATATAGGCATGAAGAATGGATAAAGTCTCGGACGGAAGAATGAATAATGGGTTCTTTCATCCTTCCGGATAAAAGAATATTCTACAAGATTTGTAATAATGCATAAATGTGCAACAAGGACTTGGTTCGGTTCAGTGGTACAAACTGCTCCGTAGATCTTCCAAATATATCACTTTCAGCCGACGATGGACGATAACTTCAGTTCGATTGATTCTTATCAAAAATCGGTGTTGGTTCATGTGATGGTCTCAGGAATTATATTTGAAATTTCTGGAGTAGAAACGAACGCAACAGAATAGCAGTTCATTCGTTGACGTGGGAGAAGTTTAGAATGCAAAAGTGTTGTGAGGCTAGCGTGCTAACCGGGGATAATTTGAGAATTGTGATAGTTTGGTTTGACAAAAGTGTAAACACGGTAGATTTTTGAAATAAAAAACCACAGTTGTGGAACCCGCGAGACCCGTGCGTTGCTCCGTTTTGGCGAGACGGGGAACCTAGCCTGCCGCCGCAGGTTTTTTGTCGCCCTGGCGCCCTCCTCGCCACCGCTGCCACCGGCTTCTCCGTGGTGGCGGCAGTCCCCGCCTCCAAAGGTGGCGAGGGAGACCTGCAGTGGATGCGGTGGTGCCCTCTCGGCGTGGATGCATAGCGGCTTCGCCGGCTACGGCCCTGTGGGCGCATGGTCGTGGATGGGCCGGTGTGTGGTGGAGGCGCGCAGGTCCGTGGGCGCTCTCGCGCCTGCGACTGCTGCTTGGCCTGCAACGGTGGCTCGGCCTGGGTCTCCTCTCCTCGGGCGACGGCGACTCGATTTGGCCAACCCAACGCGTGCACGGCTTCTGCCCTTATGGACCTCGGCTCTATAAACATGCATGACTCGGCAAAACCTCACATGAAAAAAAAGCAGATTTCTCATCTTATGCCAAGACATAGACGTCTTAGGATTGACAACATTCAAATGCGTTGTGATTGTGTGAGTACTAAAGCCATCGTTGGCGAGAATGAGAAGGAGGATAAGTGGCAACGCAGATGGCATGCCATCTGTTGAAAGAAAGGACGTGGACCTATTAGGATCTTCACTCATTATTATTATTTTTTGAAGCACAGGATCTTCATTCATGTTTATTGGGTTAGGGGAGTGTGGTATTTCTTTTTTCCCGTTGCAACGTCTTCTGTAAAGCGAAGAAGCTTCTAATTCTTGGCCCATTATCGTTTTTTAATGAATATCGGCAGCCTAGTCTAGTCTATCTAGTCAAGATTCTATGGAGGAAAAGAAATTCGCCAAGGTTCTCGTAACCATGTGGGCTATACGATGGCCGAGGCATGAACAAATATTCCAGAGCCCTCTGTCCACAATGCATTTTATTAATAAATATATGGAGGATCTTGATCTGATCCCGAGCAAGAAACGATATGGAGCCAAAGGTTTCGGTGCAGAGAAAGTGATTGATGGCCCCGTAGGGATTACCCAAGATTAATGTGGACGCAGCCATATCCAGACATGAGAATGGAGGCGCCTGCGCTGCTATTTGCAGAGACGGTTAAGGTAAATATATTGGTGCATCCGTGACATGCTATGAAGGGATCATCGATCCGGAGATTCTGGAAGCGTATGCTTGCTGTGAAGCCATTTATCTAGCTGAAGACCTGAACCTTTCGAGTATGTACAATTGTACATAGCTACTGATTGTGCTGCTACGATCAATCATTTAAAGGGTGAGTTCAGGGAAACGTTGGCGGTCATCATTGTTCGAGAACGGTTTGCCAATGCAATACTCGATGTATTGATCGGGTGCATGTGCACGTATATAAAGAGTATAAGTGGGCCTCAACCTCAACTATACAAGGCTAGGAGGTGGGCCAGGATATACACATATACATGCAACACATATATTCAACACCCCCCGCAGTCGAAGCGTCGCCGGAGACACAGAGACTGGACCGAAACTCCTCGAAGACGGGAGTAGGCAATCCCTTAGTCATCACGTCAGCAAACTGTTGCGTTGTCGGAACGCGGAGAACCCGAACACGGCCAAGTGCAACCTGCTCACGCACGAAGTGAATATCGAGCTCAATATGCTTCGTACGACGATGGTGCACCGGGTTGGCGGAGAGGTAGACCGTGCTGACGTTGTCGCAGTAGAGAAGTGTTGCCTTGTGAACATTACAAAGCAACTCCTGGAGCAGCTAACGGATCCAAGAGCATTCGGCCACGGCATTAGCCACGGCCCGATACTCTGCCTCGGCGCTGGAGCGGGAGACCGTGGGCTGTCGCTTGGATGAGCAAGAGATCAGCGAGGGCCCAAGGTAGACGCAATAGCCGGACGTAGAGCGCCGGGTGTCGGGGCAGCCGGCCCAGTCGGCGTCCCAGTAGGCGACGAGGTCGGTGGAGGCGGAGGCCGTCAGGGGAGTCCCAAGGACATAGTGCCGCGTATGTAGCGGAGAATACGCTTCACCAAGGTCCAATAGGAGTCATGCGGGGAGTGCATGTGGAGGCACACCTGCTGAACAGCGTACTGCAGGTCCGGACGTGTCAGCATCAGGTACTGTAAGGCACCAACAATGGAGCAATAAAACGCTGCATCGGAGGCGGGAGACCCCTCCAGGGCAGAGACCTTCGCCTTCGTGTCGACAGGAGTGGGTGCCAGCTTGCAGTTAAGCATACTAGCGCGCTCCAGAAGCTCGTGGGCGTACTTCTGCTGATGCAGAAATAAGCCGTCAGCCCGACGGACCACCTCGATACCGAGGAAGTAGTGCAGAGGCCCCAAGTCCTTGAGGGCGAACTCATCACGAAGATGAGCCGTGAGCCGCTGAAGAAGATCAGGGGCGGACGCCGTGAGGATGATGTCGTCGACGTAGAGCAGCAGATATGCAGTGTCAGCTCCCTGATCATACACAAAGAGTGAAGGCATCGGAGCGAGTGGACCGAAAGCCCAAAGACTGCAGGAATGCGGCGATACGCTGGTACCAAGCCCGTGGCGCCTGCTTCAACCCGTAAAGAGAACGATAGAGCAAGCACACGAAGTCCGGATGCTCGGCGTCGATGAAGCGAGTGGGCTGCTTACAGAACACCTGCTCGGCAAGATGACCGTGCAAGAAGGCGTTGGAGACATCCAACTGATGCACAGGCCAGGCTCGCGAGACCGCCAACTGAAGCACGGTGCGGATCGTGCCCGGTTTCACAACCGGAGCGAAGGTGTCGGTGAAGTCCACGCCCGCACGTTGCCGAAAGCCACGAACCACCCACGGAGCCTTGTAGCGCTCAAGAGAACCATCCGGGCGGGTCTTGTGGCGGAACACCCACTTGCCAGTGATGACATTGGCACGAGGGGGTCGCGGAACAAGATGCCACGTGCGGTTGCGCTGCAAGGCGTCGAACTCCTCCTGCATCGTGGCGAGCCAGTGGGGATCCTGAAGGGCAGCGCGAGCGGAAATGGGATGGGTGATGGCGTCGATGTCGAGGCAGCGCACACATACTCGTCGGAAGAGTAGCGCGTGCTCGGCCGATGCACACCGGCCCTAGCGCGGGTCATCACGCCGAGAGCCGGACCAGCGGCGGCAGCCGGGCTGGCAGCAGCGGCCGGACCAGCAGCAGCGGGTGCAATGACGGGCGAGGAGGATGTCGAGCCTGTCGCCGGAGAGGCGGCGCCGACCGGGGTGGTGGGCGGGGTGCCCGCCGCGTCGCCGGGGTGGGGGGCCCGGTCCGGCACAACCTTGTAGGAGGGAGTCGGGGACCCAGGGGCCCGGTCCGACTCGACCTCGGGGGAGGGAGTCGGGAACCCGGGCGGCGGCAGAAGGCGCCGGGCTGGTGGGACCGAGGGAGCTGGAGCCGGAGAGACTTGAAAAAAAGGGAACACCGTCTCGACAAAATACATGTGCCTCGAGGTGTACATGTGGTGAGTGACATGATCATAGCACCGGTAACCTTTGGTGTTAGAGGGATAGCCAAGGAAGACGCATGGGAGTGATCGTGGTGCGAGTTTGTGTGGAGTGGTGGATGCGGTGCTAGGATAGCAAAGACACCCGAAAGTGCGAAGACCGTCATAGGACGGCGGTGCACCGAAGAGAAGGTGGTGAGGGGCGTAGTTCCACCGAGGACGACACGGACGGATGTTAACTAGAAGGGTAGCAGTGGCAAGAGCATCAGGCCAAAACCGGGCGGGCACGTTAGAGTGAAAGGGTAACATGCGAACGCAGTCATTAAGAGTGCGAAGAATGCACTCGGCGCGGCCGTTCTGCTGTGAGGTGTATGGACAGGTTAAACGGAAGATAGTGCTGTGAGAGGCGAGAAGATTGCGGAGAGCAACGTTATCAAACTCTTTTCCGTTGTCGGTTTGGAGCGCAAGAATGGGGCGACCGAACTGTGTGGTGACATAGGAATAAAAGGATGTGAGTGTGGCTAAGGCATCGGATTTGCAACGAAGAGGAAAAGTCCACACATAATGAGAATAATCATCTAAAATCACCAAATAGTATAGGTAGCCCGTGTTACTTGCAACGGGAGACGTCCAAACATCACTATGAAGTAATTGAAATGAAAAAGTAGAAACAGTTGTAGACGCACTAAAGGGAAGACAAACATGCTTGCCTAAACGACAAGCCTCACAAGTATGCTCGTCGAGCTTATTACATGAGAAAGAAAAACTCCTAAGAATTTGACGCAAAACGGCGGGGTTGGGGTGGCCCAAGCGAGCATGCCAAAGGTCGACGCCGTCGGTGAGGGCGACGGGTGTGGAGGTGGAGGCACCGGCGTGCACGGGATAGAGCTCATCGGGGCTGTCACATCGGTGAAGTACCATCCGGGTACGGGCGTCCTTCACAGAAAAACCAACACCGTCAAATTCGACAGTAAGTGGGTTCTCACGAGTAAGACGACGAATGAAAACTAAGTTCGTGACTAATTCAGGCGAAACAAGAACATTATACATAGTGATGGGTGTGGAAGTGGAGGGAAAACTAGTGCTACCGATATGAGTAATAGGTAAGGAGGAGCCGTTGCCAACGATGATACGAGTGGGTGTATGAACAGGAGTGGAGGAGGTTAGGTTACCGGGATGAGCTGTCATGTGCGCAGTAGCACCCGAGTCAATGTACCAGTCGCCTCCACTGCCAGAGTTACTCGGCGACGGCGCGGAGTGCAGGGCGGCCAGGAGGGTGGGGTCCCATGGCGCAGGGACCGGCGGCGGTTCCCCACAAGATGATTTTTTCCCATTATATTTGGTAGACCTTTCTTGAACACTGTTAATGCTAAGATAGATTGTGAGAAAGAAACTGTTAGTGTAAGTTTCGGGGATTTGTCTCATGAGTTTAATTTCTCCAAATTTCGTAGACAGCCTCGTGATAAAGAAATGCCTAATAAAGATAAAATTATTGGTCTTGCTTCTATTGTCGTGCCTCCTACTCATTCTTTAGAACAATATTTGCTAGACCATGAAAATGATATGTTCATGAACGAAAGAAATGAAATAGATGAAATATTGTTTAAACAAATGCCTGTTTTGAAACACAATTTGCCTATTGCGACTCTTGGAGTTCCTCTATCACCCAAGAGTGATCTTGTGTTTGATCTTAAACAATTGCCTGATACTCTGAAGTATGCTTATCTTGATGAAAAGAAGATGTATCCTGTTATTATTAGTGCTAACCTTTCAGAGCATGAAGAAAAGAAATTATTAAAAACTCTGAAGAAGCACCGTGCCGCTATTGGATATACTCTGGATGATCTTAAGGGCATTAGTCCCACTCTATGTCAGCATAAAATTAATATGGAGCCTGATGCTAAACCAGTTGTTGATCACCAACGACGGTTAAATCTTAAGATGAAAGTGATACGTCTCCAACGTATCTATAATTTTTGATTGTTCCATGCTATTATATTATCTGTTTTGGATGTTTTATATGCATTATTATGCTATTTTATATTATTTTTTGGACTAACTTATTAACCTAGAGCCTAGTGCCAGTTTCTGTTTTTTCTTTGTTTTTGAGTTTCGCAGAAAAGGAATACCAAATGGAGTCCAAACGAAATGAAACTTCACGATGATTTTTCTTGGACCAGAAGACACCCAGTGGACTTGGAGTCCAAGTCAGAAGAGCCACGAGGCGGTGGCAAGGGTGGAGAGCACGCCCTAGGGGGGAGGGGCGCCCCCTACCTTGTGGGCCCCTCGTGACCTTCCTGACCTAGCTCTTCGTCTATATATTCACATATATTCTAAAACCCTCAGAGGAGCCCACGAAAATAATTTTCCGCCGCCACAACCTTCTGTTCCCGTGAGATCCCATCTTGGGGCCTTTTCCGGCATCCTGCCGGAGGGGGATTTGATCACGGAGAGCATCTACATCAACCCTATTGCCCTTCCGATGAAGCGTGAGTAGTTTACCACAGACCTACGGGTCCATAGCTAGTAGCTAGATGGCTTCTTCTCTCTCTTTGATTCTCAATACCATGTTCTCCTCGATGTTCTTGGAGATCTATCCGATGTAATCTTCTTTTGTGGTGTGTTTGTCGAGATCCGATGAATTGTGGATTTATGATCAGCTTATCTATGAATATTATTTGAATCTTCTCTGAATTCTTATATTCATGATTTGATATCTTTGTATTTCTCTTCGAATTATCGGTTTGGTTTGGCCAACTAGATTTGTTTTTCTTGCAATGGGAGAGGTGCTTAGCTTTGGGTTCAATATTGCATGATTTCACCCAGTGACAAAGTAGGGGTAGCGAGACACGTATTGAATTGTTGCCATCGAGGATAAAAAGATGGGGTTTTCATCATATTGCTTGAGTTTATTTCTCTACATCATGTCATCTTACTTAAGGCGTTACTCCGTTCTTTATGAACTTAATACTCTAGATGCATGCTGGATAGCGGTCGATGTGTGGAGTAATAATAGTAGATGCAGGCAGGAGTCAGTCTACTTGACACGGACGTGATGCCTATATGCATAACCATTTCCTTGGATATCGTCATAACTTTGCGCTTTTCTATCAATTGCTCGACAGTAATTTGTTCACCCACCGTATTATTTGCCTTCAAGAGAGAAGCCTCTAGTGAAACCTATGGCCCCGGGTTTATTTTCCATCATATTTGCTTCTGATATTACTATTTTGCAATCTTTTACTTTCAGATCTATATACCAAAAAACCCAAAAAATATTTTATCTTTTGTTTATCTTTTATCTATCTCTATCAGATCTCACTGATACGTCCATTTTGCATCATGCTTTTATAACAATATTTATTGCATTATGGGCTGTTATTACACATTATGGCACAATACTTATGCCTTTTCTCTCTTATTTACAAGGTTTACATGAAGAGGGAGAATGCCGGCAGCTGGAATTCTGGGCTGGAAAAGGAGCAAATATTAGAGACCTATTCTGCACAACTCCAAAAGTCCTGAAACTTCACGGAGAGTCATTTTGGATTTAATAAAAAATATTGGGCGAAGAAAGTACCAGAGGGGGGCCACCTGCCATCCACAAAGGTGGAGGGCGCGCCCTACCCCCCTGGGCGCGCCCCCCGTCCTTGTGGGCCACCTGGCAGGCCCCCGACGCCCATCTTCTGCTATATGGTGTGTTTTAACCTAGAAAAAAATAACAAGGAAGCTTTCGGGACGAAGCGCCGCCGTCTCGAGGCGGAACCTGGGCAGAACCAATCTAGGGCTCCGACGGAGCTGTTCTACCGGGGAAACATCCCTCCGGGAGGGGGAAATCATCGCCATCGTCATCACCATCGATCCTCTCATCGAGAGGGGGTCAATCTCCATCAAAATCTTCACCAGCACCATCTCCTCTCAAACCCTAGTTCATCTCTTGTACCCGATCTTTGTCTCAAAACCTCAGATTGGTACCTGTGGGTTGCTAGTAGTGTTGATTACTCCTTGTAGTTGATGCTAGTTGGTTTATTCGGTGAAAGATCATTTGTTCAGATCCTTAATGATAATTAATGCTCCTCTGATTATGAACATGAATATGCTTTGTGAGTAGTTACGTTTGTTCCTGAGGACATGGGAGAAGTCTTGTTATAAGTAATCATGTGAATTTGGTATTCGTTCGATATTTTGATGAGATGTATGTTGTCTCTCCTCTAGTGGTGTTATGTGAACGTCGACTACATGACACTTCACCATGATTTGGGCCCAGGGGAAGGCATTGGGAAGTAATAAGTAGATGATGGGTTGCTAGAGTGACAGAAGCTTAAACCCTAGTTTATGCGTTGCTTCGTAAGGGGCTGATTTGGATCCATATGTTTCATGCTATGGTTAGATTTATCTTAATTATTCTTTCGTAGTTGCGGATGCTTGCGAGAGGGGTTAATCATAAGTGGGAGGCTTGTCCAAGGAAGGGCAGCACCCAAGCACTGGTCCACCCACATATCAAATTATCAAAGTAACGAACGCGAATCATATGAGCATGATGAAAACTAACTTGACAACAATTCCCATGTGTCCTCGGGAGCGCTTTGCTTTATATAAGAGTTCGCCCAGGCTTGTCCTTTGCTACAAAAAGGATTGGGCCACCTTGCTGCACCTTGTTTACTTTTGTTACTTATTACCTGTTACGAATTATCTTATCACACAACTATCTGTTACCGATAATTTCAGTGCTTGCAGAGAATACCTTGCTGAAAACCGCTTGTCATTTCCTTCTGCTCCTCGTTGGGTTCGACACTCTTACTTATCGAAAGGACTACGATAGATCCCCTATACTTGTGGGTCATCAAGACTCTTTTCTGGCACCGTTGCCGAGGAGTGAAGCGCCTTTGGTAAGTGGAATTTGGTAAGGAAACATTTATATAGTGTGCTGAAATTTACTGTCACTTGTTACTATGGAAAATAATCCTTTGACGGGTTTGTTCGGGGTATCTTCACCCTGACCAGAAGAGCAAAGAGTTGCCCCTCAACCTACTGCACCTACTGAAAATATTTATTATGAAATTCCTTCGGGTATGATAGAGAAATTGCTAGCTCATCCTTACACAGGAGATGGAACATTACATCCTGATATGCATCTAATCTATGTGGATGAAGTTTGTGGATTATTTAAGCTTGCAGGTTTGCCCGAGGATGAAGTCAAGAAGAAGGTCTTCCCTTTATCTTTGAAGGATAAGGCATTGACATGGTATAGGCTATGTGATGATATTGGATCATGGAACTACAACCGATTGAAATTGGAATTTCATCAGAAGTTTTATCCTATGCATCTGGTTCATCGTGATCAGAATTATATATATAATTTTTGGCCTCGTGAGGGAGAAAGTATCGCTCAAGCTTGGGGGAGGCTTACGTCAATGTTATATTCATGCCCCAATCATGAGCTCCCAAGAGAAATTATTATTCAAAATTTTTATGCTCGGCTTTCTCATAATGATCGATCCATACTCGATACTTCTTGTACTGGTTCTTTTATGAAGAAGGACATTGAATTCAAATGGGATTTATTGAAAAGAATTAAACGCAACTCTGAAGATTGGGAACTCGACAAAGGTAATGAGTCAGGTATAAACCTTAAATTTGATTGTGTTAAATCTTTTATGGATACCGATGCTTTTCGTGATTTTAGCACTAAATATGGACTTGACTCTGAGATAGTAGCTTCTTTCTGTGAATCATTTGCTACTCATGTTGATCTCCCTAAGGAGAAGTGGTTTAAATATCATCCTCCCATTGAAGCTAAAGTAGTAGAACCTATAAAAGTTAAAGAAGAAATTATTACTTATATTGTTGATCCTATTGTTCCTACTGCTTATATTGAGAAACCACCTTTTCCTGTTAGAATAAAGGATCATGCTAAAGCTTCAACTGTGGTTCATAAGAGTTATACTAGAACACCTACACCCCCTGAGAAAATTAAAGTTGAACCTAGTATTGCTATGGTTAAAGATCTCTTGGTTGATAATATTGATGGGCATGTTATTTATTTCTGTGATGAAGCTGCTAGAATTGCTAAACCCGATAGTAAAGATAAACATAGACCCGTTGTTGACATGCCTGTTGTTTCAGTTAAAATAGGAGATCATTGTTATCATGGCTTATGTGATATGGGTGCTAGTGTGAGTGCAATTCCTTTTTCCTTATATAAAGAAATTATGAATGATATTGCACCTGCTGAGATAGAAGATATTGATGTTACTATTAAGCTTGCCAATAGAGATACTATTTCACCAATTGGGATTGTTAGAGATGTTGAAGTCTTGTGTGGGAAAATAAAATACTCTACTGATTTTCTTGTTCTTGCTTCCCCACAAGATGACTTTTGTCCCATTATATTTGGTAGACCTTTCTCGAATACTGTTAATGCTAAGATAGATTGCGAGAAAGATATTGTTACTGTCGGTTTAGGGGATATGTCTCATGATTTTAATTTCTCTAAATTTCGTAGACAACCTCATGATAAAGAATTGCCTAGTAAGGATGAAATTATTGGTCTTGCTTCTATTGCCGTGCCCCCCACTGATCCCTTAGAACAATATTTGCTAGACCATGAGAATGATATGTTTATGAATGAAAGAAGGGAAATAGACGAGATATTCTTTAATCAAGGGCCTATTTTGAAACACAATTTGCCTGTTGAAATCCTTGGGGATCCTCCTCCACCCAAGGGTGATCCCGTGTTTGAGCCTAAACAATTACCGGATACTTTGAAATATGCTTATCTCGATGAAAAGAAGATATATCCTATTATTATTAGTGCTAACCTTTCAGAGCATGAAGAAAAGAAATTATTAAAAACTCTGAAGAAGCACCGTGCCGCTATTGGACATACTCTTGATGATCTTAAGGGCATTAGTCCCACTCTATGTCAGCACAAAATTAATTTGGAGAATGATGCTAAACCAGTTGTTGATCACCAACAACGGTTAAATCCTAAGATGAAAGAAGTGGTAAGAAATGAAATACTAAAGCTTCTGGAGGCAGGTATAATTTATCCTATTGCTGATAGTAAGTGGGTAAGTCTTGTTCATTGTGTCCCAAAGAAGGGAGGTATTACTGTTGTTCCTAATGATAAGAATGAATTGATCCCACAAAGAATTATTACAGGTTATAGAATGGTAATTGATTTTTGCAAATTAAATAAAGCTAATAGAAAAGATCATTACCCTCTACCTTTTATTGATCAAATGCTAGAAAGATTATCCAAACATACACATTTTTGCTTTCTAGATGGTTATTCTGGTTTTTCTCAAATACCTGTGTTAAAAGATGATCAGGAAAAGACCACTTTTACTTGCCCTTTCGGTACCTTTGCTTATAGACGTATGCCTTTTGGTTTATGCAATGCACCTACTACCTTTCAAAGATGTATGACTGCTATATTCTCTGATTTTTGTGAAAATATTGTTGAGGTTTTCATGGATGATTTCTCCGTTTATGGAACTTCTTTTGATGATTGCTTAAGCAACCTTGATCGAGTTTTGCAGAGATGTGAAGAAACTAATCTTGTCTTGAATTGGGAGAAGTGCCACTTTATGGTTAATGAAGGTATTGTTCTGGGGCATAAAATTTCTGAAAGAGGTATTGAAGTTGATAAAGCTAAAGTAGATGCTATTGAAAAGATGTCGTGTCCTAAAGATATCAAAGGTATAAGAAGTTTCCTTGGCCATGCTGGTTTCTATAGGAGGTTTATTGAAGACTTCTCTAAAATTTCTAGGCCTCTCACCAATCTCTTGCAAAAAGATGTTCCTTTTGTTTTTGATGATGATTGTGTAGAAGCATTTGAAATACTTAAGAAAGCCTTGATTTCTGCACCTATTGTTTAGCCACCTGATTGGAATTTACCCTTTGAAATTATGTGTGATGCTAGTGATTATGTTGTTGGTGCTGTTCTAGGGCAAAGGGTTGATAAGAAATTAAATGTTATTCATTATGCTAGTAAAACTCTAGACAGTGCCCAGAGGAATTATGCTACCACTGAAAAAGAATTTTTAGCAGTTGTCTTTGCTTGTGATAAGTTCAGATCCTATATTGTTGATTCCAAAGTAACTGTTCACACTGATCATGCTGCTATTAAATATCTTATGGAAAATAAAGATGCTAAACCTAGACTTATTTGATGGGTTCTCTTGCTACAAGAATTTGATTTGCATATTATTGATAGAAAAGGAGCCGAGAACCCCGTTGCAGACAACTTGTCTAGGTTAGAAAATGTTCTTGATGACCCACTGCCTATTGATGATAGCTTTCCTGATGAACAATTAGCTGTCATAAATACTTCCCGTAATACTCCCTGGTATGCTGATTATGCTAATTACATTGTTGCTAAATTTATACCACCTAGTTTCACATACCAGCAAAAGAAAAAGTTTTTCTATGATTTAAGACATTACTTTTGGGATGACCCACACCTTTATAAAGAAGGAGTAGATGGTGTTATTAGATGTTGTGTACCTGAGCATGAACAGGAACAGATCCTACGCAAGTGCCACTCCGAGTCTTACGGAGGACACCACGCTGGAGATAGAACTGCACATAAGGTATTGCAATCTGGTTTTTATTGGCCTACTCTCTTCAAGGATGCTCATAAGTTTGTCTTGTCTTGTGATGAATATCAAAGAATTGGTAATATTAGTAGACGTCAGGAAATGCCTATGAATTATTCACTTGTTATTGAACCATTCGATGTTTGGGGCTTTGATTATATGGGACCTTTTCCTTCCTCTAATGGGTATACACATATTTTAGTTGCTGTTGATTACGTTACTAAGTGGGTAGAAGATATTCCAACTAGTAGTGTTGATCATAACACTTCTATTAAGATGCTTAAAGAAGTTATTTTTCCGAGGTTTGGAGTCCCTAGATATTTGATGACTGATGGTGGTTCACATTTTATTCATGGTGCTTTCCGTAAATTGCTTGCTAAGTATGATGTTAACCATAGAATTGCATCTCCATATCATCCTCAGTCTAGTGGTCAAGTAGAATTGAGCAATAGAGAGATTAAATTGATTTTGCAAAAGACTATTAATAGATCTAGAAAAAATTGGTCTAAGAAACTTGATGATGCATTATGGGCTTATAGAACTGCTTATAAAAACCCTATGGGTATGTCTCCATATAAAATGGTTTATGGAAAGGCTTGTCACTTACCTCTTGAACTAGAACATAAAGCTTATTGGGCAATTAAAGAGCTCAACTATGATTTCAAACTTGCTGGTGAGAAGAGGTTATTTGACATAAGCTCGCTTGATGAATGGAGAACCCAAGCCTATGAGAATGCCAAGTTGTTTAAAGAAAAAGTTAAAAGATGGCATGACAAAAGGATACATAAGCGTGAGTTTAATATAGGTGATCATGTTTTGCTATACAACTCTCGTCTAAGATTTTTTGCAGGAAAGCTTCTCTCTAAATGGGAAGGTCCTTACATTATCGAGGAGTCTATCGTTCCGATGCCATAAAAATCAACAACGCCGAAGGCACAAATCCGAAGGTGGTAAACGGTAAAAGAATCAAACATTATATCTCAGGTACTCCCATAAATGTTGAGACCAATATAATTGATACCGTAACACCGAAGTACATAAGGAACACTTTCCAGAACGTTTCAGACTCCGAAAAGGAATAGGTATGTGGTACAGTAAGTAAACCAACTCCAAAACATTTCCAATGATAAATTTTCTCCATTTTGGAATATTTAAAAAATTAGAAAAATTAAAAGTAGTCCGAAAGAGACACGAGGCGACCACAAGGGTGGAGGGCGCGCCCTACCCCCTAGACATGCCCCCCGACCTTGTGGCCACCTCGTGTGCCCTCCGGACTCCGTTTTCTTGCACAATACTTCTTTTGGTCGGTAAGAATTCATTATATAATCTCCCGAAGGTTTTGACCACCGTACCACGGCAAAATCCCCTGTTTTCGTTTTGAGCTGTTTCTGTAGTAGTTTTGGAGTAAGATGTCGTCCCAAGATTCAGAGGGAGAGAGCTATGTAGCTGATTACATTGCTGACCCCAAGGTTTATGGGGATGTGGAGCATTATGGTTGGACCACGGAGGAAGAAGAGGACTATGATCGGAAAGGAAAAGAAGAGACAAGTTCCGATGAAGAGGAAGTCCCACTACCCCAACCTGGGGACATGCACGTGGAGTTCAAAAAGTCAAGTCTTCCTAATAAAGCAAAGATACCTAAGATCGAGTTTATCCCTTTTCGTCTCTTGCAGGAAAACAAACAGGAACTATGTAAAAAGATATTAAGGCTTGAGCAGGAGATCGATGACTTAAGGGAGGAAAATGCTATCCTCAAGCGCAAGCTGAGAAGGAAGGATACAACATCATCAACCCCATCATCACCACCTCTGAAGAAGGAGACATAAATACATGGGTATGGGCACTCCCCTTGGCAGACTGCCAAGCTTTGGGGAGGTGCCCCGGTATCGTATCACCATCACACCTTTACTTTTATCATTTTTCTTAGTTCGATCCTTTTGGTTATATCTTGATCTAGTAGAATAAAGTTTTAGTATGATCTAGCTTTGAGTTTTGTTTTGATCTCTATCTATGTAATCGAGTCCTTGAGTTATATATAATAAAGAGTAGTTTTGAGTTGAGGGCTTTGTTTTGTTGCTATGATCTTGAGGGAATAAAATAATAAAAAGATCATATATTGATCTTATGGAGAGTAATGACTTCACATATAAAGAGTATGATGAATAAAATTTGTTGGGAGTTGACAAACATAGTCTTGGTCATTGTTGCAATTAATAGGAAGTAATAAAGAAAGAGAGGCTTCACATATAAATATACTATCTTGGACATCTTTTGTAATTGTGAGCACTCATCAAAATATGACATGCTAAGAAGTTGATGTTGGACAAGGAAGACAACGTAATGGGTTATGTTTTCTTATATTCGAATAGAAGTTATATTGTCATGGATCCTCCAACATGTTGAGCTTGCCTTTCCCTCTCATGCTAGCCAAATTCTTTGCACCAAGTAGAGATACTACTTGTGCTTCCAAACATCCCTAAACCCAGTTTTGCCATGAGAGTCCACCATACCTACCTATGAATTGAGTAAGATCCTTCAAGTAAGTTGTCATCGGTGCAAGCAATAAAAATTGCTCTCTAAATATGTATGATCTATTAGTGTGAAGAAAATAAGCTTGATACGAACTTGTGATATGGAAGAAATAAAAGCGACGGACTGCATAATAAAGTTCTTTATCACAAGCGGCAATATAAAGTGAAGTTCTTTTGCATTAAGATTTTGTGCATCCAACCATAAAAAGCGCATGACAACCTCTGCTTCCCTCCGCGAAGGGCCTATCTTTTTAATTTTATCTTCTACCCTTATACAAGAGTCATGGTGATCTTCACCTTTCCTTTTTACACTTTTTCCTTTTGGCAAGCACTATGTGTTGGAGAAAGATCCAGATATATATATCTACTCGGATGTAGGTTATCATAAAGTATTATTGTTGACATTACCCTTGAGGTAAAAGGTTGGGAGGCGAAACTATAAGCCCCTATCTTTCTCTGTGTCCGATGGAAGCTTTGAACCCATAAGTATCGCGTGAGTGTTAGCAATTGTGAAAGACTAAATGATAGTTGAGTATGTGGACTTGCTGAAAAGCTCTTATATTGACTCTTTCTGATGTTATGATAAATTGCAATTGCTTCAATGATTGAGATCATAGTTTGTTAGTTTTCAATGAAGTTTTTGATTCATACTTTACCTTGTGAACAAATTGTTACTTTAGCATAAGAAATTATATGACAATATATGTGTTGTTCCAAAGATGATCATGATGCCATCATGTCCGTATTTTATTTTATCGACACCTCTATCTCTAAACATGTGGACATATTTTTCGACATCGACTTTCGCTTGAGGACAAGCAAGGTCTAAGCTTGGGGGAGTTGATACGTCCATTTTGCATCATGCTTTTATATCAATATTTATTGCATTATGGGTTGTTATTACACATTATGGCATAATACTTATGCCTTTTCTCTCTTATTTTACAAGGTTTACATGAAGAGGGAGAATGCAGGCAGCTGGAATTCTGGGCTGGAAAAGGAGCAAATATTAGAGACCTATTCTGCACAACTCCAAAAGTCCTGAAACTTCACGGAGAGTCATTTTGGATTTAATAAAAAATATTGGGTGAATAAAGTACCAGAGGGGGGCCACCTGCCATCCACAAGGGTGGAGGGCGCGCCCTACCCCCCTGGGCGCATCCCCCGTCCTTGTGGGCCACCTGGCAGGCCCCCGACGCCCATCTTCTGCTATATGGTGTGTTTTAACCTAGAAAAAAATAACAAGGAAGCTTTCGGGACGAAGCGCCGCCGTCTCGAGGCGGAACTTGGGCAGAACCAATCTAGGGCTCCGGCGGAGCTGTTCTGCCGGGGAAACATCCCTCCGGGAGGGGGAAATCATCGCCATCGTCATCACCATCGATCCTCTCATTGAGAGGGGGTCAATCTCCATCAACATCTTCACCAGCACCATCTCCTCTCAAACACTAGTTCATCTCTTGTACCCGATCTTTGTCTCAAAACCTCAGATTGGTACCTGTGGGTTGCTAGTAGTGTTGATTACTCCTTGTAGTTGATGCTAGTTGGTTTATTCGGTGGAAGATCATTTGTTCAGATCCTTAACAATAATTAATACTCCTCTGATTATGAACATGAATATGCTTTGTGAGTAGTTACGTTTGTTCCTGAGGACATGGGAGAAGTCTTTTTATAAGTAATCATGAGAATTTGGTATTCGTTCGATATTTTGATGAGATGTATGTTGTCTCTCCTCTAGTGGTGTTATGTGAACGTCGACTACATGACACTTCACCATGATTTGGGCCTAGGGGAAGGCATTGGGAAGTAATAAGTAGATGATGGGTTGCTAGAGTGACAGAAGCTTAAACCCTAGTTTATGTGTTGCTTCGTAAGGGGCTGATTTGGATCCATATGTTTCATGCTATGGTTAGATTTATCTTAATTATTCTTTCATAGTTGTAGATGCTTGCGAGAGGGGTTAATCATAAGTGGGAGGCTTGTCCAAGGAAGGGCAGCACCCAAGCACCGGTCCACCCACATATCAAATTATCAAAGTAACGAACGCGAATCATATGAGCATGATGAAAACTAACTTGACAACAATTCCCATGTGTCCTCGGGAGCGCTTTGCTTTATATAAGTGTTCATCCAGGCTTGTCCTTTGCTACAAAAAGGATTGGGCCACCTTGCTGCACCTTGTTTACTTTTGTTATTTATTACCCGTTATGAATTATCTTATCACACAACTATCTGTTACCGATAATTTCAGTGCTTGCAGAGAATACCTTGCTGAAAACCGCTTGTCATTTCCTTCTGCTCCTCGTTGGGTTCGACACTCTTACTTATCGAAAGGACTACGGTAGATCCCCTATACTTGTGGGTCATCACTCACCTTTGCAAGTGACCGTGAAGGGATTGACAACCCCTTTATCGCGTTCGGTGCAAGTGTTTGATTGTGTGTGCAGGTGCATCTATTGGTGATTTGCGCGTTTTCTCCTACTGGATTGATACCTTGGTTCTTAACCGAGGGAAATACTTATCTCTACTGTGCTGCATCACCCTTTCCTCTTCAAGGGAAAAATCAACGCAAGCTCAAGAAGTAGCAGGAAGAATTTCGGGCGCCGTTGCCGGGGAGAATTACGCCAAGTCAAGACTAGTCTCCCGTCAACTTGCCACTCTCTGGCGTCATTGTCAAGGAGATCTACATCAAGCCTACCAAGTACCCATCATAAACTCTCATCTCTTGCATTACATTATTCGCCATTTGCCTCTCGTTTTCCTCTCCCCCATTTCTAAAACTATTTACAAAAATAATTGCCTTTTTATTCGCCCTTCTTCCGTTCGTCTTTTTGTTTGCTTTTTGTTTGCTCGTGTGTTAGATTGCTTGCTTTGTCACAATGGCTCAAGAGAATACCAAATTGTGTGACTTTTCCAATACTAATAATAATGATTTTATTAGTACTTCGAATGCTCCCGCCACTAGTGGGGAATCTTATGAAATTAATGCCGCTTTGCTGAATCTTGTTATGAAAGATCAATTTTCCGGCCTTCCTAGTGAAGATGCCGCTTCCCATCTAAATAATTTCGTTGAGTTGTGTGATATGCAAAAGAAGAAAGATGTGGATAATGATATTGTTAAATTCAAGCTATTTGCATTCTCACTACGAGATCGTGCTAAAACTTGGTTTTCATCTTTGCGTAAATATAGTATTGATTCATGGAATAAGTGTAAAGATGCTTTTATTTCCAAGTATTTTCCTCCCGCTAAGATCATCTCCCTTAGGAACGATATTATGAATTTTAAGCAACTTGATCATGAACATGTTGCACAATCTTGGGAGAGGATGAAATTAATGATACGAAATTGCCCTACTCATGGTTTAAATCTATGGATGATCATACAAAATTTTTATGCCGGATTGAATTTTGCTTCTAGAAATCTTTTAGATTCGGCCGCGGGAGGTACTTTTATGGAAATTACTTTAGGAGAAACTACTAAACTCCTAGATAATATTATGGTTAATTATTCGCAATGGCACACCGAAAGATCTTCTACTAATAAAAAAGTGCATGCGATTGAAGAGATTAATGTTTTGAGTGGAAAGATGGATGAACTTATGAAATTATTTTCTAGCAAGAGTGCTCCTATTGATCCTAATTATATGCCTTTGTCTACTTTGATTGAGAACAATAATGAATCTATGGATGTGAATTTTGTTGGTAGGAACAATTTTGGTAATAACGCGTATATAGGTAATTTTAATCCTAGGCCGTTTCCTAGTAATTCCTCTAATAATTATGGTAATTCCTACAACAATTCATATGGAAATTATAATAAGATGCCCTCTGATCTTCAGAACAATATTGAAGAATTTATTAGTTCACAAAAGAATTTCAATGCTATGGTTGAAGAAAAATTGCTTAAGATTGATGATTTGGCTAGGAACGTGGATAGAATTTCTCTTGAGATTGGTTCTTTGAAAATTAGATCTATTCCACCCAAGCATGATATTAATGAGTCTCTAAAAGCTATGAGGATTTCTATTGATGAATGTAAAGAAAGAACCGCTAGGATTCGTGCTAAGCGAGATTGGTTTGTGAAAGCGTGTTCTTCTAGTTTTTGTGAGAATAATGATGAAGATCTTAAAGTGATTGATGTGACTCCTATTGAATCTTTGTTTTCTAAAATAAATCTTGATAAAGATGGGACTGGAGATGAGTCAACTTTAGTTAAAAGGTGTCCCAATGATTCGGAGTTTATAGATCTTGATGCAAAAATTGATAAAAGTGGGATTGGAGAGGTCAAAACTCTAAGTAGCAATGAACCCACTCTTTTGGATTTTAAGGATTTTAATTATGATAATTGTTCTTTGATAGATTGTATTTCCTTGTTGTAATCCATGTTGAATTCTCCTCATGCTTATAATCAAAATAAAGCTTTTACTAAACATATCGTTGATGCTATGATGAAATCTTTTGAAGGAAAGCTTGAATTGGAAGTTTCTATTCCTAGAAAACTTTATGATGAGTGGGAACCTACTATTAATATTAAGATTAAAGATTATGAGTGCCATGCTTTGTGTGATTTGGGTGCTAGCGTTTCCACGATTCCGAAAACTTTATGTGATGTGTTAGGTTTCTGTGAATTTGATGATTGTTCTTTAAATTTGCATCTTGCGGATTCCACTATTAAGAAACCTATGGGAAGGATTAATGATGTTCTTATTGTTGCAAATAGGAATTATGTGCCCATGGATTTCATTGTTCTTGATATAGATTGCAATCCTACATGTCCTATTATTCTTGGTAGACCTTTCCTTAGAACGATTGGTGCAATTATTGATATGAAAGAAGGAAACTTTAGATTTCAATTTCCGTTAAGCAAGGTGTCGGTGCGAACAACACCTATGGGATCGCGTGGACCCCTTTACGGTTCGGCAGGGATGAGGAGTGCGCAAAGAGCAGATCTAACGATAAACACGATGGATTTTTACCCAGGTTCGGGCCGCTGAGAAGCGTAAAACCCTAGTCCTGCTTGTCTGTGTTTATCTTGTGTTCTTCTGCTCTTGGACTAGCTACTATGCGTGTCCAGTCCAAAAAGTCCGAATCCTTCCATAGTACGCCTCGGGCCTCCTTTTATATGTCAAAGGGGTCGCCACAGTGGCACACAGGAGGTGGAAAGTATCTACAGTGTACAAGTTTATCGCCTGACATCATAGGGCAAACGCATTTAATGCGCTGCCTACGTGCCCTCTTGCTTTATCGGGGATGGCAACAGAGCCCGTCCCGTCCGTCGCCGCCTCGCCTTGCTTCGACGCGTGTCCTAGCTGACGAGGCATGCAGCGCCATGCTGGCTGGCTGGCTGCTGTGCTGGTGCGGTGACAGGACCTTCACGAAGATCTGCCTGCCACCACGCAGGAGCTTGGCTAGTTGGCTTAGAAGCCGCATGCTGCCACGCAGGTGCTCGCCTAGTTGGCGGGCTGGTCGTCGCATCGGAACGGACGTGGGGCAGCGAAACGTTGGTAGGTGCGGGCCTGGCCGCGGCCCCACTGATGCTCCCGGCAAGGGTCTTGCCGGGGTCTCGCCTCCGTCCCCGGCAAGGATCTTGCCGGGGGTCTTGTGGCCGTCCCCGGCAAGGATCTTGCCGGGGGTCTTGTGGCCATCCCCGGCAAGATCTTGCCGGGGGTCTTCGTCTCGTATCCCAAGCCGTGCTCTGCGTCAAGATGTTTGCCGGATGTCTTGCTTGCCAGGAAACTTTGCCTTTGCCGGGGTTGTCGGGCAACGGTCCTAGACGGGTATGACCCATGCTAAGAAGGTTGATGAGACCCTGGTTCTCATCACACCGACACAAGGGCATGGAACACTTTCCTAGAAAGAAAATTAAGTTGCCATATGAATCTATTATGAGGCTACTTATGGATTGCATACCAAAGATGACAATACCTAGATCTATGTTTTTATGCCTAGCTAAGGGCGTTAAACAATAGCGCTTGTTGGGAGGAAACCCAATTTTATTTTTGTGTTTTTTGTTTTGCTTCTATTCTTGAATAAAATACACATTATTACCTCTGTAGTAATTGTGTTTTGGTGTTTTAATTAGTGTTTGTGCCAAGTAAGACCTTTGGGATGGCTTACGGTGATAGTTGATTTGATTTTGCTGAAAAACAGAAACTTTTGCATCCAGTCACAGAATTGTTTAAATTCACTGGAGCGTGGAAAAACCATGAATGTTTTACACAAGATTGATACAGAAATTTCCTATGTTTTCCTAATTTGTCAGAATTGTTGGAGTTACAGAAGTATTAGAACAATTCAGATCTTCGCAGACTGTTCTGTTTTTGACAGATTCTGTTTTCTATGTGTTGTTTGCTTATTTTGATGAATCTATGGGAGTATCGGGGGGGGGGGGGGGGGTTGAAACCATGGAGAAGTTGGAATACAGTAGATATTACACCAATATAAATAAAGAATGAGTTCACAACAGTACCAAAAGTGGTGATTTTATTTTCTTATACTAACGGATCTCATGAGTTTTCTGTTGAGTTTTGTGTTGTGAAGTTTTCAAGTTTTGCGTAAAGATTTGATGGACTATGGAATAAGGAGAGGCAAGAGCCTAAGATTGGGGATGCCCAAGGCACCCCAAGGTAATATTCAAGGACAACCAAGAGCCTAAGCTTGGGGATGCCCCGGAAGGCATCCCCTTTTTCGTCTTCGTCTATCGGTAAATTTACTTGAGGCTATATTTTTATTCACCACATGATATGTGTTTTGCTTGGAGCGTCTTGTATGATATGATTCTTTGCTTTTTAGTTTGCCACAATCATCCTTGCTATATGCACCTTTTGAGAGGGACACGCATGAATCGTGATTTATTAGAATACTCTATGTGCTTCACTTATATCTTTTGAGTTAGGCAATTTTGCTCTAGTGCTTGTAACACCCCTGTACTGATGAGCTACAGTAACCCCTAGGGTTAAGCTAATTATTTTTGCTAAACAGTGCCTGATCATCTTTAGTTCTATCTCATTTCAAATTCCGATCAAATTCAAATTTAAATACTAGGTGAAAACCAAAAGTTCACAAACATGAAAACTAAAATGTGGGTCATGTGGCAAATATTCACTTCTTAATATTGATGGTGACCAACATTTTTATAAAATGTTTAAATGCCCTAAAGTAATTAAAACAGAAGGTAAAACAATTAAGAAAATGCCTTTTATATTTTATAAAATGCTAAACTATTTTATTTGGGGTTTAAACCTTTTTGTGGCAGTAATATGTTTAGTGGTACTAATTTAGGAACAGCTTTTGAATTTTATAAAACTAAAGTAAATTAAGAAATAAAAGAAAACAGAAAAGGAAAAATAAAACAAAAGACTAAAACAAAAATAAAAGGAAAACAAAAGCCCCCCCCCCCCACTGGGCCAATCGGCCTAGCTGCTAGCCAGGCCAGGCCCAGGCCGCCCCCACCCACTCCATAACCCCCTGCCCCGGAACCCTAGCACCAACACCCCACTCACCCCCGAAAAATATCTCCCCCCCTCTCCCCCGATTGGATCGGGATCGAGAGGAGGAGGCCACGTCGTCGCCCCGAACGCCGACGCGTCGTCGCCGGACGTCCCGCCAGATCGCCGCGCCCTCCCGTCCTCCTCCTCGAACCCCATTGCCACATGCTACTCTCCTCTGTGAGCTCCCCTCCCTCCTCTCTCTGCCGTGGCCGCGCCCTCCTCCCCCCCCCCGCGCTCGGCTCTGCCGCCCGACGTCGTTCGCGGACAGCCGCACCCGGCCACCCCCGCGGTGCCCGCGCCCTCACCGCCCCACCGCGCCACCCTGCTCGTCGCATCCACCGCACCCACTCATAGCCGGCCCTGCAGGCTCCGTCCTCACCGCGCTCGCACCGCTGCGTTCCCGCTCGCACGCGCGCTCGGCTCCCTCCTGCGCCGCTCGCCTGCGAACCTCCCCTGCTGCTGCTCTGCACAGCCTCGCAGCGCCTGCCTCACGCGCCCCGTGCTGCTGCTGCCTGCAGTTGCTGCTGCGCCGCTGCCGCCAACGCCCGTGCGCCGCGCGCGCCCGCGGCCTGCTGCTCGCTGCTGCTTCGGCCGCGCCCACAGCGCCGCCCCGATGCCCCCCGCCTTCACCTGCTGCCGAGCCGCACCGGCTCCACCCCGCGCTTCCGTGGCTCGCCCCCCCGCTTGCGCCAGCCCCTGCTCCACCGCCGACCCCCTGCGCCGTCACCGCCCGCCGGCGAGCGCGCACCCCGGGCTCGCCGTGCCCTTCCCCCCCCTCCCCCGTTGGCTGCGCCTGTGGCAGCGGGCGGGCGCCCGCTGCGCCATACGGGCTACGCCCACACCCAGCGCCCGTAACCCGCATCGCCCCCCCGGGCCTATGACGGACGGGGCCCACCCCAGAACGTTTTTTTTTAAATAATAAAAAATTAAAAATAAAATAAAATATAATTAATAAAAATAATAATTAGTTAATTAATTAATTAGTAAATTAATTAAGTTAATTAATCCTGTTTAATTAATCTAATTAATTAATTAGTCTGATTAAACTGTAATTAACATAATCAAATCCTAATTAGCCTAATGTGAGAATGACATGTGGGACCCACTGGTCCTGACGTCATGCTGACGTCATGCCGACGTCAGCATGCACTATTCTGGATAATGTTGAATTTAAATAATTAAATAAATTCCAGAAATTGATTTAAACTTTAGAAAATTATATAAAATAAACCGTAACCCGGATTAAAATACTTTGTACATGAAAGTTGCTCAGAACGACGAGACGAATCCGAATACGCGGCCCGTTCGTCTGTCACACGTCCCTAACTACCCGAACATGCAACCGTCCCTCTCCGGTCATCTGAGTGACAAATGTCCGGAACCGGGAAAACATTCCCGGATGGGTTCCCCTTCCTCGGTATCGTGTAACCATACGTTAGGTCACACCCGGCACTGCGTTTCGCCATGACATACTTTGTGTTACAATTGTCTGCTTTGTATTTATTGTTTCCTCCCCCCCTCTCTTTCCGATAGAACCCCGAGACCACCGCCACCGACGTTGTTGTGTACGGCTACGTCATCGACGACCAGATCATTTCAACAGAGCTTCCAGGCAAGCCCCCCCCTTTTGATCATCCCGATATCGCCCATTCTAAATTCTCATGCTTGCATTAGAATTGCTACTGCTACTGCTTTACCTATTCTGATGCATAGCCTGCTTATTGTAACCTGCTGTTGATAATTACCTGCATATCCTAAACTGTTTAGTATAGGCTGGGTAGAGACCTATCAGTGACCCCACTTATCCCGACTGCCGCGCTGGATTATCCGAAGACCCGATCAACGGGATTGAAGACCAGGCTCCGACACCGCACATCACCTCTCCACCCCTTAGTTGTAACGACACTGCAGCGTTACTATCGAGTGCCGAGGGTGAAACCTCTTGTAGCACTTCTGATGTTAACTCTGTAGAGTAGCTATTCGGTCGTGGTCATCGAGGGTGATTCCTCCTTCACCGCTTCCGATAACGACGCTGTCGTACAACACCTCAAGTGTGAACCCAGTGAGGGTGATTCCTCTGAGTTCACCTTGACGGATACATCGAGTAGGAATCCAACGAGGGTGATACCTCGGATTCCCCTGATGTTATGGACACACGGATACTTGGGCTTTACACTGTTACTTGGATAGGCGGGTCGGCCCTGAGGGGTACCCGCGTGCGCCTGAGAGGCGAGTGTTGTGAAGACGGGTGCCTGTGTGGTGCCCGAGTGAGAATACGAGGCGCGGCCGGGCATTCTTAACCCTTGCAGCAAGTCCTCGAGACGGGGCGACGGGGTCACATCTTTCGTGAGTCTCTGCTCGTTATCGCAAGCCCAAGGTACTAACGATTTGGATATTTGATCCGAGCAGGCCTCTGGCCTGATAGCACTAACCATCACGTGGGCATAGTATGGGCGTTCTGCATCGTAGCATCAGCCGAAAGCTTTGTCAGACGTCCAGTTCAGCATTGTGGCACGGTCGGATCGTACCGACCCTCCGAGGTGGTGCTGGTATCCACCCTGCACACAACGACCCGGAGTGCACAGGGCGATGGCCCAAGACCCCTGAGTGCTTAGGATGTAGACCGGCGGGGACCTCTCTGCTGAGCTGTAGGTAGGGTTGCGGTGTGTCGTTTGGCCGAGGCCGGGCATGACCCGGAAAAGTGTGACCGGCCGGAGTTAAGCGAGCGTGGTGGGTAAGTTGGTGCACCCCTGCAGGGAAGAAAACTTCTATCGATAGCCTGTCCTACGGTAACGGACACTCGGAGCTGTATCTTGATTGATACAATTTAGAACTGGATACTTGGATACTATGGCTCTGGGATTGCTTCTCGCAGGGAGTCGAGAAGGGATCTCAGGACGAGGTTGATGACTGTATGGCTCTGGGATTGCTTTCTCGCAGGGAGTCGAGAAAGGATCTCTGGGTGAGGTTGAGACTTAATGATACTGCTACATTATAGTGATCTGTTCTGCTCTCTTCTATTGCTGCAAGACCGCTGAAGATGCTAGTCTACGATAGGACTAGGCCTTCTCTCTATTCTGGCATTTTCTGCAGCCCAGTCCACATATACAGCCTCCCTTTGATAATGTTGCATATGTAGTGTAGATCCTTGCTTGCTGAGTACTTCTGAGTACTCACGGTTGCTTTGTTTCCCTTTTTCTCCCCATATCAGTTTGTCGTGATCAGAGGACGGAGCCCCTGAGACAGATGCGCCGACGATCGCTACTACTACCACGAGGATGGATATTACCTCGAGCTTGCCGTCGACCAGGAGTAGGATCGGAGGGTCCCAGGTAGGAGGCCTACGCCTTTCGATCGTAGTGTTTTATGTTTGCCCCGCCTTTCTGAAGGCCTTTCTGTTTCTCTTTTAATATCTGTACTCAGATATCTGATGCTTCCGCTGACGCTTGTACGCAAGCTTATGTATTCGAGCCCTCGAGGCCCCTGGCTTGTAATATAAAGCTTGTATGACTTTATTTATGTTTTAGAGTTGTGTTGTGATATCTTCCCGTGAGTCCTTAGGCTTGATCGTGTGCATTTGCGTGTATGATTAGTGCACGATTAGGCCGGGGGCGTCACTGTGCTTCACTTATATCTTTTTAGAGCACAGCGGTGGCTTTATTTTATAGAAATTGTTGAACTCTCATGCTTCACTTTTATTATTTTGAGAGTCTCTCTAAACAGCATGGTAATTTGCTTTGGTTATGAATTTAGTCCCAATATGTTAGGCATCCAAGAGGGATATAATAAAAACTTTCATATAAAGAGCATTGAATACTATGTGAAGTTTGATTCCTTATGATTGTTTTGAGATATAAAGATGGTGATATTAAAGTCATGCTAGTGAGTAATTGTGGATTGGTAGAAATACTTGTGTTAAAGTTTGTAATTCCCGTAGCATGCACGTATGGTGAACCGTTATGTGATGAAGTCGGAGCATGATTTATTTATTGATTGTCTTCCTTATGAGTGGCGGTCGGGGACGAGCGATGGTCTTTTCCTACCAATCTATCCCCCTAGGAGCATGCGCGTAGTACTTTGTTTCAATGACTAATAGACTTTTTCAATAAGTATGTGAGTTCTTTATGACTAATGTTGAGTCCATGGATTATACGCACTCTCACCCTTCCACCATTGCTAGCCTCTCTAGTACCGCGCAACTTTCACCGGTGCCTTACACCCACCTTATACCTTCCTCAAAACAGCCACCATACCTACCTATTATGGCATTTCCATAGCCATTCCGAGATATATTGCCATGCAACTTTCCACCGTTCTGTTTATTATGACACGCTCCATCATTGTCATATTGCTTTGCATGTTCGTAAGATAGCTAGCATGATGTTTACATGGCTTGTCCGTTTTTTGATGTCATTTGCTACGCTAGATCATTGCACATCCCGGTACACCGCCAGAGGCATTCATATAGAGTCATATTTTGTTCTAAGTATTGATTTGTAATTCTTGAGTTGTAAGTAAATAAAAGTGTGATGATCATCATTATTAGAGCGTTGTCCCATGTGAGGAAAGGATGATGGAAGCTATGATTCCCTCACAAGTTGGGATGAGTCTCCAGACTTTACAAAAAATAAAAGAGGCCAAAGAAGCCCACAAAAAAATAAAAGAGGCCAAGAAGCCCACCAAAATAAAAAAAATATGAGTGAAAAAGAGAGGAGGGGCAATGTTACTATCCTTTTTCCACACTCGTGCTTCAAAGTAGCACCATGATCTTCATGATAGAGAGTCTCCTATGTTGTCACTTTCATATACTAGTGGGAATTTTTCATTATAGAACTTGGCTTGTATATTCCAATGATGGGCTTCCTCAAATTGCCCTAGGTCTTCGTGAGCAAGCGAGTTGGATGCACACCCACTTAGTTTCTTTTTTAGCTTTCATAAACTTATAGCTCTAGTGCATCCATTGCATGGCAATCCCTACTCACTCACATTGATATCTATTGATGGGCATCTCCATAGCCCGTTGATACACCTAGTTGATGTGAGACTATCTCCTTCTTTTTGTCTTCTCCACAACCACCATATTCTATTCCACCTATAGTGCTATATCCATGGCCCACGCTCATGTATTGCGTGAAAGCTGAAAAAGTTTGAGAACATCAAAAGTATGAAACAATTGCTTGGCTTGTCATCGGGGTTGTGCATGATTTAATACTTTGTGTGATGAAGATGGAGCATAGCCAGACTATATGATTTTGTAGGGATAACTTTCTTTGGCCATGTTATTTTGAGAAGACATGATTGCTTTATTAGTATGCTTGAAATATTATTGTTTTTATGTCAATATTAAACTTTTGTTTTGAATCTTATGGATCTGAACATTCATGCCACAATGAAGAAAATTACATGGATAAATATGTTAGGTAGCATTCCGCATCAAAAATTCTGTTTTTATCATTTACCTACTCGAGGGCGAGCAGGAATTAAGCTTGGGGATGATTGATACGTCTCCAACGTATCTATAATTTTTTATTGTTCCATGCTATTATATTATCTATTTTGGATGTTTTATATGCATTATTATGCTATTTTATATTATTTTTGGGACTAACTTATTAACCTAGAGCCCAGTGCCAGTTTCTGTTTTTTCCTTGTTTTTGAGTTTCGCAGAAAAGAAATACCAAACGGAGTCCAAACGGAATGAAACTTCACGATGATTATTCTTGGACCAGAAGACACCCAGGGGACTTGGAGTCCAAGTCAGAAGAGCCACGAAGCGGCGGCAAGGGTGGAGGGCGCGCCCTAGGGGGGCGCCCCTCTACCTTGTGGGCCCCTCGTGACCTTCCTGACCTAGCTCTTCGTCCTATATATTCACATATATTCCAAAACCCTCAGAGGAGCCCATGAAAATACTTTTCCGCTGTCGGAACCTTCTGTTCCCGTGAGATCCCATCTTGGGGCCTTTTTCCGGCATCCTGCAGGAGGGGGATTCGATCACGGAGGGCATCTACATCAACCCTATTACCCTTCCGATGAAGCATGAGTAGTTTACCACAGACCTACGGGTCCATAGCTAGTAGCTAGATGGCTTCTTCTATATCTTTGATTCTCAATACCATGTTCTCCTCGATGTTCTTGGAGATCTATCCGATGTAATCTTCTTTTGCGGTGTGTTTGTCGAGATCCGATGAATTGTGGATTTATGATCAGCTTATCTATTAATATTATTTGAATCTTCTCTGAATTCTTATATGCATGATTTGATATCTTTGTATTTCTCTTCGAATTATCGGTTTGGTTTAGCCAACTAGATTGGTTTTTCTTGCAATGGGAGAGGTGCTTAGCTTTGGGTTCAATCTTGCGTGATTTCACCCAGTGACAAAGTAGGGGTAGCGAGACACGTATTGAATTGTTGCCATCGAGGATAAAAAGATGGGGTTTTCATCATATTGCTTGAGTTTATTTCTCTACATCATGTCATCTTACTTAAGGCATTACTCCGTTCTTTATGAACTTAATACTCTAGATGCATGCTGGATAGCGGTCGATGTGTGGAGTAATAGTAGTAGATGCAGGCAGGAGTCAGTCTACTTGACACGGACGTGATGCCTATATGCATAATCATTGCCTTGGATATCATCATAATTTTGCGGTTTTCTATCAATTGCTCGACAGTAATTTGTTCACCCACCATCTTATTTACCTTCAAGAGAGAAGCCTCTAGTGAAACCTATGGCCCCCGGGTCTATTTTCCATCATATTTGTTTCCGATCTACTATTTTGCAATCTTTTACTTTCAGATCTATATACCAAAAAACCCAAAAAATATTTTATCTTTTGTTTATCTTTTATCTATCTCTATCAGATCTCATCTTTGCAAGTGACCGTGAAGGGATTGACAACCCCTTTATCGCGTTGGGTGCAAGTGTTTGATTGTGTGTGCAGGTGCATCTATAGGTGATTTGCGCGTTTTCTCCTACTGGATTGATACCTTGGTTCTTAACTGAGGAAAATACTTATCTCTACTGTGCTGCATCACCCTTTCCTCTTCAAGGGAAAAACCAACGCAAGCTCAAGAAGTAGCAGAAAGCAGTGGTAAGAAATGAAATATTAAAGCTTCTGGAAGCAGGTATAATTTATCCTATTGCTGATAGTAGATGGGTATGTCTTGTTCATTGTGTCTCTAAGAAGGGAGGTATTACTGTTGTCCCCAATGATAAGAATGAATTGATCCCACAAAGAATTGTCACAGGTTATAGAATGGTAATTGATTTCAGAAAATTAAACAAAGCAACTAGGAAAGATCATTATCCTCTACCTTTTATTGATCAAATGCTAGAAATACTATCCAAACATACACACTTTTGCTTTCTAGATGGATATTCTGGTTTTTCTCAAATACCTGTGTCGCAAGAGGATCAAGAAAAAACTACTTTTACATGCCCTTTTGGTAACTTTGCTTATAGACGTATGCCTTTTGGTTTATGCAATGCACCTGCTACCTTTCAAAGATGTATGACTGCTATATTCTCTGACTTTTGTGAAAAGATTGTTGAGGTTTTCATGGATGATTTCTCCGTTTACGGAACTTCTTTTGATGATTGCTTAAGCAACCTTGATCGAGTTTTACAGAGATTTGAAGAAACTAATCTTGTCTTGAATTGGGAGAAGTGCCACTTTATGGTTAATGAAGGTATTGTCTTGGGGCATAAAATCTTCGAAAGAGGTATTGAAGTGAATAAGGCTAAAGTTGATGCAATTGAAAAAATGTCGTGTCCTAAAGATATCAAACGTATAAGAAGTTTCCTTGGTCATGCTGGTTTCTATAGGAGATTTATTAAAGACTTCTCTAAAAAATTTAGGCTTCTTACCAATCTCTTGCGAAAAGATGTTCCATTTGTTTTTAATGATGATTGTGTAGAAGCATCTGAAATCCTTAAGAAAGCCTTAATTTCTGCACCTATTGTTCAACCACCTGTTTGGAACCTACCCTTTGAAATTATGTGTGATGCTAGTGATTATGTTGTTGGTGCTGTTCTAGGACAAAGAGTTGATAAGAAATTATATGTTATCCATTATGCTAGTCAAACTCTAGACAGTGCTCAAAGAAATTATGCTACTACTGAAAAAGAATTTTTAGCGGTTGTGTTTGCTTGTGATAAGTTCAGATCTTATATTGTTGATTCCAAAGTAACTGTTCACACCGATCATGCTGCTATTAAATACCTTATGGAAAAGAAAGATGCTAAACCTAGACTCATTAGGTGGGTTCTCTTGCTACAAGAATTTGTTTTACATATTATTGATAGAAAGGGAGCTGAGAACCCTGTAGCAGATAACTTGTCTAGGTTAGAAAATATTCTTGATGACCCACTACCTATTGATGATAGCTTTCCTGATGAACAACTAGCTGTCATAAATGCTTCTCGTAGTGCTCCATGGTATGCTGATTATGCTAATTACATTGTTGCTAAATTTATACCACCTAGTTTCACATACCAACAAGAGAAAAAAAATTCAATGATTTAAGACATTACTTCTGGGATGACCCACATCTTTATAAAGAAGGAGTAGACGGTTTTATTAGACGTTGTGTACCTGAGCATGAACAGGAACAAATCCTACGCAAGTCTCACTCCAAGGCTTACGGAGGACACCATGCTGCAGTCAGAACAGCACACAAGTTATTACAATCTGGATTTTATTGGCCTACTCTTTTCAAGGATGCTCGTAAGTTTGTCTTGTCTTGTGATGAATGTCAAAGAATTGGTAATATTAGTAGACGTCAGGAAATGCCTATGAATTATTTACTTGTTATTGAACCATTTGATGTTTGGGAATTTGATTATATGGGACCTTTTCCATCCTCTAATGGGTATACTCATATTTTAGTTGCTGTTGATTACGTTACTAAGTGGGTAGAAGATATTCCAACTAGTAGTGCTGATCATAACACTTCTATTAAAATTCTTAAAGAAGTTATTTTCCCGAGGTTTGGACTCCCAAGATATTTAATGACTGATGGTGGTTCACACTTCATTCATGGTGCTTTCCGTAAAATGCTTGCTAAGTATGATGTTAGCCATAGAATTGCATCTCCTTATCATCCTCAGTCGAGTGGTCAAGTAGAATTGAGTAATAGAGAAATAAAATTGATCTTGCAAAAGACTGTTAATAGATCTAGAAAGAATTGGTCTAAGAAACTAGATGATGCATTATGGGCTTATAGAACTGCTTATAAAAATCCTATGGGTATGTCTCCTTATAAAATGGTTTATGGAAAAGCATGTCACTTACCTCTTGAACTAGAACATAAAGCTTATTGGGCAATTAAAGAGCTCAACTATGATTTCAAACTTGCCGGTGAGAAGAGGTTGTTTGACATTAGCTTACTTGATGAATGGAGAACCCAGGCCTATGAGAATGCCAAATTGTTTAAAGAGAAAGTTAAAAGATGGCATGACAAAAGGATACAAAAGCGTGAATTCAATGTAGGTGACCATCTCTTGCTATATAATTGTTGTTTAATATTTTTTGCAGGAAAACTTCTCTCAAAGTGGGAAGGACCTTACATCATCGAGGAGGTTTACCGTTCCGGTACCATCAAGATCAACAACGCCGAAGGCACTAATCTGAAGGTGGTAAACAGGCAAAGAATCAAACATTATATCTCAGGTACTCCCATAAATGTTGAAACCAATATTATTAATACCATAACACCGGAGGAGTACATAAGGGAAACTTACCAGAACGTTCAAGACTATCGAAAAGGAATAGGTATGTGATACGGTAAGTAAACCGACTCCAAAAGCTTTCCAATAGCAATTTTACTCCGTTTTGGAATATTTAAAAAATTAGGAAAATAAAAAGTAGTCTGAAAAGTGCACGAGGAGGCAACAAGTATTGGGGGCGTGCACTACCCCCCGGGCGCTCTTCTCAGGCTTGTGGCCACCTCGTGTGCCCTCCGGACTCCATTTTATTGCAGAATACTTCTTTTGGTCGGTAAAAATTCATTATATAATCTTCCGAAGGTTTTGGCCACCGTACCACGACAATATCCTCTGTTCTTGTTTCGAGCTATTTTTCTGACACATCTAGATCACCATGACGTCCCCAAGCGCTCTGAAGGACAAGTTCTTCGAGAAGGTCATCAACCCCTACCTTGCGGAGGTGCTGCAACACCCTCAAACCATTGAGATGCATGAGGGGGTGCTGCACATCCGCGATGTTCAAGGGCCAAGGAAGACCGGAAGCGTGGAGACCAGGCTCGAAGCAATGGAGCAACAAGTCTTCAAGTGCCAAGGGATGGTGGAACGCAGACTCAACGCCAATCACTCCATGATCACGGAATTTACCCGTGACCACAAGTTGGACGCCAAGAACGTCGGAGAGGCCATCTTCAAGCTTCATGAGAAAACCGAGCATCTCCAAGCCCAGATTTAAGACCTGCAAAGCCAAAACTGTGAGTATGAATACAGATTTAAGAGGATGAGTTTGGCTGCAAATTTGAGGATCCCGGAGACTCGTTCATCCTTTTACGATGGTGAACCTATGCCTTGGAAGACGGAGGATAAGCTTCTCACATCACCAACCTCATCACCACCATCACCTCCGAAGAAGGAGACATGAGTATATGGGTATGGGCACCCCCTTGGCTTGTGCCAAGCTTGGGGGAGGTGCCCCGGTATCGTATCACCATCACATCTTTACGTTTATCGTTTTTCTTAGTTCGATCCTTTTGGTTATATCTTGATCTAGTAGAATAAAAAAAATTAGTATGATTTAGTCTTTGAGTTTTGCTTTGTGATCTATCTATGTAATCGAGTCCACGAGTTATATAATAAAGATTAGTTTTGAGTTGAGGGCTTTGCTTTCTTACTTTGATCTTGAGGAAAAGAAAAAGAATAAAAGAAGTAAAAATATTATATAATGATCTTATGGAGAGTGATGACTTCACATATAAGGAGTATGATGAGTAAAATTTGTTGAGAGTTGACAAACATAGTTTTGGTCATTGTTGCAATTAATAGGAAGTAATAAAGAAAGAGAGGTTTCACATATAGATATACTATCTTGGACATCTTTTGTGATTGTGAGCACTCATTAAGATATTACATGCTAAAAAGTTGATGTTGGACAAGGAAGACAACATAATGGGTTATGCTTTCTTATATCCGAATAGAAGTTATATTGTCATGGATCCTCCAACATGTTGAGCTTGCTTCTCATCCCATGCTAGCCAAATATTTTGCACCAAGTAGAGATACTACTTGTGCATCCAAACATCCTGTAACCTAGTTTTGCCATGAGAGTCCACTATATCTACCTATGGATTGAGTAAGATCCCTCAAGTAAGTTGTCATCGGTGCAAGCAATAAAAATTGCTCTCTAAATATGCATGATCTTTTAGTGTGAAGAAAATAAGCTTTATACGAACTTGTGACATGGAAGAAATAAAAGCGACGGACTTCGTAATAAAGTTCTTTATCACAAGCGGCAATATAAAGTGACGTTCTTTTGCATTAAGATTTTGTGCATCCAACCATAAAAGCGCATGACAACCTTGCTTCCCTCTGCGAAGGGCCTATCCTCTACTTTTACCTTCTATCTTTATACAAGAGTCATGGTGATCTTCACCTTTTCCTTTTACACTTTTTCTTTTTGGCAAGAACTATATGTTGGGTAAAGATCCAGATATATATACCCACTAGGATGTAGGTTATCATAGAGTATTATTATTGACATTACCCTTGGGGTAAAAGGTTGGGAGGCGAAACTATAAGCCCCTATCTTTCTCTGTGTCTGACCGAGGCTTTGATCTCATAAGTATCGCGTGAGTGTCAATAATTATAAAAGACTAAAAGATGGTTGAGTTTGTGGACTTGCTATACAAAAGCTCTTATGTTGACTCTTTCCGATACTATGATAAATTGCAATTGCTTCAATGACTGAGATCATAGTTTGTTAGTTTTCAATGAAGTTTCTGATTCATACTTTACCTTGTGAACGAATTGCTACTTTAGCATAAGAAATTATATGACAATATATGTTGTTGTTCTAAAGATGATCATCACGCCCTCATGTCCGTATTTTATTTTATCGACACCTCTATCTCTAAACATGTGGACATGATTATCGATTTCGGCTTTCGCTTGAGGACAAGCGAGGTCTAAGCTTGGGGGAGTTGATACGTCCATTTTGCATCCTGCTTCTATGTTGATATTTATTACATTATGGGCTGTTATTACACATTATGGTACAATACTTATTCCTTTTCGCTCTTATTTTACAAGATTTACATGAAGAGGGAGAATGCCGGCAGCTAGAATTCTAGATCGAAAAGGAGCAAATCTGAGAGACCTATTCTGCACAACTCCAAAAGTCCTGAAAATTTATGGAGAATTATTTTGGAATATATAAAAAATATTGGGCGAAGAAAATACCAAAGGGGACCCACCAGGTGGCCACAAGCCTGGGGGGCACGCCCTACCCCCCTGGGCGCGCCCCTAGGGCTTGTGGGCCCCCTGGCAGGTCTCCGGTGCCCATCTTATGCTATATGAAGCATTTTGACCTGGAAAAAATCAGAAGGAAGCATTCGGGACGAAGCACCGCCGTCTCGAGGCGGAACTTGGGCAGAAGCAATCTAGGGCTCCGGCAAAGCTGTTCTGCCGGGGAAACTTCCCTCCGGGAGGGGGAAATTGATGTCTACTACGCAACCTTCTTCTTGTAGACTCGTGTTGGGCCTCCAAGCGCAGAGTTTTGCAGGACAGTAGCAATTTTCCCTCAAGTGGATGACCTAAGGTTTATTAATCCATGGGAGGCGTAGGATGAATATGGTCTCTCTCAAACAACCCTGCAACCAAATGACAAAGAGTCTCTTGTGTCCCCAACACACCCAATACAATGGTAAATTGTATAGGTGCACTAGTTCGGCGAAGAGATGGTGATACAAGTGTAATATGGATAGTAGATATAGGTTTTTGTAATCTGAAATTATAAAAACAGCAAGGTAACTAGTAGTAAAAGTGAGCAAAAACGGTATTGCAATGCTTGAAAACAAGGCCTAGGGTTCATACTTTCACTAGTGCAAGTTCTCTCAACAATGATAACATAATTAAATCATATGGCATTCCCTCAACGTGCGAGAAAGAGTCACTCCAAAGTTCCTATCGCGGAGAACATAAGATGAAATTGCTGGTAGGGTACGAAACCACCTCAAAGTTATTCTTTCCGATAAATCCATTGAGCTATTCCTATAAGTGTCACCAACAACCCTAGAGTTCGTAGTAAAATAACACCATATGACACACATCAATCAACCATAATGTCACCTAGATACTCCAATGTCACCACAAGTATCCGTGGGTCAATTATATGATATGCATCAAACAACTTCAGATTCATAATATTCAATCCAACATAAAGAACCTCAAAGAGTGCCCCAAGATTCCTACCGGAGAAACAAGGACGAAAACGTGCATCAACCCCTATGTATAAATTACCCCAATGTCACCTCGGGAATCCGCGAGTTGAGTGCCAAAACATACATCAAGTGAATCAATAGAACACCCCATTGTCACCATGGGTATCCCACGCAAGACATACATCAAGTGTTCTCAAATCCATAATAGTATTCAATCCGATAATAGTGAAACCTCAAAGGTTGTAACACCCCCGGTGGTTAACCACAGTAATCCCATTTTGATAATGCCAAGTCAGCATGATTATCAGTGCATGATCATCATTAACATCATATTGCATTTCAACTCCTAACCTCAAATTCAAAATTAAATGAGAGTGGAAAATAAAAGTTGTCCAACATAGAAACTAAATTGTTCATTAAATAGCAAATAAATCAGAGACAATTCTAAAATTGAAACCGACATCATTGGAGTTGGGTAAGTGACTCAAACATCTTCAAACAGCGACTAAAAACAATATTTAATAACCCTTTATTAAATCTAATTTAAGTATGAAATGATGTTTTGCCCAAACTAATTTTAGGTGTTAGGAAATAAAGCACTGGTATTTATGGACCAGGTCACATGTTTTACAAAATTCAATTTGAGCCCTAACTATTTACAAAACAGGGGTATGGATAAATAAAAAGAGAAAAGAAAAGTAAAAAGGAAAAGCCCCCCCCCCCGGACCAACTGGGCCGTGGCCAGCTGGCCACCAGGCCACCACCCAGGCCGGCCATCCGCCCCCCCCTTTTTAACCCTCCGGTCCACCCAAACCTAACCTACCCCACTCCCCCCCCTCTCCCTCCCCGATCCAAACTGGATCGGGATCGGGAGCTCCCGCACCGACGCGCCCGTCGCCGCCTCGCTCTCGCGCCGACGCCGTCGCTAACCGCCGCCGCCGCCGCCGCCTTCCCCGCCGCCACAGCCGGCCTCCCGTCGAGGCCACCTCACCGTCCCCGTTCCCCCCCCCGATCCAGGAGTGGATCGGGGCCGCGTCGCCACAGACGCCGCGCCGAGCGCCCGACACCGGTCGTCGTGTCGCCTGTCGGCGCCGCCCGTCGCTCTCCGTCGACCCTGTCGCCTCCTCACCCTACCACCACACCGTCGCCGGCCAGCTCTTCCCCCCCCTCGATGGAGCACGGCCGATGCCGCCCCCCCTCTCCTCTCTTCCACCACGCCGCTCGACGCTCGCGCACTCGCGAGCCGCGGCCTCACCGCGTCGCGCTCACCCGTCGTTCCCCATGCGCGCCGTCGGGGCCCTGCACCGCTCCTGGCCGCGCCTCCCCTCCGGCCGCAGCCGCGCCCCGCGCGCGCTGCCCGCGGCCCCGCCGCCGCCGCCCCTGCGCGCGCTCGCGCATCGCCGTCCGCGCCCGCGTCTGGTGCCCGCGCACGCGCCCTGCCCAGCGCCGCGCTGGTGCCCCCTGCTCGCCCGCCGCGCCGCGCCCGCAGCGCCCGCGCGCACGCACCCCCCCGGTCGGCCCCCTGTGCCGCTGACCGGTGGGCCCTGCCCCCCTATGCCGCTGACAGACGGGGCCCAGCCCCAAAAACGTTTAAAAAAAATGAAAATAAAAATGAAAATAATTAAATTAATTAATTAATTAATTAATTAGTTAATTAATTAAGTTAATTAATCCTGATTAGGTTAATCTAATTAAGTAGTTAGTGTTAATTAAACAGTAATTTAATTAGTTAATCACTAATTAATCTAACAGCCTATGACAGGTGGGACCCACTGGTCCTGACGTCATGCTGACGTCAGCAAGACACTGTTTCGGATAATGTTAATTTAAATAATTAATTAAATTCCAGAAATTAATAAAAACTTAGAAAATCATATAAAATAATCCGTAGCTCAGATGAAAATACTTTGTACATGAAAGTTGCTCGGAACGACGAGACGAATCTGAATACGCGGTCCGTTCGCCCGTCACGCGTCCCTAACTATCCGAACTTCTAACCGTTCCCCTCTTATCCTCTGTCCGATAATTCCAAAGACCCGGGAAATATCGTCAGATATTCTCCCGCTCCGTCTGTTACGTGTGATGCTGCGTTAGACTACCCCTAGCACCGTGTATCGTATTTGTCATGCTCATGTTTGCTATATATTTATACTGTTTCCTCCCCCTCTTCTCTCTCGATAGCCCCCGACCCTGACGTCGTCCCCGAGACCGACGCAGCTCCGGATCCCGAAGACACCATAGACGACCTTGCCCTTGCCGCCGAGCAACCAGGCAAGCCCCTCCCTTGAGCATACCGATATCGCCCATTCTAAATTCCTCATGCTTGCATTAGAATTACTGCTGCTGCTGCTTTACCTATTCTGATGCATAGCCTGTTCATTGTAACCTGCTGTTGATAATTACCTACATATCCTAAACTGTTTAGTCTAGGCTGGGTAGAGACCTATCAGTGACCCCACTTATCCCGACTGCCGCGCTGGATCGTCAGAAGACCCGATCAATGGGATTGAAGACCAGGACCCGACACCGCACATCACCCCCCCCTTAGTTGTAACGACACTGCAGCGTTACTATCGAGTGCCGAGGGTGAAACCTCTTGTAGCACTTCTGATGTTAACTCTGTAGAGTAGCTATTCGGTCGTGGTCATCGAGGGTGATTCCTCCTTCACCGCTTCCGATAACGACGCTGTTGTACAACACCTCAAGTGTGGACCCAGTGAGGGTGATTCCTCCTAGTTCACCTTGACGGATACATCGAGTGGGAATTCAATGAGGGTGATACCTCGGATTCCCTGATGTTATGGACACACGGATACTTGGACCTTACAATGTTACTTGGAAAGGCGGGTCGACCCTGAGGGGTACCCGCGTGTGATGTGAAGGCGGGTTGCCAGTGTGGTGCCCGAGTGGTGAATACGAGGCGCGGCCGGGCATTCTTAACCCTTGCCGCAAGTCCTCGAGACGGGGCGACGGGGTCACATCTTTCGTGAGTCTCTGCTCGTTACCGCAAGCCCTAGTCCTAACGATTTGGATATTTGATCCGAGCAGACCTCTGGTCTGATAGCACTAACCATCACGTGGGCATAGTATGGGCGTTCTGCATCGTAGCATCAGCCGAAAGCTCTGTCAGACGTCTAGTTCAGCCTTGCGGCCGGGACGGACCGGCGCCCCCTGGGCCTGGCTTCCCCCGCACGCAACGACTCGGAGTGCACAGGGCGATGGCCCAAGACCTCTGAGCGCTTAGGATGTAGACCGACGGGGACCTCTCTGCTGAGCGTAGGAGGGTTGCGATGTGTCGTTTGGCCGAGGCCGGGCATGACCCAGGAAAGTGTGTCCGGCCGAAGTTAATCGAGCGTGTTGGGTAAGTTGGTGCACCCCTGCAGGGAAGAACACTTCTAAGCCGGTCCTACGGTAAAGGACACTCGGAGTTGTATCCTGATTGATACAATTTAGAACTGGATACCTGTGATGAGACCTGTATATATGGCTCTGGGATTGCTTCTCGCAGGGAGTCGAGAAGGGATCTCAGGACGAGGTTGATGAATGTATGGCTCTGGGATTGCTTTCTCGCAGGGAGTCGAGAAAGGATCTCTGGGTGAGGTTGATATTATTACTGCTACATTATATTGTATTGTTCTACTCTCTTCTACTGCTGCAAGATCGCTGAAGATGCTAGTCTTCGATAGGACTAGGCCTTCTCTCTATTCTGGCATTTCTGCAGCCCAGTCCACATATACAGCCTCCCCTTGATAATGTTGCATATGTAGTGTAGATCCTTGCTTGCTGAGTACTTCAGAGTACTCACGGTTGCTTTTCTTTCCTTTTCTCCCCATATCAGTTTGACGTGACCAGAGGATGGAGCCCCCCCCCTGAGACAGATGCCCCGACGATCGCTACTACTACTACCCAGAGGATGGATACTACTACGAGTTGACTGACGACCAGGAGTAGGATCGGAGGGTCCCAGGCAGGAGGCCTACACCTTTCGATCGTAGTGTTTTTATTTTGCCCCGCCTTTCTAAAGGCCTTTCTGTTTCTATTTCATATCTGTACTCAGATATCTGATGCTTCCGCTGACGCTTGTTCGCAAGCTTATGTATTCGAGCCCTCGAGGCCCCTGGCTTGTAATATAAAGCTTGTATGACTTTATTTATGTTTTAGAGTTGTGTTGTGATATCTTCCCGTGAGTCCTTAGGCTTGATCGTGTGCATTTGCGTGTATGATTAGTGCACGATCGGGCCGGGGGCGTCACAAGTTGGTATCAGAGCCGACTGCCTGTAGGAATCCCCTTTCCAACTCCTTGGCCGAAGTTGAGTCTAGAAACCGGAAAACTGTTTTACTAACTTGGCTGTGTGGCTTACGGGCCCACGTCGCCAATTGGGTGGTATTAGGATCTTTTATTCCTCATCTTTACTCTGGGACTCTGACCTCTCTTCCTTTCGGGTTAACTAAAGTTTACTAACGCCGACACTTAGGATCTCGTAATTCTCGTCCACCCGGAGAGCTGGATATATGTGCGATTTCCCTGACATTGATCTGATTAGTCTGATAATCATTTTCCTTTCCATTGTTTTGTTTAACCTTTCTCTCCGAGATCGGTTATACTTCTCCTTGTCTTTTGACAATCATGAGTTTCCTCTGTTTCAGATCGATCGTTTGTTTCCACCACACCCTGCGACGCAGCTACCAGCTGTTCGAGCAGGGATACATCCAGAATACATTCTTTATCCACTGGGGCAGATGTCAATCCGTTACAATACCCCAGTACTTGCTCCTCCAGATTCTCGCAAAGACTTTGTGATCTATTGTGATGCATCCCGTGAAGGATTAGGCTGTATCCTAATGCAAGAGCGTAAAGTGATTGCCTATGGCTCTCGTCAGTTGCGACCGCATGAAGAGAATTATCCGGTACATGATCTAGAACTAGCTGCTGTCATCTATGCACTGCAGTTGTGGCGACATTATCTCCTCGGTAATCGTTGCGAGATCTACACGGATCATAAAAGTTTGAAGTACTTGTTCACTCAGCCATCTCTGAATCTCCGTCAGCAAAGATGGATGGAGACCATTGCGGACTATGACTTGGGTATTTCTTATACCCCTGGCAAGGCTAATGTAATGGCTGATGCGTTGAGCCGTAAATCCTATTGCTGCGAACTTGAGGTTCAGCTAGAGCAACCACTTCTGTATGAAGAGCTTCGAAAGCTAAATCTCGAGATAGTTCCCCAAGGATACCTAAAAACCTTGGTTGTTGAACCAGACCTTGGGAAAGCTGTTAAGAATGCGCAAGCTAAAGATGCTGAAGTTGATCTGATGAAGAAAGATCTTCACCTTGAAAAGTACAGGGATTTCTCATTGTCTGAAGATGGAACCTTGTATTTCAGAGACCGCATTGTCGTACCTCGCTTCGAGCTTATGACTGACAAAGTCATGAAGGAGGCACATGATACCCCGCTGTCTATTCATCCGGATAGCACCAAGATGTATCGTGATCTCCGTCAAAGGTACTGGTGGTCTAGAATGAAGCAAGACATTGCTCGATATGTTGCTGAATGTGATGTGTGTCGACGCGTTAAAGCAGAACATCAGAAGCCTGCTAGAATTCTGCAACCACTTCCTATTCCTTTATGGAAATGGGATAAGGTTCAGATGGATTTCGTTACAGGACTTCCCAGGTCACAGAAGGGTCACGATGCTATTCTTGTCGTTGTCGACCAACTCTCTAAAGTTGCACACTTTCTGCCTGTCAAGGAGACGATCACTGCTAATCAGTTAGCAGAGTTGTATCTCTCCAGAATTGTTTCACTCCACGGTATTCCGAAAGAGATCAGTTCAGACCGTGGCAGCATATTCACTGGTCATTTCTGGGAAAGTTTCCAAAAGTCTATGGGAACTCATATTACCTGGAGTTCAGCTTATCATCCTCAATCCCAAGGCCAAGTTGAACGAGTTAATCAAGTGCTTGAAGACATGCTGCGAGCTTGTGTTATATCGTTTGACAAGAAATGGGAAGAATCTCTTCCATATGCCGAGTTCTCCTATAACAACAGCTATCAAGCTAGTCTGAAAATGGCCCCCTTTGAAGTTCTCTATGGACGTAAGTGTCGAACCCCTCTGAATTGGTCAGAAACTGGGGAACGACCTCTTGTTGGACCGGATATTATTCAACACGCCGAAGAACAAGTCCGAATTATCCGGGAAAATCTCAAGGCGGCTCAGGACCGCCAGAAGAGCAACTATGATCGCAAACGATGGGGTTTGACTTATCAACCTGGTGATCAAGCTTATCTTCGTGTCACTCCTATGAAGGGCACTCACCGTTTTGGAGTCAAGGGCAAGTTAGCTCCCCGCTACATTGGTCCTTTCCGCATTGTTGCAAGACGTGGTCAAGTGGCGTATAAATTGGAATTGCCGCCGCAATTCTCTCATATCCACGACGTCTTCCATGTGTCGCAACTTCGTAAATGCTTCAAGGAATCTCCGCACCGATCTGTGGATCACGAGATGCTTGAATTGCAAGATGATCTATCTTATAAGGAGCATCCGATCCGCATTCTCGATGAAGCTGAACGTCGGACCCGTCAGAAGGTTACCAAGTTCCTCAAAGTGCAGTGGTCAAATCATACTGAAAATGAAGCCACTTGGGAACGCGAGGATAATCTTCGTGCGCTAGTAGGGGACTAGGGCTTGCTGGGTAACGAGCAGAGACTCACGAAAGTATGTGACCCCGAGCCCCGTCATCGAGGACTTGCGGCAAGGGTTTAAGGAATGCCGGCCCCGGCCTCGATTCACCACTCGGGCACACACTGGCAACCCGCCTTCACATCATCAGCGCGAGTACCCCTCAGGGTCGACCCGCCTTTCCAAGTAACAAATTTAGGTCCAATATCCGTGTGTCCATAACATCAGGGAATAGAGGTATCACCTCTTGAATTCCCACTCGATGTATCCGTCAAGGTGTGAACTAGGAGGAATCACCCTCACTGGGTCCAACACTGAGGTGTTGTAGACAGCGTCGTTATCGGAAGCGGTGAAGGAGGAATCACCTCGAGACCACGACCGAATAACTACTCTACAGAGTTAAAATAGAAGTGCTACATGAGGTTTCACCCTCGACAATCGTAGTAACGTATGCAGAGTGTCGTTACAACTAAGGGGGGTGATGTGCGTGTCGGGGTCCTGGTCTTCAATCCATTGATGGGTCTTGACGATATTCAAGCGCGGCAGTGGATAGTGGGGTCACTGATAGTCTCTACCCAGCCTAGACTAAACAGTTTGGATATGTAGGAAATATCAAAGCAGGTTACAATGAACAGGCTATGCATCAGACATAGTGTAAAGCAGCAGCAGCAGTAACCTAATGCAAGCCTGAGGAATTTAGAATGGGCGATATCGGTATGCTCAAGGGAGGGCTGCCTGGTTGCTCGGCTGGCAAGGCAAGGTCGCTTATGGGGTCTCTCGGGATCCGGAGCTGCGTCGGTCCGGGGACGACGTCAGGGTCGGGGGCTATCGAGAGAGAAGAGGGGGGAAACAGTATAAAATATAGCCAAACATGAGCATGACAAATACGATACACGGTGCTAGGGGTAGGTAACGCAGCATCAAACGTAACAGACAGAGCGGGAGAATATCGCGATATTTCCGGGTTTGGAATAAGTAGACAGAGGATAGAGGGGAAAGGTTTGCAAAGTTGGATAGTTAGGGACGCGTGACGGAGCGAACGGACCGCGCATTCAGATTCGTCTCGTCGTTCCGAGCAACGTCATGTACAAAGTATTTTCATCGAGCTACGGATTATTTTATATGATTTTCTAAATTTTTATTAATTTCTGGAATTAATTAATTATTTAAATTAACCTTATCCGAAACAGTGTCTTGCTGACGTCAGCATGACGTAGCATGACGTCAGGACCAGTGGGTCCCACCTGTCATAGGCTGTTAGATTAATTAGTGATTAACTAATAAAATTCTGTTAATTAAATAAACTAACTTAATTAGATTAACAATAAGGATTAATTAACTAATAATTAAATAATTAATTAATATTATTAATTTAATTTTTTTATTTTTATTTTCATTTTTTTAAACGTTTTGGGGCTGGGCCCCGTCTGTCAGCGGCCATAGGGGGGTCAGGCCCACCGGTCAGCGGCACAGGGGGCCGAAGGGGGGGTTGCGGTGCGCTCGCGGGGCTGCAGGCCGAGGCGAGCGAGGAGGCTGAGAGAAGGGGGAATCAAGCAGAGGCAGATGGGAGGCATGCGAAGGGCAAGACGCACAGGCGGGGACGGCGATGACGCGAGCGCGCGCAGGGGCGCGGAGGCGGGCCGGGGCAGAGCGGCGGGGCGCGGCTGCGGCCGGAGGGTGAGGGCGGCCAGGGGAGCGGTGCAGGGGCCCCGACGGCGCGCATGGGGAACGACACGGGTGAGCGCGACGGGTGAGGCCGCGGTCGCGAGTGCGCGAGCGTCGAGCGGCGTGGTGGAAGAGAGGAGATGGGGAGAGGGGCAGCGGCGGGGCTCACATCGAGGGGGGGGAAGAGGCTGGACGGCGACGGTGTGGTGGTAGGTGAGGAGGCGACAGTGGTCGACGGAGAGGCGATGACGGGGCGGCGCCGACGAGGCGAACACGACGACGAGGTGGTCGGGCGCTCGGGCGGCGTCTGTGGGCGACGCGGCCCCGATCCACTCCTGATCGCGAGGGGGGGGAACGGGGACGGTGAGGGGCCTCGACGGGAGAGCCGGTGCGGCGGGGGGGACGAGGCAGGCGGCGGGCGGCAGCGGGGCGGTTAGCGACGGCGTCGGCGCGAGAGCGAAGGCGGCGACGGGGCGCTCGGTGCGGGAGCTCCCGTCCCGATCCAGTTTGGATCGGGGAAGGGAGAGGGGGGGGGGGGGTAGGTGGTAGGTTAGGGTTTGGGGTGGACCGGAGGGTTAAAAAAGGGGGGGGGGGCGGCTGGGCCGGCTGGGGGTGGCGCTGGTGGCCAGCTGGGCCACGGCCCAGTTGGTCCGGGGGGGTGGGGTTTTCCTTTTTACTTTTCTTTTCTCTTTATTTATCCATTACCCCTTGTTTGTAAATAGTTAGGGCTCAATTGAATTTTGTTAAAACATGTGACCTGGTATCAAAATACAGTGCTTTATTCCTAACACCTAAAATAGTTTGGGCAAAAACATCATCTACTAAATTAGATTTAATAAAGGTTATTAAATATTGTTTTTAGCGCTGTTTGAAGATGTTGAGTCACTTACCCAACTCCATGATTGCGGTTTCAATTTTAGAATTGTCTCTGATTTATTTGCTATTAATGAAACCATATTTTCTATGTTGGACAACTTTATTTTCCACTCTCATAATTGAATTTGAGGTTAGGAGTTGAAATGCAATATGATGTTATGATGATCATGCACGATAATCATGCTGACTTGGCATTATCAAAATGGGATTACGTGTGGTTTAACCACGGGCTGGTGTGTCAAAATCTCCTCTACTAACAAGAATTACGTCCCGAGAATTAGAAGTAGAAGGAAAAAGTTCGGGGGGGTATTCCGCACGAAGAATGATCCTCGCTTCCAAGTGGCTTCATTTTCAGTATGATTGACCACTGACTGAGAACTTGGTAACCTTCTGACGGGTCCGACGTTCAGCCTTCTCGAGAATGCGGATCGGATGCTCCTATAAGATAGATCATCTGCAATTCAGCATCTCGTGATCCACAGATCGGGCGGAGATTCTTGAAGCATTACGAGTCGCCACATGGAAGACGTCGTGGATATGAGAGAATTGGGCGGCAATTCAATTTATACGCCACTGACCACGTCTTGCAACAATCGGAAAGGACCAATGTAGCGGGGAGCAAATTGCCCTTACTCCAAAACGGTGATTGCCCTTCATAGGAGTGACACAGATAAGCTTGATCACCAGGTTGATAAGTCAAACCCCATCGTTTGCGATCATAGTTGCTCTTTGGCGGTCCTGAGCCGCCTTGAGATTTTCCCGGCTAATTCGGACTTGTTCTTCGGCGTGTTGAAATATCCGGCCCAAACAAGAGGTCGTTCCCCAGTTTTGCCAATTCAGAGGGGTTCGACACTTACCGTCCATAGAGAACTTCAAAGGGGCCATTTTCAGACTAGCTTGATAGCTGTTGTTTATGGAGAACTCGGGCTATGGAAGAGATTTTCCCATTTCTGGTCAAACGATATAACACAAGCTCGCAGCAGTCTTCAGCACTTGATTAAACTCGTTCAACTTGGCCTGGGATTGAGGATGATAAGCGAACTCCAGGTAATATGTTCCCATAGACTTTTGAAACTTTCCCAGAAATGACCAGTGAATGCTGCCCGGTCTGAACTGATCTCTTTCGAATACCGTGGAGTGAAACAATTCTGGAGAGATACAACTCTGGTAACTGATTAGCAGTGATCGTCTCCTTGACAGGCAGAAAATGTGCACTTTAGAGTTGGTCGACAACGACAAAATTAGCATCGTGACCCTGCTGTGACCTGGAAGTCCAGTACGAAATCATCTGAACCTTATCCCATTTCCATAAAGGAATAGGAAGTGGTTGCAGAATTCTAGCAGGCTTCTGGCGTTCTGCTTTAACGCGTCGACACAACATCACATCAGCAACATATCGAGCAATGTCTTGCTTCATCTAGACCACCAGTACCTTTGACGGAGATCACGATACATCTTGGTGCTATCGGATGAATAGACAGGCGGGTATCATGTGCCTCCTTCATGACTTTGTCAGTCATAAGCTCGAAGCAGAGGTACGACAATGCGGTCTCTGAAATACAAGGTTCATCTTCAGACATGAGAACATCCCGTAATTTCAAGGTGAAGATTTTCTTCATCAGATCAACTTCAGTCTTTAGCGTGCGCATTCTAACAGCTTTCCAAGGTCTGGTTCAACAACCAAGGTTTTAGGTATCCTTGGGAACATCTCGAGATTTAGCTTTCGAAGTCTTTCATCCAGAAGTGGTTGCTTCTAGTACTATCAAGTGTCGCAGGCAATAGGATTTACGGCTCAAACGCATCAGCCATTACATTAGGCCTTGCCAGGGGTATAGAAATACCCAAGTCATAGTCCGCCAATGGTCTCATCCATCTTTTGCTGACGGAGATTAAGAGATGGCTGAGTGAACAGTAATTCAAACTTTATGATCCGTGTAGATCTCGCAACGTTACCGAGGAAGATAATGTCGCCACAACTGCAGTGCATAGATTACAGCAGCTAGTCTAGATCATTTACCGGAATTCTCTTCATGCGGTCGCAACTGAGAGAGCCATAGGCATCACTTTACGCTTTGCATTGGATACAGCCTAATCCTTCAGGGATGCATTCCAATAGATCACAAAGTCTTGCGAGAATCTGGAGGAGCAAGTACTGGGTATTGTAACGGATGATCTGCCCAGTGATGATAAAGAATGTATTCTGGATGTATCCCTGCTCGAACAGCTGGTAGCTGCGTCGCAGGGTGTGGTGGAAACACAACGATCGATCTGAAACAGAGGAAACTCATGATTGTCAAAACAAGGAGAAGTATAATCCCGATCTCGAGAGAAAGGTTAAACAAACAATGGAAGGAAAATGATTATCAGGACTAATCAGATCAATGTCAGGGAAATCGCACATATATATCCAGCTCTCGGGTGGACGAGAATTACGAGATACCTAATGTCGGCGTTAGTAACTTTAGTTTAACCCGAAAGGAAGAGAGGTCAGATCCCAGAGTAAAGATGAGAATAAAAGATTATACCACCCAATTGGCGACGTGGGCCCGTAAGCCACACAGCCCAAGTTAGTAAAACAGTTTTCCGGTTTCTAGACTCAACTTCGCCAAGGAGTTGGAAAGGGGATTCCTACAGGCAGTCGGCTCTGATACCAACTTGTGACGCCCCGGCCCGATCGTGCACTAATCATAACACGCAAATGCACACGATCAAGCCTAAGGACTCACGGAAGATATCACAACACAACTCTAAAACATAAATAAAGTCATACAAGCTTTATATTACAAGCCAGGGGCGCCTCGAGGGCTCGAATACATAAGCTTGCGAACAAGCGTCAGCGGAAGCATCAGATATCTGAGTACAGATATGAATAGAAACAGAAGGCCTTTAGAAAGGCGGGCAAAATAAAAAAATACGATCGAAAGGTGTAGGCTCCTGCCTGGGACCCTCCGATCCTACTCCTGGTCGTCAGTCAACTCGTAGTAGTATCCATCCTCTGGTAGTAGTAGTAGCGATCGTCGGGGCATCTGTCTCAGGGGGGGGGGGGCTCATCCTCTGGTCACGTCAAACTGATATGGGGAGAAAGGAAAAGAAAAGCAACCGTGAGTACTCTGAAGTACTCGAAGCAAGGATCTACACTACATATGCAACATTATCAAGGGGAGGCTGTAGTATGTGGACTGGGCTGCAGAAATGCCAGAATAGAGAGAGGCCTAGTCCTATCGAAGACTAGCATCTTCAGCGATTGCAGCAGTAGAAGAGAGTAGAACATAACAATATAATGTAGCAGTAATATATCAACCTCACCCAGAGATCCTTTCTCGACTCCCTGCGAGAAAGCAATCCCAGAGCCATACATTCATCACCTCGTCCTGAGATCCCTTCTGACTCCCTGCGAGAAGCAATCCCAGAGCCAATATACAGGTCTCATCACAGGTATCCAGTTCTAAATTGTATCAATCAGGATACAAACTCCGAGTGTCCTTTACCGTAGGACCGGCTATCGATAGAAGTGTTCTTCCCTGCAGGGGCACCAACTTACCCAACACGCTCGATTAACTTCGGCGGACACACTTTCCTGGGTCATGCCCGGCCTCGGCCAACGACACATCGCAACCCTACCTACAGCTCAGCGAGAGAGGTCCCCGTCGGTCTACATCCTAAGCGCTCAGAGGTCTTGGGCCATCGCCTGTGCACCCGAGTCGTTGCGTGCAGGGGGAAGCCAGAGCCCGGGGGGCGCCGGTCCGTCCCGGCCGCAAGGCTGAACTAGAAGTCTGACAGAGCTTTCGGCTGATGCTAGATGCAGAACGCCCATACTATGCCCACGTGATGGTTAGTGCTATCAGACCAGAGGCCTGCTCGGATCAAATATCCAAATCGTAGGACTAGGGGCTGCGGTAACGAGCAGAGACTCACGAAAGATGTGACCCGTCGCCCCGTCTCGAGGACTTGCGGCAAGGGTTAAGAATGCCCGGCCGCGCCTCGTATTCACCACTCGGGCACCACACTGGCAACCCGCCTTCACATCAAACGCGAGTACCCCTCAGGGTCGACCCGCCTTTCCAAGTAACAATGTAAGGTCCAAATATCCGTGTGTCCATAACATCAGGGAATCCGAGGTATCACCCTCATTGAATTCCCACTCGATGTATCCGTCAAGGTGAACTAGGAGGAATCACCCTCACTTGGGTCCACACTTGAGGTGTTGTACGACAGCGTCGTTATCGGAAGCGGTGAAGGAGGAATCACCCTCGATGACCACGACGCCGAATAACTACTCTACAGAGTTAACATCAGAAGTGCTACATGAGGTTTCACCCTCGACACTCGATAGTAACGCTGCAGTGTCGTTACAACTAAGGGGGGTGATGTGCTGGTCGGGTCCTGGTCTTCAATCCCATTGATCGGGTCTTCTGACGATCCAGCGCGGCAGTCGGGAAAGTGGGGTCACTGATAGGTCTCTACCCAGCCTAGACTAAACAGTTTAGGATATGTAGGAAATTATCAACAGCAGGTTCAAATGAACAGGCTATGCCTCAGAATAGGTAAAGCAGCAGCAGCAGTAATCTAATGCAAGCATGAGGAATTTAGAATGGGCGATATCGGTATGCTCAAGGGAGGGGCTTGCCTGGTTGCTCGGCGGCAAGGGAAGGTCGTCTATGTGTCTTCGGGATCGGAGCTGCGTCGGTCTCGGGGACGACGTCAGGGTCGGGGGCTATCGAGAGAGAAGAGGGGGAGGAAACAGTATAAATATATAGCAAACATGAGCATGACAAATACGATACACGGTGCTAGGGGTAGTCTAACGCAGCATCACACGTAACAGACGGAGCGGGAGAATATCTGACGATATTTCCCGGGTCTTTGGAATATCGGACAGAGGATAAGAGGGGAACGGTTAGAAGTTCGGATAGTTAGGGACGCGTGAGGGCGAACGGACCGCGTATTCAGATTCGTCTCGTCGTTCCGAGCAACTTTCATGTACAAAGTATTTTCATCTGAGCTACGGATTATTTTAATGATTTTCTAAGTTTTATTAATTTCTGGAATTTAATTATTATTTAAATTACATTCCGAAACAGTGTCTTGCTGACGTCAGCATGACGTCAGGGACCAGTGGGTCCCACCTGTCATAGGCTGTTAGATTAATTAGTGATTAACTATTAAATACTGTTAATTAACACTAATACTTAATTAGATTAACCTAATCAGATTAATTAACTTAATTAATTAACTAATTAATTAATTAATTAATTAATTTAATTATTTCATTTTATTTTCATTTTTTTTAAACGTTTTTGGGGCTGGGCCCCGTCTGTCAGCGGCATAGGGGGCAGGCCCACGGTCAGCGGCACAGGGGCCGACCGGGGGGGTTGCGTGCGCGCGGGCGCTGCGGGCGCGGCGCGGCGGTGCGAGAGGGGGCACAGCGCGGCGCTGGGAGGGTGCGGTGGCGGGCACCAGACGCGGGCGCGGACGGCGATGCGCGAGCGCGCGAGGGCGGCGGGCGGGCCGCGGGCAGCGAGCGGGGGCGTCGTCTGCGTGCCTGGAGGGGAGGCGCGCCAGGAGCGTGCAGGCCCCGACGGCGGCGCATGGGGGAAGACGGGTGAGAGCGCGACGCGTGAGGCGCGGCTCGCGAGTGCGCGAGCGTCGAGCGGCGTTGGGGAAGGAGGAGAGGGGGGGCGCAGCGGCCGGGGCTCACATCGAGGGGGGGGGGAAGAGGCTGGCCGGCGACGGTGTGGGTGGTAGGGTGAGGAGGGACGACAGGGTCGACGAGAGAGGCGACGGGCGCCGACGAGGCGACACGACGACGGTGTCGGGCGCTCGGGCGCGGTTCTGTGGCGACGCGGCCCCGATCCACTCCTGGATGGGAGGGGGGAACGGGGACGGTGAGGTGGCCACGAGGAGCGGGGTGGCGGGGGACGAGGAGGCGGCGGCGGCGGCAGGTTAGCGACGGCGTCGGCGCGAGAGCGAGGCGTGCGACGGGGCGCGTCGGTGCGGAGCTCCCGATCCCGATCCAGTTTGGATCGGGGAAGGGAGAGGGGGGGGAGGGGGAGTGGGTAGGTTAGGGTTTGGGGTGGACCGGAGGGTTAAAAAGGGGGGGCGGATGGGCCGGCCTGGGTGGTGGCCTGGTGGCCAGCTGGGCCACGGCCCAGTTTGGGTCCGGGGGGGGGGCTTTTCCTTTTACTTTTCTTTTCTCTTTTTATTATCCATACCCCTGTTTTGTAATAGTTAGGGCTCAAATTGAATTTTGTAAAACATGTGACCTGGTCCATAAATACCAGTGCTTTATTTCCTAACCCTAAAATTAGTTTGGGCAAAACATCATTTCATACTTAAATTAGATTTATAAAGGGTTATTAATATTGTTTTTAAGTCGCTGTTTGAAGATGTTTGAGTCACTTACCCAACTCCAATGATGTCGGTTTCAATTTTAGAATTGTCTCTGATTTATTTGCTATTTAATGAACAATTTAGTTTTCTATGTTGGACAACTTTTATTTTCCACTCTCATTTAATTTTGAATTTGAGGTTAGGAGTTGAAATGCAATATGATGTTAATGATGATCATGCACTGATAATCATGCTGATTGGCATTATCAAAATGGGATACTGTGGTTAACCACGGGGGTGTTACAAACCTTCTGAGGTTCACATATATCGGATTGAATACTATTATGGATTTGAGAACACTTGATGTATGTTCTTGCGTGGGATACCCATGGTGACAATGGGGTGTTCTATTGATTCACTTGTAGTATGTTTGGCACTCACTCGCGGATTCCCGAGGGACATTGGGGTAATTTATACATAGGGGTGATGCACGTTTTCGTCCTTGTTTCTCGTAGGAATCTTTGGGGCACTCTTTGAGGTCTTTATGTTGGATTATATATGAATAGAAGTTGTTTGATGCATATCATATATTGAACCCACGGATACTTGTGGTGACATTGGAGTATCTGGTGACATTATGGATTGATGTGTGTCATATGGTGTTATTTTACTACGAACTCTAGGGTTGTTGGTGACACTTATAGGATAGCTCAATGGATTTATCGGAAAAATAACTTGAGGTGGTTTTCGTCCCTAACCAGCAATTTCATCTTATGTCTCCGCGATAGGACTTTGGAGTGACTCTTTCTCGCACGTGTGAGGGAATGCAAATGATTTAATTATGTTATCATTGTGAGAGAAATTGACTAGTGAAAGTAGAACCTAGGCCTTGTTTTCAAGCATTGCAATACACCGTTTTTGCTCACTTTTACTACTAGTTACCTTGCTGTTTTTATAATTTCAGATTACAAAAACCATATCTACTATCCATCATACACTTGTATACCATTCTCTTCGCCGAACTAGTGCACCTATACAATTTACATTGTATTGGGTGTGTTGGGGACACAAGAGACTGCTTTGTCATTTGGTTGCAAGGGTTGTTTGAGAGAGACCATATTATCCACGCCTCCCAGGATTAATAAAACCTTAGGTCATCCACTTGAGGGAAAATGCTACTGTCCTGCAAAACTCTGCGCTTGGAGGCCCAACACGAGTCTACAAGAAGAAGGTTGCGTAGAGCATCAATTCCCCCTCCCGGGGAAGTTTCCCCGCGGCAGAACAGCTTTGCCGAGCCCTAGATTGCTTCTGCCCAAGTTCCGCCTCGAGACGGTGTTTCGTCCCGAATGCTTCCTTCTGATTTTTTCCAGGTCAAAATGCTTCATATGCAAAGATGGGCACGAGGACCTGCCAGGGGGCCCACAAGCCCTAGGGGCGCGCCCAGGGGGTAGGGCGTGCCCCCAGGCTTGTGGCCACCTGGTGGGTCCCCTTTGGTATTTTCTTCGCCCAATATTTTTTATATATTCCAAAATAATTTCTCCATAATTTTCAGGACTTTTGGAGTTTGTGCAGAATGGTCTCTCAGATTTGCTCTTTTCGATCTAGAATTCTAGCTGCCGGCATTCTCCCTCTTCATGTAAATCTGTAAAATAAGAGCGAAAAGGAATAGTATTGTACCATAATGTGTAATAACAGCCATAATGTAATAAATATCAACATAGAAGAGGATGGCAAAATGGACGTATCAACTCCACCAAGCTTAGACCTCGCTTGCCTCAAGCGAAAGCCGAAATCGATAATCAGTTCCACATGTTTAGAGATAGAGGTGTCGATAAATAAAATACGGACATGAGGGCGTGATGATCATCTTTAGAACAACAACATCATATTGTCATATATTCTTATGCTAAAGTAGCAATTCGTTCACAAGGTAAAGTATGAATCCGAAACTTCATTGAAAACAACAAACTATGATCTCAGTCATTGAAGCAATTGCAATTTATCATAGTATCGGAAAGAGTCAACATAAGAGCTTTGTATAGCAAGTCCACAAACTCACCATCTTTTAGTCTTTATAATTATGACACTCACGCGATATTATGAGATCAAAGCCTCGGTCAGACACAGAGAAAGTAGGGGCTTATAGTTTCGCCTCCCAACACTTTTACCCCAAGGGTAATGTCAATATAATACTCTATGATAACCTACATCCTAGGGGGTTATATATCTGGATCTTTACCCAACATAAGTTTTGCCAAAAAGAAAAAGTGTAAAAGGAAAAGGTGAAGATCCATGACTCTTGTATAAAGATAGAAGTAAAAGTAGAGGATAGGGCCCTTCGCAGAGGGAAGCAAGGTTGTCATGCGCTTTTTATGGTTGGATGCACAAAATCTTAATGCAAAAGAACGTCACTTTATATTGCCGCTTGTGATAGAACTTTATTACGAGTCCGTCGCTTTTATTTCTTCCATTCACAAGTTCGTATAAAGCTTATATTTCTTCACACTAAAGATCATGCATATTTAGAGAGCAATTTTTATTGCTTGCACCGTGACAACTTACTTGGGGATCTTACTCAATCCATAGGTAGATATAGTGGACTCTATGGAAAACAATAGGTTCAGGATGTTTGGATGCACAAGTAGATCTCTACTTGGTGCAAAATATTTGGCTAGCATGGGATGAGAAGCAAGCTCAACATGTTGGAGGATCCATGACAATAAACTTCTATTCGGATATAAGAAAGCATAACCCATTATGTTGTCTTCCTTGTCCAACATCAACTTTTTAGCATGTAATATCTTAATGAGTGCTCACAATCACAAAAGATGTCCAAGATAGTATATCTATATGTGAAACCTCTCTTTCTTATTACTTCCTATTAATTGCAACAATGACCAAAACTATGTTGTCAACTCTCAACAAATTTTACTCATCATACTCCTTATATGTGAAGTCATCACTCTCCATAAGATCATTATATAATATTTTTACTTCTTTTATTCTTTTCTTTTCCTCAAGATCAAGTAAGAAAGCAAAGCCCTCAACTCAAAACTAATGCTTTATTATATAACTGTGGACTCGATTACATAGATAGATACAAAGCAAAACTCAAAGACTAAATCATACTAATTTTTTTTATTCTACTAATCAAGATATAAACCAAAAGGATCGAACTAAAAAAACGATAACAGTAAAGATGTGATGGTGATACGATACCGGGGCACCTCCCCCAGCTTGGCACAAGCACAAGGGGTGCCCATACCATCTACTCATGTCTCCTTCTTCGGAGGTGATGGTGGTGATGAGAGGTTGGTGATGTGAGAAGTTATCCTCCGTCTTCCAAGGCATAGGTTCACCATCGTAAAAGGATGAACGAGTCTCGGGATCCTCAATTTGCAGCCAACTCATCTCCTCTAAATCTGTATTCATACTCACAGTTTTTGGCTTGCAGGTCCTTAAATCTGGGCTTGGAGAGCTAGTTTTCTCATAAGCTTGAAGATGGCCTCTCCGACGTTCTTGGCGTCCAAACTTGTGGTCAAGGGTAAATTCCGTTGATCAGGAGTGATTGGCGTTGAGTCTGCGTTCCACCATCCCTTGGCACTTGAGACTTGTTGCTCCATTGCTTCGAGCCTGGTCTCCAACGCTTCCGGTCTTCCTTTGCCCTTGAACATCGCGGATGTGCAGCACCCCCCTCATGCTCTCAATGGTTTGAGGGTGTTGGCAGACACCTCCGCAAGGTAGGGTTGATGACCTTCTCGAAGAACTTGTCCTTAGAGGTCTTGGGGACGTCATGGTGATCTAGATGGTCAGAAAAATAGCTCGAACCAAGAACAGAGGATATTGTCGTGGTACGGTGGCCAAAACCTTCGGAAGATTATATAATGAATTTTTTACCGACCAAAGAAGTATTCTGCAATAAATGGAGTCCGGAGGGCACACGAGGTGGCCCAAGCCTGAGAAGAGCGCCCTGGGGGTAGGCACGCCCCCAATACTTGTTGCCTCCTCGTGCACTTTTCAGAACTATTTATTTTCCTAATTTTTAAATATTGCCAAAACGAGTAAGTAAATTGCTATTGGAAGCTTTGGAGTCGGTTTACTTACCGTATCCATACTATTCCTTTTCGATAGTCTTGAACGTTCTGGTAAGTTTTCCCTTATGTACTCCTCCGGTGTTATGTATAATAATATTGGTTTCAAACATTTATGGAGAGTACCTGAGAAATTTTAAATGTTGATCTTTGCCTGTTTACCACCTTCAGATTAGTGCCTTCGGCGTTGTTGATCTTGATGGTACCGGAAACGGATAACCTCTCGATGATGTAAGGTCCTTCCCACTTTGAGAGAAGTTTTCCTGGCAAAAAATATTAAACAACATTATAGCAGAGAGATGGTCACCTCCATTGAATTCACGCTTTTTGTATCCTTTGTGTCATGCATCTTTTAACTTCTCTTTAAACAATTTGGCATTCTCATAGGCCTGGGTTCTCATTCATCAAGTAAGCTAATGTCAAAAACCTTCTCACCGGCAAGTTTGAAATCATAGTTGAGCTCTTTAAATTGCCCCAATAAGCTTTATGTTCTAGTTCAAGAGGTAGTGACATGCTTTCCTAAACCATTTTATAGGAGACATACCATAGGATTTTTAAAGCAGTTCAAAGCCCATAATGATCATCTGTTTCTTAGACCAATCTTTCTAGATCTATTACAGTCTTTGCAAGATCAATTTTATTTTCTCTATTACTCAATTCTACTTGACCACTCGACTGGGATGTAAGGAGATGCAATTCTATGGCTAACATCATACTTAGCAAGCAATTTTACGGAAAGACACATGAATGAAGTGTGAACTCACCATCAGTCATTAAATATCTTGGGAGTCCAAACCTCGGGAAAATAACTTTTTAAGAATTTTAATAGAAGTGTTATGATACACTACTAGTTGGAATATCTTCTACCCACTTAGTAACGTAAGCAACAGCAACTAAATATGAGTAACCCATTAGAGATGGAAAAGGTCCCATATAATCAAATTCCCAAACATCAAATGGTTCAATAACAAGTACATAATTCATAGGCATTTCCTGACGTCTACTATCATAACCAATTCTTTGACAGTCATCACAAGACAAGACAACTACGAGCATCCTGAAAGAGCAATTAAAAATCCAGATTGTAATAACTTGTGTGATGTTCTGACTGCAGGCAATGGTGTCCTCCGTAAGCCTTGGAGTGAGACTTGCGTAGGATGTGTTCCTGTTCATGGGCTCAGGTACACAACGTCTAATAAAACCGTCTACTCCTTCTTTATAAGATGTGGGTATCCCAAAGTAAGTTCTTAAATCATTGAATTTTTTTCTCTTGTTGGTATGTGATAACTAGGTGGTATAAATTTAGCAACAATGTAATTAGCATAATCAGCATACCATGGAGCACTACGAGAAGCATTTATGACAGCTAGTTGTTCATCAGGAAGCTATCATCAATAGGTAGTGGGTCATCAAGAATATTTCTAAACCTAGACAAGTTATCTGCTAAGGGTTCTAGCTCCTTTCTATCAATAATATGTAAAACAATTCTTGTAGCAGAGAAAACCCACCTATGAGTCTAGGTTTAGCATCTTTCTTTTCCATAAGGTATTTAATAGCAGCATGATCGGTTGTGAACAGTTACTTGGAATCAACAATATAAGATCTGAACTTATCAAAGCACAACACAACCGCTAAAAATCTTTTTCAGTAGTAGCATTATTCTTTGAGCACTGTCTAGAGTTTGACTAGCATAATGGATAACATATAATGTCTTATCAACTCTTTGTCCAGAACAGCACCAACAACATAATCACTAGCATCACACCATAATTTCAAAGGGTAGGTTCCAAACAGGGGTGAACAATAGGTCAGAAATAAGGCTTTCTTAAGGATTTCAGATGCTTCTAACACAATCATCATAAAAACAATGGAACATCTTTTCGCAGAGATTGGTAAGAAGCCTAAATTTTTTAGAGAAGTCTTTAATAAAATCCCTCATAGAAACTATACTAGACAGCCAGCAACTGACAAAGACTTCTTATACGTTTGATATCTTTAGGACACGACATTTTTTCAATGCATCAACTTTAGCCTTATTCACTTCAATACCTCTTTCGAAGATTTTATTGCCAAGACAATACCTTCATTAACCATAAATGGCACTTCTCCAATTCAAGACAAGCATTAGTTTCTTCAAATCTCTGTAAAACTCGATAAGGTTGCTTAAGCAATCATCAAAAGAAGTTCCGTAAACGGAGAAATCATCCATGAAAACCTCAACAATCTTTTCACAAAGTCAGAGAATTAGCAGTCATACATCTTGAAGGTAGCAGGTGCATTGCTAAACAAAAGGCAACGTCTATAAGAAAGTTACCACAAAGGGCATGTATAACAGTAGTATTTTTTCTTGATTCCTCTTGCGACAAGGTATTGAGAAAAACCAGAAATCCATCTAGAAAGCAAAAGGTGTCATGTTTGGATAGTATTTCTAGCATTTGATCAATAAAAGGTAGAGGATAATGATTGCCTAGGCTTTTGTTTAATTTTCTAATCAATTACCAGTCTATAACTGTGACAATTCTTGTGGGATATTCATTCTTATCATTGGGGGACAACAGTAATACCTCCCTTCTAGAGCACAATGAACAAGACATGACCCATCTACTATCAGCAATAGATAAATTATACCTGTTCCAGAAGCTTTAATATTTCATTTCTTACCACTGCTTTCTGCTACTTCTTGAGTTGCGTGGTTGTTCCCTTGAAGAGGAAAGGGTGATGCAGCACAGCTAGAGATAAGTATTTTCCTCAGTAGTTAAGAACCAAGGTATCAATCCAGTAGGAGAAAACGCGCAAATCACATAGATGCACCTGCACACACCATCAAAACACTTGCACCCAACGCGATTAAAGGGGTTGTCAATCCCTTCACGGTCACTTGCAAAGATGAGATCTGATAGAGATAGATAAAGATATAAACAAAAGATAAAATATTTTTTGGGTTTTTTGGATATAGATCTGAAAGTAAAAGATTGCAAAATGTAGATCGCGAAACAATATGATGGAAAATAGACCGGGGGCCATAGGTTTCACTAGAGGCTTCTCTCTTGAAGGTAATAAGATGGTGGGTGAACAAATTACTTGTCGAGCAATTGATAGAGAAAACCGCAAAATTATGATGATATCCAAGGCAATGATTTGCATATAGGATCACGTCGTGTCAAGTAGACTGACTCCTGCCTGCATCTACTACTATTATCCACACATCGACCGTATCCACATGCATCTAGAGTATTAAGTTCATAAAGAACGGTAGTAATATGCCTCTTAAGTAGAGACATTGATGTAGAGGAAATAAACTCAAGCAATATGATGAAAACCCCATCTTTTTATCCCTCGATGGCAACAATTCAATACGTGTCCTCGCTACCCACTACTTTGGTCACTGGGTGAAATCACGCAAGATTGAACCCAAACTAAGCCCTCTCCCATTGCAAGAAAAACCAATCTAGTTGGCTAAACCAAACCGATAATCGAAGAGAAATACAAAGATAAAATCCATGCATATAAGAATTCAGAGAAGATTCAAAATATTAATAGATAGCTGATCATAAATCCACAATTCATCGGATCTCGACAAACACACCGCAAAAAAGATTACATCGGATAGATCTCCAGAACATCGAGGAGAAACATGGTATTGAATCAAAGATATAGAAGAAGCCATCTAGCTACTAGCTATGGACCCGTAGGTCTGTGGTAAACTACTCATGCTTCATGGAAGGGTAATAGGGTTGATGTAGATGCCCTCCGTGATCGAAATCCCCCTCCTGCAGGATGCCGGAAAAAGCCCCAAGATGGATCTCACGGGAACAGAAGGTTCCGACAGCGGAAAAGTATTTTCATGGCTCCTCTGAGGGTTTTGGAATATATGTGAATATATAGGACGAAGAGCTAGGTCAGGAAGGTCACGAGGGCCCACAAGGTAGAGGGGCGCCCCCCTGGGCGCGCCCTCCACCCTTGCCGCCGTTGGGCTCTCTGACTTGGAACTCCAAGTCCCGGCGGTGTTTGCTGGTCCAAGAATAACATCGTGAAGTTCATTCGTTTGGACTCCGTTTGGTATTTCTTCTGCGAAACTCAAAAACAGGAAAAAAACAGAAATGGCACTGGGCTCTAGGTTAATACGTTAGTCCCAAAAATAATATAAAATAGCATTTAATAATTGCATATAAAACATCCAAAATAGATAATATAATAGACTGGAACAATAAAAAAATTAAGATACGTTGGAGACGATCAATAATCCCCAAGACTTAATTCCTGCTCGCCCTCGAGTAGGTAAATGATAAAAACAGAAGTTTTGATTGCGGAATGCTACCTAACATATTTATCCATGTAATGTTTCTTCATTGTGGCATGAATGTTCAGATCCATAAGATTCAAAACAAAAGTTAATATTGACATAAAAACAATAATATTCAAGCATACTAATAAAAGCAATCATGTCTTCTCAAAATAACATGGCAAGAAAGTTTATCCCTACAAAATCATATGTCTGGCTATGCTCCATCTTCATCACACAAAGTATTATCTATGCACAACCCCGATGACCAAGCCAAGCAATTGTTTCATACTTTTGATGTTCTCAAACTTTTTCAGCTTTCACGCAATACATGAGCGTGGGCCATGGATATGCACTATAGGTGGAATAGAATATGGTGGTTGTGGAGAAGACAAAAAAGGAGAGATATCTACATCAACTAGGTGTATAAACGGGCTATGGAGATGCCCATCAATAGATATCAATGTGGGTGAGTAGGGATTGCCATGCAATGGATGCCTAGAGCTATAAGTTTATGAAAGCTAAAAAGAAACTAAGTGGGTGTGCATCCAATCGCTTGCTCACGAAGAACTAGGGCAATTTGAGGAAGCCATCATTGGAATATACAAGCCAAGTTCTATAATGAAAAATTCCACTAGATATGAAGTGAAAACATAGGGCGACTCTCTATCATTGAAGATCATGGTGCTACTTTGAAGCAACGAGTGTGGAAAAAAGGATAGTAACATTGACCCTCTCTCTCTGTTTCACTAGATACTTTTTTTATTGGTGGGCTTCTTGGCTCTTTTATTTTTTTGTGGGCTCTTTGGCCTCTTTTATTTTTGAAAGTCTGAGATCATACCAATTTGAGGGAATCATAGCTTCCATCATCCTTTCCTCACAGGGACAACGTCTAATAATGATGATCATCACACTTTTATTTACTTACAACTCAAGAATTACAAATTCAATACTAGAAAAAATATGACTCTATATGAATGCCTCTGGCGGTGTACCGGGATGTGCAATGATCAGCGTAGCAAAAAAAATGACATCAAAACGGACAAGCCATGTAAACACATGCTAACTATCTTACGAACATGCAAAGCAATTGACAATGAATGGAGCGTGTCATAAAAAACAGAACGGTGGAAAGTTGATGGCAATATATCGGAATGCTAGGAAATGCCATAATAGTAGGTATGGGTGGCTGTTTTTGAGGAAGGTATAAGTGTGGTGTAAGGGCACCGGTGATGAAAGTTGCGCGGGGTACTAGAGAGGCTAGACATGGTGTAAGGGTGAGAGTGCGTTATAATCCATGGACTCAACATTAGTCATAAAGAACTACATACTATTTGAAAAAAGTCTACTAGTCACTCTGAAACAAGTACTACGCGCATGCTCTAGGGGATAGATGGTTAGAAGAAGCCCATCGCTCGTCCCCGACCGCCACTCATAAGAAGACAATCAATAAATAAATCATGCTCCGACTTCATCACATAACGGTTCACCATACGTGCATGCACGGGAATACAAACTTTAACACAAGTATTTGCTACAATCCACAATTACTCACTGCATGACTTTAATATCACCATCTTTAGATCTCAAAAACAATTAAGGAATCAAACTTCCATAGTATTCAATGCTCTTATATGAAAGTTTTTATTAATCCCTCTTGGATGCCTAACATATTGAGGCGACTAAATTAATAACCAAACAAATTACCATGCTGTTTAGAGAGACTCTCAAAATAATAAAGTGAAGCATGAGAGTTCACAATTTCTAAACAATAAAAGCCACGCTGTGCTCTAAAAAGTATAAGTGAGACAGTGACCCCCCGGACTTAATCTGCACTAATCATAACGCAAATGTCCAACGATCAAGCTAAGGACTCACGGGAAGATATCAACACACTCTACAACATAAATACAAGTCAAACGCTTATATTACAAGCAGGGGCCTCGAGGGGCTCGATACATAAGCTTGCGTACAGCGTCAGCGGAGCATCAGATATCTGAGTCGATATTAAAGAGACAGAAAGGCCTTCAGAGAGCGGGGCAAACAAAACACTACGATCGAAAGCGTAGGCCTCCTACCTGGGGACCTGCCGATCCTAACTCCTGGTCGACGCACGCTCGAGGTAATATCCATCAGCCGTGTAGTATGTAGCGATCGTCGGGCATCGTCTCAGGGGCTCCTCCTCTGATCACGACAAACTGATATGGGGAAAATAAGGGAAACAAGCAACGTGAGTACTCCTCGAAGTACTACAGCAGCAGGATCTACACTACATTGCAACATTATCAAAGGGAGGCTGATATGTGGGACTGGGCTGCAATAAAATGCCAGAATAGAGAGAAGGCCTAGCCTATGTAGACTAGCATCTCAGCGGTGTCTTGCAGCATAAGAGAGCAGAAACAGATCACTATAGTATGTACGCAGTTATCTTAAGTCTCAACCTCACCCCAAGATCCTTTCTCGATCGCTGCGAGAAGCATCCCAGAGCCATAAAGTCATCACCTCGTCTGAGATTCCCTCTCGACCAGCTGCAGAAGCATCCAGAGCCAATGTATCCAAGTATCCAGTTTCTAATTGTATCAATCAAGATACAGGCTCCGAGGTCGTTACCTAGGGCTATCGATAGAATTTCTTTCCCTGCAGGGCGTGCACCCACTACCCACCACGCGCTTAACTCGACCGGCCGTCACCAACTTTTCCGGTCCATGCCGGCCTCGGCCAAACGGACACACCGACTTAACACGCACTCTACCTACAGTCAGCAGAGAGTCCCCGGTTCTCATCATCCTAAAGCACTCAGGGGTCTGGGCCATCGACCCTGTGCACTCGGGTCGTTGTGTGTCAGGTGTGGATACCCGCACCACTCGAGGGTCGGTCGATGCGACCGTGCCACAATGCTGACTGGACGTCTGACAAGGCTTCGGCTGATGCTACATGCAGGTAACGCCTCCTTTTACTATGCCCAGGCGGTTCTTGTTGCTATAGGCGCCAGAGCCTGCTCGATCAAATATGCCCCAAATCGTTGTACCTTGGGCTTGCGGATGCAACGAGCAGAGACTCACAAAGGTGGTGACCCGTCGCCCCGTCTCGAGGGACTTGCTGCAATGGTTAAGAAGCGCCCGGCCGTCGCCTCGTATTCTCACTCGTGGCAACACACAGGCACCGTACTCACAACATCGCGCCTCTCAGGCGCCACGCGGGTACCCTCTCAGGGCCGACCCCCTATCCAAGTAAACAGGTACAGCACCAAATAATGTGTGTCCATACATCAGGGAATACCGAGGTATCACCCTCGTTGGATTCTACTCGGATGTAATCCGTCAAGGGACTCAGAGAATCACCCTCACTGGGTCACATCTTGAGGTTTGTACGCGCAGCTCGTTTATACGGAGCGGTGAGAGGAAATCACCCTGATGACCACGACCGAATAGCTACTCTACAGAGTTAAACATTCAGAGGCTCAATAGTGTTTCACCCTCGGCGACTCGCTCAGTACGCGTTTTGCGAGTTGTCGTTTACAACTAAGGGTGAGAGGTATGTGCGGTGGTCGGACGCAGGTCTCAATCCGTTGATGGGTCTTCGGTATAAGCACATCGGTCAGTGGATAAGTGGGGTCACTGATAGGTACTCTAACAAGCCTTATATAACGTTTTAGGATATGCAGGTAATTATCAACAGCAGGTTACAATAAGCAGGCTAGCATCAGAATAGGTAAGCATAGCAGTAGCAATTCTAATGCAGCATGAGAATTTAGAATGGGCGATATCGGGAGATCAAAGGGGAGGGTGGCTGCTGGAAGCTCTGTTGAAATATGGGTGTCGATGAAGTAGCAGTACACAACACAAGCCGTGGCGTGTGGCGGTGGTCTCGGGTCTATCGAAAGGGGAAAGAGAGGGGGGAGGGGAAACCAATAAAACAAAGCAGACATTTAAACACAAAGTATGTCATGGCGAAACGCAGTGCCGGTGTGACCTAACGTATGGTCACGATACCGAGGAAGCGGAACCCAATCCGGGAATGTTTTCCCGGTTCCGGACATTTGTCACTCAGATGACCGGAGAGGCGGTTGCCTGTTCCGGTAGTTAGGACGTGTGAAGACGAACGGGCCCGCGTATGTCGGATCGTCTCGTCGTTTCGGAGCAACTTTCATGTACAAAGTATTTAAAATCCGGTGGGTTAAGGTTTATTTTATGATAATTTTCTAAAGTTTTAAAATTTTCTGGAATTTATTTAATTATTTAAATTCAACATTACCCGAATATGTGCATGTGACGTTCGGCAATTGAACTCAGCATGACGTCAGGTACCAGTGGTGTCCCATCATGTCATTCTCAACCATTAATGCTAATTAGGATTTGTTATGTTAATTACAGTTAATTACAGACTAATATAATTAGATAGATTAATTAAAACAGGATTAATTAACTAATTAATTACTAATTAATTAATTAACTAATTATTATTTTTTATTAATTATATTTATTTTAAGTTTTTATTTTTTAATTGATTTAAAAAAAAAACGTTCTGGGGTGGGCGCGCCGTCGTATAGGCCCGGGGGGCGATGCGGGTTACGGGCGTTGTTGGGCGTAGACCCTATGGCCAGCGGGCGCCTCCCGCGCCACAGGCGAACCGCCAACGGGGGACGGGGGGGGAAAGGGCACAGGAGACGAAGAAGGGGTGAGAGAAGAAGGACCGGGCATTTTCCAATATCGGTGCATGGGGAAGGAGAAGGGCAGACCAAGTAGGAGGTGGAGAAGGGGAGGCGAGCCAACGCACGGGGGGTCCACGCGGGAGGAGAAAAACGAACCAGAGAGGGGTGGCGACGACACGCGGCCGGAGGACTAGAAGAAGGTGGAAGGCAGCGGAGGCGGCCGGCAGAGGGGAGGACGCATCCAGTCTACTCGGTCACGAACCGGACCCCTTCCTTTTAGTTGTGGGCCCCCGAGAAGACTCAGATAAGAAGAAGAAGAAGAAGGGAAGAGGGACGAGGCGAGCGAGAAAGGATGTTGGGACAAGCTCCTGGGACCTCCCACGACCCCCAGGCTAGAAGGCGAGAAAGCAGCAACTGGAAGGCAGAAGAAGACGGGGGAGCGTTCCGAGCGGCAGGCGATGCGAGTGTGCAGCAGCAGCAGCAGGGGAGGTCGCAGGAGAGAGGAGCAGAGGAGGGAGCCGAGCCGCGCGTAGACGAGCGGGAGGGAAAAGCAGCGGGTGCGAGCGCGGTGAGGACGGAGGCATGCAGGGCCGGGGCTATGAGTGGGTGCGGTGAATGCGACGAGCAGGGTGGCGCGGTGGGGGAGGTGAGGGAGCGGGGGAACCGCTGGGGGTGGCGGACGGGTGCGGCTGTCCGCGAACGACGGCGGGCGGCAGAGCCGAGAGCGGGGGGGGAGGGGAGGAGAAGAGGGGCGCGGCCACGGCAGAGAGAGGAGGGAGGGGGAGCTCACAGAGGAGGAGTAGGGCATGTGGCAATGGGGGTCGAGGAGGAGGACGGGGAGGATGGCGGCGATCTGGCGGGGACGTCCGGCGACGAGCGGCGTCGGCGTTCGGGCGACGAGCGGTGGCCTCCTCCTCTCGATCCCGATCCAATCGGGGGAGAGGGGGGGAGATATTTTGCGGGGGTGAGGGGGGTGTTGGTGCTAGGGTTCCGGGGCGGGGGTATGGAGTGGGTGGGGGCGGCCTGGGCATGGCATGCTGCAGCTAGGCCGATTGGCACAGTGGGGGGGGGGTGGCTTATTGTTTTCATTTTATTTTGTTTTAGTCTTTTGTTTTATTTTTTCCTTTTATGTTGTCTGTTATTTCTTTAATTTACTTTAGTTTTATAAAATTCAAAAGCTGTTCCTAAATTAGTACCACTAAAGCATTTACTTGCCACACAAGGTTTAAAACCCAAATAAGTAGTTAGCATTTTATAAAAATATAAAAGCATTTCTTAATTTTTTACCTTCTGTTTTGAATGACTTAGGCATTTACAACATTTTATAAAAGGTGGTCACCATCAATATTAAGAAGTGAATATTTGCCCACAGACCCAATGTTAGTTTTTATGTTTGTGAACTTTTGGTTTTTAAACTAGTATTTAAATTTGAATTGATCGGAATTTGAAATGAGATTAGACTAAAGATGAGCAGGCACTGTTTAGCAAAATAAGTAGATTAAACCCTAGGGGTTACTGTAGCTCAGCGTAAAGGGGTGTACAAGCACTGAGGAAAAATTGCTTACTCAACAAGATATAAAGTGAAGCCATAGAGTTCTAATTAAATCAGATTCATGCGTGTTCCTTCAAAAAAAATTTGCCATTTTATAGCAAGGATGATGTGGGCAAAATAAAAAGCAAAGAATATATATACCAGCGCTCAGCAAAACACATATCATGTGGTGAAGTAAAAATATCGCCTCAAGACATTTACCGATGACGAAGACGAAAAAGGGGATGCCTTCGGGGCATCCCAAGCATAGGCTCTTTGGTTGTCCTTGAAATACCTTGGGTGCCTGGGGACATCCCCATCTTAGGCTTTGCCTTCCTGTATTCCATAGTCCATCAAATTTTACGCAAAATTGAAAACTTCACAACAACAAAACTCAACAGAAAAACATCAATGAGAGCGTTAGTATAAGAAATAAAATCACACGGTTGGTACTGTTGTGACTCATTCTTATTTGATATTGGTGCTTGTAATATATATGTATTCCAACTTCTCCATGTTCATACCCCCCCCCCCCCCCCGATACTCCATAGATTCATCAAAATAACAACCCACCACAACCACAGAAGAAAACAGAACTGTCACAAAAACAGACAGTCTGCGAGATCTGAATGGTGTCTAATACTTCTGTAACTCCAACAATTCTGACAAATTAGGAAAAAACATAGGAAATTATGTATCAATCTTGTGTAACAACATTCATGGTTTTTCCACCTCCAGTGAAATTTAAACACTTCTGTGACTGGATGCAATTTCTGTTTTCAGGCAAAATCAAAATCAAACTATCACTGTAAGCCATCCCAAAGGTCTTATTGGCACAAACACTAATTAAAACACCAACACCCTTACTACAGAGGTAATAATGGTAGGTATTTCAAGAATAGAAGCAAAACAAAAACACAAAACTAAAATTGGGGTGTCCTCCCAACAAGCGCTATTGTTTACGCATCTAGTAGCATAAAAAACATAGATCTAGGTATTGTCTCATCTTTGGTATGCAATCCATAAGTAGCCTCATAATGGATTCATATGGCAACTGAAGTTTTTTCTGGAAATGTTCCATCCTTGTGTCGGTGGAGAGAAACCAGGGTTCATCAAATTCTTAGCATGGGTCATTACCCGTCTAGGACGTTGCACGACAACCCGGCAAAAGGCAAAGTTTCCTGGCAAGAAGACCTCCGGCAAAACATCTTGACGCAGAGGCACGGCTTGCGGAGCACGAGACGCGAGACCCCCGGGCAAGATATGTCGGGCGATGGCCACAAGACCCACGGCAGATCATTGCCGTGGAAGGCCACAAGGACCCCCGGCAAGATTCCTGCCGGGGACGGAGCGAGATCCCCGGCAAAGACCTTGCAGGGAGAGCATCAGGGGGGCAGCGGACAGGCCCCGAACCTACCAACGTGCGTGCCCCAGTCCGTTCCGATTGCGACGACCAGCCGCCAATGGCGAGCACTGCGTGGCAGCATGCGGCTTCTAAGCCAATAGCCAAGCTCCGCGTGGTGGCAGGCAGATCTTTCGTGAAGGTCCTGTCAACCGCACCAGCACAGCAGCCACAGCCAGCCAGCATGGCGCTGCATGCCCGTCAGCTAGGGAAACGGTCGAAGCAAGGCGAGGCGTGGGGCGACGGACGGGACGGGCTCTGTTGCCATCCCCGATTATAAAGCAATGGGGGGCACGTAGGCAGCGCAAAATGCGTTTGCCCTATGATGGTCAGGCGATAAACTTGTACATGTAGATCCTGTCCCACATCCTGTGTGCAACTTGTGGCGACCCCTTTGACATATAAAAGGAGGCCCCGAGGGTAATATGGAAGGATTCGGACTTTTGGCCTGGACACGCATAGGAGGCAGTCCAAGAGCAGAAGAACAACAAGATAAACAGACAACGCAGGACAGGGTCTTACGCTCTCAGCGCTCCGACCTGGGTAAAAATCCATGTGTTTATCGTAGATCTGCTCTTGCGCCTCTCATCCCTGCGAACGTAAAGGGGTCAGCGATCCATAGGTGTTGTTCGCACCGACACCTTGCTTAACGTGAAAATTGACATCTAAAGTTTCCTTCTTTCATATCAATAATTGCACCAAAGCGTTCCTAAGGGAAAAGGTGTCTAACCAAGAATAATAGCCATGTAGGATTGCAATCTATTATTCAAGACAATGGAAATCCATGGGAACATCATTCCTATTTGCACAATAGGCAACATCATTACATCCTCCCTAGGGTTGCGTAATAGGGGAATCCGCAAGAGGCAAAATTTAAAGAACAATCATCAAATTCACAGAACCTAAACACAATCACCATAAAGTGTTTCGAATCGTGGAAAGCTAGCACCCAAATCACACAAAGCATGGCACTCATAATCGTTAATCTTAATTATAAGGAGTCGGTTCCCACTATCATAAAGGTTTCTAGGAATAGAAACTTCCCCCCCCCCCCCCCCCAATTCAGCTTTCCTTCAAAAGTATTCATCATAAGCATCATACGATTGTTTAGTAAAGCTTTATTTGATTATAAGCATGAGGAGAATTCAAAATGGATACAACAAGGAAATACAATCTATCAAGAACAATTATCATAATTAAAATCCTTAAAATCCAAAAGAGTGGGTTCATGGTACTTTAGAGTTTTGACCTTCTCCACTCCCACTTTTATCATTTTTGCATCAAGATCTATAAACTCCGAATAATTGGGACACCTTTTTAACTAAAAGTTGACTCATCTCCAGTCCCATTTTATCAAGATTTATTTTAGAAAACAAAGATTCAATAGAGTCACATCAATCACTTTAGATCATTCATCATTTATTCTCACAAAAACTAGGAAGAACACGGCTTTCACAAACATTTTTTATCTGTTTTGTTGTCATCTCGCTCGCACGAATCCTAGCGGTTCTTCTCTTGACATTCATTCAATAGACTCCTCATAGCTTTTAGAGGAATCATTAAGTTCATGCTTGGTGGATGGAATAGATCTAATTTCAACGAACCAATCTCAAGAGAAATTCTATCCCGGTTCCTAGCCAAATCATCAATCTGGTTATTTGTAGCGCGAAATTTTCTTTCCAACCAATAGCATTGAAATTGAAATTCTTTGTGAACTATAAATTCTTTCAATATTGTTCGAAATCAGAGGCATCTTATTATAATTCCATATTAATGTTGTAGGAGTATTACATAATTATTAGAGAATATAGGAAAACGGCATAGGTTAAATTACCTAGATAGCTTATTACCAAAATTGTTCCTACCAAAAAAATCACATCCATAGATTCATTATTGTTCTCAAGCCAAAGTAGAAAAGGCATATAATTTAGGCTCAATAGGGGAACTATTCGATAGAAAATAATTCATAAGTTATCCATCTTTCCAATCAAAACATTCCTTAATCTCTTCAATCGCATGCACTTTTTTCTTAGTAGAAGACTTTCGGTGTGCAATTGCGAAAAATTAACCATAATATTATCTCGGAGTTTAGTAGTTTCTCCTCAAGTATGTCCAAAAAGTTACCTCCCGACACGGCGCCCCCCTCCGAATCTAAAGATTTCGAGAAGCAAAATTCAATCGCATAAAAATTGGGTATGATCAGCCATAGATGTAAACCATGCAGTAAGGGCTAATTGAGTATATTAATGTGCATCCTCTCAAAGATTGTTGCAACATGTTCATGATCAAGTTGTCAACTCATAATATCGTGCCTAAGGCGAGATCTTAGCGGGAGGAAAATACTTGGAAAGAAAACGAATATGTACATTATTTCATGAATCAATAGATATTTACGCAAAGATTCGAAAACAAGGGTTTAGCACGATCTGTAGTGAGAATTGCAAATAGCTTGAATTTAACCAATATCATTATCCACACTTATTTCTTCGTGTGCAGATCACAAACTCAACCGAAAGTATTCGTGGTGGAAGCGGAATCTTCATAGGCAGCCGGGAAAATTGATCTTTCATAACAAGATTCAGAAAGCGGCATTAATTCATAAATTCCCCCTAGTGGCAGGGAGCATTCGCAAACAGTATAATAAATCACGTAGTAGTATTGGAAAAGCACACAATTTGTATGCTCTTGAGCCATTGGGACAAGAAGCAATCTAACACACGAGCAAACAAAAAGCAAACAACAGACGAACGGAGAAGACGCGAATAAAAAGGCAATATTTTGCAATGTGTTAGAAATGGGGGAGCGGAAAACGAGAGGAAAATGGCGAATAAGGTAAGCCAAGAGATGAGAGGTTTATGATGGGTACTTGGTAGGCTGATGTAGATCTCCTGACAAGCCGCAGAGAGTGGCAGTGACGGGAGAGTCTTGATTGCGTAATTCTCCCCGGCAAGGCGCCGAAAATTTCCTGCGACTTATTGCGCTTGCGTTGAGTGTCCTTGAAAGAGGAACGGTGTGCAGAACAGTAGAGAAAGTATTTCCCTCGGTTTAAGAACCAAGGTATCAATCCCAGTAGGAGGAAACGCGCATCACCAAGAGATGATGCACCACACAATCAAACACTGACCACCGAACGCGAATAAAGGGTGTGTCCAATCCTCACGGTCATTGCAAAGTGAGTGAGACCCACAAGTATAAGGGATCTACGTATTCCTTTCGCTAAGTAAGAGTGTCGAAACCCACCGAGGAGCAAGCAAAATGACAAGCGGTTTTCAGCAAGGTATTCTCTGCAAGCATGAAAGTATCGGTAAAGATAGTGTGTGTGCATAAGATAAGTCAAACGGGTAATAAATAACAAAAGTAAACAAGGGCAGCAAGGTGGCCCAAGCCTTTTGTAGCAAAGGACAAGCAGGGAGACACACTATATAAGCAAGCGCTCACGAGGAACATGGGAATGTTGTCAAGTTAGTTCATCATGCTCATAGATTCGCGTTCGTACTTTGAAATTATAGGTGGGTGGACGGTGTTGGGTGCCTGCCCTTCCTTGGAAAAGCATCA